>JAGSMT010000036.1:2400000-3600000 GCA_029286875.1 Lamproptera curius | reverse complement strand
GTTTAACCACGTAATCGTTTATTATCTTATTTATTATTCTTAGCATCGAAGGCAAATATTATCAGAAATAATGTTTATAAATGGTATAAACGTTATTAAGGCCTTTGTTCAGCAGTGGACTAAAACAGGCTGATTTTATTTGATGATGACTCAAATACCTGGCATTTTTTAAGCAACTAATTCCGAAATAAAACAATATCTTCGTACTTCTATGTCCACAGAGCTTAGTCTAGTAGGTCTTTATGCCTGTTCATTGCAAGAAAAGCTCGCGTTATTAAATTCAAATTCAAATTTGAATATCTTTATTCATTATAAAAGTGTAACACTCGCTTATTGATTGTCAAGGATTCCAAACCGGTGGTAGCGGTAGTAGGTAGAATAGAACGCCTCCGACCTGAGAAAAACCGGCGAAAGAAACTCAGCGGGCCTATTTCGTCGTCTTTCAAAATAATCAAATATACATATAAATTTCATATGAGCTACATACAGTTCAATCATACGTATATTAAATTTAAAAAAAGTCTGGGAAACATTCCATTTATTTTGTTATCATTTATAAATACATTTATGTTATAATGACCATTAACACAAACGTTCGTTTACACTACTATTTTAAATTTATTGATAGTTAAATTCTGAACGTTTACTGGGATTTTGTTGTAAAAGTGTATACCTTGTCCTATAAAATATTTACTTATTCTTCGCAGTCTAGTTGCTGGAAGAATTAAATTAGGTTTGTTTCTAGTATTTAAGTTATGTGCATCTCAATGCCTTTGAAAATCATTTCTATTTTTATGCACATGCATTAGGTTTTTGAATATGTATTGAGAAGTGACGGTTGGTATTTTAATCTCTGTGAACAATTTTCTAGGGATTCTTTAGGGCTCAGGTTATAGACCGCTCGAATAGGTCGTTTTTGGAGGACAAAGATCGTGTTAGTATCCGCCGCTCTTACCCACGAATGCCATAAGACATTACACTGAGGAAATAGCTAAAGCATACTAACCGGGCTGTCTTCACGTCAGTCAATTGTCTGATTTTCTTGACAGCATATACTACAGAGGTGAGTGTATTCGCTAGTATATTAATATGAGGCCCCCACTGCAATCTGGTATCAATTGCTATTCCCAGGAACACGGTTGACTCAACAACGTCTAACTCTTCCTCATCTATAAACACTTCACATTTACTCGGTCTTACATTTGGAGTCATAAATTTAATACATTTTGTCTTCTTCTGGATTAGTAGTAAAGAGATTTTTTTATCAACGGCTATGTACCGTGAAGTTTTAATCACTATCGTTCGATCTTTGCTTGTGACAAAGGTGGTGGAATTCTGTTGGTTATAAAATGCTATTCTTAATAAAATAGATGTTTACGAAAATAAATAATTCCGTTTTGATACATTTTGGAAGACTAAGCATTAAAATTGACAGGCTCGATAAGGTCTGCTCCGCGATTACAAACGCTGAAGTGCTAGATTTTTTAGTACAGTAATGTGTAGTATTCTTGTATATAAAAAAACCATTAAAAAGTAATTTACATTTACAATTTTCATTGCTAAATTTACTTGAACTTAATGTATACAACTGCGTACTAGTTTCTAAAACACTGCGTCAACCAGTGCTTAATTTATAAAAAAAATAATAAATGTTTCATGAATCGAGATAACAACATGAAAACTGTTGATGCTTTATTGAAACAAATTAATACGAATGATCTAGAGCAAACACAGATGTCGTAACTGGAGCCGACCCTATTCGGTTAAATTGGATTAGATAAGTAGGGCAGGGCATAAAGTAATCCTTTCATTTCTGAGAGCGCTTTCGTGAGTTTGTCAACAATGTCACATTACATACGTTTATTTGAATTGAAAAAACTTTGCACAATAGTACTATTTTATAATTTCTTCATCTGTTGCTTAACTTAATATAAATATATATTTAAATTATGTATAAAAGTTCTTATTTTTCCTGTTTTTTTTTTTCATAAGAAAAAAATGCTCTTTGAACCAAGAAAAGTTACCAATCCAAAAGATACCAATGTGTGCTGAGTAAAAATCTGTTATTTCTTTTACTTTTTTTTTAACCGATAAGTGCTTACGTTAAGGCCTTTTTTTATACTCCTTTTGAAAACTTTGTACAAAGGCGATCGATTTTCCAATGATGCATCAATTTCCTTGTTAAAATTTTGTTGATGGTGAAACTTGTTTGGTAGACTTAATCAAAATTCAAAGGTTTATTAATTGAAAGCATTGTAGATATTTCTCAGTCGTAGAGAACTTTTAATTAAATAACAGTTTCAATCGTTTTAGCTATATTAAAGAATACAAAATTAAAACATTGTTTTAAATTACATTCCGATATGATCCGTCTCATATTTATTTACGGACATCTATTATTATGGACTAGGTAATAGGTAATAGAAGGTTCTTTTGTATAATCCAATTAAGAAATAAGAAAACCGTATAAAATAGTAATCCAAAACTTAAACGAGTATTATATAAAGATAAATGGTTTATGAAGCTGTGGTGAAGTTTTTCTTGTGAACACAGGTTACACTACATTTTGTAGGTAATAGGTCTATTTTTTACTGAAGCTATATAGGAAATACCACCTTTGTGTAACATAAAGTAGTAGTATGTAGAGATAACTGTCTTCCGGTTAAAGGAGCAGTAACAGGTAGCCAGCCTAATGGGCAAGACATATTACATCCCATCAGATTAACCACCTGATCGTTTCATCTCTTTATTTAATAAAAACACCAGCAACTTACTTAATCTATTATTTGTATAAAAAAAATGATTGAATTATTAAAAAGATGTTTACCAAAAAATGATCTTAATATAGATAGACACGAGTGTATTATATATTTTTTTCTAAAATTTATTTAAAGTACATTATATATTACGAAAAGTTTGTTGAAAATTTTCGAAAAGTTTTAGGCCGAATATCACAGGAATACTTTTTGTTACCTAGTTCTCTAGTTTGTACCTTTCGTTCGCTTTATGTCAAAGTTATATGAAACAACAAACTGGTAATAAGCTTGTTTGTAAAGATTCTTATAAAAAGAGCGTACACAAATTCTATCAGCATATTGTTGTATTTCATGATGAAAATTTAGATAATTTAAATTAATGTTAAACAAAGATATTTCAATTTGAATTTGGTTCAATTTCAGTGCACAGGTGAGTCTCCCTATTCTCCGTTAATTTTATTATAATCTATTGACCCGAGAGACGTTGTCCTGCATATCATACCAAGCGACAAGAATAATAAACAAAGTAAGAAATTAAAGTTCAAGTCGATTCAGCAGTTTACTTGCAGTAAAGATAAATAACCGAGATACCGACTGCGGCACCATCTGCCGGGCTTATTTGTGAATCTAAACCACATTCGAATGACACACAAAAATATCGTTGAAATCAGACTTCAGAATCTTTGGCAGCATTAATGTGTAACGTTAAACACTAATTACTATATTTTCTCTTATAAATTAAATATTAAAATTTCTATGCCTGATTGACATCAGCGTATTGCAGATTTTATAAAAAAAATGGTATGTGTTCTATTTAATAAAATCCTTAATTTAATAACACTGTCGGGCCTTTTACGTTGAATATATAGCTTAAACCAAATTTACAAAATGTTTTTTTGTATATTAATTCACCGCTAAGTTACACAACCTTGATAAGACCCACGTCTTTTGAGTCTTTTGAGAAAAGATGTTTAACATGTTTCAAAAAGCTACATTACTGAAAGATTTAACTCAAAGTCTCTCGTTTGGGCTCATTTGTGGGCATAAGATTGGAGGTAATGTCCCTTTTTGCTGAGCCTACGGATATAGAGAACCACTATTATTAATGAATAAAAATGGTACGAGTTGCTTTAGGAGGTATTATTGAGAGACCTTTAAGTCCATAATTATTTCTATTGCTTGCGCGAATATTATACATTATTAAATAAAATTACTTTACGGATTTTATCGCGTTACCCTATGCGCGATTTCGTCGGAGTACAGACTAAAAATAATTAATTAAAATTAAGATCTGGAAACCCCGCTTCAGCACTGGCAACAAGACGCATGACATCTCAGTCTACCCCGTGACCACGGCCGCTGGAAAGTGTTCGAAACGTCGGGAATTTAAAATGTAAAATAAACGCGATAAAATCCGTAAAGTAATTTTATTTAATGACCTTTGAGTCCGTTTCGTATCGCCGGAGCAAATTTTTTTTTGAGAATAAACAATCAATAATTGCATTGATTAAGGTAATAACATTTAAAAGTATTTAAGGTTTTTTTTCTGGTTATTTACTGCACGTGCTCAATTATTAATTCGCCATTGTACTATTTTTAAAATGATGTAAAGATGAATTAATACATATCTAAAAAATTATTTAACTTTATTCATCCAAACAAATAATGCAATGGCCTTTTTTATATGTAACATGGGTTAATTAAAATATCCTGTCATGTTAAATTATCCCTAAACGTAAAAAAAACCCTTTTTAACTTTGTAATAAATATAATATGTATTTAATTGTTTCTTAGTAACGGCGCCAGCCTTGTTGTCTCTTCAAATTGTTGAAGAACTCTTTGTTTCCCTGTTCCCTTTGTTCTAAAGAGAATATGTAAATCTATAGCTTTCAAAGCGACCTTGTGTTCACTCTTAAGATCTCTTAGCTTTAAAAGGCCCCGAACAGTATTTATATTTAATGTTATTATGTCCTGGACATAAATAAAAGGCGGGATCAAAAAGTAGTAGCAACTCCTTCGTAAGAAAAATAATACTGGCAGGCATTGCACAAATATTTCTAATGTTTATTAAGAAAAAATATCGATTCTCTTTGCTTTTTTTTCCGAATGTAGTCAACTACTTCGTGTCAAAGCGTGTTCTCGAAAAATTAAGTGCAAGTAAACGATGCGACTGCCTCCGTAGCCTAGTGGTATGGGCGTGTGCTTTAGAAACTGGAGGTCGTGGGTTCGAATCCTGCGGGGACTCAACAAATTTTCATTGTTGTTTCCTAGTTGGTTAGGGCAATTTGGGCCGATCACCCAATTGTCTGAAAAGTAAGATGATCCATGCGTCGGATGGGCGTGTAAATAGTCGGTCCACCTAATTGGACCAGCGTGGTGGGATAAGGTCCAAAAACCCCCTAATGGGTAGCGGTGTATTAGGGGAGGCCTATGTCCAGCAGTGGACTATCACAGGGTGATGATGACGATGAAACGATGCGAAGAGATTCATTGCGAAAAGCAACATTTGGAGAGGCTGCTCCGCCGTGTTCCACTGTCGCAAGGTGGACATCTCAATTTCGAGTAGGGAGAACCAAGATGGTTGATGTAAATCGTTGCGGACATCCATCGGAGTCAGTCGTCGAAAAAAATGTTGCCAAGGTCGAGAAAATTCTATTGAGCGATCGTAGAGTTAGCATCTATTTAATTCAAGAACCGGGCATTTCATACGGAAGTATTTAATCCATAAAGAAACAATTTTTGAATATGAATAAAGTCTCCGACAATGTGAAGGTGTTGTCGGACAAGTATCAAAGCTCTTCTTAAAATGTTTTTGTCATGTTTTGTAACAACAAACGAAACATAGGTCAATTATTTTGAGTCCGAGACAAAACAGCAATCCTCTCATTGGAAACAGGCATCATAACCGACCCCAAAAAAGTTTTGTACTGTGGCATCGGCGAGCCTCAATATTTTGGGACTCTGAAGGAATATTGTTGTTTGATTACCTGGAGTGATGAATTACTATTATACATGCCAATATTATGCAGCTTTAATTCTTTGGTCAAAGAATTTCATCAAAGACAACTACGAGAAGAAAAATTTTACAAGAAAGTACTGTTCATCGAGTAAATGCACCCGTGCACAGGTCGGCGGTTGTGAAGGCTGTGATTGAGCGAGCTGGCTTCGAATTAGTTGACCGCTCTCTTTATTTACCAGATGTAGAATATAATTATTTTTATGAATGTATTTTACAGAGAAAACCGAGTTGGAATGAATTGAAAAAAAGTCAATGGTACTAACATAAATCCGAGGTCAAAAAATGTAGATTATTCTAAGAGTTGTAGCGATTGTCAAAAAAAATTGTAGGCTTAAAATTTTCTTTGAATTTATTGGAATTGTTCCAGATGTCAAATAACATCTTAACTTCTTAAATCTTTATGTTATTAGAACTCGGAGCAAGTTTACTTTAAACTTTGCACAAAACAGAACAAGTACTTTTGTTCGGAAATAAGACTATTCTTTCGGAAATACATTTTCAAATTAATTTTTTTCATATGAAAATTTTCTTTTCTGAGCGTTTACTTTTTAAAATGAATTTTAAGACTTAAAAGTCTCTATTCGAGAAACAAACCTTCATCATTTTTATGTTCAACAGAGACAATTTCCATATTAACTTTCATCCCCTTTTCACTTTTATTGTAATTATTATTACTGTATGTCGTTTCTTGTGATCTATCTTAAGCACTTAGCAAATTAACTATTTAGACAGTTAAGACAAACAGACACACGGAGCTGCTTCCGCATTCATAATACATAAAGCATTTTTTTTTTTAAACTCCTAATTTTAACGACGCCAAAAGTTAATTTAAATTCATCACTTAACTTGTATTTTTATTTCTCGTTACGTTTTTAATTCGAGAAGAGAGTCAAGAATAACCTAATTTATAAATTGAACTACCTTGCAATTTAATTAAGACTTTTGTCAACTGTTTCTGTACATTCTGTTGATTAATAGTTCACCTTTTAATCGTTTCGTTCGTGATTAAAATATGATATCAAGTAAAAGTTTGACGGTTTATAACAGCGTATAAAAGCTTTAAAAATTACATAAAATGGAAAAAAAATTGCTTCGATAATGGCATTAGGTTTTCATTGATTAAATCAATATATTAAGAAATTTGTTCTTTTTGGATTCTGACCGACTTCCCAAAAGAAGGAGAAATATGAAATTTTATTGTTTAGTGTCAAATGTCATATTAAATATTGTTATTGTATAATATAGAGATGTTTAGGTACTATAGTTATTTGAGCTAGCACGATAAATATGAATTTTTCCGAAAAATTACGTAGAAAAAACCTTTTTTTACTATATCTATACTCAATTAATTACACTATGTTGTGGTTCCCTATTTTTTTTATTGAAAATCTTGTGTTTAGTAGTTTAAAAGATATTTCAGGCATATTCAAGTCTCGTTTAAGGTTTTATAAGGTAAGTCTATATAAAAATAATGCATTTAGAAAATTTTTCATTTTATTTAAAGCTTGCAATAAAAGAGGGATCAAATAAATACCTTAACAGATATTACTGATTTAAAACGTAGTTGCAGAAATCGCGGGGAAGTTTCGTGTAAAGAGCACGTTATTGTCCTTTATATCGCGCAAAAGTAGTTGTACACTGTTTGAAGTAAAATTTAACTAGTTATAGCACGAATGTAAAAAGATAAAAATCAAATGAATCAAATGAAAGAAACAATAAATAAAAAATAGGCCGCATGTACTGAGCCCCACCGCTACGACAAAGCCAGAACCTATCCGGGGTGGTGATTTGGGCCCTGTCTCAACTTTTAATGTTATCAAAGTTTCGAAATGAAATTGTCATGTATGTTCCAGAATATTCATCATAATTATATACTGTAAAGTAAATTAAAAGAAAATTGTACACAATCCTAATTTCTATAGTTTATATTTATTACTTCAGCAAAGCATTTTAAGCTATAAAAGTAAAGAGATCCGAAGGCTTTGAGTTCGTTCCATTTATTTCTTTCGTCGTTGTATAAAGCACTCCAAACATAATTGATTTACCAGCTTATTCCTTATATTTTGTGCGTCTTTGTTTTTTATGAACAATAAACTGTTTGTTATGTAGATAGCTGTAGAAGATAGAATATTCAATCAGGTTGAAGTAAGTTGTTTGTGCTCGTAATAAGCTTTCAAGACAATTACCGCCGTAAGCGACATCATTTATATTTTTAAAATGAAGAAGAGGTAGTAGCATACCTATTTGGTGTTCTTTCTTTAGTATTTTAATAGTTAAAATTATGATAATGATTAAAAATATTTATAAGTGCAAATGATTTTTTTTTAACTGAAGTTAAATAAAAGCGACTTAACACCTTTTTAAACAGCTTCTCATATCATTTACATTCTCATATTTAATCATATTAATTACGGGAACTTTTATTTTTAGTGAAGAGCTCATCATATAAACATGACAAATTCACTTGATGTATAATAATTAATGTAGTGGTTAATAAATGTCCATTAGAAAGTAAGAGCAGCGTCATCAATTCAATAGGCTTACTGAAACGTGGCATCAGAGCGCCATTGCAACCTAGATATGCAAAAATATGAACAGAATAATTTTACAAAGGCAAACGACATAGGCTTTTGCCTTCACGACACTGATATAAGAATTGAGTTGAATTATATAATATGTAAAAAACCGAGTGTAAATAGGTATATAAAGATGTAAATAAGAAATCCACTGATTTTAAATTTGATTGAAAAAATTGTTTCAGTATCAATTATTATTACTCGAAAACCATGCCTCTTTACTATAAAAGAGTTATCATGCGCATAATATTACTGAAAGTTATCTTCTTAGTGCATGTTGAAGACTTATTAGATAACATTAAAAGTAATTAGCTCAGAATTATCACTAGTAGCTAGGCCTTTAAAACCAAAATACAGCAACGATTGCAGCGGACAATATCAGTTTTAAATTGTTTCTATTGACTATTTTCGTCAAAACTTGGATAAAATGCTTCGTAAATTTGAATCATACGAACGCTACAAAATGGCTTGAACGTTTTAACTAAGCGTATCCCATATATTAAAAACCTTACTCTAACATTATATACTATTAAAGTGTACAATAAAAACACTATCTTATTACGTTAAATTGATGGTATGAACAAGATTCTGTGGCAAATAGACAAGTCCTTAACATCTTTACCTTTGTGCATGTGCCATTATTTTTTCCAAGAATGAAATCCGCTTTGGAATTGCAAATGTTTTTCTGCGCAAACTTCTTTTTAACGATAAAATAAGCCGGAAATGTAAGTAATCTTAAACAATATTTACTGCTGGTAGGTCTACTTTTTACAGCAGACCGCCTGGGTTGGTACCACCGCGGGGCCTCTTTCTGCCGCAAAGCAGTAGTGTAAAACACTACTGTGTTCCGGTTTGAAGGTAACCGTAGACAGCGTATTTACTGAGTAAACGAGACATAACGCCGCGCGTTGGTGATACTACTCATATTGCCAATGTCTATGGGCGTTGGTGACCACATCCCATGAGGTGGCCCGACTGCTCGTCTGGTTGTGTAGGCAATAAAAAATAGCAAAAATGCTGTTGTTTATTAATTAAACAGTTAAACTATTTTAGTATACAGGAATAATCTTGAACTGATAATGTTACTCACAAAATCCGTGAGGGTCAAAATTTTGATTGTTTAGAAGAGTCACGAAAAGAAAAGGAAATTAATTTCTCTTGTTCTTTAATTGGCCAAATTACTAATGTTATTTCCTTTTTTCAATACTCAAGTTATACCTTTTAAAGTGAATTTTATTTTAGCGTATCTTTTATTACATTGTATAATTCTTATTCATTTCAATTCCACTTTTTGTGAGTTAACCGTATTCAATTTATCTTTGTCGAGTGATTTCAATTCTTTTGTTCCGTGGGCCTATTCAAAGCTCAAATATGTAGTCTATTTTGTTGCAATTTTTCAGCAATAAAATTTATTTTTAAACTTATCTGTGGTTAACGTAATGTTGTTTCTAAAAATATGAAACGTATAATACGTTTCATATTATGCAATATAGATGGAAATACCTTAAGTTATCAAAAAAGGTTATGAAACACTTCAAAATACTTTAGAACTGTAAGAAGTAGTGTCACTTTGGCCGTATAAGGCACATTTTTATATATTATCACTTATCGCAGTTGTATAATCTAAATTAAATCTTATGTTATGTTTTACGGTTTTTAAATTTTTTTTCAGCACATCTACAACATGTAAAAAAATAAAACAATTAATGATTCTTTTTAACAATAAAAAACCGATATATGATATATAAACATTTATAAATAATAAATAAAGAATAAAAATAAACAAAAAAATATAAGACTAGACCAAGATAAAAAAAAAACCAAATAAGGATTAGTCTATTTTTCCTATTAGTATTAAAATGGTATTCTGTTTCTAGTTTTAAATAAATTCCATATTTAAACAAATGTAGGCATTTATATATATGAGCCAGTAACAATTTTTAGATTAAAATTGGACAAAAAAAATTAAGTCGTTTTTCGAAAACCATTTACGTTTGTAGTATGAATTAAGCCTGCGTAGTAGGGAAACTCACCGTTACTTTATGTTGATTTTACATCAAGGCTGTATATAATTAGTAATTAATATTACATAATTAGTGATCTTTTTGTAAGTTTATAGTTACAAATGAGCCTTTAGTATTGAATGTTATATAACTAAGTTATAGAGGCACATCCATAGTACGGGGTTCTTTATTCTTAATTATTTTGGGACAGTTTTTGATAGAAATTATGTGTCTTAAGTAGAGCTGACCTTATAAGAACCCACGACGCGGTTTAAATACTAAGAGAGAACTTATTTACATTATGTTAACGTCAAAATCAGATAATTCCATATAATATCAATACAAACATTAGGTTAGAATTGATATTATATATACACTATAGGGTACACTATAATAGTTTCACTAAATGTTGTAAGGTTTTTCTTCTGTAGCCAGTTCGTGTAAATTCCAGTTGCTTCATTATTTGATGCCTGTTATATAATTGGTCCAATAACGTTTTGTTCTTAGCATATAGAATTATTAATTGATTTTTTTATTACTAAGCTTAATATTACACATTTCAAAATTTAGCAGCGTATGACACATTTTATTACAAACGAAAACAAATTTTAGTGATTGTAATATGTAGTGCTCTTTTATATATATCTTTATTAATTTTATCAAAACAGATATATTTAACCTATGCAATAATAAAAACAAAAATCCCAGAAGACAAACCACATACTTTAATAAATGTACTTAGTCATTTTGCCAATATTAGCTAACAAGGTCAACAAGAGAGATCCTAATGATGGAAAAAATAAGGGTTCGGATGTTAAGAACCACATTCATTGATACTTTGTGTTCCGGCTATTATACCTAACGTGGTTACGACGTACGTATACAGTACGCATATTTAAAAATTTATCATCATCATCAGCCTTTGTTAGTCCACTGCTGGACATAGGCCTCCCCTATCCATTAGGGGGTTTGGATCGTATCCCACCACGCTGGTCCAATGCGGGTTGGTGGGCGGACCGACTTTTTTACATGCCCATCCGACGAATGGATCATCTTACTTTTCAGACAATTGGGTGATCGGCCCAAATTGCCCTAACCAACTAGGAAACAACAATGAAAATTTGTTGCGTCCCCGCAGGATTCGAACTGACGACCTCCGGTTTCTAAAACACACGCCCATACCACTAGGCTACGGAGGCAGTCAAAATTTATACATAACTGAAATTTTACTAATTAAGCACTTTAGTGGGCGGGCAGTAAATATATATATATATAGTTTTAACCATGTAGTTAACTTAACGCTGTTGTAAGTAAAACAAATTCAGAATAATGCTTAATCAAAGAAAGAAAAAAGTGTTATCCTTTAAAAGAAAAGGAATGTTATGATGTAGCAAATAATATAATCGTTTTAGTAGTTATAATTTTTTAATGGTTTTTAATCTGCTGCATTAGCTAGAATCCCATTTCTTTCCACATTTCTATATAGTAGATACAAAAGATGTCATTGTTATTGGGGTAGGACAGACCAGACCAATTCTATAAATTTAATCTGGTTCGAGTAATCGAGATCTCAACAAATTTTAATTTTTCCTAATTTGTAGCATTTATCAAGCGTCCGTGCAAATTAAATGAAAGCCATGTTTGTTTCTTATATTTATTGCTAGAACATTAACCTGTTATTATTTTTTTTCTGAATTGTCTACTAAATACAAAAGCAATGTTTTTTTATTTCAAAATACTACAAAATCTGTCATAAGCTAAAAAGTTAACGAAGCTCTTGTAATTTAATTCAACAACTAATGTTTGAGTAAGAAACTAAAGGTTGTAATTGACGTCAGGGAATATTGACGGTACATACGTCTGTTTCAAATGACACAGGAATGACGAAAGGTCCGCAATGTGTCATAGACCGCTTCAATTTGGAAATAGATTTGTTTCTGTCATTTATTTTCCGTCATTTCATCCGACATTAATATGTAAACACATTTTATAGACCTCGAATAAATAATAATAATTTTATATTTTACTTTAAGTAACAGATCTAAGAAATATTTTACAGTAAATCGCTTTCTAATCGTTGTAACTCGTTTATAATTGGCTCTTTAAAAAATTCTGATATACAAATTCTCTTATCAACAAAATGTTTTCAGAAAAAAAAACTACTGAAAACTTTTTCGATAACTTATTCAAGAATTTCATTGAAAAAATAATGCCGCATATATTATATAGCAAAAGGCGCAACATTTTTTATGTATACGGAATTTTATTCCGTTTAGATTTTTCTTAGTGGTTGGCAAATTAAGGAATACGATTGAACATATTGCTCTCGTAAACGCGCTGTTAAATAATTTATTAACTGTAGATTCATATAGACGTTACTTTGCCCTTGCTTTACGGAAAGTCCGGAAGTCACGGGTTTAATCTTTCTGGTTAGTGACGGAAAATTGGCCGATCAAATTCAAATTTAAATTCAATTTATGAATCAAATGGACATGTAAAATTTTACCTACGCTAAATCCGTTAAATGTCCTTTTAATTATCAATATAATTATGTAAATACATTAAATGCTACAGTTACTAGGTAATATGCTAAATTATAAACCTACTAACTTAAAAAATACCGACACGTTTATTTATTGTATATTTGACATCAATTTAAATGTTAAAAAGAAAAATTTTGTTTAGCATTCAAAATATTTTCTTATTGCAAATGACACCAAATAAGCAATGGTCATGTAATAAGCAAATTTGTAAGCATTAATTGTTAAAAATATATTAAAATAATTATTAAAGGTGCTAAAAGCATCTCACTTAATATTCAAACAAAAACAACGAACGAACATGGATAGGTCGATAACATTTTCAGTTATTAGCCCGTTTACTTATATAACATGGTTACGGAAGCTTCAAGCGCCTCTCAAAGCACTCAAAGTAATTTGCTAAAATAGCAAATAGGTTAGAAAGCAAAGCGATACTTCATTTCATTAAAGTTTGTTATAAATAACAAAAGGGAAGGTTTGAAAGGTAGGTAACATAACTTATGTAATATAAGTAATATATATAATAATCAATATACATATCGTAAAATTCACCTTATTATATATTATTATTCAATATTAAATTCACCATTTATTACGAAAATTCTATTAATTTTGACCGTCACATAAAAAAAAATTAGTCTGAAGTATTTACAATGTTGTATAAGTGTAATATGTGCTTGAGCCTCTTCCTATTTAGTATTTACTTGAAAAAGTATAACATGATATTAATTATTAATCTCATATGACCATCATAGATCCCAGTTCATTACTATCTTGGCAAAGCCCTAAGGAAATTACGCTTTAATATCAATTTTCCATATAATGACCGGTAATCAAATCAGCGATAGTAAATCAATATTACATTAACTCTAGAAAAATAAGTTTATTTTTTCCATAAAATGACCGGTAATGAAAACAGTGATTATAAATCAATATTAGTCATTAACATCAATATTACAGTTCATTCTATTATATCCTTAGCGTAAACAGTGCTACGTGTAAGTATTAGAACTATTCTGGATCTATGATAATTTTAATAAAATTATTAAAGAATTTGAGATAATATCGATAACTAAGCATTTATTTAACTAAAAAATTGCAACAGCACATTATAAATACTATAAACATAAACTAAAATAAAAGTAAACTAAAGACAAGCGGAAATTAAATAAAAAATTAATAATAGTAATACAGTTTTCTTGTTTTTACAATCATTTACGATTTAGTTGTTGTATTATTTTACCGTTTTTGTATAAATACGGCTATATAAATAGAATAGCAATAACGTAACCGTAAACTTCTGACGTAACATGTCGCTGTTTAGTTAACGAGGTTTAAAAATATATATAATTATCTTACTCGACCAACGTTTACAAAATAACGGCACAAGATTAACTGTTCGCGACCTTGCCTATTATTTTCGTCTCTATATTTTAAAGTTCGAATAAATTTATTCACTGTAATCTAGCAAATAGTTTGTTCTCTTAATTGTATTAAAGACAAATTCATGCTATTCCTGGCAATTCAAGGAACAGACAACAATTACGGTGTCTCTTTGTGTTAAAATTATTCCAACCTATCGCTTCAAGAAGAAAAAGTGAAAATATTTAAATAATTGAGCTCTTGCAAAGTCCTCGTTTTTATCAGTTGCTTTATATCACTCAAATTATACAACCGTTAAGGAGAAAAAAATTGTAAAAACAACAATAAACAAGATTAACATTTATTTTTTCAAAGCAAGCTAGAGCTGAGATCATGACTTTATCATAGCAATAGGAATACATTTGTAAATCGAATAATCTGCTAGATTGCACATCTATTCCATGCTATGAAAATTATACGTAGGTAAATACCTATATAATGTTTAACCATTCACGTAAGTCGTATCAAAGTTTGAGGGATAGTTATAAAGTAGGCAATCCAGTCAATGTTTAACTTTGGCACTAGTTTCTTGGCTATCATGGACCGAACTATCGTAAAATGGACCGCTATTTTGGAATATCAGCTACGTAATTCTTGAACTGCCTGCGTAGCCTGTAATAACTCTTGTTTTACAAACTGAAGTTCTTGGTCTAAATCCCGTTGGGTCGCAAATTTGTGTTATCGTTGATTTCGGCTTATTTTAGAAAATATGAGCCTTACATCCAATAGCCTAAAAATGCATGTGTTAGATAGTCACGTGAGCAAGACTTTAACGCCGTTGACATCTAAAATAGCTACACGTTTTGTTTTATAAATACCATGATTTTTTGGATTTTAATAAAAAATAATTTTTTTTAATTATAAACTTCATTAGAACTTTTTGAACACTCTATTGCGGCTTCATCATTATTAACGTACCTACAATTTTACAAATGTTAAACATTTGAATTAATCAAAATAATCGAAGATGTAACAAGTTACTAAAAGCACGCTTGATACAGAATATACAAGTAAATAAAAATTACAAAAATTAAAAGGTATTTAAATGGACCAGTTGACATTTTCTATTTTATTAATCAACCCTTTGAAAAGATTACGAAAGCATCGCACGCGTTACAATGTAATTTGTTACGATAGCAAAACGGTTTAAAAACTCAAATGTAATAAAAAAAATCTACAAACAACCGTTACGACATTATTTTAATGTTTTTGTTTATTTTTTTAGGCTTTATTCACTGTAACCGGGCCTTCATAAAATTTTTAATAATATAAGAAAAAATATTAAGTTCAACGGGATTGTTTTTTAACTTTCTGAGTTCAGTTAAATGTTTGAACTTTAATCGCCAAATTTTGAAAAAATGCATTTTACTTTAGACTAAAAGACCATACGTTCAGTAAAAAATTATGACAAAAATTTTTATTATGTGACGTTGATGCTCAGTTTGTGCATAAAATAAGTGTGACATTAAATAGGCAATGCAAGTATAATATACATCAAAACACTAGTAGCTGTGTAATTCACAGGGTGGTAAGTGCATTTGTGGCGCCTCACGCTCCGATTCTTATGCATAGGGCGTCTCACTCACTATCAGTTAAACGTCTTGCTCGTCTTATCGCTTCAAGAAAAAAAGAATTTATAAGCTGGATTTTATATTATTTCGCTAACAGCTTATAAAAATCATTTCTAGTTGGCTAGTATAAACGAAATAGTTAAGACGCAGTCTTGTTACCAAATCAGACGTCGATCAATTTAGACGTGATTGTTTAGAACGAAATTGTGATAAGTTTATTTATAAAGCGCGTAAACTAAAAATAACTATTTTCTAACTAATAATAAGAATTTGAATAATTTAAAATGTAAAAAAAAATATATTTATGTAGCACAACATATATTTGTATTGATCAAGGGTTTTATAGAATTTAACCTACCTGTGAGAAGTTTGGTTATATTCCGCGTTTCATGTCGCGTTTTGCCAATGAATTGTTTCTAGAGATATATTGTTGTACTTTAAATATTCTATAATATATTGTAAAACACTAACTGAGCATGATAATTTTTATGATAACATAAAAACAAAAATGACTGAAAGTAAAATCCATATTTTCAAGCATATCAATTTAAAGAAGATAATAATCTCATCCCTACTTTAGCGTCTTATCGAGTAAGGAGCATAATATAAGAGTACTTAATCTTACAGACATCAGGAACAGCTGGCATCTTTTATTAACAATGTCGCGATTGTTAATGTTAACTAACTTATTAATAAATAATGTTTGTACTTGATTTAAAATTAAATTAATACTTTAAAAATGATATTACACAAGTAAGTAATACAAAGTAGAATGCAAAGATAAAGAAACATTACGAATAATTTGATTACCAAAAATATTAAAACTTTTATCAATCGCCTCTGTGATCTAGTGGTGCCAACACCACTTCCTTCCTTTTCAAACAGCATGTTAGTAAATATGACCTTAACTTTTTTTGTCCATGACTTCTGTTAGAGTTAAAAGTTTATTTAGTACCTAAAATGCAAGGGTAAAGGGTAAGCAGAAAATAACAAAAAAGTAGATTAACTACATTAATCCATTTTTTGGTATTCAGAATTATATGAATTGAAGATGCGAAAACTAACAAGTAAACCCATCAATTACTATTGTGTTTCACTTTATAACTAGTTCTACAAGTCATCAAACTAGTACTAAGGGTACCGAGTTGGGACTTAAACTGTGAAATATAGATTATATATGTTCTGGATTTACTAATTAAAACAATAATGCTTACAGATTTATTAATTTTAGAAAAAAGCCTTTCCTTCCAATTTTAAAATAGCCAGCTTTGTTCTTTCAATTCATATTGGCAAACAATACAGCTTGCTCTCAAGTGATCGACATGCCTTCTGGTATTGTATATAACAAATATCACTATTATTCTTTATATTTTATTCCCGACGTTTCGGACTCTTTCCAGCATCCATTATCACGGGTATATCTTAGAAAAAAAACTAAACCCGAAAAATCCGTAAAAAGTGGATTCAATATGTATAATAATCGCTAATAATAAATAAAAGACATAATCTTAACTATCAAATCATTATTTTATTGGGTTAAATGGAGTAGTTAGTAGGTCATTTTAATTAAAATTTCGAGTTTTTAATGTAAACTTCTTAAAAATATAATAAGGCAATATATACAAAAATTTTATATAAATGAAACATAAAGCAGGTAAATCCGAAAATTTTATTAATAGGCCAACAATATTGATCACCTACTTAACCAGTTGCTCTTTAATCTTACTTTTGAACCTTCCTCAAACAGTTTTGCAAATATCAACTTTATTAAAAATATTTTCATGATGCCGTTTCAAAAAGTTTGTCACCGATGTCTTCATCGACTGACGCCTAGTCAGTCGTCATGGAGTAAAAAAAAATTGGAACACAAAATGGAAACGGATGACTGAAAAATCATTTAAAGTTTATTACGCTCGTTATTCTTTTAACAACTGTAATACATTGTAATACAAGGAAATAAAAATTGGCAATAAATTGGCCCTCTTGTCGAGTAAAATTGTGAATTACTGTATTGGAGTTGGAATTATATTTTAATTACGTACTTGCTATTGCTCGCGACTTTATCTGCGTAGTAATATTTAAAAAAAGTAGCCTAAGTTACTCCAAGTTACACCAGATATTTTTCAGTGAAATTCCCGTCAAATTGGACAAGCCATTCCAGAGATTAGCCAGAACAAACAGACAGACGGACAAAAATTTAAAAAGAATTGTTTTTTCTATGTGATATATATCTGATAGATATATATCACAATGAAATGATTTAAAAACGGTTATTTTGATGATACAATCAGACACTCCAATTTTATTTATTTGTATACATTATGTAGTTTTATAGCTTTCTTTATTCTAAATTAATTTAGGGCGGTTCATTTTTCTGTCGACTTTCTCCCTGTCTAGTTATTTCAACGATGATTTAAAGCAATAACGCAATGAAGTAGACACAGAAATCCCTTTGTGTCAATAAAACGTTAAAAAAGTAAAATAAACGAAAAATGTCTAGCTATTTTCATTTCAACTGTTACTGGTCGAATGACTTACTAAATGGTGACTATATTAGTTATTTTATTAACCTTAGTAATAAATATATAATGTACAATGCTAAAATAAGGTCATAATTTCAAAATAGTAACACAAGGTTATTTAATCGATTTAAAAAAAAACTTCAGAAAAATAAGTTAAAGAAATGGACACTTTTTGGCACCAACTTTGATAAAATCTTTTAGTTATTACGATCGCCCAGCAAAGACTATTGAAGAATATTATAAGAATATTGCTATTTAAAAAAAATATTCATATCGTATTAGTTATGTTACAATTGTAATTCTGGGATTGGCCACATTGTAGTTTCATCTACATCTTGGTGCCACTCCGGCTCATTAAAAGAAAGCCAATGAAACAAACTCTACATTTCCTTACTACAATTAAGATGTCTCTAAATTATTCTTTTTAAAATTGTTCTTAAATTCGTTATCATCATCATCATCATAAACAACCTCAGCAGTCTCAATGTTTATTTTCAACCTTTAAATATTTTTAATCAAATTACCTGTGAAAGTTTTTTATTTAATTTATTTTAATTTTTATGAATATTACGTGAACACTTTGTTAAATTTAAGACATGTAGCCAGGTAATGTAACACTTATAGCAATAATCTCCATCCGATAGTAAATAATTTTGTTTTACATTATTTGTCACCAAGTTCTGAATCGACCAACCGCTTAATGGTTTATTTAAAAAAAAAACGCTTTTACCGAAATGCAAATTTACAAAATAAATTTAAATTCACAGAAAGTAAAAAAGGTTTTTGCCATTTAGAGCTCGGAGGGTTAGTGCCTAGTGCTTTAACACAGCTCTCGGTGGTTGCATAATAATTGCCATAATAATTTAATAGAAGGCCCAACGGTTTTGTATTTAGTGTCAACTATCATTTAGTTAAGTTAGAAATAGTCTTATGTAACATAAACGTAGTGTTAAAAAATTAATGTTACAGTTTGTTTGCAGGACTGAAATGTTGGAAACAACGAAACATTTTTTACTATGGCTTTGAATACGCTTTTAGAAAGCGGTTTTAACTTTTAATATACTTATTTTGATCATACGAAATGTATTTGTGACCGATGGCTTTATTTTTCTCTTGTTCTTTTATTGCCTTGGAAATCACAATTATTTACATTTTCAAATCCAAATTACTAATGTTATTTCCTTTTTTCAATACTCAACTTATACCTTTTCTAAGTGAATTTTCTTTAGCGTACCTTTTATTTCATTGTATTATTATTAATATTTTCAATTCCACTTTTTGTGAGTTAACCGTATTCAATTTATCTTTGTCGAGTGATTTCAATTCTTTTGTTCCGTGGGCCTGTTCAAAGCTCAAATATGTAGTTTACTTCGTTGCGACTTTACAGCAAGGATGGTCTTTTTCCTTTACTGCAACGACAAACTTATTTAAATATATCTGTGGTTAATGTAATGTTCTTACTATAAATATAAAATATATTATATTTAACTATGCAATATAGATGGAAATACCTAAAGTTATCAAGGTTATGAAACATTTAAGAATACTTTAAAACAGTTTGAAGAAGAGTGGCACTTTGGTCTTATTATTTGTAGGCACATTTTTATATATTATCATTTATCGCAGTCGTATAATCTAATTTAATCTTACGTTTTGTTTTACTTATAAGTTTTGTGTCGTTTGTTGTCTCTTCAGTATTAAGGTTTGTGTTAATAACAACAGATACTACGAAATAACTAGAGAGCTTTTATCCACAGGCCTTGTTACTCTAATGAGTCATTATGTTCAGCAAAGAGTCTTACCGTGGTATTAGAACAGACGTAATGGTTTAGTAAAGTTTGTTTGTTAACGTAGGCTCAGCACATCTACAACGTGTCTGTGAAAAATAGTACAATAAATAATTCTATTTAACAATTAAAACTCATGCTATTCAAAATAATAAATATTAAACTAAGCATTAAAATATATTAAAAAATTAAAGACTAGATTAATATAAAAGAAAATCTTCTTTTGGTATTCCACTATGATATGATAATTTCATTTAAATTTACATTTGTAGTTTTTAATAAATTCTATATTCACACATTTGGACCAGTTAACAATTTTTAGGTGTTTTGAGTTACAAATGAGCG
The DNA here is from genome assembly GCA_029286875.1 of Lamproptera curius. NCBI lineage: Eukaryota > Metazoa > Arthropoda > Insecta > Lepidoptera > Papilionidae > Lamproptera > Lamproptera curius. The sequence goes on along the minus strand of JAGSMT010000036.1, from coordinate 3,579,459 downwards.
TTTAGTATTGATTATTATTTGTCTAAGTTAAATAGGTACATCCATAATACTGTTTTCTTTATTCTTAATTATTTTTGGGACAGTGTCTTAAATAGGGATGATGTTTGACCTTGTGAGAAAAAACGTAAGAGATCTCTTGGTTTAAAAGAAACGATGAAAGCTGAGCTGAGCTTCCTCAAAACAAAAGCCTTTAATTCAGTTAATTTATAGACATTACTACTGCAAAGCTGCACCCATGACCCGTTTTAAATCCTAAAGGAGAACTGATTTGCATTATCTTGTTGGTTTCTTGTCGGTTAGGGCTATACGAGACAATTATATGCCTGGCAATCACTGCTAAGATTAATTATATCCAATTGCGAGATTAATTGTGTCAATAGACGTCAAAATCATATATTTGTAAATAAGTTTGATTAAAATATTACGAAAATGTATTATTTTTACTAAAAGTTGTAAATTTCCTCTTCTATGGACAGTACTTGTAAATGCTAGTTTTTTTTTTAATTATTCGATGCCAATCACATAATCACTTATAAAACATTTTATTCTTATCATAAATAATTATTGATCTCTTTTTTATCACTAAGTGAATATAACAAGTTAAAATATATGGCATTATATTATAAATTCTATTACAAACAAAAACAAATTGCAGTCATACTAATATGTTGTGCTATTTTACATATTTATTCATTTTATCAAACAAATATATTTAACCTATGTAAAAGTAAAAAGCAAAAATCCCAGAAGACAAACCACATACTTTTACAAATATACTTAATCATTTTGCCAATATTAGCTAACGAGGTCAACAAGAAAGATCTTAACGATGGAAAAAGTAAGGGTTCGGATGTTAAGAACCACATTCATTGGTACTTTTTGTTTTAGCTATTATACCTAACGTGATTACGACGTACGTATACTGTACGCATATTTAAAACTTTATACATAATTGAAATCTGACTAATTAAGCACTTTAGTGGGCGGACAGTAAATATATAATTATTGTTAATTATGTAGTTAACACTGTTGTTACTTAAGCAAATTAAGAAAACTGCTCAATCAAAGAAATAAAAAGAGGAAAAAGTTTTATCCTTTTAGAGAGTCCAAGTCTTTAAAAAAAAAGAAAGTCATGATGTAGTTAATACTACAATCGTTTTAGTTGTTGTTACTTAATTGGGGTTATTCTGCTGTAATACCTAGAATCCCTTTTCTTTCCATATTTATAATTTAGTAGATTGAATACTTACAGAACATGTCATTGCTATTTGGGTAGGAGAGACCAGACCACTTCTATAAATTTAATTTGGTTCGACTAATCAAATGCTCAACAATTTTTTCTTTTTCCTTTTTGCAGCGTGTATCAAGTTTCCTTACGAATTAAATGAAAACCATGTTTGTTTTAAAGTTATAGTTCATGAACAATAAAGATTTATTTATTGAGAACATTAAGCCGTTATTAAAATATTTCCTGCATTGTCAACTAAATAAAAACGCAACTTTTTCTTGCTTCAAAGTATTACAAATTTCTTAAAATATATAAAAATTATCGAAGGTCATGTTATGTTCATGTGACACAGGAATGACGAAGGGTCCGCAATGTGTCACTGACCGCTTCAATTTGGAAATACATTTGTTTTTGTCGTTAATTTTACGTTATTTCATCCGACAAAATATGTAAGCAAAATGGAGGATGCGTAGTAAGATTATTATATTTTAAACAATAAGATAACAGGATACTTTTAAACTACTGAATCCCAAAAACATTTTATAGAAAATCTCTTTGTATTCCATACAACAATTACAAAAACAGATTCCTAAATAAAAGAAATCATTAAAATTACCGTTTAAATAAACTTATGTAAGTAAAATTTGAATTTAGAATTCGAAATTTTGAAATATCTCACATAAAATATGGACTATAAACAAAATGTTTTTTCAAAAAAGCAGTCGGAAAACATTGAATTGATTTCAGAGAGCTATTGATTTAAAAATAAAGCTGCATTATTAAATAGCATAAGATAACGTAACAAAATAGGTGTAGTAACGAAAATTTAAATAACTCTTTTAATTACGCTATTATTATACACATCAAATTCACTATTTTAGAGATTTAGTTATATATAGAGAGACGATGGGGCGATGATACTTTTAGTTATTAGTTACTCGTTTGCTTATATAACATAGTTACGAAAGCTTCAAACGCCTCTAAAAGCTCTCAAAGCAATTCGCTAATACAGCAAATAGGTTTTAAAGCTAAGCGATGCTTCATTCCATTAAAGTTTATTATTTTCAATTTATATCAAAGTGCACTACATCTTAAATAATTATTTTTTGTGGGTTTTATCGCGTTTTATTACTTTACAATTATTTACAATTACACAAATCGTTACCAAACCTTTCCCAGGGTATGGTGACCGTGACTATGGACCGCCGGCCGCAAGACTATATTATTTACAATGATTAGAACTCGCGTAAGCAAAAGAAAATATTTACTGCTGTATGCATACTTTATACATTATTTTGTCTATTTTATTGGCTCACAAAAATGTTACGATAAAATTGGAAATAGATTTAAAGCGCATTTATTTACCATCTTGTTACTTACACATTGACATATCGTAAAATTTCAAATAATAACAATGTACTTATACAACCATTTATTACCCAAATTCTTTTATTTTTGACCATTATTAAAAAAATACCTTTTTTTTGGGCTAATAACAATGTGGTATAAAAATTAACATGTGCTGTAGCCGCTTCTTATTTAGTATTTACTTGAGAAAATATAACATGACATTAATAATTAATCTCATATGACCTTCATAGCTCCTTGTTCATTACTATCTTGGCAAAGCCAAAGGAAATTACGGTTCAATATCAATTTTCCATATAATGACCGGTAATCAAATCAGCGATAGTAAATCAATATTACATTAACTTTAGAAAAATGAGTTTATTGCTTACCTTTAAAATAATTTTCCTATTCGTTCGCGTTTTCTCAAAATTTCAATACAAAGTAAAATCTTCAATGCGACTTCTATAAATTTTCTCTGAGAAAAAAGGAATCGGTTCGTGTAACTAGTAAACAAAGGTCCCCCAAAAACAGATGACGAAGGACTCATATTTAATAAATGTTAAGCACATTTTAAAATTACTCTCCTTTAAAATTAATTCAAAACTGACGAGAAACAAAGATACGGAATGGTTAATATGTTTCTATTTAAAAATCTGTTACTTTATAATTACGTTACAGCATAAAATGTTATAACGTATTAACTAGTGTCTATGAATGTATTAAAAACCACCGCTTTTCTGAACTAACGCAAATTAATCAACGCCTAGGAAAAAATATCTAACAATAATACCATTAATTCTTCAAGTTTTCATGAAAAGTGTACCCTTTACAAACGTTTTTGCTATCCCTTACTAAATTAAGTTACATAACAATAAATACTAAGCCATATATTCGCTTTGTTTTATATCATAACAGTTCTCTTATAAATCATAAAAAGTGGTAGCGAATTTCTTAAAAAGTAACGCAATTTGTTTCCACAATTGTAGTAATTGAGTTTCTTTAGAATGTTGCATTAAATAATTTAGAGCTTCTTTGTATGTGACCTAGTTTCAGTTTAATTTCATTACTCAAGTTTTCTAATCATGCTGTTATATAAATCATTACTCTAGGATAATCTCATAAACTAAAAATATTGCTATTATTTTGCTAAAACTTTACGTTTTATTTATTAAATGCTTTTAGATTTTCGCATTTATTATCTTATTTTATTACCTTATTTCATAATTTATAATGTTCTTAAACATATAAATTCTTGTGAGGTAATTCTCGAATAAAAAGGAAATCGATAAAATATCTTTAAACACTTTATCGATAACAAATCGGAATAAAACAAAAGTTTTAAAGGAACAACGTTTATCACTTTAGTGAATAGGATGTGCAAATAGATACCAATAATTTAAGTCTATAAAGCGTTATATTATTTACTTAAATGTTTTCTTAACAACATTATCAGGTGCCCATAAGTCCTTTATTTACAAAAGCTTAAAAACAGGATTATTTTTGAAAATAACATTTCTAAATGTAATCGTTGCGATCACGGCACTCTTGCAAACGACGTCTAAATTTCGATGACTGCGCGCACGTCACTGCTGAAATGTTGTCAATTCTCGCGGATGTTTTCTTTTAGGCCTTAATTGACCGCGGGTTTGTGTTTCAAAACTTTGCCTTAGGCTTCCACAAAAAATCCATCGGGGTCGATCTAGACTACGTGGAGGCCAGGGTTGTTCCCTCTCTTAGAGATCACTTTGCCAGGAAAAGTTGACGGATAACGGCATAGCAGTGTTAGAGGTGTGAGTGGTCCCATCCTGTGAAACCACGTCCTGGCATTAAAGCCTGAAAAGTTTTGCAATCCTGGTATGAAAAACTCTTCGATCATAGCCACATATCGTTCCGACGTAACAGTAAGTGCGCGCCTCTGCCATCCTCAAAAGTAGGCCCTAGGATACCATGGGCTGACATAGCAGCCCAAACAGTCACTTTTGGACTATGTGAGGCTTCTGATGCAAGTTTTGGATTGATGGGCCTCCAATAGCGGCAATTTTGTTTACTAACATGCCCGTTAAGATGGAAATGAGCTCGTCGAAACATTATGTTATTGAAGGAGTAAACCGATTCAACATTTCATTCGCATAATTTTGTCTTTGAATACCGTCGTTTCCTTTAATTCTTGAACCAACTGAATTTTAAAAGTCATATGTAAATCTTTCTTCAAAATCCGTTGTAACGATGTCCTGGATACGTTTAATGCTCTGGCGCGCTTACGAGTTGACTGTGTCGGATTTTCGCGAATAGACTGTGTCACTGTTATGTTTTGTTCCGTACGTGACGTCTTAGGCGACCCAACTTAGAACCCAGTTCTTAATCGTTTGAAGATTGGAGTGTCGTCAAAGTGTTAAACCTTTGTGCTCTCGAAATTTACGCCGCGCAACAGTTGCCAATTGTCGTTTTGCTGAAACTCGCGCACACAAAACGCACGGTCCGCTCAGTAAACGCTCCATCGCGACTAAATTCCCAGAAACCGAAGTTACTCCCCGCTTCCCTGACCGCTCACGCGCCCTGTTCGTTTTATTCAAATTTTACTTTTCAAAGGACTATGGACCCCTGTAGTTCAACAATTAAGTTCTTCTAAAAGCCATATTATTACAGAAATATTAAAGACGTCATTTATTAGTCACCCTAATTGGTACAATGAAAAACAGGCAAATAAAAGGAAATTGCTTTTACGGACGGATTACAAAACGTCAGAAAAAAGTGTTCGCTTACTTTAATCAATAAGACAAACGAAGGAAAATCCTCCGTAATATAATTCGTACTATTCGGTTCCTACAAGCTTCTAGGAAAAGACGTATTGGAAATATTTAAATAAATGAGCTTTTGCAATGTCAACTTTACTTATTAGTTGCTTTATGAAAATTTTTTGAAAACACCAAAAATCCATAAAAAGCGGAAGCGTAAGATCAACATTTTTTTCTAAAGCAAGCAAGAGATTTAGCTGAGATAGTGAATTATAGCATTAGTTGTACATTTGTCAATCGGTTTTATCTACAAGATATGCCATAATCTGCTAGATTATACATCCATTCCATGCTATAGCAAAATCATTAAAATTATACGTATATACCTATATAATGTTCAACCATTCACGTAAGCCGTAACAAAGTTTAAGGATTAGTTATAAAGTAGGCAATCGAGTTAATGTTTGACTTTGGCACTAGTTTCTTAGCTTGCGTCGACAGAGCTATCGTAAATCGTATATCGGACCGTAAATCGTATATAATTCTTGAACTGCCCGCGTAGCATCTACCAAGTTCGTGGTCTAAATCCCGCTGGGTTGCAAATTTGTGTTAGCGTTGTTTCTGCTTATTTTATAAAATATGAGCCTGACATCCAATTACCTAAGAATTTTAACGATGTCAGATAATCATGTAAAAAATGTGTGACACATTGTGACACATTTTTTTGCATAGGTCGGAGAACAGACTAAAAATAATTAATTACAATTAAGATCTGGAAACCCTGCTTTAGCACAGGCAACAAGACGCATGACATATTTTTAATATAAATTTTTCGTTCAACAATTCACTTCCTCTATAAGCCATTATAATATTGAAAGCATTTTTAGAAAAGTATTTTGAGCCGAACTAATCGGTAATATAAAAAACCAAGCGAAACGAATGATATAACTTTTGCAAACAGAATACAAAATGACAGAAGAAAGTTATTGCTTACTTCTATTAATAAGAAAAATAAGGAAAACTTATAGTCAGTAACACACTTATTTTATATTATTTAGTTGTTTTGTAGCTACTTTTTATTTAAATTATTAATACGTTAATACGTTTCCATTATTTATTCATTTGCAATTATTATATAAAAATTAAGGATCATGAGGCTCAATTAAAAAATAAAATTTAACATAGTCAACATATTCTAAATAATGATATACTTGATTTCTTGCTATCTTAAATATACTTGGCAAAAGTAACAGTAATATTTTTATAATCTTGTCTCCATACTGCTATTAACAGGAGATATATTATAAAGCTTTATTTTTATCCCTCATACATTTGACAGTGACAAAATTTTGCTTGATTAGTTTAGTTAGTATTACTTATATCTAATTAAATTATGTTAGTGTTAAGTTAAATGTAAGGGCCGCCTAAAAGCCACCTCCAAACCACTTCAACAAGATCTGTCTTGAGCCACTCGTGCCCATAGTGTTCCAGCTACTCCTCTATATCGTCGCTCCATCTTTTGACGGGTCTGCCTCTTCTTCTTTTCTTATATATGGGATGCCAATGAGTAACCCTTTGAAACCATCTGTTGTCATTTACTCTTTGTAGGTGACCTGCCCACTTCTACTTTAACTCCATTATTTGTTTAAGGATGTTTCTAGCTTTGTTTCTATCTCTTATAGCAGTATTTTTAATTTTGTCTCTTAGTTCAGATAGCTTCTTTCTATTGCCCGCTGACATATTTTTATTTTGTTAATTTGTGCCTTTTTCAATGTCTAGGTTTGGCATGCATAAGTAAAACAGAGTGCAAGGCAAATTTGGAATGCTCTTGTTTTTAATTTAGTAGACATAGGTCTTTTGAATACTTCTTTCAGAGCCCAACCACGTGGCCTATATTCTACGCTCAATTTCCCTATCCGTAATTAATTTGAAATATATAAGTTGGCCAAGATAAACATATTCTTCTACGTATTGGATTAGTGTTGATCTCAATAATATTTGCGTCTTGTCTTTATTTGTCATAACTTTTGTTTTGTCTAGATTAATACATAGCCCAACGTGTTCACTATTACATCGATGAGATTCTAGCATGTATTCTAGTTGTCCTGCGTTTTCAGAAAAAAGGACTATATCATCGGCAAATCTGAGATGTGATAGGACAGTGCCATTTATATTTATACCAAAATTTTCCCAATTAATTTTCCTAAAAATAGATTCTAGGACGGCTGTTAACAATTTGGGTGAAATCGGATCTCCTTATTTTACGCCACGTACGTGAAATGTGGGTCCTTTCGTTTCGAGGCGCACCCGTGTTGTACTATTTGAATAGATTTTCTTTAGAAGTTCTATATAATCATATACAATTCCTTGGTCATTTAAGGCGCACCATATAGAGTTATGAGATATTTTGTTAAACGCCTTTGAATAATCTACAAATGCTATATAAATCGGTAAGTCGTACTCTGTATATTTTTCTATAATAAATTTTAATGTATGTATGTGATCAATTGTGGAGTATTTTTTCATAAAACCCGCCTGTTCTATTGGCTGATTTTCGTCAATTTGTTTGGATATGCGTCTTAGAAGGGCCGATGCAAATACTTTATACAGACATGATACTAAGGTGATAGGTCTATAATTTGTTATTAATTTAGGGTCTCCTTTTTTATATAATAAAACAATTTCTGTGCGTGTCCATGCTTCTGGTTGCACCTTTTTAAATAAGATATTATTAAATAGAGCTGTGATTGGCTTTAAAAGTTTTTCCTTACATGTCTTTATCATTTCATTCGTCACGCCATCTGGACCTGGACTTTTACCTGATTTTAAATAATCTATTGAAAGCTGGACTTCATTTTCCATGATCGGTGGCACTGGATCTAAGTTGCATGTCGTATTATAAACGACTGTTTCAGACTGAAAAGTTGCGGTGTAGAGTTCCTTGTAAAACTTTGTTGCTATCATGATGAGATCGCGTCTGTGTGTGACAATCGATCCCGAGGAGCTTAAAAGCTACGTTATCAATTGCTTGTTACAGTCTAAATCTTTATACGCCTTTTTGATGTTACCCACTTCCTCCAAGAATTTGCTGACTTTGTTAATTCTATAGTTTTGCAAATTTTCTTTTATTTTTTTATGTATCATTCTGTATAGAACTGTCATTTTTGCTTTATCTTGTCTTGTTTTATGTTTTTTAAGTTTTCAGAAGATGCTTTTCCATTTTAAGGTCCTTAATTTCTTGAGTTATGACGCTAGACATTCTTATTTCTCTTTCATTCATCGTAGGTGCAATAGAAGTGTTTCGCAATATCCTCTCTATTTTGCTATTAAGTATATTAACGTCTTCCTCAGTATCTAATATAGAATGTATTTTGTCAAAAGAATTTTCTACCTCTGTCTCGATCTTCGGTTTACTCATGTAATGGGCACGTGTATTTTTGTGGTTATTTTTATTTATTGTAATTCTTACTAATCGATGGTCACTAGGATGTTGTAAATTGCTAATTTTGAATAATTTGAGGGATGTTTGTTGCTATAAAATCGATCTCGTTCTTTGTCTTTCCATTTGGTGCCATCCATGTCCATCTTAGTTTTCGAGGTTTTTTGAACATTGTATTTATTATTTTAAGTCTATATTGAAGGCAAAAGTTTATAAACATTTTACCCCGATTATTTCTTGTACCATAGCCCTAGTTACCTACTACTAAACGTTCGTTTGATTCCGGATTTCCTATTTTTGCATTCATGTCTCCCATGAATACATCATCGTAAAAAGTTTCTATCTCTGTTTCCTTGCGCCAAATGTCGGGGCGTATACTTGTATTAAACTAAAAGGTTTGTCATAGATTTCGACTTGTAGTAAAGCTACTCCGTCAGATATTGCGATATAATCTAGTACATTTGTCCCATGTTGTTTCTTAACCATAAATCCTATTCCCTTTTCGCCTTTTATTATACCGAAGTAGTATAGTAAGTAGTTACCTCTGTCCTCTATTTTATATCCTTCTCTTCTGACTTCGGCTATTCCAATTATATTCCAGTTTATTTCAGATACTGCGTATTCTAATTCGGCTATTCTAGACTCAGTTGCTAATGATCTGACGTTAAATGTCGCAATATAGTAGTTACTGTGGTTTGGAGGGTGATCGTCTAAAACCCCCGCGGTGACGAGCCGTTCTGGGGGAGTGTTTACATTCTGATATTTTTTTCGTTTTGAGTTATAGTTTTCTTTTGGAGGAGGCTCGTGTCTTCATAAAGTATCTTTTCTATTCACAAAAGACAATGATGTATTTGAATTGGCCCTGTACTTCTTGTTTGTTTGGTTATTTTTTTCACTACTTTCGTGTACATTGGCCAGTTCGTTGGTAATAGATGTTGGTTAAGGAGGAGAAACAGAAAGTTGTCGTTTGTGTTTGGTGTATTCCTTTTTTATCTTAAACTATGAGCTTGTCGTATTTCAAAATCGCATATTGTCCTTTTTCGATTTGTTTTTGCTGTTCTACTTTCAACTCTTTTCTTAATTTTAAAATATTTGAAGGATATTCTTCTTTTATATATGTGTTTGTGTTAGACAGATACTTTTTGTTTTGCAAAATTTTAATTTTCTTCCCCCGTAGTGGTTAAAGTGACCGAAACTGGACAGGGCTGGATCCCTTTCTTGCCTATTCTTCGTAGTGATTGCAGTTCACCTTCAAGAATTTCAACTTTCAAGACTTTCGTGATTATGTCAATGATATGTTTACCGGTGGTAGGTCCCCTGTTTACAGGAGACCGTCTGGGTGGGTACCACCACGGGGCCTATTTCTGCCGCGAAGCTGTAGTGTGAAAACACTGCTGCGTTCCGGTTTGAAGGGCACCGTAGCCAAAAAACACTAAACTTCTTTGATCACTATTTTTTTCCAAATTGTAAAAAATTTATTAACAAAACAAAATAGGGTAGACCAAGCTGAATCGGATCACAGGGCGAATCGGTTTAAAATAAGAAATCTGTTGATAATTTAAATATAGCATTTACATAGAACCCACTCAACCGGCGTTTTACCTCTCTCCTTTCACCTAGTGCTTCCCAAGAAAAATAAGATATATAATAAAAGGCTGCGTACTGCTCCTCTGCAAAATAGAGAGAGAGTAGCACTGCATTTACAGTTTCACCCTAAAAATTGGGGTGTTTCGGATATTTTTCTGTTTTTAGTTTTAATTATATAATTAAGAGACTGTGTGGTTTAAAGTTTAAAATGTTTATTTCATAGCTGATTGTTACTTCTCATGTTTTTATCTACATTAATAACAGTATATAATCACATAAGTTTGATTTCCTCAACTTTAAAGAAAATGTGATTCGCCTCGGTCTACCCTACATCAATGGTTTGTTACACACGAAAACGAACACTTTTTAATTTTTATTTCAATCATAATGTAATCTATGCTGAAGGCATTGATTATTCTTAAACACTTTCTATATCTCTCTATATGAAATGTACTTATAGACTGCTTATATTAAAAACACAGACTTATAATAATCTGCCCCCGTAGCCTAGCTTACCACTAGGCTTGCACTTCACAAACCGGAGCTCGTGGATTCGAATAATTAGATCGTTATATTTTTAGTTCGGTAATAACGTTGTGTACAATTTCATTCTAGTCATCCAGTAACGATTCGTCTAGTTTTGTTTATTTTGTGAGTATACTCAAATATGGAATACTTGTAATCAGGATTAGTTATTTGTTCCGACCTATTTACTGATTAACTATCAGCGAATAGGTCGGAACAAATTTCTAAATCGTATCTATCCAAAAATCTGACATGCTAATCAAATTTGTAATAAAATTGGATAACCATGAGCCTTTTTAATATAATGACAGTTGTATTTCTTGCTTTAGGCAATATAAAAAACTACATAACGATAAGATGACAAAATTTATTTGGTTATTTTTTAAAAGAAGTTACTAAAATTTCTAGATTCTTGCCATACTGCGTAAATGAGACAAGTAAAAGCTACTAACTACTTTGCTAGCTAACTAAGCTAACGCTAGTAACTACGTAAGTTATGATATAAAACGCAACGAAAATTGTTATAGCTAAGCTTTGGTTCAAGAAAAATTTACGTAATAGATAAAAATTATGACATAGTTACATAAAAATAATTTCTTACATTCATTTAGCAAAGGAAAAGAATCAATGCCTATATGCCTATATACATTTAACCAGTCCCCTGAGTCGTTTAAAAGTTAAAGAGATAAGTAATAAAGTAGACAATCCGGGTAACGTTTGACTTTGCTACTAGTTTCTTAACTTTATTCCCAAGCAATAAAAGACTTGTGTCGCTTTTTTAAGTGAATCTAAGATTTTACCTAATTGAAGATGCTACATTATTATTGGATTACATTACTATTGGAGAAGCGCTAGACCACGTACATTGAACTGTATTTTCGGCATCACAATAGATTCTAAACTGCAATGGGGCCCTCATATTCATAGACTGGCGAGTTAACTTAGCTCAGCGGCTTATGCAGTTAAAAAATTAGACAATTAACCGATGTTGAGACAGCCCGTTTAGTATATTTTAGTTATTTTTACAGTATAATGTCTATGGCATTCTACTGTGGGAAACGCGTGATATTAATACTATTTATATAATTCAAAAAGAGTGATTCGAGCAGTCTATAACCTGGGCCCCAAACAATCGCTGAGAAAAATGTTTACAGAAATTAATGTAATGACTGTTTTTCTCAATACATATTTGAAAATATTATGTACGTTCATAAAAATAAAAATGATTTTGTAAAACATTGTGACACACTAATATAAATACTAGGAATAAGCATAATTATGTTCTTCCAAAACTAGGCTCGAAGAACAATGAAATCCTTCATGGGACAATGTATACTGTTCTACAATAAAATACCAGAAAACATTCAGCTTTTATCTGTAAATAAATTTAAAAAGTTGTAAAGGAACGTTTGTGTGCTAAAGGATATTATTGTTGTCATGACTACTGGATAGATAACACACCCTGGTAATGAAATGTTCGCTCCAGGCTATTTCAAAGTAGTAAAATGTAAGGTTTTATGTAAAAGTTTGTAAAATTTATTGAAGAAAAGGAAAAAGAAAAGTCCGCTGAGGTTCTTACGCCGGTTCTTCTAAGGTCAGACGCTTCCATTTCTGAACTGGTAGTAGTTTATTTGACAATAAATAAGAAAGTGTAATGCTTCTATATTGAATAAAGATATTTGACTTTGATTTTGACTTTACACAATAATGAACCAGTTCGTCATTATTTCAAAATTTTTACAATTTATCTCAACGACAAAATAAATAAAATTGGCTAATTTAAAAACTAACCATGAAGTAGAAATCGATGTATTATTTATACCATCCAAAAGCAGTTTTAAAAAAATAATTTATACTTAAGATTTTCCTTGGAACTTTTCCAATAAATGAATTTGTATATACGTATTTAAGAATGAAATATGCGACCATTTCACAATATTTAAAGCAACCTCAGCTGTTTCCTTTTAAGCTTTGTTTTAACGCTTTTTCCAATAACAATTTTTACATTTTATATAGCCAGGTAATCATAAATCTTTTAATATTGAAATTTAGTTTTTGTATCAATAATTACTAAAATTAGTTTCTGCAATATTATTTTTTAAATATCAATAAAATGTTAAGTATATTAAGTAATATTCAAGAAATCATTTTATCCACAGATACAGTCCTCAATTCAAAGTACAACAAAACAAATTGGAGCAACAGAAATTCCTATAATATATATTTACGTAAAATATATAAATACACCAAACGAGAGATAAACAAATACTATACTCGTATGTGCTTATCATTTAGCAGTTATTAATTACTAGAAACCCAAATTTCGTAAATTCCGTTCTTAGCTGACCTCTACTCGACGAAAGGAATATTCCTACCAAATTTCGAGGCGCTACGCCTTATGGTTCTAGAGAAATCGTGATGAGTCAATATATAGGTGGGTATCTCTTTATAAATATAGATTAGATTTGAATACTGGCTTTATTATTTAACGCAAAATTTTCTTGGAATTTTTAGGGTCAAATTTATAAACTTTAAGGCGGTAATCAAACCAATATTTAAAAAAGGAAACTGGATGTAGATAATTACAGACCAAATGCAATAACATCTCCGTTTTCAAAAACAATTAAAAAATGTATTTATGAATAACTGTATGCATTTTTCGGAAAATACTATCCATTTTCAGAAGCACAAAAAGGCTTTAGAAAAGACAAAACGATTAATACGGCTGTTTTTGACTTCTTAAATTTTATTATGAGTAATTTAGAAGAGCTAGAACGCCACGGATGCGGAATAGTGTATTTTGTATGGCTTCAATTATTTACAACAAGGTACCGAAGGATCTTAAAGATTTTAAAAAATTACAATTTAAAAATCCAGTGCGATTACTTTTAATTGCTAAGTGCTATTACGACATAACTGAATTTTGTGCGTTAAGAACTGCATACTGTTGAAATTTTTTTCAAATATTATTATTATTTAATGTAAATTCGTATGACATTAAATTAACATTATTCTGTAACGTAATCCCATATAACAATAGAAAAATTTGGTAGCAAGCTAATTTTGTAAAGTTGATATTTAATTCATGTAATATTTTTTTATCTTTCTAATAATATTTGTACGCTCCGCGGAGCTTAAACATCTGTGTTACATGTCTTATTATAATTATGAAGTTTTTAATAAAATTGTCTCATCTGCCTGTGAGGAAAATGTATAACAATAAATAAAATATTACGTATATATGAATAATAAAGCAATAAATACAATAAACAGTAAATATATAGATATAGCCAGACGGAAGCCCTCGGCCGGGGAGACCAAACCATTAACCATAAGCCCAAGGGCTAGGTTGAAAGGGAGAGAAACCGGAAGGCGATGCAAACGGTGTCCAGGAGCACCGCCTTTTGCATTAGAGCTAGAAGTGTTCCGTTACGGAGTCCCAGCCCCCGCAGGTGTTGTGCGATGCTAACTGGGATTGACCCGTTTGCAAAAACGACTATGGGGATAATTTTGGTCGGCATCCGACACCACATGCCAGTCACCTTGTGAGCTAGATCCAGATATTTTCGTTTCTTCTCTGTTTTGGCTTTCACGAGGTCCTCGTCAAATGGGATCGTGGTGTCAACCAAAATATCCTTGACAGTGCCCGGTCCATCAGCACGATATCAGGTTCGTTAGCCGGTAAGTATCTTTTTGTCCGTGATTATTATTATAATTATTATTATTATTGATTTTGAAAAACTTAAAAAAAAAATTATACTTCACACTAATTTAACAAGTTTTAAACAGTAATACGGCCTGTATTACCATATGAACGTTTTTATTTGTATTTATGACATTTTCTAAATATAATTATCAAATATTTTTTCAGCTAATGGTTTTTAGTAGCAATTAAATGCACACCAAGTAATACACTTAATCCAAAATTTAATTACTTTAAAATATCTACATCTTTTGGTATAGAGTTATGTTTTAACACATATGTTTTCTGAATGTACGTATTTATATTGTAGATACATATATGCGGTATAGAACGCTTGAGTTCTAATTTGACCGTAGCGAATCATGTTTGGTAGCCATTTTTATGTTTCAAAAGGTGGTTAATTGAAATCTTTGTAATAATTTTTCATTGTAATGCATGCATGACGTTCTGTTATATTTTTTCCGATCGCCTTCATGGCGTAACGGCATTAATCCTTGCATTACAAGCCGAATGTTGCAGGTTCGAATTTATTGACAACTAAGTAATTAATCCACTTTTCTTTCGGTTTGTGGAGGTCAGATACCTGTCGCCATGCGTACAAATCGTTCTTCAGGTAAATCTCGATGGATTAGATAAATTTGTAATTTGGATTTCTTCATAACTTAGAAAGATGGCTGAAAGCAAGAAGTTTTTTCCACACGGCCACATATAAATATATATGTACGAGGAAGATTTGATTTGTGAGAATCGTGGTACCCATCTCGCGGAGAGTTTTCTCATTGTCAAATATTCGTGAAAAATATAATGTACCCGTTCAGTTGAGAGATACTTACAGCATGAGCTAACTCACGCGCTTACATTCTCCGATCATCCAATATTATTTTATGGATTTTATCGATGATTTCCGGCGTGATCACTTGTTTTTGGCGACCTGAACGTTCGGCGTTACTAGTGAATGCCTTCGCTTTTAATTAAATTGTAATGTTCTAATTACCACGTACCTTAGTCATAAATATTTATTCCAGATAGATAGATATTATGTTTAAATTATTTAATTTATCTGTATAGTCAAACTATGCATATTTTAGCGATACTATTTTAAGTCTCGGTGTGAAAACTAACAACTACGAAGTATGTAAAAATAGCCTATGCCTATATATTGCGTATTTTTAGGTGGTAGTGGTTTTAATAACCTGGTTATTAGTATGTTATTACCGAGGCCAAAAATGGATATTTATGTTTTTTAAAGATGTGCCATTTTAGAATTTTTTTAACCCAATCTTTAATTACAACATTCAAAAAATAAATTTTCGTCGCTCTAGGAAAATTTTTGAGGCGTCCAAACTATAGAAGGATCCGCACTCTGATGGTGCCCAGTCCCCATAGTATTTATCAAGCTTTTCCTTAGTTTCAATGATGGTTTGTTATTACGTAAAAAGTAATGCTTAATCAGCACACGACTTTTTTCCATTTTCGTAAAAATTTACAAGTTTGTCTGCTTTGAATGGCTATCAAATACCAACTGCATGACGTAGCTTGCTCAAAATTTGACAGTTGCCCACTAATAGACTACAGTTGACGGCAGCACTGTTGCATTTTGAATAAGTGCGTGGGAAATTCAAACAGTCACAGATTTATCAAACCGCCCTCGTATATATCGTTATTCAATTATAGTATAATTAACGTTTGCCCGTCCTAGATTTTTTTTAATGTATACGCTGATAAATACTTGATTTTACCAACGTAACAGGCGTAACAGTCAGTGTCATTAGCCACTATGCAACGCACGTCAAACTTACTTGATTGTCTTCTACGTTATTTTATACGTTTTTGAGCTCACCAAGTATTTTTTTTATGAAAAGCGTTTTATAATAAAAGTATAAAGTAAACTAACAAGCCTTCGAACTTCAAACTTCAGCTTAGGTAACACGTGTTTCAAATGTCGGTGACAATGCAATGGCAGAGGGTCCGAAATAAATTAGGCGCACGTTCTGTAAATAATTTCATTCTTGCCTTTTAACGGAATACGTGACAAGAAATAATTTGTCGAAAAGTAAATTTATAGCCAAATTAAATTTACTGTTAGCATAAAATATAATTTAAATATAAATTTTAACAAAAAACAAACCTACTTCAAATCGATCGTCGTGATATTGAGCTATTAATAATAAATAACTCAATGGACAATTATTGTCTATTTGTACACATAGCACAGCACATAGTTAATGTAAATTTCAGACTTATTCAATTATTTCATGTATGCCACTGTCCAAAAAAAAAGAACTAGACCAAATTGCTATTGGACCAAACGGGAAGCACCAGCTTTAAATGAAAAAAACATCCAAATCGGTTTACCCAGGCAAAAGTTATGAGGTAACAAACATAAAAAAATAGAGACGAATTGAGAACCTTCTCCTTTTTTAAAGTCGGTTAAAACTATAGCCATTTGTTATATACCTACTATTTAAACGGAGCTGCAAATTGCCTTCTTAAACTTTAAATATTTTTCGGGCTCTATTTTTACGTCCCTATCGATTTTATTACGCCATTACGAGTATTACATAAAAATAATCTTTACAATATGAAATAGTATTTAGTATTATTTCGAGTTATGTTCATGCATAATATTTTTGGATACTTATAAATTTATTACTTATAATAAGATATGTATAAACGTACTTATAATATAAACGCGTAAATATGAAATAGCATTTGTATGTTTGTAACCTTTTCATGCCATAAACTACTAAAGGGATTTTATAGTACATTACAATGCCGCTTACATCATTTACTAAACCATATAAGTTATAGGTTATATTATATAATAATAAGTATGTTGTTTATATCATTTAAAAAATGAGAAAGGTCTCAAGTATGCTGGAAAAATATGCCATTCGACAGCTCTTTCGGCAAATGTACGCAAAAACTGTTCGTTAAAGCTAACAGTCACACGTATGTATGTCGTATAATAAAAATATTTATTAAATATATAAAAAGTAGTTGAGTATAAGCGATTTGTTTCGTATTTTTAATCCACCATGCGGCACAAGAAAAATCGACAATAAATTCTATCAAAAATTATAGAATAAAAATATAAAGAAGAATTAATTGATGACTATATTAATATATTAGTTGTTATAACCGTTAATTGTTATTGCAACAAGTTTACATAATGTATACCATATTAGGTACTTATTGTTAAAATATCCGTTTTTCAGGGTTATGGTCACACTCAGTCTGTCATATTAATTAACTAAATCAAACACGAGAAGACTCGGCACAGTCTTCTAAAAAGCTAAGTTTATTTCCCCTAGAATTTACCTACTATTTGAATTTAATTAGTTTAATTAGTCCAACTATCCTGGGATGCGAAATCACTATGATTTTAATTTGACAAAATAAACCTTTTCTTAATATTGGAATAGTATTGTTTTACTTTATTAATTATTGAAATAGGAAAACATAAAGAAGTCTGTTTTTTTTTTATTTTCCTCCTATGATAAACTTGTACTTTTTAAAGCAAAAATAAATAAACACATTAAATATCCGAATCTCAATAATAGCTATCTTTGTTTCAAAGCTCAATTCAAAGTTCTAAAATCGTTATGCCAATAAAATCATATTAATGTTTTTTCTCTCGAATTCCATTCAAGCTCGTCTTTTGTAGAAAGTGTGTATTCCATTTGTCTTCTTCGAGTGATGTTAGTGCCTTTATTGCGTAGGCTATTTATAACCTGATTACTATACCCGCTCTCGCGTTACGTATTAGTGAACCCATATCCAGGTCGCTAAGAGAAATAAAACCTACATAATAAATATATCAGCGCAAAAGGTTAAAATAAGTGCATTAAAATGCTTTAAAAAGCTTGAAAAAGTATTAGAGATTTAAAAAACGGCAGCCATAACCACGAGGTAGGTATGTGCAGAGAACACGTTGTTATTTATTTAAATTGTGAAAATCGTTATTTACCTTTTGAAGGCGGTACTATTTTTTTAATAGAAACATCAGATAATTAACTATATTAAGTCTGTATTTCAGTCATACAAGTAAAACTAAGGATTTTAAAAATAATCCTGACATATATATCATTAAATTTTTGGTACAGCACTGAGTTACGATTTAGGAGAAAAAAAAATAGGAACATGAAAAAAACGAATATGTTGAAAATGTAGAAACGTTTTTCATGTGGTCCCGTGGGGAGTTTCCCTAGATAAACAAGTTACTCAGAGTAACGCAAATTTTATTCTGCGGATGATTTGATACTTTTATGTTTTTAAGGGCAAATAATGTCTCTGAAATTTTAATGTTTTACGTTTAACCACGTAATCGTTTATTATCTTAATTATTATTCTTAGCCTCGAAGGCAAATATTATCAGAAATAATGTTTATAAATGGTAAAACATTCAATTTCACAACACACACGACAACGCTCGAATAGCTCTGTTTTTGGAGGACAAAGATCGTATTAGTATCCGCCGCACTTCTCCACAGTAGAATGTCATAAGACATTACACTGTGGAAATAAGCAAGCATACTAATCTCCACCCTGTCTCCACGTTAGTTAATAGTCTGATTTTCTTGACAGTATATACTGCAGAGCTGAGTTTATTCGCTAGTATATTAATATGAGGGCCCCACTGCAATCTGGAATCAATTGCTGTTCCCAGAAACACGGTTGACTCAACAACGTCTGACTCTTCCTCATCTATAAACACTTCATATTTACTCGGTCTTACATTTGGAGTCATAAATGTAATAAATTTTGTCTTCTTCTGGATTAGTAGTAAAGAGATTTTTGAAGTTATACTTTTTAGGCGCGTTATGAAAAATGATGAGAGTGAAATTTTAAGATGCGCGCGCACCTGTGACACAAAATTAACAGTTTATAATGAAAACGGTGAAATGGACCTTATTACATAGTGATAAGGTTGATTTGTGTAGTGATAATGGAGTTGTCGTTTTTTATTTGCGATAGTTGTTGCATAATGTGCTCTATGAGTTGGGATTAAGGTTCGTTTTTGGTTGCGTTTATTTTTGAAGTTATACTTCTTTAGGCGCGTTATGAAAAAAATATGAGTGAAATTTTAAGATGCGCGCGCACCTGTGACACAAAATTAACAGTATGAAGCCGTCTGCTTTAATATATATTACATATATTATTATATAAATATATTAATTTTAATGATGCCAAAGTATAATTTCTCACGGCGACTAAGCACACGCACCCATTTTTTATGAACGGCTATGTACCGTGAAGTTTTAATTACAATCGTTCGATCTTTGTGTGTGAAACTGGTGGTGGACTTCTGTTGGTAATAAAATTTGAGTTTTAAATGTTATTTTTAATGCTATTCTTAATAAAATAGATGTTTACGAAAATGAATAATTGATACATTTTGGAAGACTAAGGATAAAAATTGACAGGCTCGAAGGTCTGCTCCGTGATTACAAATGCTGAAGTGCTAGAAATTTTTTAGTACAGTAATGTGTAGTACTCTTGTATATAAAAAAAGCCATTAAAAAGTACTTTACATTTACAATTTGCATTTTTTTACCAATATATTGCATTAAAGTAGTGTCCGACCGAACTTTCGGTTTCGGTTTCAGCGAGTTTCGGCCAAAATCAAGTTTCGGCGCAGTTTCGGTTTCGGCCAAATTTGGCCAAAACAAGAGGAGAACGGAACAAATAGCAGTGAGAACAAAATATATACCTTGATAACCAAAAATAAATACAAATAATACTGGAAAGTGTAGTTCAGATATTTGTTGTGTTAATAAAAAATCTTCTAGTCTCTTTACTTTTTTCTGAATGTAGTCATTTGTTTGCTATGTGTGGAAATGTTCTCGAAAAGAGAAAACCCAAGTGTTTCGGCCGGAAGAACAGTTTCGGTCGGACTCTAATTAAAAGGTTGAATTTGGAATATAAAATTTTTATAAACTTACGTGAACTTAATATATACAACTGCGTACTAGTTTCTAAAGCACTGCGTCAACCAGTGCTTAATTTATAAAAAAAAATGATAAATGTTTCATAAATCGAGAAAACAACATGAAAACTGTTGATGTTTTATTAAACAAATAAAGACGAATGATCTTTAAAGCAAACAGAGATGTCGTAACTGGAGCCGACCCTATTCGGTTAAATTGGATTAGATAAGTAGGGTAGGCAGTCAAGTAATCCTTTAATTTCTGCCTGTTCATAACAAGGAAAGCTTGCATTATTACGAGAGTTTAAATTTTTATGAACGGCTATGTAACATTTAGTTTTAGTTACAATTGTTTGATCATAGTGCGTCGAGTTAATGTACTATTGTTGGTTATAAAACCTGAGTTTTAAATGCTATTTTTATTAATTTTCTTCAGTAAATAGATGCTTACGAAAATGAATGATTGGGTTAAATGAAGCGCTAGAAAATTTTTAGTACAGTAATGTGTAGTATTCTTGTCAATAAAAGAAGCCATCATAAAGTTCTTTACATTTAAAGTTTGCGTTTGTTTACCGATATATTCCATAAAAAGGAATTAGATTTTTTTATAAATTTAAATTAACTTAATATATACGGCGTCAACTTGTGCTTAACTTATTCATAAATATTTTTAAAAATGTTTCATGAATAGAGATAAGAACATGAAAAACCATAGTTGTTTAATTGAAACAAATAAAAGACGAATGATCTTTAGAGCAAACACAGATGTTGTAACTGGGACCGACTCAATTCGGTTATATTGGATTAGATAATTAAAGTAATCCTTTCATTTCTGAGAGCGCTTTCGTGAGTTTGTCATCAATGTCACGTAACATACGTTTACTATCTTATTATTTCTCCATCTTTTACTTACGTTAATATAGCATGATACATAAAAGTTCTTCCTTTTCCTGTTTTTACATAAGAAAAAAAAGTGCTTTTAAATTTAACAAAAGTTATCGATATGTATGCTAAAAGCACAAAATAACTTTTATTTATTTACTAAATAACCTAAAAGTTTAGAAAACGTAAATAATTCACTGGGTAATCGAGTCTCAATAACCAATAGGTCTCACAGTAGGTTGCGCGTTATGATATCCTTGGTATTAACGATGTCCATGGACGTCGTAGATCTCTTCCCATCAGTTGGTCCAACTGATCGTCTATCTTTGCAAGTAACAAAAAAATTTCAACCAATAAGTGCAAACGTTAAAGTTCCACGGCTTCTGAAAACTTTGTTCAAAGGCGATCGATATTTCAACGATTCAACTATTACCTCGTTAAAATTTTGGAGACGGCGAAACTTGTTTAGTAGCCTTAATTAAAATTAAAAGGTTTATTAATTAACAGGATGGTCGAAATTTCTCATTACGTTACAGAGAACTTTTAAATAAATTAAAGTTTTATTCGTTTATTCTATATAAAAGTATCAAACAAAAGAAACATTGTTTCGAACTACTTTTTGGTATGATATATTATATATTCATTCAGGGACATTTAGTATTATGAATTATGTAAAAGGTTTTAGAAGGTTTTGTATAAGCCAGTCAATAAATAGGAAAACTGTGTTAAGGAATAATCCTACACTTATATCATGAAAAGTTAAATGCTTTAGAAAGCAAGTTCATCTTGTAAACACAGGTTACATTACATTTTGTTGGTGACAGTTCTAATTTTGACTGGGATTCTGCGGCAATACCACCTGTGTATAACGCAAAATAGAAGTGTGTAGATAAAACTGTCTTCTTCTTCAAAGAGCACCGTAGAGCAGCACGAGGGACAATACTTTACTTTCTTAATTTCCATCAGATCAAGAACTAATCGTCTCTTTATTTAATAAAAACATAAGCCAATACTTAAACATAAAGTAGGCGTCTATTTCTTGTCTATTATTTATATATAAAAAAACACAAACACTTTAAAAAAATCGCTGCTTGAATTATTAAAAGTTAATTATGAAAAATTATCTTAATTCAGATAGAAAAGAGTATAATATATTTTTCCACAAATAATTTATTGAAAGTACACACATGTACCACGAAAACTTCTTTGTAAAAGTTTTAGGATGAAGATCGCAGGAATACTTCGTTACCTACTTCTCTAGTTGTATCTTTCGTTCGTTTTATGTCAAACTTATTACAAACAATAAACTTGTAATAACTTTGTTACTAAAGATTTGAATATAAAAAGCGTACATAAAATTTCTAACAGCGTATGTTTGTATTTAACTTTGAGATGTTAGACATATCTAAGCCTCGTTGTAATGTTTTGACAATTAAAAAGTAAGTGTATGCACTCCTATGTTGAATTAAGATATTTAAATTTGAATTTACTTCAATTTCAATACAAAGGCGAGTCTTCCTATTAATTTTATAGTTAAGGAATAAAAAGAAAAAAATAAGGACAAAAGAATGCATAATACTAAATGTAATAATTCAATAACTCTGAGCTGTTTACTTTTGATGCTATCTAATAACTAATTGACGTCTTTATCATGCTCTAAGAAGATAATTGTCAGTCATATTAGGCGCATGCTATAATTCTTTAACTGTTATTAGTCAAAAACACTTCTTGACCAATAAATAGAATAATACTAAAACAATTTTAAAAATCAAACTATACATTTTAGACATAAACGCAGTTAACAAAACAAAGTTTTTAGTTAATTATTAACGTGGATTTATATTGAAACAAAACACAGTTAGGGGTAAAATTCGTATATACTATAAACAAAAACTGTAGAGTACGAGTTAGGGCACAATCTCATGAGCTACTAAGATTTTATTATATTTCTAACCCTTGTATAACAGTCCTACTGACTTCTATTTTTTTTGTTTGTCCGGGATGAAATCCTAAAATACTTAACCGATTTTAAAATATAGTTGCACACCGTGTGCAGTTTAATCCAACTTAAAAGATAGAATAGCTTACATCTTAAATTATAATCGCAATAATGTTTTATAACAATTTATTTTTCTATTATAATTTAATGCAAAATGTTTGCTACAAAACGATTGTGACAGTTGGCGATATCTATTGATTGCGTTGTGAGTGTCAATAGATGGCGCGTTTTAATATTATAAACATTTCGTTGATAATAGGAGAATTGGTACAATGAAAAGTAATTGCTAAAATTATTTAATTTTGGTCAGTTAATTTTATAGTAATTTTTATCTATTGTTACAAAGAAAAATGCAATTTCATAACGCCGTTATTTTATACCAGGCCATCAACTAAAAAAAGTTATGAATAATATAATAAAAGTAGCGTTCTAACATGCGCCAAAAAAATTGGAAATTAATTTTTACAGATCAAAATTAATAAAAGTGATGTATATTTAACGACGGATACGATTGAAGGTACTATATATTCGTTATTTATTATTTCATACGATAGTTATTTCTTTACGCTTGCGACGAATGTAATCAACTTTTGTTATTTGTTTTTTAATAACCATGAAACTAAATCATTAAAACTGTGTTTTTGGCGGTAGTACTCCATTCAAATTATAACATTTTTAATAGAACTTTTCTATTAAGAATTAAATAAATTATAATAATTTTTAAAACGAACTCTTTTGTGTAGAATTTTTCTAATAAAACATGGTGGTCCTCATGACTGATATTTTCTTTCTGTTTATCTTAAGTCCTTAAATTGTTTATTACAATGTAGAATATGTAAAATCTAGCTGCAGCAACGCGTGGCAGGGTCTGCTAGTTTACTATAAAATATTAGTCATAATTAAAAATCCTATAGAAATTACTGTTGAAATATTAACAACTTTAAATTCCTATTTACGCTTGGTTTTATACATATTGCAAATCTTAATTAAATTCTCAAATCATTATCTTGTAAAAGCAAAGACCTATGCCGTTTACCTTTGTAAAACGATTCCAATTCTATTATTGCATATCTAGGTTGCATGGCCCACTCTATTGCTACGTTTCAGTAAGCCTATTGATTTGACGACACTTTTTACAGATTTATTATACTTTTTAATACGCATTTATTAATTAGTGCATTAATTAACATACATCAAGTGCATTTATCATGTTTACATGATAAGTTATTCATTAAAAATATAAGTTCTCGACAGTAATATGAATATGATTAAATAAAATGGTTTGTTGAATTAATTAAGCATAGAATTTAGGATTGTAAAGAATAAAATTCTGCTAAATTCACTTACAGTTTCTAATTATGACGAATATCGTGGAACATAAATGACATTTTAATTTCGAAAGGAGATGGGTTGAGGCAGGGCTCAAATCGCCACAACCGGCTGGGTTCTAGCTTTGTCGTAGCGGTGGGGCCCAATACATGCCCTAGTACAGCCACTGAAAAGCTCAGTGGAACCTGCCTGGCCTAAAGAGTGAGGCCAGCCATGGAGGAGGCTGATCCAAGACGGTTTAAGTCAACTTTGGATGGTTCTAGGAGGGTGCAGCGCACAAGGAAGAAGGTGGTAAATGTGCTGCAATCCCTGTACTCTGCTGCCAAGGTGGAGTCGTCGGGGGTGAAGCAGTGTTGGAAATTCCTAATCCGGATTTGCTTGACCCCGCGAGGACGTACCACCGCAGCAGAGCGGAGAGACCGAGGAAGAAAGAGACATTCGGCATGATGTTCTGTGGCTGAAACGGAGCTAGCGGCAGAACTTAACGTCAAGGCCGCTGCGGTGGACTGAGAGTCTTGTACTTGCATGGTCTGGGATCCCCCAGATACCATGCCCCCTAAGTAACAGATACGGGGAAGTCGCATTTGGCCGTATGGCAAAGTACATAAAATATCTATTAGAAAATGTGTTAATATTGTTTATAATAATGATCACACTTTAAAAATATTTGACAAAAGAATCGATCAATTAGGAACTAAAAGTTGTTACTAATATTTAAACATAAAGAACTATAGCATTAGATAGGTCATTAGTCCCTTTCACTGTAAAACCAGGTTATGGAAGCTCTCGTATATAAGCAAATTAGTTTGAAAGCCAAGCGATGCCAAATAACATTATAACTTGCCATGTACCTATATTTTGCATTAAGTTTGTAATACACTCTATTTTACCGTTTTGTGATCTATAATTTTAACTTTGTTACTGTACATTGTTAAAGGTTAAAATTTGTTTCATAACACCGATCAACTACCGCCGTAAGTTTTTACTTTTTGCTATATATCATTATCATCACCTCTATGCATTAGGGGGTTTTGGACCGTATCCCACCACGCTGGTCCAATGCGGATTGGTGGCAGGACCGACTTTTTACATGCCCATCCGACGCATGGATCATCTTACTTTTCAGACAATTGGGTGATAGGCCCAAATTGCCCTAACCAACTAGGAAACAACAATGAAAATTTGTTGAATCCCCAATGGATTCGAACCCACGACCTCCGTTTCTAAAGCACACGCCCATACCACTAGGCTACGGAGGACGACATTGTATTTTAAGCTGGTCTTTTAGACCAGTGCAGAAGAGTTTCGCGGCTGTATTTTTACAGCCGCGAAAGCATGTACCTATGTTTAAAAAATATGGAAAAATAACCATTTTAAGTATAATTACATTGCAAGTAGGCATGTTTAAAGCTCATTTAAGGGCATATAGTGTAAATTTAAAAACATTCTATTAGCATAAAACACGTCATACACAACATTTTGATTTAATGAATATTTTGAATAATATGAGAGATTTAAAATGCGGAGCAGAAATCACAGGGCTTTTTCACTTTGATACTTGCTTGTGCCTATTGCGTAAAATGGATGTGTACTGTTTGAAATCAGTCATATTTTTTTGTTAAAATTTCATTTGTCACACTTTCAATTATTTTAAATTATACCCGACATTTCAATCAGCCAGTGTCCGAGGCCATGCAGTCTGCCCCGTGACCATGGACCCTGGGATGGGTTTAATGTATTAAACCTAATTATGGAGAATAAATAAACAAATAAAACACTCTGTCACATAAAATATGAGTTCTTCTGATGTTAAGGTTTTTGTATTTTTAGTATTAGTACTAAATAAGTACTTATTGGTTGCTATAAAATCAATCGTAGAAATTTAATTCTATAGTGTTTCGAATGCTGTTGTTGTTGTTGCCTTTAAAACACTTTGGATTATTTATTTTACGACGATTGGCTGCAAAGGAAATTAAATATATTTTTTTACATACAAGTTCAATTATTTGGTGACTAAAGCATTCTAAAGCAGCTCATAAATGCTTATCTAACTAGTATAGTATAAAATACGGAAGTATGAAGTTAAGCATAAAACGCTCAAATATTTAAAAAAAAGCGATCGAAATTTTTCAAAAACATTTATTACAGATATTTACATTCTTCTCCACAATTTTAAATCGTTTTTTAATATTTTTTTTATAATAATGTATATCTTTTTCTCGCTACGGCCATTTTAAATAATTCAGAACTACGTATAATTTGCTACTAAATAACTACTTGTCAACAAAAACTGAGTTCTTGTAAGCTGTAATTAATCTTACAAGAACTCAATTTTTGTTGAATAGGATAAATAGTGCAAAGATGTAAAAAAGTCGTAAAAATTTAATTTTTTATCGTTATCTACTGAAATAATAACAACATTATACTAAAACTAAATAACATAGTTAAGACGCAGTCTCGTTTCCACCTCCGACATCGATCAATTTGGTGGTAGTTAGTCAGAAGTAACTTGTGATAAGTTTATTTATAGTGTATAAACTAAAAAAAAACATTTTCCTAACTAATTATAAGAGTTTAAATTGTCTAGAATATTAAAAAAGTTTTCTTATAATTTAACCAACTTGTTAGCGTAGGAATATCAACTAAACTTTAGTTCATTTTCCGCGTTTATCACAGCCAAAGAATTGTTTTGCGAGATACTAAATACAAAGAATTTTTAAAACGTTTTAACTGCAGAAGGCTTTATAATTTAAAACATATACTTTATATTTTAAACATATACGTTAACTTTACTTTATATTTTAAACAAAAGTTTAGTATATTAATTT
This sequence comes from Lamproptera curius, assembly GCA_029286875.1. NCBI lineage: Eukaryota > Metazoa > Arthropoda > Insecta > Lepidoptera > Papilionidae > Lamproptera > Lamproptera curius. Next base: position 3,551,925 of record JAGSMT010000036.1, on the reverse strand, counting down.
TGTATGGTAACAAAAAATATTACTTAAACTAAAAATCATTAATTCTTGCATATAAATTTAAAGTAAAAATATATAATTTAAATAAAAATATATTTGAAATATATATTTTGTAATATCTACAGATAAGGCAAAATCCCTACTTTAGTTTTATCAGTAAGGGATAATATAAATATTTTATATTAGGACATCACGAAAGTTGGACTTTTTATTAAAGGTCCGGATTGTAAAGGTTTACTAAGATTTAAAAAATAATGTTTGTACTTAATTTAAATAAAATATTTTTTTTGAGTTTAATGTAATTAATTAGTAAAATGTAGATAATGAAACGTTAAATAATTTGATCAAAAATATTTCTTTTTCAAGCCTGTGATCTAGTGGTTTAACCCACTTTACTTTTAAAAAGATGTCCGTAAATATACTTTAAAGATTTTCCCTGAGTTAGAGTTTAAAGTTTATTTAGTAGTTAAATTGCAAGGATAAAGAGTAAGTAGAAAATACAAACAATAGATTAAATACATTAATCCATTTTTGGTATTTTAAATTAGAACTTTTTTTTAATATGAATAATTAAATAAGTTTTTTAGATAACCAAGTATTCTTCCGATATAGGTTCTTTAATTTCAATGACCCTGTCATTTTAACTTGAATACTGTTCAAGCTCTTACAAAGGAAGTGATTAATAAATTGAAAGACTTTTAATTAACGTCAACAAAAGGGCGTTGTTTTAAGTTGGAAAAACAAGGAAACCCATAATTTCTGTTGTGTTTCACTTTAAACTAGTTCTATAAGTAATCAAAATGAACGGGGACCGAGTTGTGACTTAAACTATGGAATATAGATTATGTATGTTCTGGATTTATTAATTAAAATAATTATGCTTACAGATTTATTAATTTTAGAAAAAAGCCTGTGCTTCCAATTTTTTAATAGCCAGCTTTGTTCTTCATTTCATATTGGCAAACAATACAGTTTGCTGTCAAGTGATCGACATGCCTTCTAGTATTGTATCTAACAATTGACACTATTAATATTTATATTTTATTCTTGACGTTTCGGACCTTTTCCAACGTACCTAAGTAAAGAAACTAATCACGAAAAATCCGCAAAAGTGTATTTAATTTGTATAATAACCGCGTAAATAAAAGACATTACCTTACCTTTCAAAACCATTATTGAAGTTATACTTTAGGCCGTTATGAAAAAATGATGAGAGTGAAATTTTAAGATGCGTGACACAAAATTAACAGTTTATAATGAAAACGTGAAATGTAATAAAGTCCATATTACATAGTGATAAGGTTGATTTTTGTGTAGTGATAATGGAGTTGTCGTTTTTATTTGCGATAGTTGTTGATAATGTGCTCTATGAGTTAGGATTAGGTTCGTTTTTGGTATATATATATATATACATATATATATATATATATATTATTAATACTGCCTCGTAGCCTAGTGGTATAGGCGTGTGGCTTAGAAACCGGAGGTCGTGGGTTCGAATCCTGCGGGACTCAACAAATTTTCATTGTTGTTTCCTAGTTGGTTAGGGCACTTGGATCACCCAAGTCTGAAAAGTAAGATGATCCATGCGTCGATGGGCATGTAAAAGTCGGCCCACCCACCAACCCGCATTGGACCAGCGTGGTGGGATACGGTCCAAAACCCTCTAATGGATAGGGAGTATTAGGGAGGCCTATGTCCAGCAGTGGACTATCACAGGCTGATGAATGATGATGATGATGATGATTATTAATAATATATTTTATATTATTTAAATTTATATTAAATATATTATATATAAATATATTAATTTTTGTAATGATGTTTATTCAACTTGATATAATGGTAATATTTTTTATTAATTTAATATATCAACATTGTGATTTATCTATGTAATACGTTTTAGATAAGCGCCATCTCAGTCACACATAATCAAGCTTCTGATTTATAGTACCGCTGTACAAGTAAGCCAACATCTCTTAGGAATTCTACATTTGTAAGCAACAGATGGCGCTGAACTAGCAGTTATATGGATATATCAAAGTACGTCTTGTGAATCCATAAATTCTTAATCGAATTATTTATGATTAGTTCTTGTAAATATATCTATCTTTAATTAACTTAATTATTTTGATTGATATTACTTACTATTTGTGAATATTAGTGAAAAAATTGTCTTATATACTCTTTTCAAGTGCTCAATATAATTGAGGTTAACTATCCGTATGTATTATTTATTGTATTGTAATTAATTATTTGCATGCAATTAAAAACTATTTTTAATGATGCCAAAGAAGTATATTCTCACGCGCGTACATAAGATACGCACCTATTTTTTATTGGGTAGTTAGCAGTCATTTTCATTTAAATTTCGAGTTTTTAATGTAAACTTCTTGAAAATATAAAGAGGCAATATACACAAAAATTTTTATAAATGAAACATAAATAGGTATATCCGAAAATTTTATTAAAATGCCAGCAATACTGATGACCTACTTAACCAGTTGCTCTTTAATGTTACTTTTAAACCTTCCTCAAACAGTTTTGCAAATATCAACTTTACGCAAAGAAAAAAATTTTGAATATCAACAGCGAAACAAAGAATACATAAAGCTTTTGTTCAACATCGAGGAGTTGATTAAAAATATTTTCATGATGCCGTTTCAAAAAGTTTGCAATCGTTATCTTCATTAACTGTCAGTCGAAACGGAAATTAAAAAATAATTGGAACACAGAATGGAAACGGATGACTGAAAATCATTTAAAGTTTATTACGCTCGTTATTCTTTAGCAACATTGTATTACAAGGATATAAAATTGGCAATAAGTTAGCCCCTTTGTCATGAAAATTGTGAATTACTGTAGTCCAATACAGTAATTGGAATTGTATTTTATTACGTACTTAGCTGTTGCTCGATGAGTTCATCTGGTGGTAATATTTAAGAAAACATCTAAAAAAGTAGCCTAGGTTACCCTAGTTACACCAACTATTTTTCAGTGTAATTCCCGTCAAATTGGACCAGCCATTCCAGTCCCAATTTATTTATATGCATACATCATGTACTTTTTGCTTTCTTTATTCTGAGTTTGTTTAGGGTGGTTTATTTTTCTTTCCACCATCTCTCCTATAGTGGTTAATATATTGGTAAATAGGTACATAATTATTCTTAGTAATAAATATAAAATGTACAATGTTAAAATTAGGTCATCATTTCAAAATAGTAACACAAGGTTATTTAATCGTTTTGAAAAAGACTTAAATAAATGAACACTCTTTGGCAGCAACTTTGATAAGATCTTCTAGTCGTTACGATTGCCCAGCAAATAACGTCTTGCTATTTTCAAAAATAGAAGGATTCATATCGTTATGTTACAATTGTAATTCTAGGCAATGGCCAAATTGCAGTTTCATCTACATCTTGGTGCCACTCCGGCTCACTAAAAGAAAGCCAATGAAACAAACTCCACATTTCCTTACTACAATTAAGATGTCTAATTTATTCTTTTGTTTAAATTTTCCTTAAATTCTTTATCATCATCATCCTCATCATAAACAGCTTTTAGCAGTCCATCATAAGGCTTTAGCTAAATTCGTTATAGTATATCTAAATTTACATAACTTTATTAACTGCCTCCGTAGAATTTTTGATAGCTACGATTGAGGCATTTATTACGACCTGTTTGCACATTTGGGTAAACGGATTCTGCAGTATACATCACATTTAGGGTAACGAAGTGTAGGACGTCCCCCCGAATACTTGCTCTCAATGCACCTTGAGAGAGATCAATGTCCAGCAGTGGCCTGCCGCAGGCTGTTGATGAGGATGATGATTCGCACATTAATAACTAATCGCTGTTATTGCTGAACTCAAAATATATCGATCTAATGTTTATGTATTATAACCTATGTTTTACGCAATATCTTCTATGTAAAATTAAAAATAATGCACTCCCAGTCGATTTCGGCTACGGCAGCCGATCTATTATGGAGATCAGTCAACAAGTGCTCAAGTGCACACGCACACACAGGTCCCTATTCCTTCACTCTTCATTCATTCATTCTTCATTCTTCATAGTCCGGATGGGACGGATAACCGTCAAGACCGGAGAGAGATCAGGCGCATTATCGACTTTTAACATGCCCATCCGACTCATGGATGACTACTACGCACTTACTTTAAAGACAATCGGGTGATCAGCCCGCAATGCCCTAATAATGAAACAATAATGAAAAATTGTCATGTCCCCGAAGGATTCGAACACACGACATCTGGTTTCTAAAGCAAAAGCCTACACAACTAGGCTACGGTGGCAGTTCATTATAAGTCTGTGTCTTTATTATAAGCAGTCTATATGAACATGATACATATAGACTTCTCCTAAGTGAATTTTAATTATACTGCGGAAAATAACGTAAGAAAAATAGATATACCTACATAGCACAAGAAAATGTATAAGAATAATCGATGCCTTTAACGACGATTATATTATGATTGGAAACCTTGGGATTGAAAAAATATATAGTTTTCGACTTACAACAAACCTTTGACGTTTTTTGTTGTTTATTAATATATTTTTATATTATACTAGCAGAACCTGCACAATTTTAAATATGTTTACATTACCTTCAATATTTTCTTCCTTAAATGTGCTTGAATATGTTAAGTAATAATTGCAATTATAAAAAATCTTACTTTTCATGTATTAACTTGTTAATTATTTAGGTAAAAAGAAGCTACAAAATAACCAAATAAATAAATACGAAATAAATGTGCTACAGATGATAACTTTTCCTTGTTAGCTAATTAATTATTAATAAAGTGAGTAATAACTTTTTCTGACATTTTGTAGTCTGTTTGCAAAAGTTATTTCTTTCTATTCGCTTTGGCTTTTATAGTACCGATTAGTTCGGCTCAAAATACTCTGTTAACCATGTCTTCAATATTATAATGGCAAATAGAGGAAGTGAATTGTTGAACAAAGAATTTACATTAAAAATACCTGAATAGATAAAGGATTCAATGTACTTTATATCGCAGAAGGGCTCTAAGGTCTGCAAATAATTTACGATCCTTTCTTTATTTTAGATTTCTTTTTGGGACATTTCATTTGGAGACCCCATTCAATGGAGTGAAAGAACGTTGCTCCTTCAGCTGAAAACGTTTTGTGTTTATTCCGATTTCGTTGTCGATAAGGCCATCTAATGATTTCTTATCGACTGTCTTTTTGCAAAAGATTTAAATAACTCAATTTATTCAGAGAATTATATTTCATTTACCACTGTTTATAGTTTTTTATATCTTAAATAATTTCTCTGCAGTAATAGTTCATAATGCATTCCCAATAACAGTTACACAGAAGAATGAACCCTTATTTATTCGATTAACATCAATGTTTAATAGTATTTTGATATAGCCACACATTTCTAAGAATACCAAATGTTTGCAATGATAAACGTTTTTAATTTTAGTTGATCTAAAATTAAAAACGTAAAAATTAAAAAAGTATACTGGAAAAATTTACAACCGGAGAGAGATTAGGCGTAAGATCTACTTTTTACATGCTTATCCAACATAGACCATCTTACATTACAGGCAATAGTAATTATTTCGGTATTATTCATAACAGGCCATGAATACGAATATTATAGGAATGGGTGTCAACAAATGCTAATGAGCCTCGTAACATGTCAGACGTCTGTTAGTCCTCTCGCCAAAGAACTGTTACACACATGAATAATGATGGACTAAAAGCCAATCCCATTATAAGAATGGATATCCGCTAGGAAAAAACCCATATGGAATAGAACATTATATAATAACATAATATAATACTGCACATTTGTTTTTAATTATGCCAGTTTCATTTAATATTTCAAAGGTAAGTAAATCGCTTAAATATCATGTAGATACTTACAGTATATGCATAATTAATAAACATAAAAAAAATATTATAATTAAAAACTATAAAATAATATTTCAGGACGATAACACAACATCATCTAGTCCCAAACTAAGCAAAGCTTTTACTGCGGCAACTAGATGACTGATGAATACATAGACTTACTTTATCTTTTCTAAATAAATACATATAGTATAGGGTTAAGGAGATATATTGGTGATATAAGTAATTTGGTGATATTTTTGGTGTTAGCGAATTGCTACAAGTGTAAACGAGTATAAAACCTTTTCACTCGCTCCGGTAATTTGTTCTCAGCGTTTGAGGAACAAAGCAATTCGCTAACGCGGTCATACAAAAGTGTTTTAAAAACTATGACCAAATTACTTATATCACCAATATATCTCCCTTTACCCTATCTGTATTATATTGTATCATAATATTTTTACCTGTGGTGGGAATTGAACCTACACCCTTTGGCGGAACAGTCAACAACAACAGGGTCATTAACCACTACGCCAAGACGGTCATTTCATCAATTCACTTATTATTTTATAATAATAGTAACATGATAGTGCAATGAACTGTATTATTTTTATTTATGATTATAATAACCACCACCTAATATGTAGGTGGAAATGTTTGCTCGCGTATTAGACTTATATTGCTCTATACTGCCATTACATATCTACTGTTTTAAATTGCATTGCCCATTTAGTGTCACACTTATGTAATGTGAAAACTAAACATCAACGTCACATAATGATAGTTTTTTTCGTGATATTTTGTTTATTGAACGTTCGGTCTTTTAGTCAAAAATAAAGTGCATTTTTTCTAAACTTTGCAATTAAAATTTAAACATTCAACTGAACTAGGAATTTGAAAAACAGTCGCATTGAACTAACAATTGTTTTTTATTTATTATTTAAAATTTTACTAAAGCCCGGTTACATTTTATCCCAGTGAATAATAGACAAAAAACGAAACAATTTAAATAACATCGTAACGGTTGTTTGTAGATACAACAACATTGTACAAACTACAAGTTTGGAAAAAAGCATCGCTTGTCTTTTAAACCAATTTGCTATCGTAACAAGATACATTGTAATGCGTGCGATGCTTTCGTATTCTTGTTAAAGGGTTGATTAATAAAATCTAAAATGTCAACTGGTCTATTTAAATTCCTTTTTAATATTTTGTGATTTTCAATTATTGCGATATATCTGTCTCTTCGTGTGTTAAGCGTGTTTTTAATAAGTTATTATATTTTTTACATATTTTTGGTAAATTGAAAAGGTTATCATTTGTAAAGTTGTACGTTAATAATGATGAAGGCACAATAGAGTGATTAAAGTTTTAAGAAAATTTTATAATTAAAAATAAAAGTATTTTTTATGAAAATCCAAAAACTCGTGTAGCTTTATTAAATATCAACGGCGATTAAAGGCCGACGACACACATATTTTACATGATTATCTGACACATGCATCGTTAAAATTCTTAGGTAATTGGATGTAAGGCTCATATTTTATAACATAAGCAGAAACAACGATAGCACAAATTTACGACCCAGCGGGATTTAGACCAAGAACTTCAGTTTGTAAAGCAAGAGTTATTACGATGCTACGCAGGCAGTTCAAGAATTACATAGCCGATATGCCAAAATAGCGGTCCAATATACGATTTACGATAGCTCGGTCGACGTAAGCCAAGAAACTAGTGCCAAAATCAAACATTAACTCGATTGCCTACTTTATAACTATCCCTTAAACTTTGTTACGGGTTACGTGAATGGTTGAACATTATATAGGTATATACGTATAATTTTAATGATTTTGCTATAGCATGGAATGGATGTATAATCTAGCAGATTATGGCATATCTTGTAGATAAAACCGATTGACAAATGTATTACTAATGCTATAATTCATTATCTCAGCTGAATCTCTTGCTTGCTTTGGAAAAAAAATGTTGATCTTTGCTGTTTTTGTGTTGATCGCTTCCGGTTTTTATGGATTTTTGGCGTTTTCAAAAAAAATTCTCTTTAACGGTTTGATAATTTGAGTTACATAAAGCAACTAATAAATAAGTTGACTTTGCAAAAGCTCATTTATTTAAATATTTCCAATACGTCTTTTCCTAGAAGCTTGTAGGAAAATAGTACGAATTATATAACGGAGGATTTTTCCACCATTTGTCTTAATGATTAAAGCAAGCGAACACTTTTTTCTGACGATTTGTATTCCGTCAGCAAAGGCAATTTCCTTCTATTTGCCTGATTTTCATTGTACCAATTAGGGCGAGTAATAAATGACGTCTTTAATATTTCTGTATTAATATGGCTTTTAGAAGAACTTAACTGTTGAACTATAATGTTGTTTAGAAAACATTTAAGTAAATAGTTATAACGCTGTATAGACTTAAATAATTGGTATTCCTATTTTTAATTATATTTCTTTCAAGGATGTCTCATTTGCACATCCTATTCACTAAAGTGAGAAAACGTTGTTCCTTTAAAACTTTGTTGTATTCCGATTTCGTTGTCGATAAAGTGTTTTAAAGATATTTTATCGACTTTCCTTTTTTTTATTGAGAACGAAGTATCTCAATAAGAGATTTATATGGTTTAAGAGCATTATAAATTATAAAATAAGGTAATAAAATAAAACAAAATGGATGCGTGTACATATGTACGCGCGTGAGAAGTTATACTTCTTTGGCATCATTAAAATTAGTTTTTAATTGCATGCAAATAATTAATTACAATAAAATAATAGAAGGATTGGAAAAGGATAATCAACAAAGTTCAATTTAAATTTGAAAAATTTAATAAATAAATATTTATTTTCTTACATTAAGTCTAACATAAATTGTCTTATTATTCGAATTGTATTTTTAATTAAATGATGTCCACTTCCATAGTATCTTCCCGTAATGTCTGAATCGGAACTTCAGTTATCATTTTTATCAAAAAGTTTTCATTAAATTTATTTAGTTATTTTATAAATATTCTTATTTATTCAATTTAATAGCAAATATTAAAAATTAATATTATAATTTGATGTTCAATTTTAATTTTTTCACAAACTTTTTATTTAATGTTTTATTAAATTTATTTCTTTATTTTGTGAATATTAAATAACCAATAATAAGTATTTAACATTAAAAATTTAATAATATTTAGTGTTAATTATATTAAATAAAAAGTATTTTAATTTATATCAATAAATAATACATACGGATAGTTAACCTCAATTATATCGGAGCACTTGAAAAAGTATATTAGCACAATATTTTTCACTAATATTCACAAATAGTAAGTAATATCTAGATAGACTAGATGGCGCTTATCTAAAACGTATTACATAGATAAATCACAATGTTGATATATTAAATGAATAAAAATATCACCATTATATCAAGTTGAATAAACATCATTACAAATATTAATATCTTTATATAATAATATATTTAATATATATTTAAATAATATAAAATATATTATTAATAATAATATATACAAAAATACCAAAACGAACCTTAATCCTAACTCATAGAGCACATTATGCAACAACTATCGCAAATAAAAAACGACAACTCCATTATCACTACACAAAAATCAACCTTATCATTATGTAATATGGACCTTATTACATTTTCACCGTTTTCATTATAAACTGTTAATTTTGTGTCACAAATCGTAAAATTTCACTCTCATCATTTTTTCATAACGCGCCTAAAGAAGTATAACTTCAATAATAAACGCGAAAAATCCGTAAAAAGCAAATTTCATAAATACAAACGTAAAGTTTTAGCAAAATACACATAGCAATATTTTTAGTTATATGAGATTATCCTTAGAGTAATGATTTTATATAACAGCATGATTATGTAAACTCGAGTAATGAAATTGAACCGAAAACACTAGGTCACACACAAAGTAAGCTCTAAATTAATTTAAATGCAACATTCTAAAGAAACTCATTTTACTACAAATTGTGGAAATAAATTAAGCGTTACTTTTTAATAACTTTCGCTACCACTATTTTTGATTTATAAGAGAACTGTTATGATATAAAACAAAGCGAATATATGGCCTAGTATTTATTGTCATGTAACTAAATTTAGTAATGGGATAGCAACAAAAAAACGTTTGTAAAAAGGTACACTTTTTTAAATAAAAAACTTGAAGAATTAATGGTACTTATTGTTAAGATACTTTTTTCCTAGGCGTTGATTAATTGTGCAAGTATTGTTCAGAATAAGCGGTGGTTTTTAATACATTTCATAGACACTAGTTAATACGTTATAACATTTTTTATGCTGTAACGTAATTATAACACGATAAACAGATTTTTAAAATCGAAAACATAATTAACTCATTTCGTATGTTTGTTTCTCGTCACGTTTTGAATTAAAAGTCCGGAGAGTAATTTTAAAATGTGCTCGACATTTATTAATAATGGGTCCTTCATCATCTGTTTTTGGAGGACCTTTTGTTTAATAGTTACACGTACCGATCGTTTTTTCTCAGAGAAAATTTATAGAAGTCACAATGAAGATTTCACTGTGTATATTGATACTTTGAGAAAACCCGAACGAACAGAAAAATATTTTAAAGTGAAGCAATAAAAATCATTTTTCTAACGTCTCGAAGTCAACCGATGGAAAGAAACATTGAGTGTATTTAGTGAAAAATATATAAACTAATTGAAACTAAAGTTATTTGAATGTCTTAATACAAATCCACTTAATTGTATTTATAGTATTTATATTGTATTCGTTGAAAAAATGAGATACATTTTGTGTACACAAGCTACGCTGACCTTTAAACCAGAAAACAGTTGTTCCTATTTGTTTGTTGCGTTTTTTTAGGCTGTTCCATTAATCAGCTAATTACACATTAAATAATTTGCTTAAGTTGGTCTTTGGACTATGAAAATTAAGCTATTTTTGCAAACACCCATTTTTTAAAAATAAACATTGGCACACGATTTTTTTACTTTCATGATTATTAACCTCTATTGTGCGGTTTGTACATTTTTACAGACAAAAGGAGACAGACAGAGATTTATTAGTGGTGAACATCACAAAAAAGAGACTATTTTTATGGCAAACAGTTTTTCTGCTTTTAAGGGAATGGTGCGTGGTATGTGGTCCGTATGGACGTTATATTTTTTTTTTCCCAACCGCAAGCCATTTTCCCAAGGTATCGTAAGGTTCTGGTTTGTTACGGCTTCTTATCCATCCGAATTTACCTGAATAACTGTTTTTACGCAGAACGACTGGCATCTGACCTCCACAACCCAAAGGGTAAACTGCTTCCTACCAAAGATGGTCTTGACAACCAGGACCGACTTTTTACATGCCCATCCGACGCATGAATCATTTTACTTTTCAGACAATTGGGTGATCGGCCCATATTGTCTAACCTGATTAACCAACTAGAAAACAACGATAACAATTGTATAATATTTTTATTAAATAATTCAAACAACATTTGAACGTTGTTTTCCGACGGGATTCGAATACGACGACCGTATTGGCATTATATGTAATTTTATATGGAAGTTTGGTTAAAAAACTAAAAGAAGCAAAGTAAATACTGTTTCAAATGAATCAGAATACTTCCCAAAAGATAAAATATTAACATAGATAAAAATGACAATCATCTGCGAAACATTGAATACGTTGGATGTACTTTAAGAGAGAGAGACAAAAATTACTTCGCTGAATTGCCAAAAATAGTATCAAGTTTCAGTTTCCCTTTATACAAAAGATTAAAAGAACAAGCTATTTGTTCAAATGCTGTGCATAATTGTTTTCGAACTATAAAATATACAGACCAAAATTATAAGACAATGTTACATATGTCTTATGACATTAAATTTTACAAAAACGGTACCGAAAACTCTAGGTCACACACAAAGTAAAGAAAAAACTAAGTAGAACAACTAAATCGTAAATTATTGTAAACACGACAACTGTATTACTGTAAGACGTTTTTTATTTAATTTCCGCTTGTCTTTTGGTTTTTGTATTTTAGTTTGTGTTTATTGCATTTATAATGTGCTGTTGCATAATTTAATTTTATATATAAATGCTTAATTATAGATATTTATGGATAGTGTCTAAAATTGCTTGATAATTTAATGAAGATTGTCCAGAATAGTTCTAATACGTATATAGATTCAGAATATTTCTAATATGTACATGTACATATAGCATTGTTTACGCTAAGGTTATAATGGTATGAACTGTACTGTTTATGTTAATTACTAATACTGATTTACAATAAATGTTTTCATTACCGGTCATTATATGGTAAATTGATATTGAAGCATAATTTCCTTAGGGCTTTGCCAAGATTGTAATGAACTGGGAGTAATTAAGCTCAACATTAATATCATGTTATACTTTCTCAAGTAAATACTAATATCTTGGTTATAAATGGTAATAATTACCTTAATAACACTATTATTATTTAAGATTTTACGAAATGTGTTTTACTCATATTGATAATTATTTATATTTTACTTATATTTCATAAGTTGCGTTAACCTTTTTACCTTCCTTTCAAACCTTCCCTTTGATTAGTCATGGGATGATGATATGTTACAAAAAAAACTGAAAGACCTAACTTATTGTTGTTACTTGAATAAGTAGCCCATCGGTATTGGCCCTTGCTTTATACACCTGAGGTCGTTGGTTTGAATCCCGTGCTTTATACACTTTTGTAATCGTTGTTTTTTGGCTGGTTAGGACAATTTGGGCCGATCATCCAATTGTCTGAAAAGTAAGATGATCAATGCGTCGGATGGGCATGTAAAAAGTCGGTTCACCCAAAACCAGCATTGGACCAGCTCTAATGGAGTAGGCGTGCGTTAGGGGACCTATGCCCAGCAGTTGACTAACACAGGCTGATGATGATGATGTTGAATAAAATAATGTATAAATTAAAATGGGTGCGTGTACTTATGTACGCGCGTGAGAAGTTATACTCTTTGGCATCATTAAAAATAGTTTTAATTGCATGCAAATAATTAATTACAATAAAATAATAGAAGGATTGGAAAAGGATAATCAACAAAGTTCAGTTTAAATTTGAAAAATTAAATAATTAAAGATGATAGATTTACAAGAACTAATCATAAATAATTGATTAAGAATTTATGGATTTACAAGACGTACTTTGATGTATCATATAACTGGTAGTTCAGCGCCATCTGTTGCTTACAAATGTAGAATTCCTAAGAGATGTTGGCTTACTTGTACAGCGGTACTATAAATCAGAAGCTTTGATTATGTGTGACTAGAAGGCGCTTATCTAAAACGTATTACATAGATAAATCACAATGTTGATATATTAAATGAATAAAAATATTACCATTATATCAGTTGAATAAACATCATTACAAAATTAATATATTAATATAATAATATATTTAATATAAATTTAAATAATATAAAATATATCATTAATAATAATATATATATACCAAAACGAACCTTAATCCTAACTCATAGAGCACATTATGCAACAACTATCGCAAATAAAAACGACAACTCCATTATCACTACACAAAATCAACCTTATCACTATGTAATATGGACGTTATTACATTTTCACCGTTTTCATTATAAACTGTTAATTTTGTGTCACGCATCTTAAAATTTCATCTCATCATTTTTCATAACGCGCCTAAAGAAGTATAACTTCAAAATAATATATAAATACAGCAAATACTTTCTTTTGTTTACGCGAATTCTAAACATGGTAAATAATAAAGTTTTGCGACCGGCGGTCCGCGGTCACCATGCCCTGGTAAGGGTTTTAAACGTCTTGTATAATTTCAAATTAATGTAAACTAATAAAATGCGATAAAAGCGGCTAAAATTTATTATTTATCATGTAATGTAGTTGATAAAAATTTAAAATAAGAAGTTTTAATGAAATGAAGCATCGCTTGGCTTTCAAACATATTTGTTATTTTAGAACATTGCTTTGAAAGCTTTGAGAGGCGTTACATGCTTCCGTAACCATGTTATATAAGCAAACGGGCAACTAATAACTGAAAATGTTATCGACCTATCCATGTCTTCGTTGTTTTTGTTTGAATATTAAGTGACATAATATTATTAATGGTACTAATCTCGATTAGTCGAATGAGATAAAATTTGTAGAAGTGGTCTGGTCTCTCCTAGCCAAATAACAATGTTATCTTTTGTAGGAACTCAATGTACTATATTAAAAATATGGAAAGAATAGGAATTCTAACTATTATAGCAGATTAAAGACCATTAAAAGATTATAACTAAGTACTAAAACGATTGTTTTATTTGCTAGATTATAACTTTACATTTCTTAAAAAGACTGCTTCTCTAAATGGATAACACTTTTTTAGTGTTAAGTACTAACAACTTAATTACTAACTTAACTAACTACATAATGACATTAAATATATATTTACTGTCCGCCCACTAAAGTGCATAATTAGTCAAATTTTAATTACATATAAAGTTTTAAAATGCGTACTGTACTCGTACGTCGTAACCTGATTAGGTATAATAGCTAGGACAAAAAGTATCAATGAATTTGGTTCTTAACCTCCGAACCCTTACTTTTTCAATCGTTAAGACCAGCGGCCGGGGTCACGGGGTAGACTAAATAGGGTAGAATAAATGCAACGAAAATATTTCTACCTAAGCTTTGATCTTATGTCATAGTTACATAAAAATAATATTTTATATTAATTCATAAAAGGGAACGAATCATATAAGCCTGTTTAAGTTTATCCATTCCCCTAAATCATTTCAAAGTTTAAGACATAAGTAATAAAGTAGACAATCCGAATAGCGTTTGACTTTGCTACTAGTTTCTTAACTTATATTCCCCAAGCAATAAAGGATTTGGACCGAACTAATACAATTACGGTATAATAAATATTTGAAAAATGTTTGTAATATACATATAATAATTATAATATACATATACAAAACACCTTTTTTATTAATTATTGTATAGCCACACAAAAAGTAAAGGTGTGGAGATATTAAAATGCGTTTAAATGTGTTTTAAGCTAAATGTTTAATTAAATTGTTTAATTAAATTATCACACTGTTTGTGACCATATTAATTATTTTGGAAAAAAACTATTGAAACTTATCTAATAGCACTATTTAAAACAATAAAAGTAATTGTTACTCATAAAATATATAAGTTTCATCACGATGCTGCCGTTTCCCAGCATGGTGAATTGACTTTATTACTATCTGAATTAGAATATAATAAAGATGACAGATTTTCGTTATCAGATAAGAGAAAATACCCGGCCGAATAGCGGATAAAAATCGAGACGATAAAGATATTGAAAGCATTTTATTTAGTATTGAGAACCTTGAATTCTTAACAATAGCTAATTATAAAATTATTTCAACTGCACTAAGGTAAAATAAGTACCTATTTCCGTTCGTTGAAAGGTAGCAGGCGGATTTGGTTGTCTTCGTACATAATGCCAGACTAAAAAAAATAATCTTTCGCTATAAAAACTGCTGCAGAGCATTAAAAGATAAAGTACAGAATAAACTAAATTCAATTCGCAAGCTGATGCGTGACATTGGATATTTGTCCTTTTGTGTCGCTGCTTTGTAGGTTCGCCGAGAAACAAGCACCTTCCCTTCTAATCTTTTCTTTTACTTTATTTATGCACGACACACAAAAACTGCTGCTAGAAGACATTTATAGAGAATGTTCTAGCTAGTTTTCTCCGCTTCTATAAAACATAGAAAACTCTTTTTAACCCTATAATAACTTCGGAAAAAGACTAGGTGAGAAAAAGAATTTTTAAGGAATCTAAAATTTTACTAATTGTATATACACAATAATGAATCATTTATTGATTATTTCAAAAGTTTAAAATTTCTCTTAGGAAGGAATAAATTATATTATATAATTTAAAAACTAATTATTAAGTGGATATCGATGTAATATTTAGATCCGTTTCAAATACATATGTTAGTGGAAGAAATTGTTCCACTGATTTAAGATGGCGAAACTTTTCGAATAAATGAATATGTATATACATACGTATTTAAGAAAGAATTATAAAACCATTCCACAATACATAAAGCAACCTCAGCTGTCCCTCTTTTTAGATTTGTTTGAACGCTTTTTCCAATAATAATTTTAACATTTTCTCCACCCGTGTAAACATAAATCTTAAAATATTGAAATGTACAAAAAACTGTTCCAGAAATACCCGATTTAAATAACATTGAAACAACAATATACGTCAATACAGACAAACGTTTCACACATATGTTATTATTTGAATGATTTATGCAGAGAGAGCAGAGACGCAAATTTGATATAAATAAGTTCCTCGTTAAGTTATCTCATAGGTTACTCGTTTATGCACTACTTGATTCAAATAATAACGGTTGTGCGCGACTTCGTCCGCGTAGTAATGTTAAAGAAAATACTATTAGATTTTTGGTAAAAGTTGCCTAGTTACTCCCAGCTACATCAGCTATTCTCCAGTGAAAGTTTCGTCAAAATCGGGCCAGCCAGAGATTAGCCAGAAAAAACAGACAGGCAGATAGAAATGTTCAAAAGTGTTGTTTCGATATATGTATCCGTTACAGGTATATCAAAATGTAATTGTTCATAAACGGTTATTTTCATCTTACGAACAGACACTCTAATTTTATTTATTTGTATAGAAGACGATGAAGAATATATTTGGCTCCCATGACACTTCTTCTGCATACTCTTTGGCTATACTTATTCATTTTAGCTCAGCAATGTTTTTCTCAGTTCATGCGATTCTTTTTATTGAATCTAAGTTTTCCCCTACAACCAAAATCTAGCCCATAGCAAATAGAACAATTTTTTTACTTCGTACTAACTAATTTTTTTCTGTTTATGTACATTTTGTCTTAATAGTACTTTAATTAGTTAACTATTTCTTAGTTTCCTTTAATAAAAAAATAGTAATATTTCTTTGGCCAACAATCGGCCGTAGCGATCAAACTGTTACGACGTCAAACGGTGACGCGAACCTTTTGTTTTCGTTCCAAAATCATAGCTCCATAATCAGGAGGACAATAAACGACCGGCATATTAATTCGTCTGTATATCGAAGTCACTTCGATACGCCAGCGTCAGTGAGCTTCATTGTAATGAGAGTGCAACTGTAGTCGTCTCGTTATTAAAATGATTGTGAGGAAACTGCTCTGTCGCTGCATATGCAACAATAGCTCCGATCACAACGATGCATCTTCGTACACATCAGGTAAAAGCTTGTAATGTTATTGCTTGTTTACTTTTTAAAATATCACTTGATGACATAACGATTTCTCATCTTTTTTAATAAGATCACAATGTAGTGTAATTACTGTATTTAAATGCATGTTATCTATTTTACCGTAACGATAGGATAATGAAAATTAATGATACTGAGAACTTAAAATATTACACAATGTTGAAATTACAACCAAATTACTATACTACGGTCACTTATTCATTAAGTAAATAACGCGTGAAATTTGAATTATGATAGCATAGAAATTTAATATTACGATGAGATTTTTAATAATATACTAAGTATTTTTTAAAACAAAGTTTAAGTTTTCATCTATATATTGAGCATAACAACAGTGTAACACCAAATGTACTGTTTGAATCGTATATTTCAGTAAGCAATACGTAAATGTTCCAACTATTTATACGTAATTGAAATACGAAATAATCGTATTGCCGGTACGCTTAAGCGGGTTAGTTCACCGCAGGGAATCGATAATAATTATTATCGATCTATGATTACAATGTCTGAATTGCGTTGTATTAATATTTGATCCTTCCACAAAGTGTTTGCGCTACAAGTTGATTATTGTACATTATTGATTAACTAAGCTAAGCGAACAATAATCCATATATAGGTCAACCATACCCATGACAAAAGTGGTTTTAAAACGTTATATTTTTGAATATCAATACAGCCAGCAATACTTTGAATTATCCGAGGAAAATTAAAAATCATTCAAAATTTCATAAAATAAATTCTGCAATAAATAAACGATACATAATGTTATATAGCGGCAGATGACATGAAATGAAATGTAAGGAGGACATAAGATATTTTCCTTTTCCTTTTATCTTTTGTCTCAATGCAAATGAAAAGTGTAACACGTACTGTGTTTTAAATTAACAATAACTTAATTGAATAATTACTTTGGCTTAAAGTCTTAACTTCACCCTGGCTACGCTAAGTAATGCAATTTTGTATTTTACGAATCTACGGATTAATTTCGTAATTGTGTGATTAAGCAATTAAGTTGAAAGTAACGAAAGTATGGTGAAATAACGCTTTCGCCGACGGAGGAAAAAAGAATGGAAATGAAAATTAACTGAAGTCTAATTATTTTAAAATGTTATTGTTTTATTAGGACGTGTTTTTATTTAAAAACATTATTTTTTAAGACTCAATGACTGCGTATCATGCCGGGCCCGATGGTATTGGTATAAGTATGACACAGTATTATTGTTCTAAATATTTTTTATAGGTTATTAATAGAATTAAAAAGAAACGAAAATTAAAAACGTAGCTGCTTCGCGAATCATGAATCACACTAGAAAACTACGTCAGTGCTAAGGTTTGAATTTTATACGTTTTTACTAAGCCAAGTCTTACGTCACTGTAACGGTAAAATATTGCACTGTACTAATTTCTCCATAGAAGACGGACACAAACCTTTGTTTTATATATTCCAGGCCTTATTTGTACACCTAAATATTATCGATCTTTTTATTTTTTATATTTTTTTATTATTATATTAGAAGTGCTCGTCATCGCTTAAACTACAAGCACAGAACTTCTTCCTGTTGTAAGTGATACTTGTCCTGCCCATAAGAAAATTGTAAGACTCTACAAATCAGCTCATTGCCCACATACATGAGATTTTATGTCTCTTTTACGCCAGTCATTACGTTGGCAACGACACCTTTCAAACCGGAAGGCAGTAGTGCTTACACTCTACTGATTCGAGATAGAAATAGGCACGCGGAGGTAGTATTCCGGATGTTCCTTGTAAAAAGGGACCTACCTCTCTATCTATTAACATATAGAACAATTTGTATTTGACTTGTATTTATGACTATTACAAATAGAAGCAGTCCTCGACTTACGTTGTTTCAATTTACATTGCCTTAAATTACGTCAAACAATATTTTGACACTCTTCCTAAAACATACGACAATTGTTTTCATTTCCGGTATGAAAAATTCTCTTGCCGCGAGGTGTAATTTACGCGGTGGAGTCGGTGGCTATTGAAAATATAATTATTTTGAGAGCTTACTTTTGATACTGTAGCATGTAAATGGTAAAGATTCAAATCGTAGCCCTTGAGTTTTACAAGAAGACATATAAGATGTGGAAAACCTATCACTCTGTAAGTATAAGAATTGCCTGTATAAAAAATATTTGTTGTGTTACATACTTGGGCATCATAAAAACGAATGTATTCGCCAATGTTATAAAGAAATGTGAGTGACGTCAGGAGGCCACTCAGTTGTTTCTAAATTGATATTGCTTAAGTGAAATGGGGAAGGAAATGATATTAAAAATGATATCACTTCTCGGAGATTGTAAGGAAAAATGAACAAAAAGGAAGGTAAAAAATTCCGTATTTTTTTTACACAAGAAAGAGGTACTCATTGCGCAAGGTTATGAATGTGCTTTATAATACTTTTTTAAAAAGTTACCTTTATATCTTTACGAAATCAAATTTCTGATATCGGTAAACGTTTTATAGAAGCCGAATCCAAGATATCTTGGGTAATTGTTAAAAAGACAATGAAAATATTGAAATAGGTAACCTATCTATTTATAGTCAATATGACAATACAATATGTGCATACTTATTATGTTGTCTTGTATGTACAATATTAAGTATACAACAAATTTTATAGTAGAATATTTTAAATACATTTATGTACAAAATTAATTTACACTTTAGTAAATTCAACACGTTCGTCACGAAGCTTTGATAAAATTTTCCAATCTTATATTTAATAAACCTTAATAGCTAAATCTTATAAAGAAAAGAAATCAACCCTCCTAGAAAAGAGTATTGGAAAAGTGCGTCGCATTACAAGAATTTCGACAGAGAGAAATGTTCTCCCTTTTAGAGCACGTTTCTTTGTAGATTTACGACTCGACAAAAGGTTAAGTACAGTTTTATGTAGGAGTTCTTGCGTTTAACATCTTACTGATGTCTTATACTTTTAATGTTAGCAATTTAGTGCGTTATTAATCTTTTACAACTTGAATAAATATAGTTTTTATAATAAACGTGGCATCCATAATGCCAAATAATAGAGTTAAAAACCATATAAATAGTCTGTTTTCGTCGCTTTTACCACCTGTGTTTGAACTAATAGTGACCGTTAGCTACTGTCTTTGAAACTTCTTCAAATAGAGTATCTGATCAATCCGACAGCACATAAAATTATTTTAGCCGCCTTTTACGTTTTTTGTTACAGAAGAAACGAAAAATAATCGCTCTATGAAACTAAGTAACGGTCTTATAGATTGGATACGACTGGGCAATTCCGGGGTGGATTTGGCAGGGGTCAGCGGCAGGCCAAGACTGATTACACTAACCGAATTGAAGAAACATAACCAGAAAAGTACGAAACCACCAAACTCAAATCTTATTTGATTTTGAATTAGTTAGTTTAACTAAGTTCATAATTAAAGGATTCTTTGATTTGTCCGCAGACGATGCTTGGCTCGCGATCCGTGGTCGTGTCTACAATATTACACATTATCTGCCATTTCACCCTGGAGGTTGGTTTCAAATTGTTAACTATATTTTTCTAACATCGCTTAGATATAAGTATCATACAAAGATTACCTTTTTTATCTACGACATCTATAATAAAATATACTTTCCATTTGTTTTCCTCCTCGTCTTTATAAGTAAGTTGTACGAATTTAAATTGATGACTTTCATATGAATAAATATGAAACTGAATGAAATAAAAACAAAAATATTCATAAAACTATCAGCCACAAATTGAACATTGCTTATTTAAATTCAGTCAGTCATTTAATAATGATAAACTATTAAGAAAACCATTTTGTGAAATCTATTAATTATTACAATTAAAAAAGCTTATAAGAAATACATGCAATACTTTTAAACCCTATCAATTTTCTAATCTATTAACAAACATTAATTTTTAAAAAAAGTAAACATCATCACTTTATTTACAATTTATTAATATACAATTATGTGACTAATTATATTGTCTATCTTCGCATCAGGTGCAGAAGAATTGATGCGTGGCGCGGGCACAGACGCTACTGAAATATTCGAGAAAGTTCACCCGTGGATAAAATACGACTCGTTGCTTATAAAATGTTACGTTGGGACACTACGCATTCACACGCCGAACAACGAAATATTTTACGACGCACTCGATTGCCTGCCCGACTCCGATCTCCTTATAGCGTCCCCGGCACTTAACCGTCGCAACATAACAACTTATACCACCCCTCCTAGAAAGAAAAATACGTATGTGACAGATGATGCGAATACAAGAATAATCGACCTTCAAGAACTTGCTCTGCCTGGATATCTCGGGACACTAAAGGTGTTCAGGAAGGAGGAATCTACTGAGGATGTTCCGCCGGCTTTATTTTATGATTGGGAACAAACTTTGACTGAATTAACAATATCTGTTCATACGGGGCCGTCCAGCAACCCTGGGGTTTATTCACGTATAACCGAACGCAAGGTGTTGATCGAAGTCACAATCAACGGTTGGTTGCGGACTGTCAAATTAGACCCCGAGGATGGTATCCGTGAACCAATACACACAACCGTATGCCTTGCTAGCGGAAAAATAACGGTATGAAGTTTTATGAACTTCAGCAACTCGAACGAAAATTATTTAGATAATTTAGATTTAGAATAAGTGTAACTCGAATGTCACACAGCTATGGCGCCTGAAGTAAATGCACTTTCATTATAAAAGTGCTCGACTTTTTGGCGGCAATCGAGTTTGACATCTGACCGGTGCCTATTTCTGCCGCACAGCTGTAGTGTTTAAAATACTACTGTATTCCGGTTTGAAGAGCATTAGAGCCAGCGTATTTAATGCGTAAACAAGACGTAATATCATATGTATCCTGGTAGGCAACGCATTGGTGATACCCCTGGTATAGTCGATGTTTATAGGCGTGGGTGACCACTTTTCATCAGGTGGCCCGACTGCTCTGTTGCTGCCTTTGTTAGCAATAAAACAAAACTTTGTTAACGTTTATTCCATTTCTTATTTGGCTAAAGTACCGATGTACTCATGGCAGATAATATGTTTAAATTAATTTATTGCATTATTTTTATATAAAGTACTAGTTACTTAGTAAATGGACGGATTAATCTTAATTTGCTAATGGTTAATGATCTGTATAGCAAATAAATTAAATTGCCTGATAATATAGCGATTTTCTCAAATTAAGCTTTGTTCACCGCGGAGTACTCAATCCATTAGTGATATTGGGGAATAAAATACGCCTGCCTGCTCTCAATAAATGTCCTTGTATGTACAATATGTTGTCAGTCATAATATAAATTCCCAACTTTAGAAGTTTTATTTGAAATTCGCTAAATATTTATTGAGAACTCTTCCTTACGATTATTGTTTTCATACATTTTAATGCATTTGAAATGCAGAGTACATCCTATATCTAAGTCTAAAGATGATCGAGGACCTTAAGACAACCAGGACTGGCTTTTCACATGCTAATTCGATGCATAGTTCACTCACAATTTTAGGCAATTTTTCTATCGGCCTAAACAACCTAAACAAAGATGGCACATTTTTTTCCCTCGAATTCAAACCCACGACCTTCAGTTAGTAATGCCAATAATACAAGGAGATGAAGGTGATTACCGAGAGGTTCTATATACATCATCATCATTAATAGTCTCAGCATAATTTCGTATCGCGTAGGTGGTGATAAAATTGCCCTAACCAACCAGAAAGCAACAATAACACAAAGTTGTTTCCCCGCGGGATTCGAGCCCACGAACTCCGGTTTATAAAGCAAGGGCCAATACCGCTAAACCACGGAGGCTTAGGGTTTTATATACACTTCCAAATATGTCAATGCATAATATCTCTCTCTTAATGATATGTTTTCGAATAAGAAATTCTTAATGTACGTAATGATTAATCAGTAACAATTTATAATATAATTTTATCAGGTTACAGCACAAAAAGTAGAGCCAAGCCAATGGAAATGCTGCGGTGAAGTTACTATAGGTACAGCCACTAAGATGTCATCATGTAAAATGTTAGAATACAAAGTAATCTCGAACGAAATGTTAACTCACGACACGAGATTGTTGACGATTCTTCCGTGTACGGGATCCGTCGTATTGCCCGTGGGACATCATGTTAAGATACATCAGACGATTGCCGGTAAGAACAAAATTTATCTTTGCGCAAATTTTATGTTTTTTTTTTCTTATCAAATAGTCGTTACAAATTTCCTAAAACCTTTTAACTCTGTATGTTTTAAAAAAAAAAATTCTATTAACACATTTATTTTTTATTATGTGATAACTTTATTTAAAACCGAGGCTGCATTAATTTTCACCCGAAATGGACGACAAGATAGTTTTTTTGTACTAAATTTAATGAATAGGTATCTCAAAATGCTAGTGGACTAATATTTGATAATATTTCGGAAAAGATGCATTGTACTAGTCCACTACATTTCTATTGCGCATTAAGATAATGTGAACAAAACTTATTACCATAACGTGTTAGTTTAGTGCAATTCATAACGAATTGTGCTCAAAAGGACTTAAACAATATTGTACATTTCAAAATGGAACATGTAATTCGATTAACCACGTGGACAGCCTTTAAAAAAAAACATATTTATTAAATCGCAACTATTTCAACTCATAGAATATTCCCTCCTTATCTTAGTAATAAGCAATATACTTTGTCCACAGGGTCCGAGTACGTTCGATCGTATACACCAGTAAATGATCGGGATCTACAAAAGGACGTCATACAATTTGCCATAAAGCGGTATGACAACGGTATACTCTCACCGGTGCTTACTTCATTGACTCCTGGAGATTGTCTCAAAGCATCAGGACCTTATGGAACATTTCATTTGCATAAGGTATGGTAACTGCGCAGGAGATATTGTAGTGCGCAAGTGTACGCGCAAACACAGGTGCACTCCTTATTTCTTTCGTCACATATTGCAATAGGACGGATAACCGACATACCGAATAGTAAATAGTAAACAGTGTATAAAGCGCAAGCCCAACCTTTTAACTTGCTAAGGAGGCAGCTAGAACTTGTTCTACCTGCAGCATAGCCGTTTAGTTTAAACGATGCAGTTTAAACATTTACATGTATGGAAAGAATGATGATTGTTTAAAATCATTATCATATCATATTACAATTTTGCTAAAATGTAATTTTATATATGAATTTCAAATTATGAAAAAAGCTTAAAATGTATTGATATACTGTTTTATAATTACAGTTAAAACCAATCAAAACAATATATCTACTGGCGGCCGGAACAGGAATTACTCCAATGATTGGATTGGTTAAATATGCACTAGCGAAATCGAATCCAGCATGGTGTGTATTTAATTACGACATTAATTGATTATTAAATGTTATAAGTAATTTATATTTATGAGGGATTGCAATTTGTAGCTACGATTATAAATATCAGTTTCTTTTGGCCGTTAACGATCGTTTTTTATGAAATTTCACCGGTGGTAGGTCCCCTGTTTACAGGAGACCGTCTGGGTGGGTACCACCGCTATGCCTATTTCAACCGCAAAGCAGTAGTTTAAACACTACATCGTTCCGGTGTAAAGGCACCGTAGCCAGCGTATTTACTGGGTAAACGAGACTTAACATTCTATGTCTCACGGTAGGCAGCGCGTTGGTGATTCCTGTTTGCCACTGTCTATGGGCGTCGGTGATCACTTTCCATGAGGTGGCCCGACTGCTCGTCTCTTTGTATGTAATAAAATAAAAAAAATAATACAGGGAGATACAGCCTGCCCATACAAAATACGGCGTTAAAAGCAATTTTCCCCTCGATGCAAACTGAATTTTTAAATCTTATATACATATTTTTGCCCTAATATAACAAGAGCTTATACGACTTCTTTCATAACATCCTATTTTATTTTAGTTTATGTATGTATGGTGGCAAAACAAGGTCGAGTACGATTTTTTGACACTTCTCTGGTAGTCTCCGTACACACAGACAAATTATAATTGATATAAGATCGCAGGTTGCAACTTTACAAGCTTTTTTACTGGGGAAAGAAGTCTTATCTTTACTAACCGATTAGAACCTTTTTTAACTACATTTCATGTTCAAAGATATAAGTTCACCAATTCCCGTTGGGCTTCTAGGTACTTATAAGGTGTGTTTCGCATCCGCATCTGTAAAAGCAGATTTTTTACGGATGTGGATTTGTGACAACAAACATGTAAAATCGCGTTAAAAATGAGGGACAAAACAGTAAAGACGCGTTTTGTTTCGCTTTATCAGTAGTTCTTTTTAAATTTGTGGAACAGTCAATGTTGGTTCACTCGGCTGTATTAGGTAAATTGTAGCACCAATATAAAGCGGTATCTGTAACAATTTGATAGTATATAAAATTCTCTGGACAATGCTTGCATACAATACGCATATACTTAACTATTAAATGGAGCTGGATTAAAATAAAATTTATCTAAGACTCGATTGGCGGCTCAGAAAGCTGCAGTTGTTTTGAAATACAGTTAACTATTTTATGTATTTAATTATTTAAGACTTGTGAGCACTTGTGCTTGTTTAAATATTAAATAAAACAAAACAACTAAAAATTATAATAAAATAATTACAAAATCCTGAAATCCGCATTTACATCAGCTCATCTACGGATGTCAAAGAGTTCGTATCCGCAACAGCCCTGGTATGTAAGGCATTATGAGCAACAAATACGAACCTAAATTCGTATTTGTTTCTCAAAATGTCCCTTGGTCAGTATACATATGTCGTCAAGTTATAAAGATTTTTACGAACCATTACCTTAACCAACAAAATTTGTATTGCAGTGAATGTATTTATCTCCTGTTTTTCAATAAAACCGAAAAGGACATAATGTTTCAAGAACATTTGGAGAACTTGGCAAACAACGATAGCAGGTACTTTCGATAACAATATTTTATCATAGTAATTTTATTTTTATTGTTGTATCATAGTAAACTTATTTTTATTTAATAATTTCTCAGATTATGTGTTGTTCACATTTTGTCGAACGCAAGCTCTGCATGGACCGGACGAAAAGGACGAATCAACGCCAAGCTTTTATCAGAGCTAATAGAGGAAAGTGACGTGAGCTTTGACGACTCACGATTTGCCGTTATCTGTGGACCAAAAGAATTCACGTTTGCATCACTAAACGTTCTTCGTTGTTTTGGAATGGAGGGATGCTTCATACATATATTTGTCGGGTGATTTACGACTCTGTTTGCTTAAATGAGCAATATAAATAACATACAATTTATTAAAGTTGAAATTAAATTTGTTTAATAGATATACATGTTTTTTATTTTATTCATTAAATTTTTCTCACGACTTTTAGTGTAGTATTTCTATACCAGAACCAAATAAGAGATAGAATTTATGTAAGCAAAGTCTAATGGCGCACGAAGCAAGCACGTTTTTATTGGTGGGCTGCTGCCATGTTTATTCCTCACGCGATATTTAACCAATATACCTTATTGGTTAAATGTTTTAGCCCCAATTATGTTTGTTTTACATAAGACTGTTGCACGAATCACATGTACTATTTTACTCTGGTAATGCTTTTGAGCTGTAAATAAAATTAAAAGAATCACAGCCAAATAAGATCCAACACAAACTGCAACATAACGGTTAATTGACGTATGGCGGGAAAAACCAATGAAAGTTTAGTTTTTTCGCTCTCTTACAGTTTGATAATCGATCGACGATAAGATAAACTGTCGCCGGGTTGTCAATTATTGATTCACTAATCACAACTGCGTAAAACGCAATTTATAATTCAATAACATACATTTCAGGTCAAATTGGGTCCTGTTATAGAAGATTAACTGCTTTCTTAATACCTGGGCAGCAAATTTATTTTGTAATTTTTAATCATTACAATCTGCCTCCGAAGCCTAGTGGTAAGGGCAAGTTCTTTTGAAACGGAAGTCGTGGGTTCTCGAATCCTGCGGGGACTCACAAATTTTCATTGTTGTTTCCTAGTTGGTTAGGGCAATTTGGGCCTATCACCCAATCGTCTGAAAAGTAAGATGACCCATGCGTCGGATGGGCATGTAAAGTGTCGGTCCTTCCACTAACCCGCATTGGACCAGCATGGTGGGATACGACCCAAAAAACGCCTATGTCCAGCAGTGGACTAACGAAGGTTGATAATATATGTATGATGTGTGTATTTCATTCCAAAACCTTCTCTTTTTATGCAAAAATAAGGTTAAAAAAATAAAAACACTATATCATAAGGAACATAATTATAATACAACAAAATATTACGCATTCCAACTGAGGTAAATGCTTGAACAGACACTATCCCAACAGCACCCTTGGTGTTTCCACTCCACACGTTGTAATAAATTATTATTAAAGAAAAACAAGCATAGTAAACTAACTTATGCGAAAGCGATAAAATGCAGTAGCATTGTGTCACATGTCAATGCTTAGAGCAAATATTTCACGGCAGTATATTTAAGAAATACTTATGTACATTCAGAATTAATCCATTTTGGTATAAAATTACGATAGAATGAGTTGTGTTATAGGTCGTGTATATTATGTCATATTTTGAAAAATAAAACCATATTAAAATTAGTACGCAAATAGAATGAGAAACTTTTTTTTTCTGTCAAAGAAAATTCTCTGAAAAAGTAACTTAACATTATAAAACTTATAATAGTATGATATTCATACATTACTTGCATCAGCTTGACACATAAAGGCTTTTTTAACCAGAGCAACACACTTCATAATTTAAACAAGGATAGCGAAAATATTATTCATTTCATATTCTTCCATAACAAGTGAAACATAAATTTGCTCTAAGCTTTTAAGACATCTTCTTAGTAAATACTACCAATCACAACTTACACATATATTTATATGACAAACTAAATATCCAAAGAACATGGTTTGAGAGCATAACAACATTCAAGTATGGGTGATATTTCTATCCCAAAGAAAAAAAATACAAAAATGCCAAGAATAACAATAATAATGCTTCTATACATCCGAAGATACAATTTTTTACAAATACACCTAATAAATTTCCTATTTACACCCATACAATTTATACAAAATGCATTCACTGTCCTATATTACTTCTATTCTAACCTTAACAGCCCCATGTTCCTTCTATAGGAATGAGTTCGGAAAACAATTTGAATTTTAAGTACAAACTTATACAGTTTTATACATATTTTTTTGGTAAACTATGTTAATAATTTTCAAATATGACCTATATAAAGCAGTTCATTAGCAAACATAGAACACAAAACCAATGTTTCTTCAAATTTGTCAAATATTTTATTCAAAATTAGGATACCTATTGCTCAATACCTTTTTAATAAACAGAAACAAATGATAACTATTGAATATTATTAGTAATTCTATAAAGATTCCATATTGAAGTTATATTTATACCTTATATTGATGATATAATTATTTGCACTTTATCGGAGACAAACATTTTTGTGTCTTTATGAAAATCTGAGAACTTCAGCTACAATGAAATATTGGTTATTGGAACTAACTCACACAAATGTTGCAATCATTTAGTTGCAGCATTTGCATAAATAATACTAAAGCCAAATAAGACATCAAATCAATGTATACAATGTAAGTATAACAACAAAATTCGTTACGCGGCTTTTGTTCCCTTTGAACAATTTTAAATATGTCAATCGATGAACCTAAATGACTTATAACAATAATAAATATAAAGGGGTTCCTATATTGATGCACATGTCTGGACACCAATTCCTGGGTCGTACATTCTTAGGCAGTGCATTTTTTAGCCGCGCAATATACGGCCGTACAATACAGGGACCCTATATAAAGCCATTTTGGCTATGACTCACATAGTTTATATCAGTTCCATGCCTTATTCAGCCTGGTATAATATAAGGTATAATATAACACAGCTGTTATTATATATGAAATTATAACAAATCAAAAACCATATTTTTTATAATTTTGCATTATAATTTTTTTTGATAAAGTCCATTTTGTAGATGAAGTCCTGGCAGATGTTCAGCTTTCAAAATACTCACGTATCATATATTATACCTTACTTCGAAACTACGTTTATAACATACAAAAGTGCACTTTTCTTACAACTTATCAAATATGTAATAACATCTGTAAAAATGCGTTATCGGTTTTTTTGTTTAGAATTTAAATTAATGTTATTTAAAATAACTTACTTTAATTATATTTTCCTGACAACAAAAACGAATTAACATATAAAATTTTCAAGGTTTTATAAATAAAATTGAATTTTGAAGCAACAACAATATATATTCATATGAATTTTCATAAATGCATATAGTACCTATTATGTAGAAATGCTAAATTTTACTTAATATATAATTTTGACTCCAAGTAGATAATCAGTACTATATACATTGAAATTTTAATATTAATACAAACACCAAAATTTAAACGGCAACTTATATAAAACATAATTGTGTGCAGGTTGTGCAAAATAAAAAAAAGCCCAAAAACCAAATTAACTTTTTCTACTTTATTTTATGCCAAGCTAATGATTTTTCACAATTATTGTAAAAGTAAATATTTTTGGAATTTTTATGATGATTCTGTTTAATATTTTATTAATTATAATTCTGTTTTATTATTTTTAACTCATAGTAAGTCTATTAAGAAAATAAATTGATGATTATAGACAATGTCTGTTTACATTAAACTTGCAATGATGATTATTTTCAAATTATTATTTAATAATCTTTAAGTTATTATATCTTTGTTTTGTAAGTCTTTATGGCATAAATAAAGTTATACTCTGTTGGCACTATCCTCACTTAAGCATAAGTAAATATCAAGCTTTGAGGCACTTAAGGATTCCATAACATTTAATTTTACAATATTCTGAGTGAAATCACCAAATTAGTTTATTTGTATTATCACAATTACTCATCTTTTAACTAGAAAACAAAAATAAACATACCAAATGTTTTTAAAACATAATTTTTAAATGGTACCAAAATTGGTTATCCAAACGTCAATGTAATGATTATCACATAATAGTAAAACTACAACATACCCCTCATATAGATAGTCATTAAAGTAACAAAAACGTGTATTATGCAAAACCAAGGAATAAATTTTTACCACCGCATGTAAATTCTGACAATATTTACATCTAAAAAACCTGTATATAGATTTATACTGAACTAGTTCAAGTTTTTTTGGTCTAATTATCTTATTAACAATACCCAAAGGTGGTATAAGCAGCATTCATTGTTCAAAGCAGGTTTTTAATAGTTTTTTTATGTAACGACATAAGTCAAATATTGCTTTTATTATCACTAATATTTATTGCAAAATATCGATTAATTTTCAGAGCCAAATATAGTCTTAAATATAATTAATAGCAAAAAGTAGCGTTTGACATATGCTTCATCAGCTGTTCAGGATCTTGGATCCGATTCGACTCATACACATATATTTTTACATTAAACTGAGAATGTTGTTTTTATAAAATTGCTTGATAATATGTGAAATTGTAAACAATGCCATAGCAACGACATGATGTCATCCGTCTAGAATTTTTGTTGATAGATTGTCGCGGATATGTCAATGACTGAATGACAACTTGTCACAACCCAACATGTACAGCGCTCTTGGTTGTTGCTGTGTACGTATGTATATATGATACGGTAAGTGTGATAATTATTAACTTATTGAAAACTATTAATCATAACCACCAATTATTATTATTAATCAACAATGTTAAAGGTAAAAATATTAAATTATTAACTTGCGGTTTGATTTTATTATTTCAATTGTTAAAATTTTTGTTCTATTTTGTTTTACAATACCACTTATTCAATTATTACTGAAACCCAGCCAAGTACTGTCTGAATTTTATAGTTTTCCAATTCGACGTAATTATTAATAATAGCCGTTATAATCACATTGACCGTAACATATACAACAATTCAAATCTTATTTTATATGGTATATAAGAGTACTAGAAGATTTCCACAGGCCCAATTTGGATGAGCCCAACATTTTTACATGACAGTTTTGACAGTATTTAACATTGCTTTTGCACGTCACAAGAATAAAGGAACACTGAAGGCAGACGGTGTATTTATTATGCGTTCATATCGTTAACAAACAGAACGTCTCTGTCCTTGAGGCCGGCCCCTGAGAGGTCGGTAGAACCTCTCGGCACCACTCGCTTCGGAAAGTTGGTGGTGATCTCAAACTCCTCGGGCGACTGAGGGTGACTGAACACGAAGTCGTATAAATCCTGCAATTTACAAGACAAATTTTGTATATAAATAAAAAAATTGAAGATTACACAACTAAGTCCTAAACTAATCAAAGCTTGTGCTATGGCGACAGTTATCTACACTGATAAATATATAAATTTACTTCCCTTTTATAAACTTAAGACAAACACCCGGATACAAGAAAAACATTATGTTTATCACACAATATTTTTGGGATGCTAGGAATCGAACCCCCAACCTTTGATGCAATAGACTACGCCAAAAGGGCCGTGGAAACGTTAATGAACTTTTGTCCAACCCCTTTGGCACTTATTGCCGGGCTCTCTTATTGGTTGGAAAAGGTGGGATGTGATATGGCGAGTTGCACCAATTATGGACGGTTTACATTTAGGTAGGCTTAGTAATCTTAGCGAAATTTACTAAAAAATTACTGGATTATAAACAAAGCAATAACTTAAATAGCGCTTGAACATGTAGGTCAGAGGCCGGAGTAACAATGGATACTGGTAAAATTGTTGTGCTGAGCACAAACATTTCTACAATGAAACATGGAATGCATAGGGTGAGTATTGAATAATAAATATTATTATGATATTTTCTTTACTAATGCTCTACAATTGAACAATTATAATATAAACAACATTTTGTATGTGTGTAACCGTACACTAGCACATAAGCTTTTTTTTTATTTAAAACCTTAAAGATAAGTAAATAAAACATAATGAATACGTACCTGCGTCGTGTGACTTAGTGTGAAACGCCTTGTAAGCCGTTCCCCACCGGGCAGCCGAATGAGCAATGCCACAGTATTTGCCCCAGGTTCCGGCTCGGAGGGCAACATGGACGCCATCGCTGCTCGCGCTTCTACCAACTGAAGAAGTACATCATATTTAAGCAGTCTACATGAGCCTAGCTTTACATTTTGAAGGTAGGTAGGTCTCTTTATTACGAGCAAGCGTAATTACTCGATAAACAGGACGTAACATCCCATGTCTCACAACAATGAGCAGAATTGTGGTGTGTGAATCTTATGTTGTTTTTCTTATGGGCAGACTTACCAAGAGATAAAAATCTTGCTTGTATCGGATCTGTAACCAGTAAGACTAGTGGAACGAATATCGAGAATATTGCTGATGTCCAATGAAGATTTACTTATGGAGGCAAAGCTGATGTCAGATTTCAGGCCAGTTATATCTTATTGCGCGGCATGTATCATCCTTACGCACAATCAGCTACTTAAAAATTATTAGTGTGTCATTCAAATAATAACTATTACACAGACAGACTGGATATGAACACACTAAGTTTAAAACTGATTGTTGAAGTTTGAAACCGACACATTTAATCGTAGTTTTTTCATCATCGTCACATGGGCTTATCAAGTTCCTACAATCCTAAAGCTTAGTTGTACCGTCCTTTATCATCAAATCCGAAGCATAGATTATTTTGATCTCTTCTTGTGACCGACATCTAGTAAACGACAATTACTGCTTCCAAAGGCTAGTGACAAAGATTGAGAAAGGCTAGTACAGGCTTGTGCTTTACAGAACCGAAGGACTCAACCACTTTTCATTGTTGTTTCCTAATTTGTAAGCGTACCGCTGGCTGATCACCCGATTGTTTGTAAAAAAAGATGATGAAGTCCGATTTGAATGTAAAAATTGGTAATGCGCTTGATCTCTCTCCGGTCGTGTCGGTTATCCGTCCCATCAACCTACGAGTGAAGGAATATGGAGTGCAACTGAGTATGCGTGTACACTCGTGCACAGTAATATCTCTGCACAGTTGGTTGATATCTAATAAAAATCGCCCGTCGTAGTCGATTTACATGGGCATTACATAAACGACAAAATCGAAACACTTGAGGTATATAGTCCTTATACAAAGGATAAACCACCATACCTGCTGTTTATGTCTCTCTTCCTCTTGGCGTCGCTGCAAGTCCTCGTGCTCTCTCTGCGCAATAGCCTCTCTGGCGGCCGCTTTACGCCTCTCCTTCTCTTGGTCCGCGGCCAACGACTCAGCGTACGCTTCGTCCTGAGCGGCACGCAATCGAGCGGTTACCTCGCGTTCCACTCTGATAGAAGGATAATAAAGTTATTGTTGTGGAAAACGGGATTATTTGCGTGAACCATTATGCTATTTTTTGATATTTCATCTACCTAGACGTGCCATACTCTGCCAATCTAACAGATATTAATGAGTTTCTTGCAGTGAGCATCTGAATGCTAAAGGCAAACTGATCGACAACCCATATGTTATTAATAGTTTAAACGTCAGGCTAATTAAGTGTCTTACGTTGACTAACTATTTTCTAACTCATGTGACACATAAATCATCGTTTTTTTAGGCAGCATAATATTTACCTCTTATTGTC
Source organism: Lamproptera curius (assembly GCA_029286875.1). Taxonomy (NCBI): domain Eukaryota; kingdom Metazoa; phylum Arthropoda; class Insecta; order Lepidoptera; family Papilionidae; genus Lamproptera; species Lamproptera curius. The sequence continues at coordinate 3,518,044 of JAGSMT010000036.1, read as the reverse complement.
CTTGCCAGTCAAAAAACAATAACAACCCTAAGTTGTTTCCCCCCGGGATTCGGCAGCCTTATCTCCATCGGTATATTTGGAAAAGATACATGTGAATCACAGATGTAGTGTGGTAGGTCCCCTTTTTACGGGGTAAAGCACTAAAGTGAGAACACTACTGTGTTCCGGTTTGAAGGCCACCGTAGCCTGCGTATTTACTGGGTAAACAAGACTGAACTATTTCCTATGTCTCACTGTAGGCAGCATGTTAGATACCACTGGTAACCAATGCTCGTCAAAATACAAAAATACTGCCTCACCTATCTGCTCTAGCAGCCGCCAAATGTTGTTCATTTTCACCAACAACCCTGCGTAGCCGCTGCAAAAGTTGCTGCGGAGAACAAGCCCCTTCGCTGCGTGCCACCACCGTCATACGATGTTCCCTCATACAAACTACACAGAGCAGCGGGTATCTCCTACCACCCACTGACTGGGCCACCCTCCACCCTTCTGAGCTGTCTACGGAACAGCCCCAGAAAAGTGCATGGGTATTAATGTATTGAATAACCTCAGGATCGGCGAGTGTAGTCCTGAAGAAAGATACAAAACATATTTATATATCTCAGAAGTTAAAAGTATTATAAGTCAAAAAAGGGTGGTTCTTTGTAAAAGTAGGTCACATTTTTAACAAATAACTATATTCTTATGCCAAACAGTACTGTTGACAAACTACTGCATTTTGTTAAGGTTCTCAAACAATAGGTATATCTTTACATGCCCATTTGGTAGACAGATTCATATTTTAATTTGGGTATAACCTACGTATATATATTATTATATATATATCATCAGCCTTTGATAGTCCACTGCTGGACATAGGCCTCCTACAACTATCCATTAGGGGTTTGACTGTTTCACTACGCTGGTCCAATGCGGTTGGTGGGTGGACGACTTTTTACATGCCCATCCCACGTATGGATCATCTTACTTTCAGACACATGGGTGATCGGCCCAATTGCCTAACCAACCAGGAAACAACAATGAAAATTTGTTGAGTCCCCTGCAGGATTCGGAACCCACGACCTCCGGATTTTAAAGCCACGCTCATACCACCAGGCTAGGAGGCAGTTTTATAGTTATATATATATATAATAATATAATAAATTTTTGGTTTTCAACTGCAAGATTTAGACCTATAAACCAGACAATGCACATAAAGATATTTCTTTTTGATTCAAAAGGAACATTTCACAGCATCAAAGTTAATAAACTATGATCCACCGATATGTACACCAAAATGCTGTGAATTAGACACATTTTGTTCATAATAACATATCACAGTAAAATACTTGAATAAGAATGATATTCTATTCCATTCTCAATCACAGCAAGAAATATGAAATTGCATGATGATTTGTTACCTGCAAAACTGCTGTGTTTCGCTTGTAGATTCTGAATGCAGATACACTATAAGGAATCTTAATTCATTTTTGGCATCATTAAGCGCCTGTGCATATGTGCCTTGATAGAACACAGGGTGTGGATTAAAACGTGATGTATAGTTATTAATAAAGCCCATTACATCTCCTAATGGGTCTGTTACAACTGAAAATAAAAGCATTTAACTACTAACTTACTATTGAAAAATCAATATTTTTAATGCAGAAAGCATAGGCTTGTTTATGTTAAATTAAAAAGTAAGTATTAATGCAAAACAACAAATCAAACAGTTTGTGTAAATCTGATTAAACAAAATTGTACTAATTTTTTTCATATCGTAAAACATATATATATATAACAAATTTGAATTTAAACCCATGAGTTACTAATTAGATTCAGATCAGATTTTTTTTCAACTTTATATCAATGAAATGATGTTCTATTAAGAAATCTGAAGTCTTATTCCTCTTAGTCATTTTATTTATAAGATTATAGACGTTTAATTGACTCATATTACATATTTAAACTAATTTTAACAGATTTTATGAATTGTTTAAATTTTATTTGAGATATTAAATAAAGTTCAGATAAATTTATAATATAAAATACCATAAAATCCAAAAAAAAAACACTTAGCAATATTGTAATATAAATAGGTTTAATATGGATCCTAAGTGTAAGTGTTATACTTACGTCTTCTCTCATCGTTTCTGATAAAACTTAACAATAAATTTACTACAGACGATATAGTGCTATAGCACATTGATACTACTAAGTTCACAACATATCTCAACAGTCCCCGGACACCACCAGGCCCTTCCGGTTGTTCGTCTGTAAAGAACTGCTGTGCTATGTGGTCATGGACTACTGGTGGTGCTCTAGCCTCTGTGGCAAATACTGACGGCCTTCCTTCCCTTATATTCAATTGTTCTTGAATAGCAACCTGTAACAATGTCAATATTGTTCTAATAATATTTGATTAATGAAATAGTACAAGTTGAATATGATGGAGCATGTTTAGAAAAAATATTAAGGAATTATCTTTACATCTGCAAACTATCAGCAAAATTTAATTGGTGGATTTAAGGTAATTGATACCATGCAATGCATAATGACATGATAACTAAATAATTATGTTTTAGGTCTCTGTATTTTAGGTTTAAGATTGCCTTAGGCATTAGGTCTAGGTTTTTTGGTGGTCAATATTCCACATTTTTTTAACTGCCTCCGTAGCTTAGTGGTATGGGCGTGTGCTTTAGAAACCGGAGGTCGTGGGTTTGAATTCTGTGGGGATTCAACAAATTTTCATTGTTGTTTCCTAGTTGGTTAGGGCAATTTGGGCCGATCACCCAATTGTCTGAAAAGTAAGATGATCCATGCGTCGGATGGACATATACAAAGAATGCTGAATGTCCACCCACCAACCCATTGGACCAGTGGGTGGGATACAGTCAAAACCCCTATGGATAGGGGTGTATTAGGGAGGCCTATGTCCAGCAGCGTTTCGGACTTGATGAAAGAGTCACATTTGATTTTAAATATGCATAAACACATTTGGCTAAGGTATAGAACATGTTGTCAATTAATAATCTGGTGTAATTAAAGCTCAATTTTATTAGAGTTATTTCTTTTGACACTATCTTATCATTAAAGTATTCTCAATTAAAGTAAGTCTTGAAGAATGTTTTATTATTTAAATACCAGCTTTAATTATTGCTGATGATGGTGCCATCAAAAAATGCTATGCAGACTATATACATCAATGTAAACTAACAAATTCCTAATAATTTATGCCCTTTAATGGTTTATCAAACTTTTTTTTCTTATTTAAATCATTATTTTGATAAATTTTACTGTTTTCTTAAAGTTCTTTTACTACTATCATGTTACCCTATACCTCTCTTGTTATTTTATTGTTGGTTTCTTGACAAAATGAATATTTTGCACGAATTATTAATTCAATAACATAAATAAAATAAGTCTCGAAATTTAATAACAAAAATTGGCTTAAAAATAAATAACAAATGGCAGTAGGAAAAGTGTTACAAGAGTGAATGACCTAAATATATTTTTAGTTAAATAGAAAGTAAAATAATAACTACCTCCAAATCCCATTGATGTCTTTGTAAAACATCTCTGCATATCGACATATCTTCTATTCCAGTTAAATCTTGAAATTGTAGTATTTTATCAGTTTGTTCGGGCGTCAAACCCATAGCATTGTCTTCAAGATCCATTGCGTCGTTAAAAAAGTTACTTATAATTTAAATCGATGTAACGAAAGTAAAATTACATTTATATCAATTATGGAATTAATAATTATTTTATGTATGCTAATAATCTACGATGAAAATAATAAAATGCCTCTCATAATAATGACTACGAAGACAGGACAAGACCAATTGCAAAGATTAAACTTAGAAACAGAGTGCTTAAAATGTAGAATAAATAATAATAATGATAAAAGTTTAGAATTTCCAAAGATAGGTAAAAAAAGAATTAAAAAAATCGAACGATTCGATATATACAGAAATTAATATATGAAATAAAACTATTTTAATGGGGAACTACTGCAAATCGGTGTTCGTCCATCTAAATGCAGAAATTCACCGTCATTTGACATACAATGTGAAGGAAAATTGTCACAGGTGATGGAAAGATTTTGATTTGGAAAAAAAATGCACAGCCTTTGTTTAATTTAATATACACTTAATCTTAAAAAGTAAAGCCAAGAGTGGATTTACATTTTATAACTTTAATAATATTGGCTCGATATGTTAAAATAATCAACTATTGCCTGAGCACCGGATATGAGAGTAAACGAAATAAATAAGTAAAACAGTAATATGTAAGACAATAATATATATAATTATTAAGAATAAAAATGCAAGAAAAAAAACGCATTTGGAGCTGTTTTTTTTAGCAAGGATGTTATGCTAGATTTATGTCTTTGGTAAGCTACATCTAAAACAGCGTTCGCGGGAAGCTACCCTCCAAGCTGGTGAAGCAATATATACTGTACAATATCATATTTTTTAAATACTGCTCTTGTTTTACCCAACCTTGAGGTTGGCAGAATCACCAAGTTATCCTTGGTGGAGCCATTATATTTAAAAGAAGAAGAGGAAAAAGAAGCAATATTTGCCATTAGTGGCTATGTGTCAGTTGTGACGTTGTTTAGGTCTATTGCTAAATTGGGATAAATACTTCTGTGGTCGAAGTAATACTTAACTTTGCACTATGCTGTAGCGCCTCTAAAGTAATTAGACAGAAAATAACAGATCTTCAGAGAGTCAATGTTCCCCTGACTTGCTATTCAAGACGCAGTCTTTTAAGACACGTATTAATATGACCGGAAGTGAGTTGGCTTGTTTTTTTTGGGTAATTAAGATAATTCTTTACACATATTTTAATTGTATTTATTCTCAGGAGCGATATGTAAATAATACATATTAAAAAAAAACACAATTTCAAATAGTTCAAAGGTAAACCACAATTTTGCGCAAGTTTCTTTATTGTTTGTAAATATTTTTTATGAAATTCTGTTAGAAAGTGAAAATTTACTTAATTATTGTATAAATGAAGGATCGTCTTCTGGGTTCTCGTACAAATATTCAGTCTGAAAAAATAGAGATTATGATTGAATGAAAAACACTGAACTGCTATCGCTTTCGAAGCAAGCAAAATAAAAAATCAATTTACACGTTTAGTGTTAGACATGAGACACTGTTTACGTAAATTACATTTATTATATAGCTTGGATATAGATACAGAATATATTTATATATTCTAAATCAAAGAGACATAACGTGAAAATATTATTATGACTACCTGATTATTTAGAACATTTGGTAAACCGTTTACAAGATAGGAAAAGAAACATTTACCGAAGCCCCGAGAGATCATTGGACTTTAACCTCAACCCTCTAAGTTCGATGGGCTAAAGTACGAGACAGAAAATTGAGTGCGACATTTCGACATTTCTTACATATATATTATTACTATTCTCTGTAACATATTTTATCCTATGACTCTGTATGTCTTTAATACAGTTTGTAACACTGTAATCATTTAATTAAAAATTTGCACCTTAATTTCATGTAGTTCTGGAGCGAGATTGAACAGTGATTCGACAAAATCATCATAGAATACATTTCCATCTCCCCTTACGTTTGCATCCCGTAAAAATTCTAGTGTTTCATTATCGTCGAATGGAATGCCATATGCCGTAACAAGTACTTGTATTTCATCTATATCCAAAAAGCTGCGGTTTTCACTATCAAATACCTGAATCAAATAAAAATACTTAAATATTTATATGTTCAATATGTTATGTTCACTACTTAATTATGATGTTCGAATAAAGAAATACAATTAGGTACTTATCTTTTTTTCACCTTACCTTTTCCCAAGTTACTATGAAGTCAGCTTCTAATCCATCCAGGTTTACCTCAATAACAGTTTAACAACACAACCCAAAGGGTGAACTGCATTCTAAGGTGAATTAGTTGTCAGGAAAATTTAAAGGCACTGACTTCTTATAACGACTGCTAAAGATGGTCTTGACAACAGAGACCGACTTTTTATATGCCCATCCGACGCATGAATCATCTTACTTTTGAGGCAATTGGGTGATCGGCCCATATTGTCCTCACCAACCAGAAAACAATGATAACAATTATATACTTATTAAATAATAAAGAAATATATATAACGATGTTTCCCCGCGGGATTCGAACCCGCGACCTCTGGTTTTTAAAGCAAGGGCCAATACCGCTAGGCCACGGAGGCGGTCTAATTAACTACTTATTCTTATTATAAAGAGGAAAGATTTTTTTCTTTGTGTGAATTGTGTTTGTAATGAATAGACTCAAAAACTACAACGCCGATGTAAGAAAAAGAATGAATGGAGAAACATTAGGAAGCTACATTCACCGTAATATTTTATTAGACTTTTTACCGCAGGAAATCCGTTTCAAAAATCTAAAAATATAACGGGCAGGGCGTAAATAACGTGACCAGGCTCCTAGTTCATTGCACAATTACAAAGAAAAAAAACTGACCAAATAAAAATTATTACTTGCCTTAAAAGCTAACTTTAATTCATGTTTTAGATTAGGTTCAATAATCCAATTATCTAATATCAATAAAACTTGTTCTTTTGTTAATACTCTAGATACATGGACTTTTAGTTTTTCTGCCTGTTTCATAACTTCCCCATAGCTTGGGTAATGAAATACTCTTTTATGAAATCTATAAAACAATAGTAGCTTAATCACCAAAACCAATGTACAGTTTCAGAGTGTCTATAAAAAAGCTGAACGTCATAACACAATAATCGATGCTTATATTTAATGTTAAGTGTATTTGGTTTTCTTGAAGACATTTTTTATATAATCCGTCCTTGATGTACATCTTTTACCCATTAGTATATATGAACCAATTCATAAATTTATGTTGAACATCTATACTCGTTATTTTTACGTTACTACTTAGGTTTTACGGTACTATACGTTTCGTTATTGCTAAAATGCACTAAAATTGTAATCTCAAGGACTATAGTACAAACTAAACTTAGAATAAATGTAAACAAGTAGAATAAATGTAAGCAAGGCGGTGTCGAACGAACGGGCTGTTTTCAGTCAACTATAATTCAGTGTTTGACATCTCGAAAACAATTCACCGATTATAAATAAAAAAAAATATTGTGCTCATTCGTTGCCATAGGTTTCTTTAAATACATATATTACAAGTTAGGCTAAAATACATTGGCTTCAACTTATAGAGTAGTGTAACTTTACTAGAGTAGAGTAACTTATGGACAACTTATAGACTTATACGTGAAGAGAAAAATGGTTTTGAATACTACACATTCTTTCTTCCAGAAATTCCATTAGTTGATCGATGGTTACTACATCAACTTGATTACTCTGATAACCGCTCAAACGCCGTGAACTTTTAATAAACCACTCTGTGATTTCATTCAAATGTTTGTCTGAAAATCTGGATTTAAAGCTATCGTTTTGCATGCTTTTACAACTTGCTTTTTGTCACTTTTAATTTATATATTGGAAAATTTTTACTTTCAAAATAAAATGTTCTTCTTCGTTACAAATTTTGTTGCCAAATAATTTTGACGTGCAATAGATTCCGATGACTTATGTAATTTATATACACATATAAAATCTATAAAGACGCCAACTACAGATAATAGGTTTCGGCCAAGTACAACAGTAAATTAAAAACTTAATTATTCATGTTAAACAATAACCATAGGTCGTGTGAAAGTCCCGAGAAACTTATTATAGTAATTAAAATCTTTCGTGATCCTTTTCCAGTTTTCACAGTGTAAAGCTAGGTTGTGTGTATGGCTCCATATTTTATTTCTTATACATGTCTGTATTTAGCTCGAGCATATCGTGTTTAAAAAAAGGATACAAAAGGTTTTATAAGCAACCATGGCTTAAATTCTGTACGCCTGTGATGTATACATTATGGCGGATTCTATGGAAATGATGCAAAATTGTCCAGGTTCCTCAGCTGTTGATTGCACAAGATTTGGTCATTAGCGTTTCTGAAAACCAAGTCCTTGGGCAGCTTATGAAGGGCCCAGGCGCTAACAATAATAGCACTATACTTTTACGCTAAACACCGAATTAATATAGTTGTTATTTTTTTAATACATTTATTATTCAAAGAATTAAGAAGTTTTAGATATTTTATTCATATTGCATGGCTAAGATATTTGCTTTTTTCGATGGTATAAGTCGCAGTTTCAGGTGGAGATCAGGTGGCCCGACTGGTCGTCTGCTTCGTAAGCAATGAAAAAAATAACCTTATAATCATCGGCTCGATGCGAAGTGCTCTTGTACCGATCGCAAAAGGTTCCAGAACTACAACACCATGTTGTTTAGTTACAGCACATGCAATGGTTACAGTTATTAGCTTAAGGCTTAAGATGACAAATTTAATCGTAATTCTATTAAAACAGGACTTAAAACGTATGATGATCTGGAAACAAAGCGCGTGCTTCATATCATAGAAACCCGTCCAAAAGGCCTCCTATACAATAACACTTCAGGAGTGCTTTACTTTATGAAGTGTGATCGCACTTTTTATAAAAATTAAATTTGCAAGACCTGTTAGGGGCTACCAAATGAACAAATAACAGAGATCACCATTGTCGTATACGACAAGGAGACCATTATCTCCAGTTTGAACTTAAAAACATTATATAAACTGAAGCACAGTTACTATAATAATGCTTCGTTTTTTAAAGTGCTGTTTACCAATTGAAAAAATAGATAAAATGATATTGAATGCAACTTTGTTCTATTTTGTACCATAGACAGAAATAGAGATTTTAATAAAAGTCAATGTCAAACTAAAACTAATGGCGTACGTCAGTAAAAGTAAACAAATAGACGCTTATTAAATGTAACTACTTTAAGTGGTCCTTTTTATTTTGTACTCAGCATTTACAATATTTAAAGCTAACACTTTCGAATATTTTGTATTTATATAGTTTCATAAAGTATTTAATGTCTTAATATTTTTAGATCACTAAAATTTGAACATTATGTTTGAAACGGATGATTTTGATCAGGTTTGTTTTAGCACAATCGTTTGTGTGTATGAATGTATTTGTTATATCAAACTAAAAAAACAATGTTTGCAGGCTTTGTCTCAATTAGATTTTCCAGAAGATTGTAACCAAAATACTACCACTAAGGGCATAGACCATGCTCCGAAAAGTCGCCTTTCTAGAGTTGAAAGTAGTTCAAATAAAGTTTTTACAATAAATACACAAAATTATTCTACTGATATTAAAAACAATTTAGTTGAAGTCACTGAAAATATTTCACCTAAGCATTGCAAAAGAAAATTAATAAAATCTCATTTCGATTCACACTCTAAAAGAAAATTTCCGGGTCCAGCAGGACTTTTAACAGGTACTTTGGAGGAATATAAGGATGAAGATGTTGGACGTATGGAACTATTGTCACAGGTATGGTCTTTATATATGGTTAATACTAGTTTCATTGTAGAGACTTATGTGTGTTATAACTATATAATCATATTATTTTATCAAACTAATAAGTCGTCAATTATTAACCATCCTTAGTGCAGTACCTATTTTGTAGCAATAAATTTCCAAAAAAGTTATTTGATTATTTTTTATATTTAACACAAAAATACAGGTTGCAATTGTAATACTTATGTTCTTAGGATATAGATTTCACTCAGAATCCACTACACAAAGGATTATTTGAATCAGTACTTTGGAAGCAACTTCAAGAAGATCTAAGCACTTGGAATTTGAAATCTATAGAAAGTATTAAAACAGTTAAACATCTTGCACTAAATAGAAATCTTAAATACAGGAAAGCCCAAATAATCACAGCATTTGTTGAGTGCATAGATAGATCTGCAATGGATCCTCTAATAATATTGAGAGATTTAACTGGTATGTGATGTAGTATTCCCTATTTACTATACTTATTGAAATAATTGAAATTTTAAGGTTATATAATTCACAATAAGTTTGCACAAAAACTAACTAAGCTAAAGTTCCTATGAGTAATGTGGTAATCATCTAATGTTAATATACAATGTATGTTAATGCAGCCTAAAAAAACAGAGTTTGATATTACTTTTAACACATTCTTACCACTTGGCTATGGAGGCAGTTTCCTGTATTAAAATTAATAGCTATAATAAGTTTAAAATAAATTTTCAGTTATTTCTTCATGTTCTAATATTTATATGATTGTGGTATGCATTTGAAATAAGAACATACTTTTTTACAGGAAATATTAAATGCACACTTCACAGGGATGCTTGGTCCAATTTTTCTTCATACATTGTACCAGAATGCTGCGCCTTAATATTGAATAAGCCAACTGTATTAACTACAGGTAGTGCTTTTAAAAAACATTACCTGAATATAACTCTCAGTAACATTTTGGCTGTATATAGTTCAATAGTTTCTTATGACGATGATAATCCACCTCCCGATGGCTTTGAAAAATGCACTTATGAGAACTACACTTTGTTTAAGATGGAAAAGAAAAATTCAGGTATGCATTATAATAGTCTTCTCGTTTTAGAAAGTATTTATATATATCCTAATTCCTTACATGCAATGAACAAAATGGAACTGGACAAATAAGTTGCCTTAAAAAGCATAATGTTGATTGTTATTTCTTCATTAGCCTACATGATACAGACGTAAGCAAGGCAAAGCTTAAGCCTTTCCATTCACCGTCAACAAATAATCTGCTTAGTCTGTTGCATTTATCAATTAGTTGCATACTTGTATAGTTTTAAATTGCCATCTTATCACTTTTCCCTACATCACTTACTACTCGGCATGCTCAGGCTATTTGGAAACTTTATATTTATCAGAATTGACGTAGCCTGTTAATTCTTATTTTACTAAAAAAAGTTATTTTAACAGCAGCAATAACAGTATGGTTAATAGTATATTGAAATATTCAATAACTGCATACTTATTGAATTAAAGTGATATCTAAATCAATATTTGTTTTTTTTCTATAAATGGTACCTTATTTTATACTTATGATACCCTCTTTTGTTCCAGAAATTATATCTACAGATAATGAAGATCAGTTATCCAAACAAAGCAATGATTTCTTTGAAGACTTGGACAATGTTTTCTGTGATGAATCATTTTGAAATGTGATATATTAATACTCATGTACATATTATAAAACAAACATGGTACAATTTTAAGAAAAAAATAATAAAAAAAGCTTTTTAATGTTCCCATTGTTTTAATTTTGCCTTATGTTAATATGTTTAGCGACAATATGTTTCGAGAGGGTTGAAGGATGTAAATAAGTACTTGAGCACATTGTACATTTGTAGACTTCAACTTTTTGTTCTTCATTGCTTTTAGGTTTCATAGAACTATTATCATTGTTTTCGATTGTACAATTTGAATGCGTTTTTAAATGTTTTAGGCAGTTATACAGCTTTGTAAATTTTAACTGAAACAAATAAAAATATATTAAAAAAATTCAAATCAATAAATTTCAAATATATCAATTATGACTAGAATTTATTTTTTTTAAATATGTAACAAATCAAAATTTTAGGTATATTTATATGTAACTAAAACTTGATTATCATCAGCCTGTGATAGTCCACTGCTGGACATAATACACCCCTACCCATTAGGGGGTTCTTGGACCGTATCCCACCACGCTGGTCCAATGCGGGTGGGTGGACGACTTTTACATGTCCATCCGACGCATGGATCATCTTACTTTTCAGACAATTGGGTGATTGGCCCAAATTCCCTTAACCAACTAGGACACAACAATGAAAATTTGTTGAGTCCCCGCAGGATTCGAACCCAGGACCTCCTGGTTTGTAAAGCACACGCTCCATACCACTAGGCTACGGAGGCTGTCAATGTAATTAATTGATAATTTAATATAGTAAAGAAAAAACTAATGATACTCACTTGACACTGGTTGCAGGAATAGCTTTTATCTTTCCCTTTCTTTTCTACTGTGTAACCCTTAATGTTTTTATCAATGTCTATTGTAAGTATGTTATCCACATCAACGCATTGAGTCTGAAAAATTAAAAAAAAAATTGCAATTTTTGTAAACTTACTTAGATGTTTTTAAAAGTTTACGTATTTATTTATCTTGACTTGCAACAAATACTTGCTGTACATATTAAAAAATTAAATCGCCGCCTATAATAAATTTACACATATTATCGTTTATGATGATTATAAACATATAGTGTTATAACCAGCTTTTTTTTGCTACACAATTCTGACGGGTATAAAACTAAAATAATTCTTGATTTTGTTTCTGCGCCTCGCACATTTAAATTGTAAGTCGCTAAAACGACGAGTTTTTAATTCTTTACCGTTATTACTTAATTTTTTTATCAAATTTTAAACAAATAATTTCGAACTGTCATCTTAATGTTATGTTTCGTATTTTTGTGTGAAGAAGTACAATCCCATCTTTTCTAATCATATCCAATAAAAGAGGGATTTTATTATAAACTTTTGCCTTAACAACTTAAGTACTGCTCACCTCTTGATGTTCTTTCAATTCATTTTCAGTCTGGAACACTGCGGCACATGCGCTGCAACCAAATACCAAACTGGCTGGTTTTCTCTTGGTTTCCGCGGTTTTATTAGTATTTGGTAATTCTGTAAGAAAAGGGAGACATATTTCAAGTAACATAATTTTCTCCAATCATAAGCAATTGACAAATAAGCGTATAGGATATAATTCATATATCCATGTTCAATATAGAGGTTCAAACTCGCTTAATGATTGTCAACCACCAGTTGGGAAAGGAACGCGTGATATTTTTGTTCAATATCATCTTTTGATAAACTACTCGTCATCATCATCATCATCAGCCTGTGATAGTCCACTGCTGGACATAGGCCTCCCCTAACACACCCCTATCCATTAGAGGGTTTGGACCGTATACCACCACGCTGGTCCAATGCGGGTTGGTGAGTGGACCGACTTTTACATGCCCATCCAACGCATGGATCATCTTACTTTTCAGACAATTGGTGATCGCCCAAATTGCCCTAACCAACTAGGAAACAACAATGAAAATTTGTTGAGTCCCCGCAGAATTCGAACCCACGACCACCGGTTTCTAAAGCACACGCCCATACCACTAGGCTACGGCTAGGCAGGATAAACTACTCATTATTCATTATTAATAATCTTTATAAGCATATTTTGTTTTTAAAATTCGAAAAACAAAAAAAAAACAAAAACAAAACATGGAGCGAGCATTCCATTGCCAGGCTTTTATCATTTTGTTATCTATGTAGCATATTAGCCGTATAAAAGAACGCAGTCTGGAAATTGCAAATTTAAAATTGATAAATAAAAATGCCCAGCCTAACTGAATCCTTCTATCGGCCTCCCACTAGAAGCTCTCTTCCAAACTGCAATATGTGCACAAGGTATGTCGATGATATTCATCTCAACTCCAAGAGTAACGCAACAACATTGATCGGTCTCGGGAGAACGTGTTCGTTGAACATGACTTTCCTCTTGTCCAAGTTCATCCTAAGGCCAATGCGACAGGATTTAGGAAGCTAAACCACTTTCTCACGTCGTTGATACCGCAGGGTTTAAACACGAGGGTCTACAACCAATGCATACTTCCTGTGATGACCTACGGGAAACGTGGCCACTCACTGTAGGATTGGTCCACCAGTTTGTCATAGCTCAATGGGCTGTGGAGCACCATGCTCCGAGTTTCTTTGTCGGATAGAATTGGTAACGAATTTATCCGTTACTGTACTAAAGTCACCAATATAGTGCATAGGATTAGCTCATTGAAGTGGGCCGGTCGTATAGTCAGAAGAACTAATGGCCGATGAGCCAATAAGGTTCTGGTGTGGAGGCCGCGTTTGGGAAGACGGAGTGTTCGTCGACCTACGACTAGATAGGATGCCGATCTCCGTGTTGCGGTTCGGGTTGGAAGCGAGTAGCAGGGATCGGCCGTCTTAGCGTTCATTAAAAAAGGCCTATGGTCGACAGGGGCTGACAATAATGATGATTATGAAATAAATATGTTTGTAACTTGATTTAGTTAATAGTTTGTTACTCACTTCGCTTGTTTAACGTAATGGAAACCGCAAAACGTTGTCTGCCGTTTCAGCTCTGTGACGTGGACATGCAAAATATTTGTGTCCTCTATACCTATCCTTCCGGAATTTGATGCGCCCCTTTTGAGTGGTGGTAAGTAGTCCTCTGTAAAATAATTACGTCAAGGTTTTATATTTTCTAAAAGTAAATCAAATACAATGCAATGGAGATAACACAATTATAAGCAAAAAAAGTAATTTGTATTTTTATCTTTTATTTGCAATATGAACATGGGCGCAGCGGGCTAATAGCCACGATGAGACCCGCGGATGATAATATTTATATTGTTATATTTTTTTTCCTGTAATAATTTTATCGAATTTACTTTAATTTACAGATGTTTTTTGCACATATTATGGTGTTGTTATTTGACTGATTGACATCTCGGCGGCAGTTCATCAATAAGAACGCTTGATGACGCCACCCCGTTTCCAACTTTTACAAACATTTAAAGCCTGTATTGCCCTATTTATAAAACGGTGATAGCTTTTGCTGCCTCCGTAGCCTAGTGGTATAGCGTATGGCTTAGAAACCGGAGGTCGTGGGTTCGAATCCTGCGGGACTCGACAAATTTTCATTGTTGTTTCTAGTTGGTTAGGGCTGTTTGGGTCGATCACCCAATTGTCCGAAAAGTAAGATGCTCCATGCGGATGGGCATGTAAAAAGCCGGTCCACCCACCAACCCGCATTGGACCAGCGTGGTGGGATACGGTCCAAAACCCCCTAATGGATAGGGATGTATTAGTAAAGCAGTGGACTATCACAGGCTGATGATGATGATGGATGATAGCTTTGCAATCAACTCACCTGCCGTATTCATAAGCCGGTGCAGCATTCCCGGCACGTGCACGAAATAGAAGCGCTCCTCGTCCAGTGACGTCACGCGACCTGTCACTAAAGTGGGAAGGGCACCGTTGCGAGGGCCGTTTTCCCCCTGAACCGAGACTTCCTAAAAAGAAATTTTTAAAAACTATTATGTATATACATGTATAATGAATTATGAAACGTTAAAACATATTTTATATTTGCTGTGTTCTTTTTCCTAGCCGTTTTTTAAATTGCATCGTAGGGTCACCTTCTAATCCATTCAGATTTACCTGAATAACAATTTACGCGAAGTGATTTTGACGTTCACAACCCAAAGGTACGGATTTGATAGATGGATTATTTTTCAATAACTTTCAAGGCACCGACGTCTTGTAATGACAGCTGAGACAGTCATAAACAACGGAACCGACTATCCTTACGAACCAAATATCCATCAGGTGGAGGATAAATTGGAATCGTTGATTCTCAGCCATGTTGGTGGACATTTGGTTCGTATAACAATGATAAACAACGTCAGTAAGCATTATTTATTTACACTCATTTGCGCAGTTTAAAATACACAAGATTTAATGCCTTAGGCATTTTCAACATCAGAGTGGTTTGGAGTGATTAATGTTGAAACACAAAGATATAATAAGAAATTATACGTTTGTTATGTATAGCATTGATGAAAGCTAACATAGTAATTTAAATTATATAATAGTAAGTACATACATACACTTTATATGAATAAGTATAATTATATTATTTAAAATTAGGCCATATAGCAGAACCGACAACCGATGGGGTCGAAAGGTCTTAACTCTGTAGACGCAGGTAGTACAGGATCATGCCTCTTGGCGACTTATTAAGGAAGACTATATTCAGCAGTGGGTTTGATGATGATATGGTGACATATAAAATATAAATATTATTATACTCACTTTGGTTATAACCAAATTCCTATCGAGTACGGAGGGCTTGAAGGCGGGCACTTTCAGTAATTGTCTCACAATACTGTCTGCAGAGGCAACGTCCTCCGCACTACATTGAACCTCTGCACTGTTCTGCATCACCAATTGGATCAGCCTCTCGAATTGCCCTTCGTCAAAGCCCGTACTACCTGAAAGTAATCATTTTAATAATATTGTATAAATATCTCTAATACAATGCCATCTATTCGTAAACTAAGCAAAGTTTGTACTACGGAAACTTGAAAATTGATAATTACACACGACTTATTGTACATAATTTGTTTTCTTTTCTAAATATTTAAATACAAGTTATAAAACACAATGAACATAGTGTTTTATGTTACACATCATTACATAATATTTTCTCCGTGGTGGGAATCGAACCCAAAGTGGGACTTGAATTGGTATGTATCTAATTAAGATCTGTAATCAACAAAGGAACTAATAATATCCTAGTCGATTCCTACTACGGTAGCCGATCTTTATTAGAGATCAACCAACGCGTATATAGTGAAGAGATATAGTGAACAAATGTACGTGCAAACACACGTGCACTCTATCGATTCACCCTCATAGTCCGATGGGCCGGATAATCGACACGACCGGAGAAATATCAGGCGCAGAACCGATATTTTACAAGCCCTTCCCGACGCATGAATCATCTTACTTTACCAGACGATCTGATGGAAACTTTTTGAGTCCCCGCAAGGTTCGAACGCAGGACCGCAAGTTCCTACAGAGCAAGATTCTACCACAAGGCTACGTAGGCAGTTTGCCAAAGGAACTATGTCTGTTTCAAATAAACCATAGAATTGACAGATTATGTTAATATTAGTTAACAGTCGCTAAGCTATTGCCATTTCGGTGATAATTCATCAATAACGCTGCTAGATTTCTGACGTAACATCGTTGCCATGGTTACAATGTTCACCATTCCAAGTTATTTTTTATAATGTTTAGTAAATTTTAGTAAGGCTCATAAATAACTATACTGCCATACGAAAGTCGCCAAATTGTCTCTAGTGCTTATGTTGTTTACATGTATATATGCACTATGTTCGTAACTAAAATAACCATTACAAAAGTATGTTTTCAAACGGATTAAATAATGAGCTGTCAATTAAAAAAATATACCGTACCGTATAAATTGAGTGAAAAATTACTTTTATAGCTAATAACTCTCAAAATACTATATAAATTGATTGACTTACTCTTTTCATCATCAGGTGTATTTTTATTGCTAGCACTAGTTTTTTTTTTTGGATGATTTCAAATTGACTTTTTTAACGTTTTCGTTGTTACTCTTTCCATTATTAGGATCCAACTTCGTTATTTTCGCAAACAATTTGTTTCCGCTCTCTGTTTCACCTAGTAGTATTTTTTCAGGAACATCTAAAAAGACCGTAAAAGACGATTAAGCATATTTCAAAAAACAATTGTAAAAATTAAAATATTAATAAAATGAACAATAAAAATATTATGAATTTAAATGTTTCTAGTATTAACTTATAAACGGATTAAAATCTGAAAATTCTATAAAAATACTGTAATTAGAAGGGTGTCATTTAACAACATAGGAGGGTTATATTAGTGTTGGCACAAGTGCCTTACAATTGAATAACGCACCAACGCCCTGTTCCCGGCCGTCCCACTGTTACGAGTAAACCTAATCTACACAGTTTGCAGGTAAGTTGACTTTACATTGTCTGAATCAAATAAGATGTAGCACCTGTTAAGTGTAGTGATTTAACCATAAAAAGGCGCATAATGTTTTTACATTTAACTAAGATCTTACAAAACCATATAACATAGTAAAAATATGTAAACCAAATGTAACATTGATTAAAAATCTTTAAGTGATTGTTAAGTAGCGGAAACAAATTAAAAAAAAAAATTTTTTGCGCCTTTGAATTGGGAATCGGCCGACGTGGCGTTCATTAAAAAAGGCCTATGTCCAAAATTGGACTGATAAAGGGTAATATTGAGAACAATTTTTAGTTGATGAAGACAAATGTCATATCATATGCGCTTTTTTGTGTTTATGTAACTTAAGTCTTATTTGTTGCTGAAACGGACATACAACAAAGTTATACAAGGTTGCAGTTCAATTGCATCTGATCTTTACAATTCTGTCAACACATTGATACCTCCTATGTAAGTTATTGTATCCCCAAAATCAATTTTGCTCCCGTGAAATTTTGCAGAGGTTGTACACATTATTTTTATTTATTATTATATTTTACATATTATTTTTTTTTTTTATTGAGCATGTTATAATGGTTGATTAATAAATTCTCGGTTACAAGAACTTATGTGACTTATGTAATTCTTAAAATATTATAAAAAAGGATATTTTATTAAAATATTTTTTTTTAATTCTCCTTTAATTTAATTAGTAAATACACACCTTTAAAAATAATATCAGTCTTCACTTTAAATGTATTATTTTCGTTTGTTGGATTAGATGGCACTTGGATTGCTAAATTTGAAATAATATTTTCATCTGGCAGTTCTGGCTTAGTCATTGTATCAGTAGGTTCAGCTGAAAAGGGGATATTTTATTTATTATTTCTTGCACTTACAAGTAAATTTAAATAAGTTTAATAATAGAACACCAACCTATTAGGGACCATAGGATATATCCAAATAAAATATATTATAATAAACAAAAAAGCTTCTATATCTAATAAATCATATTCACTCAATAATAGCAATAGCCTATTCTATTGAATTCGAAAACAATAGTGTTTACACATAACAGCATAGAACAGAAATAAGCACTTACAGATTTTGTTATTCTAAAAAGCAAATTAGGAAAAGGTAATAAAACAAATTATTAGTAATTTATTTTTAATACATTATGGAAATAATGAGTTGTTTACACAAAATTCTGCTTGCCTCATAGTTCGACTTCTTAAAAATATAATATGCATAAAAGAGCTTTATTTACTTTAGAATACCGTTTTACAGATTTATTATACATTTGTTATGTTATTGCGAAAAAGAATATACATACATACCCTGTTGTATATTCGTTAAGATTGAATCATGGTCTTCGACAATTCCTCAGCTAATTTTATACCATCCTCGCCTATAACAAACTGTACTGGTATCCTGTTGGTTTGATAAACTGTTTGGAATAGAACATCAACATGAATATCCTCCAAATCTCAAAAAACAAAATTGTCAAAAAGAAAGTGCCTGTCTTTTTGTTCCTTAACCAAAACTATTTTGCTGTGTAGATTAGTCGCCGTAGACGAAATCATTCAAATAAATTTATGATTCCAAGTTATTATTGGGTCAGCTTCTAATCTATCCTAGTTTACCTGAATATGGGTTTGGCAGAGCAACTGGCATCTGACCTGATCTCCACAACCCAAAGGGTAAATTGCCTTTGATTTATAAGTAAATTTAAAATGTGATGACACTTAAGATAGTATTGACAAATGGGACCAATTACATAATTGGTCCCATTAACATATAAGCCCAACTGATTTCTCTTTCAGCTTACTTTCAGGATAATCAGATGGAATCAGTCATTAACATCCTAACCAACCATTTATAATAACAATAACTCACAGCTGGTCCCTACAGAATTTCAACCAATGGTACAGTTAATGTTTTTTGTATACTGAACTAAGCTATATATATTAAATTTTATGTTTTGTTTATC
The DNA here is from genome assembly GCA_029286875.1 of Lamproptera curius. Taxonomy (NCBI): domain Eukaryota; kingdom Metazoa; phylum Arthropoda; class Insecta; order Lepidoptera; family Papilionidae; genus Lamproptera; species Lamproptera curius. The sequence goes on along the minus strand of JAGSMT010000036.1, from coordinate 3,498,494 downwards.
ATTTAAAGGTAATAACGGAAACCATAATTCTTAAATTAAGTAAAAAAAGAATTCAGTTAATATTGTACAAACAAACTTACCTTGTATTATTTTCCAATTCTGCTTTTTCATTCCCAGTTTCATCTTCTTCTTTCAATTTACATATTAACTCTGAAATATGAAATATTATTATATTACAACATTGACAAAATATGACTATAACTACCCTTTGTATACTTTATTTATTAAACAAAAAGAAGTCTATATTAAAAAAAAAACAAATGGTTTCTGGAAATATTTTTAGAAATTCAACTCATAATTATCAATTTTTAATGATAATTGCAAAATTATATAGAAATGAAACATACTATCATTTGAAGTAATATCATGAAGCCCCAATGAATCAAGTACATATACTTTTTCATTTGTTTCTAAAAGAATCCAGCCTTTTTGCTCTAATGTATGGTACTGATCATCGCTTAATGTTATCTGAAATAATAATGAAATTGTTACAGTTATTTTAAATAGCTCAAGGCTTAAGAATCAGCATAATTGGTCAATTTTGATAAATTAATCAATTTATTAGATATATTTTTACCTCTGTACAGGAATCAATTTGCTTTTGTGATTGAGTTTCAATTTCAAATTTAACATGATGCTCAGATTCTTGATACTGGTCAATAACATCTTGTTGTACAATCTTAAATAGTAATACAACATGTAAATATTAATATTAGTAGATAGTTTGAAAAATTGGTTCTTAATAGTAATTTGCAAACATGAGAAAGGACCTAAGCATCGATTATATTAAATTAAGGTCTAAATACAAATATATTTTTCATAGGAACTTACAAGTTACAGATATTAACAAAATTCAGCAAATTGGAAGTAACAATTACCTGTTCTGAGGTATTAGAGACTGGCAATAAATAATTATTTGCATAAATATTGTTCTCTCCATCGGGCAATACAAATTGGTCTAAAAGTTAAATAATACAATATTAAAAAAAATTGATTTATTCATAATACTTATGTCATTTTACTCTGTGACCATGATTATGTGGTAGTAAAATTATACCACAAATCTCAAAATGTTTAATGTGCATAGAAAAATACTGAGAGTACATTTAAATAATAATAAAACAAATCTAAAACTAGAAGACTCATTGGTGTCTTCATAAACATCAAATGATTTTTCTTTATTAAGAGTGCTTGTGAGTAAAGCTGTGTCTAAAAAGTATTTAAAGAATTGGATAAAGACAGCATATTTCCTGATTTATTCTTAATTTGTTGAAAAATTATAATATAATTACATATACAAATTAATTTGTTATTGATTAATATGAATCCTGTTTACCAAAACATTTAAGCACATCAATCAAAAAGTCTGTAATATTTCAAGACACATGATATATTTTGGTTAAAAACAACCATTGTTTGGCTTATACCACATATTATAATTTGGGCTTCACATTTACATGAACCTAATGACAAATTAACTTTTTTTCCTTTTAATAACTAAAAAGGCAGTTGAAACATTTAAACATGTGATTTATGCAAAACAGAACCTACCGGTGACAGAAATTAGTTCCGCCGAGTTATCAACATCTATAAAAAATTGCTGAGCAGAAACATCATATACAGTACAAGGTTCCACACTTTCCAAAACTTCTTTGGCATCCTGCACTTGTGTAACATACTGAATTCGTCTATTCACTAAAAATTTTAATAGCTTTCATATTCTATGTAAGAAATAAATTACAAATTTAATGACAATTCCAATATAAAAATAAACTTACCATTTAGATAGGTACCATCATCTTGTACTACAAAGAATTGATTATCTTCATTTTCGCTAGTGCTCATAAATTCAAATGATTCAAAGGTTTTAGTATCCATGGTATGGATCTTTACATACAAGTTATAAATAATGTCATACTACAAAAATAACTGCTCATTAAAAAAACTTGCATTTCACATTACTAATTTTGATTTTGGACTATTATCCCATTATTTATTTGAAAACATTCTGTTGGAATCAAATCAAACCACTTCGGTAACACAATTATCACATATTCGGTTTACAGATACAGTTCAACAGCTGTTAATATTTTGACATATGTTTTATGTTGCCATTAATAAAACCTTATATTTTTCTATTTATGCTTTAAAAAATGTTTGTGTCAAGCATATGACATATTTTAGGGCACAGTAAAATCGAAAATATAATTAACAGTAGAAAAAGCTTCGCATGGACAAGTATTATGTAGTGCGTGCATGTAATCGTTTAGTTGAACGGGTTTATATAAAGGGGCCTTCAGTTTACCAACAGCCATCATTTGTAGAATCTCATTCACCATTATGTTTTTTTTAATAGTAGTAGCAGAAGATTCCCAATCACATAATCGGAATTTATAAAATGTTACGTCACAACGACGACATTGTTTAGTTAATGGCAAATCATTTGCCCAACCATAATAAACTATTGATCCAAACCGTTCTATAATGTTTAACATTACATCTTCATACCTACTACCTAGACAATTCAATGCTAGAACTGGGCGAGTTACTGATGTATCAAAAGAGCATAATTGTTCAGCTTCTTCTAAAGTATATACTGCTGTTGCTCCTAAATTTAACAGGTGTTGCTTCATATTTTCATAACCACAACTGTTTGCAACAATATTAATAGTATTTATACCCCAAGCTTTACAAAGCTGAACAATACATTGACCACAAGGGCTATTTGCGCCATTTTGGACAATTGTTTCTCCAGGACAGATATGTCTAAAATCTTTGATCATCCTGTATGCCTCACATGGCGCCAATGAAAGCATTGATGCTTCAGGTAAAGGTATATTTGGGGATATTACATGCACATCTCTTTCATGATATTTTCCATAATACTTCCATGTTCCTAATAGTCTAGATGTCATAACAATTCTGCAACCAGGCTTCACGGCGGAAACATGACTACCTATTTCTACAACTTCCCCAACCCCTTCATCACCTGGTGTATGTGGTAGTGGTGGTAAACAACACCCTCTTCCTGCAATAAAAGTTTTGTATGAACATTATTTAAGTAAATTAAAGTATAAGTAAGTTAATTATAAAGTAAATAAAATTAACCTTTCTAATTTAAAATTTTATAACTCCAAATTTGCTTAATTTTAAAGTGATTTAACACTATTAAAGCATCAAAACAAAACAAGAATAAAAAGGATTATATTTACAATAAAAAACAAATAATTTTTAATATTTACTATTCATACATAATAAACAAATGAATACATCTTTAACCATTAAGACTACAATGCTATACAATTAAAAATAAATCTTCATTCAATTAAAGTCTAGAATGTATTTACAGCCGGTAAAACCTTGAGATGTTAATGCTTGACTCAGGGCTTCTTCATAATTTTGAAACTTTACCATTTTATGTATTGGCCCTTTAAGCTTATTTCACACATCATAGATATAATATCATCCATCATTTTATTTTTTTCACTTGGATCTGCTTTTTCATTCCATGCGGTCATCCAGAATCCGTGGAAAGACAAGTTTTTGAAAATAAATGCAGATGTTGGTATGTTGACAGGCTCTCTAGACATACCACCATATGTTACCATTTTCCCTGAATGTTGTAAATGTCTGAGCATCTCAAGAGAGCTTTTGCCACCCACACAATTCAATGCTAGAGATGGTTTCTCTATCAGTTTATCCTTAAAAATGTTTGTTGATCTTAACTCCTCATCTGTTAATACATAAGTTGCACCTAGACATTGTAGGTACTTTTTTAACTCAGTCTATCTCAGGTCTATTTCGGACAATGTTAATATTTTTTACACCCCAGGCTTTACAAATCTGGATAACATTTTGACCACATGCACTGTTAGCTCCATTCTGTATAACAACAAGGCCATCTCTAACAGGTTTAAAATCCAATAACATTCTATAAGCTGTGCAAGGGTTGACAGTTAAAGTAGCCGCTTCAACAAGTCCCAGATTTTCAGGTATAACTTTTAGAACCTCTTTCTTAAAAACAGCTATATCCTCCATGTCCCTTGAACTGGTTTGGTAACAATTACTTTATTTCCTGGACAGACACCTTTAACTTCTTTGCCAATTTCTTCAACAACACCTACTCCCTCATTTCCTGGAATGCTAGGTAGAGTGACTTTTACTGGATATTTACCTGAAAATTAATGTATAACAAAATTAATAGAACTTTAAATGGATAACTGCAAGTAATTTTTAACTCTGAAAATACCTTATGTGCATTATGTTCTTTGTTTGTATATTCATCTTCTTAAAACCAAAAAAAATTAAAACCCGTGACAGCGCATTCTTAATTTTAATGTATTAGTACCTTGTATGGTGTTTATATCAGCTGGGTTGATCGGTGCAGCCAACATGCGTACCAATATGTCCTGGCTGGCAAGAGCGGGCACTTCACATTCTCTGAGTTTTACTACTTTTGCTGGGTCACCGAATTCATTGTAAACAAGTTGTCTAGACATTAAATTTCGAACAATATTACTTAAATTTTTAGGCTGTTGATCCAATCTTTTCAACATTGATAGCATATTTCTGGTTAAAGGCATAGGAGACATAACGCTAGTTACTCACAATAATTTTGTTATGTAATGTATATGGATAATATTGTAAGAATATTCAAAAGATTTTGTTGTTTTTAAAGACAAATTGTATTTGATAGATGTCAAAATACCGGTTCCAGGTTTTGCCAGCATATAATAATTAAAAAAAAACTTACTGTATAAAAGTAAATAAAATTTGCTAATATCAAATATTTATAATGTAAAAAATCTGTAAAAAAAAATAAACTTAGAAATATCACATAGTTGTTGCTTAATTGCACAAAAGTTGCATAAAACAGATTAGGAAAGTGCCGTAAAGCAGTTGCCATTAGCAACTAACTAGTACATAGTGTAATATCACTACTGTGGTCTGGTTTTACTAAGTAAATTAGACATAACATCCCATAGTAATAGCAACTACGATAAAAAATAATGTAATACTGGCGTACCCGATAAACGTTGTCCTGCATGATATACCAAGCGATTAAGATATTAAAAAAAGTAAGAAATGAAAATTCGAGTCTATTCAGAAAATTACTTCCAATTATACAAATTACCTAGTAACCGACTGATAAAACTGTTCATTTATATTACCTATTTAAGTTGATTCCTAGACTGCAACGTAAAATTGAAGCCATTAAGCAAATCATCACTACAATATTTACTTTTGGATCGCTATCTGTTGTTCTCTTTGATGATAATAGTTACTTTTACATTGCGGAAAACTAAACACTATATTAATTTAATAATGTTTTTAAAACGATTATTTATGCCTGAGAAGAACATAAAACAGTAAACGATCCCTTACTCTGTATTATTAAATATTATTAAATAACGAAGTAATGGTGTTAAGGTGATACATTTCTGTGCTATTAAATTTAATTCGTATAGATTCCAGTTCTTATTTTGCTCAGGTCGAACCCCCAAAAAAAAAAATTTCTCTTGTTACATTTATTGAGGCCAATCATTTTCAAATATCAATTTTACTGTTGATCGTTTGACAAAAACTTTTTGATGCGTCGATCTAAGTCAACCCGGACACGTATAGCGGATGCAGTTGGCGCCATCGTTTCTTCAGAAGGCATCGACGTTTTTGGCATACGAAGTCGACGCGCTCGGACCAATTGCCATGATGCGCTGGTATTTCGGAAGCTGCTGCGTGACAAGTTTCTGTCTCCATCATCTGGTGATAGTGGACGAGGCGCACTGAAATATAAAACACGTTAGAACCAATGTTGACTCAAAAAATGTTTAAAAGTTTCCCGACTACTTCATACGACCTAACAAAAATAACTAGCAAGTTTTAAACGATTTTATACATTTTATCGCGTTTATTCTTTTTACCAAACCATCGGGGCCGTTTAAAGACCTAACACAGTGAAATCAGGAAAGGAAATAAGTGCGCCATAAACTTTGTAAATAGTTTTATTAACTTCTTCAATAAATATTATTAATCGAATATGCCAGCGGGTTATGTTGAAAAGCATAGTTGTGCCGCATTGTTGTTAAAACTGACTACTAAACCCTTATGGGCGCTCAAAAACATGTGCATTTAACTAATTTACATTTAATTTAGAATTTAAAAAAAATGTACAAACTAATCGCGAGCTATTGACGTCTTCAATCTTGCTGGTACCGTCACAAATGGTAGGTCCAGAGACGAGTTTCGTTTTAATCCTATAAATAATATTTTCTGAAATTAGATTTTTACTGGATACCACTCATTGCACCATAGATGTAGCAATGATGTTACCCGAATTTTTAATATTCGCTAAAGAGCTTCGATCTTTCCATTTTTGAGAGCACACAGGACAGACAGAACGACGTATCGACCACTTTTGTATGTCTTGAGTCTGGGGCTGTGGAATTCTTTGAAAAGCGGGAATCCCTGGTTGATCCTTCTGAAATTAAAGATTTAGGTTCTATCAAAGCTTCATTATTTGGCGAAAGCAGCTAGCCGCCCGCGAACATGATAAATGCACCAAAAAAGTAAACAAAGTATGTAATTTAAAACCTGCGTTAATCCACTACTTTTAGTCTTTAACATTTATTATAGTATGACCTGTTTTTCAAGCCCAATGCAATTAAAAAACATCGAGTAATATAAAACCTCTTTGTTTGATGTGAGATTTTAATTTTACAAAACAGATTAGATTAAAGATATTACCTATTTCGGTGTTTTCAAAATTAACTAGAAAAGTTTTTGCTTGTGTACTGATTAACGGCGATCCCTAACAAATGAATAGTATTATTTAAATCCCAGTCAGATATTCTCTATCTAGGCCAAATGCATTAAACAACAAATAACGTAAGCCGTTCTTATTCATGGGACTATCGCGTTGTGAATGTCAACTTAATAGCAATCCATGAATAATAAAATCATCTGTCCGTCACGACGTTTCTATGGGTTATGTTGTGTACTAAGTTTTGTTAAGTTTAAAATCTTAAAATCAAGGGCAACCGAGAGGGCTGTGGCTTTTATATTTATGGGGATGTCGTATTGAAAAAGGAAAAAAATGGTAATACTCATATAAACTCTGTAGTGAAATTTCTTGGAGTCCTTAAGTGTTGCAAAATATAAATTGAAACCATTTTTATAAACATTGTAACGTAATATAACCGGTGTCGAAACTTCTGGATTAAATGCCAATATAGACGGTATGTCGATATCCCGCCGCGTCGAAGCCCTTGAAAATCTGGAGCGTGATGTACTTCGGTCCGTCATGCGAGTGCCATAGCCGTGAGTGCAGGGCTCGTCCCTTTCACTGTAAACACGAGAAAAAGGTACGATGGTACGAGAAAGTCTATGTTTTCTTGCAAATTAAATTAACTAAGTACATGTTAAACATACAATTTACCAATATTAATTAATTCATTAAATTTAGAATATCATTGCATCTCGTATTATACAGTATCAGATAAAACGAAGAGCATGTAGTATAAAGCCTTCATATATGATTATCTTCACTAAAAGATAGATGTAAGGTTAGCATAGTTGGATGCTTTTGATGAACATGATTTGATCCTAATTCACCCAAGTGAACGTCACTACTTAATTGCTTCGGTATATGTTAAATACAATGACACACTATAACACTTGACTTCTTACTGAAGAATCGAACCCAAACAAAATAACAAATTGTATCATAGGCTATAAAAAATTTATATTAATAAAATATGTACAAACTTTTCTAAATCACTGTCACGGTCATTAGGTAAATCTGTTGGCTTATCGTGCACTTCTTGTTCTTCAGAACTTCGCATACGCACCAAATTCAATAATAACGTATCATGAACTCCCAAATTCGATCTGCAAAAAGACAATTGAGAATAACAACAACAATAAAAAATTAAACGGTTCTATTTTATTCGCATTGACCTATTAAGCGAAAACGAAACGAAAATTTATAACAATAGAAAACATGCAACGCAAACTAAAATATTGAAACCGTTCATAGAAGTTTATAGTACCCAGATTTTAAATATCTATGCCATTATAAAAGGGTATGGAAAGTACAATAGTTTGATGTATTGCTTTATCTACCTATAATTCCTTTATAATAACCTACTAAAAAATGTTTCAATGTAGGTTTCTTTCCATCAGTCATACCACCACTTTCTCTGTTTAAACAAACTAAAAGCATCTTACTATTATCGCTTTTAGTTTGTACCAGTTTTGATGGAGAACCCTTAAAGTAGTAGCTAGTTAAAATGTAGGGTTCATTATCTTAAGGCAACCAACAAATAGAGGTGGAGACAATGCTTTTGTAATCATCAAAAATATGTGAAATTTTGCGGTAAGCGATGAAGAGAAGTAGACTTCGATGTCTTAATTTTATGAGTAGGTAAGTTAATCAATAATAATAATCTTAATATGTCGCTCTCATAAAACCCCTGTTAGAATTGTTTCCGGACGGCATTGGAAGTGTTAATCTGTTCGAATACGCTAACTTAAATTTTCTGTATGTTAGAAAACTGGATTGAATAAAAATAGTACTTAGTCATCATACACATAAAGCCTTGTGGAATATGCGCTATAAATCCTTGATGATATTAAGAAAGGCTGTATGCTGTTACTTATTATAACTGTTTCTTATAACGCTCCTGAGAATAGGTGCGGAGAAGTGAATATATATATATATATAATAGAGGTTTATAAACTTATACCTAAGTAATAAACTTTACATTGCACAGCTAAGGATGCGCGGGTCGTTGCATTTTGTGTACAAGAAATGATGAACTTTGTAATTTTTTAATTATGACAAGGTTTAAGTTTTAAGATTTATAAATTTTACGCATCACAACGTTTATCTGTTACCATAATGAAATAAGATTGCTGGTGGTGTGGGCTAGCACAAGTAATTGTAGATGTACCTACCAGCCGCAGACTGGTTTATGTTCATACCTGTTTTACCGTGGAACGTAAATTATATCGGTATTTGCGGACAAGATTAAGGTTCTATACAAAATAATAAACTGAACCTTAGCTCCGACGTAACACAAGTTAAAAAAATATTTAGACAAAGTACAAGATTATTGTGACAGTTTTAGAATTACATGATTTTTATCCAACTTCCAGATCTAAAAAACAATTACATTATGTAAGTTAAAAGTTCTATGAACACTACTTCTTATTAATTGACCTTACAGCGTATAAAGCTAGTGCTTATAAAATGTGAAGTGTAAAAGTAACGAGAACTGAACTATCTTATCTTAGCCTTTTGAAAATTAGAAACAGTGTAACAAAATGAAGGTAAAAGCAATAACTAAATTAATAAGTATTCAAAGTAAAAAACTGTTACCAATCAAAATAAAATAAAAGCTTTCTGTTTAAAAGCAATTGGTTAGCGGTAATCAATAAATAAAAACGGAACACACGAATCCATGGCGTTTCTTTACTTACTTCTTGCTAGTATCGTTCGAATGGCATAAATCCGTCAACGCAGACTCTAATGAGAGAGCTGGTGGTGGAGCCGTCGTTAGAGATGTATCTTCCTTGGACTCAAACAGCCTGATCCTGCGTAGGAGCATAGCATAAGGATGATTGTCCTTACTCATGAATGAGATTCGTCCAGGGCTTTCCTCTTTAGGTTGGCTGTTAAAATAAAATATTTTACATCAAAGTATTATAACAATTCATGATGTTGAGCTAACTTATAGCATATAATTTAAAGTATAGCAAAGAATAAATAGACAAACAATTGAACTTTACTTTTTGTTTCTATAAGCATTATATATTAAATAATTTATTTATTTTCAATACATATTTTTAATGCATATTTCAGAGTTACGAAAACACATCAGGGTTCCAAAAATATCCTGTACTTTAACATAATACATTACGCAAACTTTAACATATTATATTAGCGCAGTCATGATAAATAGGAAAAGTTTTCTCAAAAGATTCCTCAGTAATCAAATAACAAATAAAACGGAAATCAAGTATCGTATTAAGTCTATGAACACTGTAACTCGTCCCAACAAATAACAAAAGATTTAACTTGTAAGTAGTAAACTTTTTTTTTGAGTATCTTTTAAGAAATGAAGCAAAAGTTTAAGTTTATGCCATGGCATTAAAAGAAGGTTATAAACATTGATGAACAACATTTCATAGCCATGGGAATAATCAATGTTCGTTAGTGTTTTTGCCCATTACGATTGTAAAATATCGTGATGCCTGGTGTCATAGCTTGTTGACTTTTTCTCGACGTCCGTGAGTCACGGCGGGTGAGTCATTTGGTCCGCGTACATTCGGCAGTGAGATAAAGGTAACGCCTGTGCAGACCTTGATGACCGACTTATCACGGATTTCTCTTGGAAATATAAAGAGTGAAATTTATATAACCACGCGCCATTTTTTTTTGCTTTTGTCAGTTTTTTTAAACACCAATGGAACGCTCGGCAAACTATTGCATAACAGCACTAATTTTAATCGAGATATGTTAAAATGAGCTGTCGTAATTATTTTTATGACTAAATAAAATATGTATTTAAACGGCAACTAACAGAGATATTTTAGGTGAGGAATATAACTTCGAATATCGCGTTTTCCAATTAACGTTTCGCCTCCATGATGATTCGGTGTCACTGAAACAATATTTTGTTAAGTTAGTCTAGATAAAAACATAAAATATTTTCACCTCGATAAACCCACTTCTCCCAGGTACGAGCTATATAATGTTTCTTTTCCTGGATTTAAATTATTTCAACAATTTTTAAATATAAATCATAGCAAAACCTAGTCGAAAACCGAGCAATGCTTGTAATTTGTAACGTGCTATTTTGTATTGTAAAAAAATGTATTATATATAAGTACCAAATGAAGAAAGTGGGTCACTATACTATCACGGTGTCTACTACTGATGCTATTACTACCGCAAACAAAGCGACAAACGTACTCGTTGCTTTGTACGCTGCATTTTTTTAGACCGGGGGTGTCGCTTACTATCAGCTAGACATCTTTCTCTTTAAATAATAATTAATTAATTTAATCGTGAAAATAATAAACAAATCAGAAGAACAATGTATTTATCAAATAAAACGTTACCTGAAGCGGGATTGCACGCGTTTTGGTAAGAGTCTGATAACTGAGCTAATACAATCAGTAAGTTAATGAGTGATATTCTTTTATTTTTTAACATTTTTATACTAAAAAATCAGACAGGTGTCGCTATCGTTGTAAATTATAATTAAAGTTGTCTAAATGATCGCAATGAGAGTATATATGCCAACCATTAGATGCAGTTCACTTGATAAACGTGTTTGTTTGTAAGCGTGCGGCCGAGATTGGCACGTACCGAGTCGAAGGTCGTTTGTCGTTGCGGGCGACATTTAACCGCAGGTCCGAATAAGGAGAACGTATTCTTTGAAGTGGACGGTTACTAAGCTAATGTCACAATGAACAAAGCAGACTGAATTACAAAGTACACTTACAGTAGAGTACAACACAGGTTAAAAATAAACCTTACAGCTGTGCGTTGTCTTTGGACTTTAGCAATGATATAATCTACAGCCAGTCAATCTTGAGTCTAAATCTATTGATTGAAGCCTTACCCCGGTATATGTTCGATAACAGACAGGTAAATTATATTCAGGGCTTGCTACGAAACGATTTAGTTTTTGGGTTATTTGAGCCACAAAGCATCTAACGGCTCATAGACGAACCGTAAGTACTCGAAGACGGGGTAAGAAATGATAAAAAATAGCAATGATAAGATCAATTATACTACTAGAAGACTTAATTTTATGACCAATGTAAATCTACAAAACGCTGATATTGCTGATAAGAATAAGTTGAAAAAAATTGAGACCGTTAAGAATAAAGTGTGATGACTAGAAAAAGTTTTAGTCAAGGTATTCTTTAGATTATACGTTTTCGGAAGCACTCATAATATAATTGGATCTGTTAAGGTATGTAACTGCCTCCGTAGCCTAGTGGTATAGGCGTGTGCCTTAGAAACTGGAGGTCGTGGGTTGGAATCCTGCGGGGACTCAACAAATTTTCATTGTTGTTTCCTAGTTGGTTAGGGCAATATGGGCCGATCACCCAATTGTCTGAAAAGTAAGATGATCCATGCGTCGGATGGGCATGTAAAAAGTCGGTCCACCCACCAACCCGCATTGGACCAGCGTGGTAGGATACGGTCCAAAATCCCCTAATGGATGGAGGTGTGTTAGGGAAGGCTTATGTCCAGCAGTGGACTATCACAGGCTGATGATGAAGGTATGTAACATAGTAAAAGGTAAAGCAACAATTTTCCCTGGGTAGAAAATAGTCTATTTTACTTAATGATAATATAGTTTTCTATTAGTAAAATAATATTTTAAATGGGTTTAGTAGTTTCGTAGCTTATCCGAAACAAACAAAAACAAACCCTCCCTCTTTATTACATTAATATACATTCACAGGAAATGTTATTACAATTGTTATACCATTTAAATCAAACCCATTTCTTAATCACGTTAATAAAATATACTCACGGCATGCTTGTAATTTCTATTTTTTTATTCAAAACACAGTACAAAAACCACATTCATATTGCATCAAATATTTATGTCACTGTCAAAATTAGGATGGCAAACACGACGGCTTCAAATGAGTTTTAAAATAATGTTATTTTATGGGTTAACTGATTATTAGAGAATGATCATTTTAATACAAGTCTATTCTAATAATAGACTTGTATTAAAATGATCATTGTTAACTGATAAATGAGTAATAGGAGTACTTTTCAATTAATCCAAAAAAAAAAAACTTAAATCTCCTTACACATTAAAGAGAAAATGTATATGGTCAATATTAAATAAAAACTTTTACTCTTCAGTCCGTTCTCGAGTGCCAATATGACATGTAGTTTAAGCTTATTGATATAACCGTCTGCTTTACTTTATAAACGGGATTTCGTGAAGAATGTTTACAATAGTTTATTTTTTACTCAACTGTCTAAAAAATAAGATGATCCTTGCATCAGATGGACATGTCAAGTGTCGATCGTGTTTGTCAATGCCATATTTTGCAGTAGTTACAGTACAGTCAGTGGCATCGAAGTTCTATCATAAAAGTGACATCTAATTCATTCATTGAATGCAGAAATAAGAAAGGTGAATTTTAGGTCAGTTGCCATTAACTGTTATTCACGTTAAACTTGGAGGATTAATAGTCAACTCTGGGACAATTTGAGAAAATGACTAGGAATAAGACACGATTAATAAATAATATGTTTCGGGTACACGTTAATGGCTAAGATACAATTCTAGAATATATAAGTTTCTTTGCCGTAAAAAAGCATCCTTTTAAGCAAACTTTCCATCTATTTAGCATGACGATATGATATTTTAAATCTTACAGCTTACATCCTAGACCGAGATCTCTCTTGGTGCGTAAAAATCTAAGTACCTAAGCTAGAAATTATATAGCGGTTACATTGAAGACGAAATATTTATTTCAGTCACAGGGCTAGCTCCTATAATTTATTGAGCTATCATAGATGATATTAATAAAAATCGTAATGGCATAGTAACAAAAGTAAAAATGAAATACGTATAAAAATTGTACCCCTTCGTCCGTGTTAAAGATAATTCACTAAAAAGTATGAAATTACGTACAATGTGACCACATTCTACACTATTAGGCTATTAGTATACTCTTTGAATGAGACTTTTCATATCGCTTTTGAATGGCCATTATACAGTTGTATTGAATTATTTTGCAACTATTTTCGACACCAATGTAATCCAATAACTAGGTAAAAACAAGAGCTTTGGATTAATCATAAGCAGGTTTGAGAAATGTTAAGCTACTTTAAAAAATATTATTTCAAAAATCAAGTTTAATCTAATCACATAAAAGCGATTAAAATTAATCCACATAAGGACTAATGGAAATCATTTCATAAACTTAAAATATTCAAATAAATTAATAATGATTCAAGAAAATTACATTTATTTGACTTTCATTAATACTTTTATGTTGATTTCAACTATTATTAGTATAAAGCCGTTTCTAAATGTGATTATATTAATATTTGTCTTTTATGTTTTGATATTATATTTGAATTTATAAATAACCTGAACTATTAATCAGGACTGGATATCAATTCGGGCATTAACAAGTTTTTATTGATGTTCTAGTCTGTTAAGTTGCAAATAACTAATTATTAAGATGGATGTTCTATAGGTCTTGCAGTTTAATTTCTAATAAATAAGTTGATTATGATCAGTATCGGTATGGCGGTCTTCAGTATTAATCTTTGAGCATATTGGTTACCATTTGAGTAATGAATTTCGATAGTAATAGCTTGATGCGCGATTAATCGATAATATTCTACTATTGGCTTAAAATCACGTCATGAATGTGTACCAATTAAAGTTTGAACCCATACGCTTAATATTTACCAGAATTAAAAATCAATCAAATCTGCTACAGCCACATGATAGGGAACCTCTCAAGCGCCATCATTATAACTGATTTTCAGGCCCATTAACATTGTGCGCAACTTTCTGCAAGAGCATGCTCTTAATTCAAGTCACTCTTCTGTCGTGTATTTGTTGAACCTTTTTATCTAGCATCTTTTTACAAATTAATTCTACCTTATTATCTTTAATTGATTACTAAAAGCCTGTAGTTTATCTAACTGCTCTGAATAAATTAATCAACCATTTGAACGAAGAAACAATCAATACATTTTGCTGTATATATCTATACATATACGTAAATGGCGATTATTTAGGCATCGTTTATAAATAAACGAAGAAATAAAAAGAAATAAAACTAAAAAGTGCATACTTTGATTCATGTTCTGACAGCAATAACGCTGTCAAAAGATGAACAAAGCCTCGTTGTTACATATTTTTAAGGCACTAATATGACTTACTACACTTGCAGTAACTTATTTAAAACTTGATTTCAGGCTTTTAATTGTCACCAATTCGACAATTGCGCAATATTCCAATGACTATGCTATAGACACGGCATCGGGTCGTTGCTATGGTTACATAATAATACAATATGTATATTATGTGACTCCGAGGTAGGTGTTATTTTGTATATTTTAAAAGCTATTTAATTAAATAAAGATAATAATTACATAGTTCATAGAACCGATAATAGTTGGGGAAGAAAGGTTTGAGTAAAGGCCATCGCAGTATCGGACGACCCCCCCGAGATGGAGTGACTGGTGGCGCAGGATTAGGTGGATCAGGTACCTCTTGGCGACTGGGAGGGGGAGGCCTATGCACTGCAGTGCGTTCTGACCAGCTGAAATGACGGCGACGACATATAACATGGGATTTACCGTCGTTAAATATTATTTCCAAAAATATTTTAAATATTGTCCTATTTCTTTAAAAAAATAGGTCGTGATAGTTTCATGCATGTTAAGCATGATAAGCACGGCATGTTCTTTCGCACGCGCATGTAGTTATTTGGTTTCATAACATAAATTCATATTGTCAGAACAAGTAACATTACTTGCTTCTTGCTTCGTAACTAAACATTGATGCTGTTATGTGTCAACATATTTATTTTATATACTAAACAAATAAATCTCTTTATTGCAATATAATTTATTAAACATATTATGTGGCCTTATTTATTTACCATTTTAACAAATATTAGGTTTCAATTTTTTATTAAATTTGCATCAATTCCGTTACTCTATTCTTGTGTTTTTATTTATTCTAAAATTGATCGTCATTTATGGATATATCACAATGTTTTATTGTGTGTGTTATAAGAAATGTAAAACACATTTATTACTTATGTTTAAAAATTAACCACAACATTTATGAAATATGTAAATGTGAAATAAAAGAAAGTAAAAAAAAACACAAAACAGAATTAAAAGATATATATAAAAAAAATAAAACAACCTTGGAATAATAACAAATTATCACAACAACCTCACGAGTGTCAGTACGTTACAATGTCAAGTTTGTGCAATGTGTCGATAAGAATTCAATAAAGAAATAAACAAGCCAACGAGACTGATGCAACAAACTAAAATTGCACATTGTTTCCATTACAAGTCGAAAGATACTCGTCGCAACGGACTAAAAAAGATCTTTTCCGTCGACCACTAGAGCACGTGCTGAGAACCTTGTTCATATTTGAAGAGGAATGTTCAACGTTCTTGACACTGAATGATAACAAGCTCGAGTTATATTTATGTATAATACTTGTTTTACCCGCTGTCAACCATGTGGACTTTAGTTTGCAAACTAATTTTGCAATACTGAATTATATAGAGGAATTTAATTAATATATCGCTTTAAATATAGCTGTAGCTAAATAAAATTATTATAACGACATCTTCGGTTCTCTTTGAACTAGAAATTTAGTTTTTTTTCAGGTGGATTTTTGAGGGTCCTTAGCATGGAAGAAGAACAGAAAAAGTAAGTACTATTTCTCTTCTGTGACTGGCGTAATAAAGAAGAACAGAAAATGTTATCTGCTATATCTCATCTGGGACCGGCGTATAAACATACATATAAATATATAGAACTTTGTACTACTTGGAAAATGTTTTACTCCCTGTTTGCGCTGAAGACGACTTCGGGTTTCCAAAGTGGAAAATTGTCAATTTATGTACGAAAATAACTTAAACTTAAAAATTAGAAACAGTTTATATCCTACAGGTTATGTGTAATAGTTATCTAAACAGTTAACAAATCAATATGTAATCTATACTTAATATCATGAAAAGGAAGGGTTTTTCGTTTTGAATAGGCGCCGTAACTATTGAACTTATTTTAAATATTGTATCACTGCTAGAAACCTTAATTATCCTTGAGTAAAAAGTGGATAAACGGAGCCTATGTTAAGCTACTTTTACACCAGGAAAATTTATTCCAAAAGTCTAAAAATAACACGAGTAGAGACCCGGATGGACTGTCATTATAAATTTTAAAATGCAATACGAAATGTTTGTAACTACAATATTCAAAGTTGAATTTTAAAGTAATAATATATGTTTTGAACGTATATGAGC
Organism: Lamproptera curius; assembly: GCA_029286875.1. NCBI lineage: Eukaryota > Metazoa > Arthropoda > Insecta > Lepidoptera > Papilionidae > Lamproptera > Lamproptera curius. Next base: position 3,481,429 of record JAGSMT010000036.1, on the reverse strand, counting down.
TAGCAGCGGAGGTACGTGCCAAGATTATTGATCCCACGTCGTCCTACCAATGGAGCAGGATTAAATATTAAAGCAACCCTCGTTCTCTGATTACATTACTGTATGTACGTGCCTTCATTCTTAACTACTACACTTGATTAGCTGTTGAATAAATCATCTATTTCTCAACTATAAAGTACTAATTGATGCTCTGAGTCTAAAACGTAATTTTCTCTGATAGATTGATATACTTTTTTATACTATGTAAAACAGTAAATATCGTTATAAGAGGGTTTTTGAAATTTAGTAAGATCCTTTTTAATTATGCCTATCTTTTTCATTATTGTTTTGGAAGACTTGAAGAATGAAAATAATTTTTTGCATACTTAGCGTTTGCAGTTTTATGAATTTAAAATGTTCGTATGACATAAAATTTTCATATACGTTGTATATGATAAAATAATTATAGTAAATCTCAATTTAAAAAATATATTAATAGAATTACAAACGTGCCTTTTTTGGCAATAAGTTATCACTTGGTCGTGAAACTGTATAAAAAATTTGCCTTGCGGCATACCAGAACCTCACGGCTAAACACAAATAAACACTCGCTATCTGTTTCATTTAACATAGTTTACGCCTCCGATTATCAATGGCTGAACCTAAAATATTTTACTTTTAAGTTGAAACAATACAGTTCTAGGGTTTGTTCAATACACGCTGATTAGACAATGGTGAGACAAACAGTCGCGGACATTTAGCAATAAATACAGACGATAATGGGCATAGATAAAGCGACGCTCGCTAGTTGACTATCTGTGAAGACGCGCTATTGACAGTGTCGGATCCCGTTAATACTGTTTAGTGTGTCCTGATTCAGTGTCAAAAATCTCGTGGGAGCGATACGGACTGCTCATCGCACACAAAGGAGCAGATTTGCAAGATCGTTATAACATTTTTTAAAGACAAAATTAACAACGCTTTTAGAAATCAAGACGGCAGAAAGTATTGTGTCTTTTAACAGTAAGGTAAAAGAGCACGTGCTTATGAACTTATCTCAAATTTAACTATTTGGTCAGATATATTTACTATTTTCAGATGTATAAATTTATATAGATGTATTTATGTAATATTTATTTTTATACATTAAATGCTTACGTAAAAAAAATATATATGTGTGTTAATTTATATATTTATTGTATTTATGTATAATAGATTGCAGTATTATTATTTATTAATATATATTTAACTTAATTTTCCTATTTGTAAGTTACAAATATTTGCACCTTCCCACTTTTTACATCTGCATCACCCCAAGCTTGACAGGCAGAAAATGCCTTTGGAATTAAGTGCACCAATGTATTCTTGGTGCAAAAAGATAAAATAAATTAATATCCTGTATTCCTAAATTAAATATCAGTCGGTCATCAGGAATACATCTACCAAATTTAAGGCTGAACGTATGTAAGAACTAAGGTCAAAGAATACAATACAAGAACTGTCACCTAAAGTAGTCAGTGTTTTGCGGCCAAATTTTAGACTAGACTAAAGTATAAAGGACTAGAATAAAGTTATAAAGTAGATGCGCACGTGAATATTGAACTTACAATTAGCGACAAAATAACAGACATACGTCAGACACATGAATTATTTCCGAACTTTAACTTAAAATAGTTGTCACTTGAATAATATTTCCTCCTAAGGTTACTTATATAGTGAAGGCAGTCTCTTATCGCTAATATCAACCGATATATCACTGCAACGCTACATTAGCTCGCTGTCGTTTACTAACAATGCGTCTCGATAAGTAATTGGATTTCGTCTAGGCGCTGCACGAGAAAAGAGGAGGCTGGCGGGGGCGGCGAATGCAGCGCCCGTCGTATCGGCCCCAGTCGCTCCGGCCGCGGCATATCGCGAGCACGTCCGCGACCACCGTTCACAAGTGACGCGCGTTTTGTCGCGAATGTAAACGTTATTGAGCCGACAGTATCGTAAGCCGTAACGATAGGTCCGTAAGACTCAACCGGTTTCACCATATGATCGTCGGCCGTCGATGCGATGCGAAAGGACAACTGAAAAGTGGTTATCCCGTGTGAGATCTGGACACGTGATTTATACGGGATTCGTTTTGATGGATATGTGATAGTGGGTTCGAGATAGTGAGATGGCCGGTGCAAGTGAGGATATCGCCGCGGAGCAAACACCACCGCCCGTGGAAGGCCGCAAGCGCGGATTAAGCGGGTCAATGTCGCTGAGGACCCGCAAGCTGGGCAGGCGCCTCTCGCGCAGCATGTCCATAGTCGCCCTCAAACTACCGGAGAAGGCCCAGAGCATAACACGATCGTCGTCGAAACTCATGCGATCCGGCAGTCGTGACAAAAAGAACCGATCCTTCGAACTGTCCATAATACTTCCTGATAAAACTCAAAAACAGGTAATGATAACATTAGTTTCATTGATAAGGTGAATTAACACTTTAATTAGTGTTACGTCGTTGAAAATTCTCTTTGTGTGTGTATTCGTATCTATCGTTTAAAGCTATGTCTAAAAGTATAATGTTAAAATAAAAAAGCACAGCTTTCCTTGAAGGCTCCAGCCAATCATTGTTTAAAGCTTGCAAATATTTGCGCACTTAGCGTTCCTGTTCGTAATAAGTTTTTATCGGTTATTATGTTTATCCTACAACACTTCTAAACACTTAGCTGCCATTGAAGAATGTAACTTATTGGATTTATTATAGCGTTGTCCGTACGTTGTAGAACGTATTAGTGTATTGATAGGGGATTAGTTTGTTTTCTTATCGGATTTCGGTTTAAAGATTCCATACATGTCAAAGGTTTCGCGGCACTAAGTCGGCACACGCGTGCGGCCTCACGCGACGCGCATTCAAATTCTACGGCGTCCGTTGCAATTTCGTTTCTCCACTGCGTAACGCCTACATAGTGGATTTCTCCATTGATATGAGCAATGAGCTGCAATCGCGAATTGCCTACACACCAAACCGTCGTCGTATTGTTTGCCTTTGTCATTGAAGCGGGGAATTGTGCGCGTTTTACGGCCATTGTTCGACTACCGGCTGACTAGCCCTCTATCTTGTATCGGACTATTGAAACTGTTTTCGTTCTAGTTAGGTACTGATTTTTTGTATCAATAACATATTCAAAATATATTTGTTTACGTTTTTATAATACGGTGCCTATAACTGCTCGAAACAAACATTGTATTGTTTTAGTTTAAGTGCAATTACTTATATCAGAACTAAATAGCACCCAAAATTGATAGTTGTCCGCCAAATGTCAATTATCACGCGTTGTTTGAGCATTATATAAGAATTTATCGCAGATTTTTTTTGACATGGAACATAGTTCATATAAAAATGTAGTCTTAATTGATTTTTATCTAATTTAATATCTAAGTAAAAGGGCCGTTACATTATCTTTGGTGGCGGGCAAATAAGTACCGTGTTTTATATAGCATTTTTTAGGGCAAGGCGTTTTTATTTCTATCATAAACTAGCCGCTCTATGGAATATGATTAAGAAATCGTCAAACAGCTATATGCTTATAACTTCAGTATTAATTGATTATTTACATATATATTACTAAACACTTTATAACTTCTATGCACAAATCTTATCATTGTTAACAAAATAAGATAATGTTTCAAGTATTAAATGGTTTGTTATCAGATTTGGTGTTATTTAATATGCTATTTATCGCGCATAGACACTCTAGTAAATGGATACATCAGTAATAAATATATTGAGTAATTTTAGCTACTGCTACACAAATTTGAATAAAAAGCTGTGTCCGTATTAATGTTTAAATAATTTATGCTCTTTTATATGTCCTTCTTATGTTGCACTTCTTTAAAACACCTAAGTGCAAAATTCTTGACCGGTTATTTGATATGAAAAAGTAATTTAATACTAAGCCGCGAGATGCGCAGTTGAAAAAGACGCGTGTCTTTTTACATTATAAAAACATTAAATGTATAACAAAACCACTTAAAATTTTTCTGGTCTTTAATTGTAAGTTGTTTTTATTATTTAATGACGACATTCGCAAGGTGGCCGATGGCTGAATGAGGTTAGCCGAAGCTCGGAAGCAGAGGCGTGCATTAGGGAAGCCTATGTAGCATTGAACTGATACAGGCTGATGATCATGATGATATCTTTATCCGTATTAATATTACAAAGTGCAAAAGTTATTTTTTTAGTTTTTGTTGCGAGCTAATCCCAGGAACCACTGACCAACAGATTAACTTTATAGAGTAGAATTTAGCGTGGTTTTTATAACTAGCTATAACTACCACGCTAAGACTGTTAGAAATCATCACTAATGAAGACTGCTGCAAAATGTTATTGTTCGGAAATGGGTCCCAAAACGTTTGCGTAAGCTCACAGTAACTATTATACTACGCGGCCGAAATGTTTCGTTACTTAGTAAGTGGTTATAAATTTAACATTTAATAGTAATTTTATCTTTCTCCAGTGATTGCATCGCATGGTAAAATATTTTTTAAGTTTAGTTACTTCCAAAGACATCAGCTATGTTCCAGTGTAAATTCTGTCAAAATCAGACCAGCCATTACACAGATTAGCCAGATCAAACAGACAGACGTTCAAAGACGGTTATTTTGATTGTACAAACAGAGTGTCTGTTTGGAAAATTTAATTTACTTTTATAGATATGAAAATTTACGCCGAATGTGTTGCTAAGCGCAAACTCGAGAAAAGCCAAACCGATTTCGCAATTTTTTGTTGTTTGTCACTAAGCAGGAAAAGTTCTTATATAAAAAATAAGGAAATTTAATAATGTTAGGTGAGCACAGGCGTGGCGAATGTAGTAATTAATAAAAACGATAATCATTTTCTTTTGTTTCGAGTAATTTAGCAAAATGTTATGTATGGTAGCTTTCTCTGCACTTAAGGGACATAGGTTAATGATACATTATGAAGGGTTAATGATCAAAATCAATTTGAAATTACGTAAGAATATTGGTGTTCGCCAGTTATTGTCATAACATTAACCAATTGATTATTTATTAGTTTTAATTTAAGAGGAAATAACGATTCATAATTATTTACTTTACCTTTTTATATTGCTAATAAAATTAACTTGCTGATCCAAATAATGATTACCGAAAAAAGTGGTTTACATATCGTTCTTATTCTTAAAGAAAATTTACAACTCTTCATTATGATAATAAAACGTAGTTAAATATTTTTTCAAGCTGTCCTTGAAAGCAGCACTAGAAAAATGTATTGTATATTTTTTGTCAATACTCTTAAGCAAGGGTAAATAATAACCGCCATAAGTATCCGCTTGCTTGTTGTCCACCGACTCTACAACAATATATTATAGTATTTGAATTTTCGACTCATCTGAGTGTTGCATTATCGTAATGTCAAGTGATTATTAATGGTGTTACAGATTATAGTAAATTCAATTCAAATAATACAATAAGTAACGCCCACTTTTCAATTTACGTTATCAATAAAGTTAACCAGATCCGTCTGTTTTTTTGTGTAATAAATGATAATCGTTGTTATGGTAAGCAGCTAATTTTCATTTTTACTAACCTTTCGTTATGACTCGAGGGCCTATAATGTGATACCTACAGGGAACATATAGTTTTTAATATAATTAATATTGTAATATTTTTACCTGAATATAGCAGATGTGGCAAAAATGTCATTAGTTGTTGATTGTGTTGATATTTATATCTATTTATATAGAGATTCTGTTGACTCCATAAAATACGTCGATTAAACTGACCAGACAGGACTACATAACTCAGACAATTGCGTGACCTCAAATAGACGCAGTTACTATTTCTATTCCCCGATTTTATTATTTCAACCTCAATAATTCAATGCGATGGACGTTTATTTCGGAACGCAGTAAACATCGAATTTCAATACTCGTCGCATGTCATATGCACTTCTTTACATTTCACTCAAACCTTGCGGTTAATTAATGCGTAATGTTGTTATTTCTTCAGTCAATAAAAATAGAACAGATTTGATATTTTAATTGAATTCTGTCTACTTGTTACTTTTATTTTTTGTCACTGTAAAAATTAACTCCTTTACAGTTGAGCCAAAATATAACTGTTATTTAAATAAGAAAACTAGACACGAAATGTCAGAAATAACGCGAAGTAACCAAAAAGAGTGGTATAAGTTTTGACGTAATTTAAATTTGATTGTGTAGTATTCCAAAAAATTGACGGTGTTATAAACTTAATGTTATCCATTATTGAATGAAAGAAGTTTTAACAGATTTTGTCGCGTTTATTTACAAAGTTAATTATATTTTATGCGATCACCGGAAAGTGTTTGAAACATTAAATTTAGTATGTAAATCATCATCATTATCACCAGCCTGTGTTAGTCCACTGCTGGACATAGGCCTCCCCTAATGGATGACTTCTCCATTAGGGGGTTTTGGACCGTATGCCACCCCGCTGGTCCAATGCGTGTTGAAGCGTAGACCGACATTTTACATGCCCATCCGACGCATGGATCATCTTACTTTTCTGAAAATTGGTTGCTCGGCCCAAGTTATCCTAACCAACCAGAAAATAACGACAACATAAAGTTGTCCCCGCGGAATTCGAACCAACGACCTCCGGTTTATAAAGCAAGGGCCAATGCTGCTAGACCACGGACACATTTTCCTTAAGGTTAAAAGATGTGTCGTATTCGTATAAATAAAATAATTAACTAAATGTTACGCTTCACGTTTATACTGTGAATCTATTTTGCAACATAGAATCTATTTTCTATAGAATGCGAGTGAAAGTGATGTCGCAATAGATACTGCTTGTACTTACCCGTGCGAACTTGTACGGCGGCGTCTTAATTGTATTTAATACCTTCTATTGTTTTGTTGTACATCATTATATGATCGCGGTAAACATCGGCATTCTTCTGTGGTCAATTGCCTTACGAGTAATAAGTAACGAAAATAAGAATGATAAAAAACTATTAACGAAAACTTTTTACCGTATAAAATAATCGTTAAGACATAGGATTAAAGTTAACAAAGACAAATGTCAAAATGTAATTTCCTTGCTTTAAAATCAAAGAGTTTTTATTCGTGGACCGACGACAAATGGCAATCCCCTCGCGATGTTCAACCAATAAGGCTTCGTTTATCACAGTTCTTATATAGCTCTGGTATCGTTTTTTTCGCTTAAACTGCGATAAACAAACCAACGCTGTATATGTTACTTTTGACTATTATATTCTATTTGTGGCGTCCAGTCTGTACTGGTGCCTAACAAAAGCTCAATTATTTTTATAATTACGCGACTGCAATTCATATTACATTCACTTTTACGGATTTTACGCGTTTATTGTATATATTTTATGCCCGACATTCGATTTTTCCAGCGTCCATGATCACAGGCAGATATATATAACCCATAATTCTATCATAAACGCATAAATCTTTGAAAGTGGTTTTAATTTTATTTACAAAATAATTTTCCTAAACTTGTCTAGTCAATACATTTTTGTTACACTTTTCTATTTATATTAATTGTAAGAAAAGCTATTTATCTTATTTACGAGATTATTTTCCATATCAAATCCACTTTTTACGGATTTTTCGTTTTAATAAATTATATATATTTTCGACGGACAGACTAACAGTTTTAGGTCTGCCTGTAATCATGAATGGATGAGAACTTTCGCTTTTAAAGAAAGGTAATGCAGACGTAGATATTAAACGTTGTAACGGAATAGAATAGGTTATCGCTACTACAGTTTTTGTTACTGCTGTAACGGTATTTGCAAAATATCGGTACATTAAGTTTGGCGTATTTATAGAAATTTCTTCATAAACTGTTGGCCCTCATACGACATTTGTCTCCTGTGTATAGCATAATTTGGCACAATGCAATAATGACCGACATTTAGAAATAGATTTCGTGCTATACTAATTGCGCGCTAAGCACAAAAATCTCTACAGAGACTTCTCACTCCATTGCTATACGAAATGTGTCTGTACATTGCTTTCGTGATACTTTGGCAATGAATCTGTTTGTCATATGTTTAGCATTTAACAAAATACACTTAGTACTATAGTGATAACAAACAAGTAAGGTTTTTTTGGTCTTTTAGAAGCACTGGTGCTTGAAATATAAATAATATACTAGATAAATGGAATCAATTTACTGGTAAATTCTTTTTTGTTATTTAGAGGGCTTTAATTTTATACTCCTAAGAAACATATGTGTCTTTCAGTTTTTGAATGAAATGCTTTTCGTTTTATAACAACATAGTACTTAGGAATACCAAAGTATTATTCAAAGCTATATTTTCGATAAAATTGTTAAACATTATTAACTTGTTGATAATGTTTTGTAGTAATTTGTAATTTTCTATAGACCTGTCATATCTTTATTAAAAACTATTATTCTCGAAATAATATTTTATTAAACTGTAATATATGACCACACAAAATTTAAAAAAAAATTAGTAGAAGTTTCTTAGGGTCATGATAATGCAACAACTGAGAATTAAAGCAATCCCTTTAACTTTCGGTCAAGCATTGGGCGGTTCAGAAATATAAGATTGGCGTACAATCAAACAATCATCGTAATGGTACATGTGATAAATATTACTTAATATGTTTCGTGTTTAGATATTTATAATAAAGTACCTGTTATACGAAAACCAGATTTTTCTTTAGCTCTCGAGACATGTTTATAAACATTAGGTCATTTTACTTGGATTAGTGCCACTTTCAGTGATATAAAACAGTTGTATTGGTATTGCGCGTTCTTACTGAGCATTATATATATAGAATTGCTGTTACGTCGTACTTTTTTATTACCGCAGCCAAATATAGATACGTTTTGTAAAAGCAAAGCCAATTAATTTCTTATAATTAGCCACATAGCAGGAAACAAAAGTAATGCTACCGATGAGAATTGGCAAAATATTTAAATATAATTTTCATAAAATCTCGTGCCTGTAAGCGTAATACTTGATAGACTTGCAATGTGTCTTCCTAGGGTAAAAACAGCCTATGTTACTGTAATGAAAGAATATTACAAATCGTTTTAGTAGTTTCAGAGCCCATTTAAAACGAACAAACAAATCTTTATTTACATAACTCTATCCCTTTTCTAATATTATATTTTAGTACAGGTAAAATAGGTTCCGATCAAATATAGTACAATCAAATAAGATTATTGTGAACAATGTAACCCAAAATAATAGAGGGGCATCGTATCTAGCTTCATATTAATAAATTGACTACGAGATGTCAACTGATGTTCACTGAGCGAAAGTCAACCAAAAAAAACGACATAGTAAGACGTCGCTGCCTCACTACAAATTACATTTTTTTCATTAATTACATGTGTCAACTGTATGTGTATATATTATTAAATAAAATTACTTTACGGATTTTATCGCGTTTATTTTACATTTTAAATTCCGACGTTTCGAACACTTTCCAGCGGCCGTGGTCACGGGTAGACTGAGATGTCATGCGTCTTCTTGCCAGTGCTGAAGCGGGTTTCCAGATCTTAATTTTATTAATTATTTTTAATCTGTACTCCGACCTATGCAAAATGAACTGATTTTATCTGTACCCTTAAACTGAGAGGCGTAACTGACAAGATTGGCTACATTTTGAGGCGGGCTTCAAACAAAACTTATTTCAAGCCGCTGTAGAAGATTGGTCAATTCCTACCACCTGTCAAGAACCCGGTGAAGGAACATGTAGCTGACATTAAACATAGAAGACCCAACAAGTCGGCAGTGTGTGACCATACCTTAAATCACCCAAACCATTACATCAGATTTGATCGACCACAAATCCTCGCTAAAGAACACCGATTCCTACCAAGGATGATCCGAGAGAGAAGATGGTTGGGTTCTACCACCTGCTTGGGATCCCATAATTAATAAATTAAAATTTAAACCCAAGCATAATACCACTGCTGGCTGTACAGATAAAATCAGTTCATATTGGATAGGTCGGAGTACAGATTAAAAATAATTAATAAAATTAAGATCTGGAAACCTCGCTTCAGCACTGGCAAGAAGACGCATGACATCTCAGTCTACCCCGTGATCACGGCCGCTGGAAAGTGTTCGAAACGTCGGGAATTTAAAATGTAAAATAAACGCGATAAAATCCGTAAAGTAATTTTATTTAATAATGTATAATATTCGCGCAAGCAATAGAAATAATTATGAATGTGTATAATTCTTCAAATAAAGTTTAGTACAAAGTAATACCTTTTTTTAGTAGATTTCTTAAATTTTTAGTATAACAAATCCTCGTTATCTTTTAAAGTGGAATTTTAGATTCTTACTCGCCTATATAGATTCGTGTGTAAAGTATATTTAAACTAGACCGAGGCTAGGTTCCAATGTGATGACTATCACTTTTGTATAGGAATGGAACCGGCTCTACCTGCGAATGTGAACCGGTCACCCCGGGACCTCAACGCACTGCATCGGCTTACTTGGAATATTTCAAAAGGATCTTAACTCTTTTTTTTAACGACGACAGTAAATTGCTTACTTTGTTTTACGTGTTGTGGTTTTAATTACTACATTAGTAGTAACAGATAAAGAGGTATTGTTACGCCTTTCCCTGCAGTTTTTTCTATAAAAAACCAAGTTTTAAAAGTTGGGGTATCGTTGAAGTAAGACTAGTCGGTATGTGTTAAAGATAATATATATTAAAATACGTTATCGAAATAAACTGCAATCTCTATTGAATTGTTACTAGCATAATGATTGATATCCGCCTTATTTACGAGAAACTGAATACATATTGCTAAGATTGGATAGCTATAGATTAGGAATATGTAACAAAATGTTTGAATCTGATGTGTAGTTTACTTTTAAAATCATTCCTTTATCATATACTTATAGCATTCTTACTTTCACTTTATCGGACAAACTGTATTGTCTACTTTAAAACATTATTTACTAACAAATTGGTATTCGTTTTGTACTCGTACCTAAGAGTGACTATATTATAAATGTCAAGATATTGTTTGACAAACATTGCTAAGTAATAATTCAACATTACGTATTCAAAAATTTTAAAGCAAAAAAGAGTATTTTTGATGTTCTAAAAGAGGTTCCTCACTCAATCCGGCTTAATGAATCTACGCTATTGCTTTTAAGTGCTAATCATAGACATAGACATAGACTTTATTTCGCCAATAATAATCAAATATTGCCCAGTTATTTTTGGCAAGTTTTAAATGACACATATATCTTTATTAAAGGCGTTAGTAAAACATATCATAGTTTACATATATGTATCAGTACCGTGTACATAATGTATCTAACATTATAAGTTTTCAGTATAATAATAATAAATATTGTCGCTTTTTAACGTTTAATATTTATGCACTGCTCGTCTAGCCTTTAGCGTCAAAGACAGTGTAGACTGAATTATTACATAGCCAACACACGCTAAGTTTGTATTCTTTCCATGTCATTAGGTGATTAACGTATATTGTACTTATCAACCAGGAAACTACGAAAAAATAAAGCCTTTCAGGATTAGCAGGGTAAAAAGTCTAAGATAGGCAGAACGGAAAACAAAATGCCACGCCAAAGTTTTTCGCCTAAATGTTAAAGGTATTAGATTAGGAGAAAAAAGAGTAAATAATTATTTTGCGTCAACTAGGGTTGTTCCGATACAAGTAAATACGTGTACTCGTATTTACTTGTAATTCCTCGATAATTTCGTTTGATACCAAGTACTTTTGGTATAGAATCAAGTTCTGATATGCCAAGTAGTACTGAATAAGCAAATAAATAAGTAGATACTACATATTGTTAGGGGAGGCCCATGTCTAGCAGTGGACTGACACAGACTGAAATTGAAAATGGTCAATAGACAAATATTATTTTTTTTATTTTAAAATTACGAAAAATTCTAAAATTTATTTTATAAAGTCATTGAAAAAACGTGAATTCAACAGTAATATATAAAATCGTACGCAGTGGCACCGCATTGTGGACTCTCGGATGCAGACGGATCAATATCGCTATGAAAGGGTTTGATAAAGAGATCAAATGAAAAGAGTTGCGGTAGACGGAGGGGTTGATAAATTAATTTCACTGCACGCGCGAATCAAATCATAGTTTTAATATTTGCGCTTCTATATCATACGTATGCTACAGTAAAGTAAATTCACAGCTTAGTTTTATAATAAGTAACGCACACCAGAATGGATAATTTTATTAACGACTCTATTATTACATTAAAGTACAACAATGTAGAGCCTAAACACGCACAAAGTGTGATTCTAGAAATGCGCTAGTTTCTTTAAGGCAATAGTAATTGAAATAACAGTGCCCATTAAACTGGAACATTGTTTTACGCCATTGACAGATAACACGTCCAGATGTCTTTCTAGTCGTCGCTTTTCGGGAAATCTTTAAGATAGGGAAAATTTTTACATAATCATCAAAAATTATTACATCATCAGCCTGTGAGGTTGGACCGACTTTTTACATGCCCATCCGACGCATGGATCATCTTACTTTTCAGACAATTGGGTGTTCTAACCATCTAGGAAACAACAATAAAAACTTGTTGAGTCCCCGCAGGATTCGAACCACGACCTCCGGTTTCTAAAGCACACGCCCTTACCACTAGGCTGCGGAGGCAGTAATCATCCCCATTATAATAAATCAAAACACAGCTATTAAGATTGGCAGAGCGTTTTTGTAGCTGCCACGTAAATAGAGAGACAACAGACCTTCGCGTGTGCAATGAACCGTTCTAAAATGGCTTTGTCATACCTAGTACGTGATGCGAATGGTTAAAGACCAGTACAACTCATACGTTGACGTTTGCCAAAATATTTATATAATTATGTCAACGTACGCCCGCGATCAATAAAATGTTTTGTGGATATTTTTCATGATATCTTCTAGAAATGCATTCTACGAGTATAAATGTTTCGTGAATTGCGCTTTCGCTAAGCTCATTCGATGCGGTGTTGCATATTTATAGTGCAATTTGTTTCAAGATTTATAGTGTTCTCGGGGAAGTGCCGTCTTATAGGATATTCAAATCAGCTATCTGTTCTAGCGCCGCAAAATAATAACATAAGTTCATGAAATGTTTAGATAATTTTATTCATATATTGAGAATAATTTCAAATAACTTTATATATGGATCTAAATGTTTTAAATAAAGATAAAATATATAACCGAACGAAAAGTAGGTAAATATGTATACATTTTTTGCAAATTAATTTACTTGTCTATTCCTGATGAAAATTCGCAAATGAGCACAACTTAAAAAAATAACAATAATTTATGGAAAGAACCTGTACGTTCGTAATCGTCATATGATTTGAATTCATAAATGGAGTTTTTTTACTTGTTCAACTACTTAAATATATCTTAACTACCCTAAGGTTAGCTGGTAGATAATAATAAGCTTAGAAAACTGATAGTTTCGCTAATACTTATAATTAACGCTACGAGCAATAGAACGGAAAATCTATAATTACAAATACCGTAATGCTAGTTAAAAGAACTGTTAGGTATATTAAGTCATCTACAGGTTTCTAATAAAAACTATTGTTCAATTTGAAATTCATAACAGATAAGCAACCGATCGAATCTGGGTCATTTTTTCATCACTGACTTTTTACCATTTATGTAATGATCAAGACAATGAGAATCGCAACGCTTGCTTTTTAATTTTGATTGCTCTAAATGTAGCCAAGGTTGATAATGTACAAGAAGCCATTATACAAGATAAAATGGTTATTTATGTAAATTTATCTTATCATCATCATCATTATCATCAGCCTGTATAAGTCCGCTGCTGGGCATAAGCCTTCTCCATTAGGGGGTTTTTGGACCGTATCCCACCACGCTGGTCCAGTGCGGGTTGGTGGGTGGACCGACTTTTTACATGCCCATCCGACGCATGGATCATCTTACTTTTCATACAAATGGGTGATCGGCCCAAATTGCCCTACCCAACCAGGAAACAATAATGAAAATTTATTGAGTCACCGCAGGATTTGAACCCACGACCTTCGGCTTTTAAAGCACACGCCCTTACCACTAAGCTACGGAGGTAGTAATGTATGTAGGCAGTATACAGCTGATATTGATTCATGAAGCTATTTCGTTGATTTGGTCATCATCATCATCATCAGCCTTTGATAGTCCACTGCTGGACATAGGCCTCCCTAATGCGCCCCTATCCATTAGAGGGTTTTGGACCGTATCCCACCACGCTGGTCCAATGCGGGTTGGTTGGTGGATCGACTTTTACATACCCATCCGACGCATGGATCATCTTACTTTTCAGACAAATGGGTGATCGACCCAAATTGCCCTAACCACCTAGGAAACAACAATGAAAATTTGTTGAGTCCCCGCAGGATTCGAACCCACGACCTCCGGATTCTAAAGCACACGCCTATACCACTACGCTACGGAGGAGTTTTACGGTTGATTTGGTCACTTTTTTATCAAAGTAAATATAAAACGAATGATTATAACGATCTCTTTAACTATTAGAGATGGTAGCATTGTTAACAATCAAAAAGTGTGATGTTAAATACACGCATTTAAATTTGAGCTTCTCGGCCAATTTTTTGTTGTTGGTTTTAATGTTATCATTTTAATGAAGGGAAACGCCGTTAATAATGTTGTGTCTCTGAGATGTCTTTCACTTAAAAGTGATAGTTTACTAATAATAAAACGATATTTCAGACGCCGCTTCGAGTTATTTATTTTGCCCCAATTCTGAATCTTACTTGACATAATCGTAAAGCAGATAAAATTTTATTAACAGGAAACATTTACAATTTCGGCATTAAAATTAATTTTCAGGCAGTTGCAGATGCATGTTGCTAATATCGCGTCCTATTCGGATTTGAAGACAATAAATATTTATAGAAGAATACAATGCACGCAATTCTGTTGATATTCATTTACCATGTTTTTCTGATCGTAACGTAATCAGTTAACTGTCCAAGTGGAAACTGATGTTCAATGAAACATGAAATCGTTGCGGCCGTTTCATTGGTTTTCAGGGATAAAATATTTTTGTTGTAACGTGCATTTACATTTTGTTTAATTGAATAAAGCAACGAGTCGAGCAAGGCGTTCACCTGATAGTAAGTACGCCCTGTTCATAGGAGATGCGGCGCATGAATCCGCTCGCTATGAGATATTGGATATTTTATTACGTTTAACGATATTACGGTGCACGTAGCCAGCGTACGTACGGGATAAACGATCGTTCAAATCGGAACACAGTACTGTTTTTATACTACTGCTTTGTAAAATTTACAGGCACCGCGGTGGTATTTCCCCAGGTGGTCCTTGGGATTTAAAAAAAACTACTTACTACCATTTATTAATTATTAAAGATTGTGGGTGACTATTCAAAATTAGTTTCGATTAAGGCTGAGACTTTTCAATAAATATTAAATAATGTCAAGAATATGGCAAACAGTGTAGTGCTAATGTGAATACAGCCCTATAATACAGCCCTAGAAATGGTTTGCCAGATTTAAATATAAGCGTACGCTACCAATGTTTAACGTATAAAGATTTATGATTACAGCAAAAGTATTCATAGATAATCTAAACAAGATTCCAAACTATATCTTCCTACTTAGGTTGGTCTGACGTCATGCTCCCTTGTGAAAACAATAGCCGCGAGAACTTCCAACTATAAAAAAAAAAACATGCGCTATAAATAAATATGGATTCTCATAAAAAGTTGCGGCAACATAGGTTAGCCCAAATTTTTCGTTTATCTTTTGTAGAAGTTTATTAAAAGAATATTGTTGTGGAATTGGTTAAGATTTAAACTTTTGTGAAACTATAATTGATTGAATTGGGTTATTAAAAGGAGCTACGCGTTTACTGCCTATCTGTCTACCGTTTAGTTGATATCAATAACTAAAATGTATCCTTCATTTATAACTGAAATATTTAGGGTCAACTTTGTCGGTGGTCGCCTGTTGCGATTGATTTTACGTATTCGTTTTGTACTTTTTTGTAATAATTGACATATTGCAGCAAAGAAACGATAATTCATATCTACAGAGTTAACATTTTTTTTAGATATGTGCATTCTGTTACGAAATATTTCATTGCAGCAAATGAGTAGTATGTCTTATGGCATTCTACTGTGGGGAAATGCGCCAGATACTAATACGATCTTTGTCCTCCAAAAACGTGCAATTCGTGCAGTCTATTACCTGAGCCCCAAAGAATCATTAAGAAAGTTGTTCACAGAAATAAAAAAAATGACCGTTAGTTCTCAATACATATTTGATAATTTAATGTATGTGCAAAAAATAGAGAAGATTTCCTAAGACATTGTGATGCACATGGCATACATACAAGGAACAAACATAATTTAATTCTTCCAGCAACTAGACTGCGAAGAATAAGTAAGTCTTTTATGGGACAATGTATACGTTTTTACAACAAAATCCCAGTAAACGTTCAGAATTTGACTGTTAATAAATATAAAAAGGTAGTCAAGGAACGTTTATGTGTTAAAGGTTATTGCGATGTTAATGAATTTTTAAATGATAACACAGCTTGGTAATGGAATGCTCGCTCCAGAGTCTTGTTTCAAAATTGCATAATATGTAATGCCGAATTATCGAATTGTTTGTTATTTTAAGATCACATAAAAATTAGCCCGCTGAGTTCTTTTTCGTCCTTCGTTTCTTTCGCCGGTTCTTCTAAGGTCTGAGGCGTCCTTTTCCGAACCGGATGTAGTGTGTTTGACAATCAATAAGCAAGTGTAAACTTCTATATTGAATAAAAATATTTGAATTTGAATTTGAGAGTACGGGTTTCCTTACATACTTTAGATTTGTTAAAAGTAGAACAAGAGTATAATATGAACCTACATAGTCTCATGGAGATGCAAAAAAGTTTTAACTAAAAATAGAATAGCAGCTAGCAGAGAAAGTGACACTCGCTTTAACAGGCGCTTGTCACGTCTAAAACTCGGTGCGGCAGTTTTGGGTCAGTCGTGGAATAGTCCCGAATTCCTAGTAATTTTAAAGATTTAAAAATGCAAACATACACGTTTTCGTTATCCCGCCTCTGACGTGTCGTCTCTGGGTGTTGTAATCAACTAAACGTCAAGTTGACAGCCAAAAAGGTTTTTAATAAAGCGAGGTAATTTATTTTTCTTGATGATTAAAGATGCCACTGTCTTGCTGGCCAGTGGTAAATAGACCTGACCTATTTAGGGAAGCTAAAGTGACACACTTTAGAAACTAAAATAAAAATGATGAAAAGTGACTTTTAAATTAAATAAACTTAAAAAAATATAATACATTTTATTTTCCATTTGAGCCTAATTCGTCATCATTATAACGAATATCATAAACATCGTTGTACTTTTGTTTAATTAATTCAAAACCGACCATCGCGTTGTCTCAGTACGGGAGACCATAGGGGTTATAAATAAAACCAATAGACAACATATTACTTAGAACAACTGCGTTTTACTATTTATAGGCAAAGAGGCAAAGGAACTATGCGGTTCAGCCAATGTGCCAAGTTGTTTAAAATTGCATAATATACGCCTGTGATGACGTACAATATGGAAATCAAGCAAGGTCGCGTACGTAAGAATTAGGCCAGGGGAACAATTACCGTGATTTAACATCCTTTGAAAGAGAGACGTTATTAATCTGAGCGCGTACGTTTTCTGTAGCGAGGTGTGAAAAGGTGAAAATGAAATGTTGCTGGCTCATTGGTGTTGATTATGATACTCTTTACGTATGCATTTTTAATTAGCTAAGACTATATAATTTTAATGCTATTTTCACATATAATGTCGGTGTTTGAAACAGTAAGCGTCACTTTCGCATAATTTAAATATGACTGAATGTAAAAATAATTAAATATATTCTTATTAGGTAACATTTATAATTTTGTAATGACATAAAATTACGTAAAAACATTACTTGCCATATGCGTAATACCGCAAAGAGACGAGTTATTTAGAGTTGTCTATTTTATAAGCAGTAATATAAGTTTACATAAAGTTGCCGTTTTATTTAAATGCTAATATCTGTATATTATTACGCCAAAATGTATTCATAGCATAATTCATTCAGTAAAGTCTATAGAGACGAAAATCATTAACCACTCTGGCGACCCAATTACAGACTTTAATGGAAGAAAAGTTGAATAAGGAGAGTTCGCATTTTTAAAGTTCCTCTGGGTTTCATAATGAGCAGCGCTACTTATTAAAAATATATCTTTTTCGCCTACATTTCCATTTTAGAACAAAGCTTTGTGGTACCTATTGTTTTTAATGACTCGCTTTTGAAATAATCGTACTTTGTAACTCATTTTTACTAAAGTCTAAATCATTTACATAGATGAAAATATATGCGTACATTTAGCATTTCAAAATCTTTTATTAAAATCAGAAATACATCCATGTCGTGTATGTAAGCTAAATACCAAATCTAACAATAAGGCTTTATATCTGATAAAATATAACGTAATGATTTGAGATGGGCCATAAACGATTAATAAGAACGCTTCAAGGGAATGAAGGCTTATTCCCTTGTTAATTATATATTACAGATTAATTTTCATTTATATATCAAGAGATGTTATTTTAATTTGGAGTCAGAGCTTTCTAACTTTTATAATAAATTGTTAACTAATTTAACATGACAATAGTGTAACTTAACTTAGATATTAAATCCAGAATGAAATATTCATACGTAATTATTTTCCATTAAGCTACGGTTTTAGTTTATCCATACCGATTCATAATTTTACTAATTACGATACGCGTTATACATAATACAATTTCTTCACTGTACCTATTGTACCATGGGATGAAATAATGATAGCTAAGGCAGAGTACCCTTAATGCGTGCCTTAAATATTAAATTATACCGTATGTAAATATTTTAGTAAGTTCTGGCGTTATATGTTGCTCGTCGAATTAATATATAAGTAATACATGTGACCTGAAAAATTCAAAGTTTAACTCACTTCAAATTAAGTTATCGCCTCAAAAGATTTTTAGTATTTATGCAATCATCAAAAATGTATTAAATACAATTTTGAAACCTTTTGCTTTTTTCTTGAAAACCAAATTATGAGCATAAAACAAAAAAAATTACCTATTTTTTTGTTTTTGTTTTGTTGACCATGCGCGCCATGTTTTTTTTATGGCATACGCAGGCAGACGAGCATTCGGGCCACCTGATGGGAAGTGGTCACCGACGCCCATAGACATTGACAATACCAGTGGTATGGCCGACGCGCTGCCTACCGTGAGATATAGGGTGTTAAGTCTCGTTTACCCAGTAAATACGCTGGCTACGGTGCCCTTCAAACCGGAACACAGCAGTGTTTTCACACTACTGCTTCGCGGCAGAAATAGGCACCGTGGTGGTACCCACCCAGACGGTCTCCTGTAAACAGGGGACCTACCACCGGTAAATGTTTGTGTGTAGCTTGTTATTTTCCAGTATATTCTAGATTTATGGGAAGAGAAATGTATTCAATGTAATGAAGTAACATGTTAAATTTATTTGAAATGTTCTCTAATTGAATAAATTAATTTTCACTTGAATCAGTATTACCACAATTGTAAAATAATATTAGTTAATTCTTTATAATTTTTTATATTTATTAAATAGTTGTTTCGCTACTTAATAAAAGCAAAAAAAAATGAAGATCGGTTTATGACAGGCAGTAAATGAGGTTTTATTTATTTTTTAAATGTTACTGGCAGTAGGCCGATACGGCCAATAAGTTGCGAAAAGAAAACATAACTGTAACGAGTATGTTCAGTTGGAGTTTGACCATGTGACCTCAATACGTTCAGCCATATTTTTGTAAACTACATAACCATTATTCGCAGCAGAATTATGAATCATGTACACTAAAATAATATTATTCACATTTTACATTCTTAAGTAACGGCATCATAGACGAAGCATTAAAATGAAAAACTAAAAATTGAGATAAGAATATCTCCCATTATTTGCAAAACGCTTAAGATTAAATTAAAGCAAATTCTTATTGATTTACTTTTATGTAATAGCATTTAAACTAGCTGGGTCCTGCGACCGCGCTTAAGTTCGCGTAGAATACTGTGGTGAATTCGAATATTATGTATAGTACCTACATACATAATTAATGTGTCCTAACTGTATAAGAGAATGATGAGACTCAAAGTTTTACGCTCTATTTTCAATAATGATTAATTTCAACCCTTTCAACCACTTTCGAAATAATAATCACTCTATGTCCTTTCTTCGAATCCATTCCTCATATGTACCAATTTTCATCAAATTCAGTTCAGTGGTATAGACAGTAAACGCAAACAGACAGACAGCCACGGTTAGTTTCGCATTTTTAATATTAGTATGGAAGTATGGATTAAGTAGATCTAGACCTCTATGATTTATGTTAAGTAAATAAACGCGCTATTTTTTTCATTCTTGATATTGGCCAGTGTTGTATAAAGTCACGTGTAAATGGCAACACATATTTATCATCTGCCAACGGAAGTAGGCGAGTCGCCGAGATAACATTCTATTAAAGTTCTTGGTGTCTATAATTGTTTCAAACTATGCGGAGTACGCTCGAAGCGCGAGATTCTCTTATTGCTGACTGTTGCTTATGTAAGTATTGTTGTGTAAGCAATCGGATCCCACGTAGCGCTTTGACTAGATACGTGTGCTAATGATGTTTTTCGAGTTCTGTATCGGTTTAATGCAATTTTTAAATAGGTGTTAACACTTATGTTACTTGTATGCAATTGAAAAGTTATTTGTTACAACTCGAGGGCATTTGATTGCTTTGTTAGATTGGGTGAGTGTTTGTAACAGCTAAATAACCGCTTTTAACCGCGTGTATATAATATGTTTGATGTAGTAAACATAACCATTGTGACGTAAATATATATGAAAACATTTTTTTAAATGTTTGTCTTTCTGTCTGTCCGTTTGTTATGGTTAAACTCTGAAATGTCACGTCCGATTTTGACGGAACTTTCTCTAAAAGATACCTGTTATAACAGGTATCTATAGCTACTTTTTTGGAAAACATTTTTTTTGTTAATTATCACGCGGACAAAGTCGTGGGCAATAACTAGTACCATTCCATATAAAGCAGCTGAATATTTTTCTGGCCTTTTATGAAAATAATAGAAAAATATATAAGAGACAATGCTTCCTTCTTTTAATACACGTTGGGCATTAAGCCTAATTATTAAAAAATACAAATTTTCAAATCTCGTCTCTTCAGCTCTTCAAAAATAAGTTAGGAGTATTTTTAGAACTTTTAATAAAAATTAAGATTATTTAAATGACAAAAGGCACGTTTTATCTCTACGAGCGAATATAATGGTCTTTTAAACACTATGCACGATAGCGCCGCCATTGCTAGAAATATTTTACAATTAGGTAACATTGTATCATTGTACAAGTAAGTAAAATTGTACAGTGCGATGATATAAAACACCGTCACATCTTTGCAACAACTTCTTAATTAACGGTTGTAATAACAGGACAGATGTAAGCGCACTTTTTTATAGGTTTAATTCGCAACATTGCGCCTATATTTATATCTTAACATATATAACTAATAGTAGTACCCTTAACTTAACATATATAACTAGTTTAAGTTAAGTAATATATCGGAGTACTGATTGTAACTTAAAAATACTTTTAATATTATTCATCTACACCTTAATTATGTTTAGATGTTTGGGCCTCGCTTATTGTGGAAGGCAGCTATTGTCATAATGTACAGAACGTTATAATAGAAGCTGTTTAACAGTGGGATAGTACTCGAAGAAAAAAAGAAAAGAAATAAAGGATAAATAAAAAATGCTATATAACCTAAATAAAGGTGCTTAAACTACTTACATTAATAATTAGTGAATTTATTCTTATTACGTTTTGTCAATATTTCCACTACTAAATCGTAGAATGACAGACCAGTTTATGTTTATATTAAGTTGATATAAGTGATTTAAACAGGTTTTTATTGATTTGCCTAGACCATTTTAGATCTAGAACTTTTGAGCACATAGAAAATATTTTAGTACAATGCTATAATATTTCACTACGATGCTAGACTATGACGGTTCATACCAACATACGTAATCAGTTATTTCTTTACGAAAATCCTCGATTTCATTCGGCACAGTAAGATCCATGTTATTTAGAACGGTTAGAACTAGTTCAGATTACATTATTTAGGGCAATCGAATAAACACCAAACGGCGAAGCAACATAGACGTTGCACTTTGTAATTTGTCCGCATAATATGAGTCGTAAGAAAAATAAACGCTGTAATTTCCTCTGTTTACGAGACAAGGCGCCCATCCGGACGAAGTTAATATAGGTTTATAACTGCATAAAGAGAATGTATTTTAGGTCGTTTTCAGTGAAATTCCTACAAATTTGAAGCAATAAATCAGATTAACTGTTTAATTGGACGTGTATTTCAACCTGCTCTCCTTAATTTCGTGACTATTTCTGTTTTTATACGACAACAGTTCAGCGAATTGGTTATTGCTGTCTTCCATAGATTTATACTGGTATTACGTCATAATACTAATATTTCTGAACGAATAATACAACATAATTTAGTCCCAAACTTAAGCAAAGCTTGTACTATGGAAACTAGATATATGATAAATACATAGATTTACTTTTTTTGTAAATAAATACATATTATATAAATACAAACACCCAGACACGAGAAAAACACTATGTTCATCACACAATATTGTCCTCGGGTGGGAATCGAACCGACACCCTTTGGCGCAACAGTCGGGGTCACTGACCACTGCGCCAAGCGGGTCGTCATCATTATACTTAATTTAGGTATAAAATTGTTATGTATTTTTGTAACAGACAATCAACAAATTTTATCTGGTTTTAGTCTCCTCAACGGAAACTGCTCATTCAATGTCACTGTCATGTTACATGTTATATTGTAGAAAAAAAATTGCCAACCTTTGTTCATTTGTGTTTTAAAATTGATATTTTGAATTCTCTTATTTAAAAGCTCGACAAAGATATTGAATTACACCATAAGAGAGAGATCAAGATGAAATGCAGAGTCCTTTGAGTTCCAAATCCACTTTTTTTTTGTTTGCAAATCGCAAGTACGTATCACTACGAGATTCATTGTTCAAGATTCATTACGTTAAAACACTCAATGTGTTTTAACCGTTTGAGCGAAATCTCTGCAATATTCATGACATTAGAATGTAAGGCATAACAAAGCTCAATAATGTAGAAATAATAATAAGTAATAATAATCACAATGATATTTGCTTTCCTTTCAAAAAGTACCGCAGTCGCATTTTCCATCTCTCGAATAAGATTTTTAATATGAAAATATAATTGTTGTCATATAGTAAGATAAAAGAAAAATAGATCCTTTGCCGCGCGTTTATTTCCACTATCTGTAGGATTTATTATCTTTCTGATGATAAAGTTTGTCCCTAGGGATATTTGTTACTATATTAGTAACAAATAAAAAAAATCAAATTAGTGATAATGTCGCATTATTAACAGCGCATATTCGTTAGAATTACATACCGGCAGCATAAAATTTTAGTTCAACAACATGTTGCTATTAACCGACTTGAGGAGACTTGTGTTTACGCGATTGCATTACACGTTTAATCTTAATATTCCACCATAGTCTGCCCCGTGCCGAAGGTCGCTAGGAGGGGTCCGTGTCGTCGAAATTACAATATTAACAATAGACGCGATAAATCCATAAAAAGTGTATTAAATATCTATGTATCGTCATGTTTACAATATCTATAATAAATTTCTATAAACATATTTTTTGTCCGAACCCTACCAAAACTTATAAATTCTTTTGAGTTATTCAAGCCGCAATTAAGTCTCTTTTAAAAAAAAGTGTTTTAATATCTAAAAAATCGTATTTGTTTTTATTATTATAATTGAACGAGCGTTAAAATATGCGATCTGTATTTAAGTACATACATACTAGGAATATATCGCATGTCGTGCACTCCTTACTGTTCTTAACTTAGACGTTGCAATTGAAGAATTTATTACCGGAAATCATTCATCATCTGTGTCCATTCACTAGCATCGCTAGGCGTTTCACACCTTCATTGCTGGAATCAGGACACGTGTTTCGCCTAATAATGTGTTACTTGTATGTGTAATTCTTTTTTATGAGTTATTTTCAATTTATTTACTGATGTATGAAAAATATGCGTACTGAACCAAAATTTTATTAAATAACGAGTTTACGTTTTACTTAATATATTTTATACTATAACAAACAATTGAGTTCGTGGGGACGGAAGCTTCCCGCGAACTTTGTGTTAGATGAAGCTTATCAAAGACAAGAGTCTGGAAGCATAACATCCAAGTCAAAAAAAATCAAGCAATTGTTTTTTTTTCTTAGGTATCATTGAAAAATAATTGTCCATTACTAGTAACTCATCTTAATATCTTTAACTATCCAATTTTTACAAAAATCTAAATTGAAGGAAGAATTTAATGCAACCTAGTATTAGCTAATTTGGGCATCGCAAGAAATATATTTGTCACCTACATGGCATAGTGTGATATCTAGGATGAAAATCTTGTTTCTTGGTTTTGTGAGCAGAGAAACAAGATGGCGTCAAGCAAAAGCATTTTATTTGGTGGTCTGCAGCTTAACGTCATTGCAGGAGATATTGTAATCACAAGAACGCTATGCATTTTAGAGCCATTGGTTTGGAAACAAATATTCCAGATTGTTTGGCTTAAATTGCTTATTAGTCGGCTCAGTATTTTTAAAATTTGAGGTAATTTTCACTTAATTACGTAACTTCATTACCAATATTAAATCTAATTTTACGGATTTTTCGCCTTTATTCTATATATACTTTATTCCCGACGTTTATCCCATTCAAACTTAATCTGCCCCTGATCATGGATGCGAAATGGACGAAGTTGCGGGTATAAACTAGGGTACTAGCAACTTTGCCCGCGTGCAATAGCGATGTGAAATGGCATATAATGTATAGTAATAATATAGTGTATTTATTATTTGCGTAGATAATAAGTCATAAAATTTCATAGAATTTCCTTGAACAATGACAAATTTCCATATAAACTTTCAACCCTTTGAACCACTTTTTTCTACGTATGTACCAAAGTTCATCAAAATCGGTTCAGTGGTTTAGACGGTAAAGATGGACAGACGGAAGGTCAGAGTTACTTTTGAAAACTCTGTAAAACGTAGATATCTGTCTAGTAATCGCGTAAACAAAACTGTTTAATACCAATATTTATCTCAATTCACATGGGAACCACTACAGTTTGACATGAGTTTTTTGCGCACTCAGAGCATTAATAAAAAGTTTCCGGACGTACATTGAACCGAATTAACGAGACCGAACAATAGAATCCGTGGGTACTGATGTTTAAATAGATACATAAGTTAACCGAATGTCGTTTTCAGTTTTGCCTTTAACAAATGTTGTGTGATATAAAATTTTTTGTAAGGTATTTGTTACTGTTGTAAAAAACTTTTGCTATGGTTATTTTTTGTTTTACTGCTTAAGGTTGCAGCTACTAAGAGGCAAATCTACTCAAAGAATAATTTGACCTGAGTGAAACATTTAGTTGACGACTTGCTTGTAATTTTCATAGCAGTTATGATATTTTTGAAGATGTTACGTCCTTCACTTGCAGGGGACCGACTAAGGAAGCAACAACCACCGTGTCTATTTCTGCCATAGAACAGGAGTGTGAATGTGTTCTGGTTTGCTAGGCAACGCAGCCAGCGAAATTAAGGAGCTAACTGGACGTGACATGTAATGCTCCAGGCGGCAAGCGACTTGTGGCAAACGCTACATTTTTTAATGAGCAGTTACATTTAGATTATATTGTATGTATTATTATGTATTAGTATGTAGCACTTACCTTCAGGTAAACATCCTGCTAGTTTTGTCACTACTTTCATTAAAAAATACGAGCTATTGATCCGAAACGAAGATAAGATCAGAATATACATCTTAGTATTAGGTACTTCTGTTTAATAAACCTATTTGGCGAATAACGATATTGCTATAAATGTAAACTTACAATTTTAATATAATAAACCAAAGATTCAACTTAGTTTTCTCAATTTTTAATGGCTCTTGAAATCTGAATCTTGAAATGTGTTGAAACAAAAACAAAATACGCAACAATACATATATTCATCATATTCAAATATAATATTCAGGGAATATTTAGCAAGATAAAAAGTGAAAGTTGAAGCAATCCTTTTTGCCTAAAAATTATGAGGTGAAAGCTATTTAAAAAACATTTATATGCTGCTGAAAATATGTTCAAGCATTTGTATTTAAATGATAATGATTTAAGATAAATGATCTTCTAATTTTTTTTATTTTCGTATTTAATAGAAAATCTTATATGTTACTTGAAAATATTCATTAACATTTATATTTTGTTTAAGATTTGTCAAAATTATAGGCAAATGTTAAACAGAAACTTCTCATACCAGTTGCTGCGTTGTGCCTTAAGCCCAATCAAGAAGAAGAAAGTGTTGTTTTATGGCTAATAATGGTGGAACAGTAATTGCTTGACATTACGTACAAAGGCATTGGTCAACTTTCTAATGAGTAAGTCGTAATAACGTTAAGGTAGCTTATGGCGGCATTAATTTATTATCTCGGGCGTAATAATTAACAACGTTCGTCGTAAAACGTAAATGTAACTTAAAATATAGCATATATTTTACTCATTTATGTTATGTTTTTATATGAATGCTATGAGGTGAGCTGAATATTCATCTGATGCTAAGCGATAATCCTTTCTAAATGAGAAAAGCAGCTCGTGATGCCTCAACTTCGTCTAATTTTACGTCTCCTTTACCCAATAATTAGAGTTAATACGGTGACGTTACTTGAGTGACACCGTGATGGTACTAAGAGTTACTATACTTCTAGATATATTACAAAAAGTTTACAAAATCACATCCATACTTAAAGAATAAACGTGAAAGTTTGGTAATTATGGATTTTAATGAAACATTACAATAACATAGCTCATATAGCAGAATAATTTTTTGACTTTAATTTATAAATATATCATGTGAAATCCTTTTAACTATAAATAAAATAAATAGAAGGGAAATTATTTATTAAAAAATAAATATTTAACCTTCATATTGTACGAGTATTTTGAATAATTCGAAGGTGAAAATAAATTTAAAAGTGTCACGTATATAAAAAAAATGGTAGTGATTCCAGCCAGCACCTTAAAAACCAAAAAATCTTTTAGGCTTATTGGTATATTCTGTGTAATCATCAGCATCACTAATAACCATCACCGCGCGAGTGAAACAGCGGGTAGAAGCTCTAGTCTATACTTATATTATAAAGACAAAGGATTTATATTCTTGTGTGTATGTTTGTAATATATAAACTCACAGCTGCTGTGATGATTGAAAAAAAAACTTTTACTTTTAGAAAGCTACAGGAACATAGGTTACTGTACACTCCAGGAAAGGCCGTTTCATAAATCTAAAAATAATACAGAAAGAGCCGTGGACGGACTGTTAATTTATAATAAACCTCCACCTTACCCCTGAGAATTCATGTGGTAAAGTAACGAAACTTTAACGATTTAGAAAATGAACTCACGTGAAATCAGTATTGATGCCGACTAGTTTCTGACCTATCGGAGGTGGGACCTTCATCAGGACGAGTGGGATGACTTTACCGTCGCTTCCCGTCCCGCATTCATACTAAACTTTAACGACTGTATATAGACTTTAAAGGATTTATATAGAATTCATACTCCTTTACTATGCGGCCTTCTGGGAGTGTTGAAACTTTGCCAGACTGTGCATTCATGACGAAGCATGAGTTCCAAGTCACGTCGCTTTAAAATTTTCAGTGAGTTCTTTTTCTGTTTAAACACCAACGCTC
Source organism: Lamproptera curius (assembly GCA_029286875.1). Classification (NCBI taxonomy): domain Eukaryota; kingdom Metazoa; phylum Arthropoda; class Insecta; order Lepidoptera; family Papilionidae; genus Lamproptera; species Lamproptera curius. Next base: position 3,453,461 of record JAGSMT010000036.1, on the reverse strand, counting down.
GAAGTTTGCTAGAGCCAAATCAGTTTGATTACTGATTGATCCATTACATTACTTTTATACGAAGGCGCCAAGACGTAAAGGGTTCTTACTCGTGTACAGCCACAATAATCATTCAACACAGTGTTAGAGCAATGAGAGAATCCAATTCCCTATTTGATTCGGCTTTATTTGCTAAACTCCATTCGAGTAAAATAGAGATTGGATATTGAAGATATAATTATTTCTAGACCTGGTGAGCTACGGCTTAGACTAGAACAAAGATAAAGACTAAGTTTTATTTAAAAGCAGTCCTGAGTTATAGTTCCTGGTCGATGAATTAAAGAGGTGTAAATAATAATTTGATATCTAATGTGCATTATAACAAGCATTCATAACCGCTTGAAACTAAGTCTCTTAAGCTCATTTAATCAAATAAGTTATCGATTTTGATAGCGAAAGTTAAAATAATTTAAAAAGAAGCAAAAGTTATATGTTATTTATGAGATGGCAACATTTTATCGATAGCAAAGGGGGTCAAAGATAGCGAAATACAATGTCGTAAAGCTATCAAAGAAACACACCCACAATAGGTATTTCTTTCAACGCCAAATATATTGGAGTCTCGTACTTAATAGTGCTATAGTGATTAGGTAAATAGGCGCATTGTTCGTTTTCTTGCCGAGCGAAGTGTAGGAACCACAATGACACGGTGTGTTACGCGCCCGTTGAAACGTGAACAATGGCGGTGCGACTCCGAATACGCAGCGACAAATTGCGATATGACAAAATAACTTTCCATTTTTAAATCGTTACGCACACACAGACAAATCGGAACCGTTCGTGGACTGTTGTGCTCATAATCGAAACAAATGTTACACGATTATTCGTTTCGAATCGATATTATGATCGGATCGTAATCGGATTGTAATTTGGTGATAAATAAAATCGATAGTATGAATGGATAGGTTAAGCGATACGTTTCGAAAGCTTGCGCAAAACAAGATGTAAGCTAATAAGATACGTATAACAATGAATATTTAAATTATTCATTCAAACTATCGTGCATATATTAATAGAATAAACTGTTGTCTCGCCTGAGCGATATATTTGGATGTCAGTGAAAGTAAATGTTCAATTTATGTGCGAATAGGATCCATATTGCGCTGACGCTTTCACTTCGCGACAAGGATGGGTTTAATTATTGTTTACTATTTAGATTTTATATCCGCTTTCAATCTTTTCTATTGTTTTACATTTTTTTGTGTTTAGGAGACATTTTGTTTTATTGTTTTTTCGTTTTATTTTTATAAACGGCAAAGGATAAAACAATTTCACATTAAAAAATATTATGTAATATATTTTGTGTTCACTACAAACATTTTTTTACAAAAATAAAATAATTTACAGAAGGACCGATCTTTATTCAGTCACTTTATAATAATGTTTTATTAAGAATATGTAGCATTTTTTTTTTTCAACATAAAAGCACAATTACTTCTTATTTTGTGAAATTACGAAAACTTCGCAGCGGGCCATTGGCCGTTAAAATATGCGCTTAAATCCTTTAAAAGTCCTTTTAGTCAATAAAAATACAGCATTCGATTTATAACTGCAACAATAAGTAAAGTATTAAAAATACGTTTATTTCAATGCGTATGTTTTCAACACTCAATCGGACTCCAAGTGTGCTTTCTAAATCTAGTAAGGTCGTACATCACTCACTTTATTTCACAATTTATATAGATTTTTTATAAATTCTGCACATATTTAGCTAATCAATTATGCTCAGTGCTTTTTAAAAGTATCCGCTGCTATACTGCTGCTTAAATATTTGAAACAAAGTTTCATGCGTGTGTAAATAATGACGAAAGGCTGTTTGAAAAATTTGTCCGTTCATCGGATATTCGCGGTTTGGCAGCGACGATTTGTTTACGTTATTCTTTTGTTACGATAATGAATCCTAAACATGTGTAGCACTTGTAAACAATATTCTATTTTTGAAACGGTAGCGAAAGCATGGTTTTTTCTAATAAGTTTTTGTGAAACTATAAATAGAAAGCTTAGTCGTTGCCAGTTTTTTTTTGTGTCACCAATAATGTTTACGAGGAAATTTTATTAGGATTCCATATTGTTCGTGTTGGAGAAGGCAATTAAATTTGTAGATTTTACTATGAATATTTTTATTTATTTGCGTTTGCCGTCTCTTATTTTTTATTCTTTTTTTAAATTATAGTTAATGATTCCTTTAAATGTACTATCTAACAAATAATGCAGCCTTTAGAAGGACCCTAATTACGTATATTTTACCAAACCTACTGTTGATGACTAGTGGAATTTTTAGCCATTTTTTTTTAAATAACAACTGACGTAACAAGACAAGCCTTCGTAATTTTAGCACATCCTTTATTTACTTTGATAGTGGATTAGATATGGTTACGAACGATAGCTGTTCGCCCGTGTATAGGCGTGTGCAGCATTTGCTTGACCTACTGAGTGCAGACGGGCGAATTCCGATAACATTATGAATAAAGTTGTTTCGCTCACTTACTCATTACTCACTAGTTAATAACAATAGATGTTCTCTTTCATTTAACACATGGTTTTTACACATTTCGTTACCTAATTTAGAACATTACAAAAATGTATTTAATGTGCGCTACAATTTTCATATAATAAAAAATGTATGCATTTAATGCAAAAAAAATGATATCAGCCTGCTAAAAATTAGATTTTTGTATCCAGTCTCTATAGTATTATTCTTAATTATATAATGCTTAACATTAGTTGGTCAGGTCGAACGCGCTTTAATAAGCTTCCGATGGTTCTGCTTTTATCAATTGCTTTTAGATAGCCTGTTAATCTATACAACATTGCTTTACCTTTATTATTTTCAACAAGAATTATTAAACAAAAAAATAATCATCATCATCATCGGCCTGTGATAGTCCATTGCTGGACATAGACCATCCCTTCTCCATTAGGGGATTTTGGACCGTATCCCACCACGCTGATCCAGTGCGGGTTGGTTAGTGGACCGACTTTTTACATACCCATCCGACGCAAGTATCATCTCACTTGTCAGAGAACTGGGTGATCGGTCCAAATTGCCCTAACCAACTAGGAAACAACAATGAAAATTTCTTGAGTCCCCGCAGGATTCGAACCCACTAGGCTACGGAAAAAAATCCATAATAATAACCACATAATGCACTAGAATATTATGCCGGAATTATAAAAAAGATAAAAGCTAATCTGCAGCGAACATCCGTGGAAATGATTTAATTGTTTCCTGTGCAGTAAAATTATTCCTATCGTCATTACTGTATGAAAAAATATACCTAACTGCGTAGTAATGAAATAATTGCCATCAGCATCCACATTTATAAAATATGTAATTACATCAATAATTTTTATAACAAGTAACACATTAACACATATTTATTGAATACATTATTTTCATAACGTTAAGTTGCCAATTTATACAAGATATTGATATCGTTCCCAATAATTTTAATAAATTATATAAATTAAAACCGCCTTCGTGGTCTAGCGGTATCGGCCGTTGCTTTATAAACCGAAGGTCGTGGGTTCGAATCCCGCGGGGACACAGCTTTGTGGAAACGTTGTTTTCTGGTTGGTTAGGACAATTTAGGCTGAACACCCAATTGTCTAAAAAATAAGATGATCCATGTGTTGGATGGGCATGTAGAAAGTCGGTCCACCCACCAACCCGCATTGGATGAAAACGGCGTGCATTAGGGGGCCTATGTCCAGCAGTGGACTAACATAGGCTGATGATGATGATGATATAAATTAGATATGGTATCATATAATTAATAAACAAATTTGAGTTTAAAAGTTTACTGCTTAAGGATACCTAATAATGGTATTCGATTCCTAATTTTTTTTTTTACTATAGTCATGTAACATGTATTTGTGTTAGCAATTAAATTTAAAAAAGCATTCAAAACATGAAGTTAAACATTTACGATTTTAAAAGTAAGTATATAAATAATATTTTTAGTCACAGATACTTGTTTTTTATAGGAGTATAAAATAATACGGAGTAAACATTACAACAGAAGTTAAATGGAATTATTAAAAGTAACAAAGTAAAAAAAACATAAAAAAGTCACATTAAAGAAGCTTATGTAATACTAAGAAAAACGCTACGGACACTACGGAGGCAGTATTAAATATATTAAATACTGTCTCCGTAGCCTAGTGGTATGGGCGTGTGCTTTAGAAACCGGAGGTCGTGGGTTCGAATCCTGCGGGGACTCAACAAATTTTCATTGTTGTTTCCTAGTGGGTTAGGGCAATATGGGCCGATCACCCAATTGTCTGAAAAGTAAGGTGATCCATGCGACGGATGGGCATGTAAAAAGTCGGTCCACCCACCAACCCGCAATGGACTAGCGTGGTGGGATACGGTCCAAAACCCCCTAACGGATAGCGGTTTATTAGGGGAGGTCTATGTCCAGCAGTGGACTATCACAGGCTGATGATGATAATGATATTAAATAATAAACTTGAAGTAACGTAATTATAAGTAATATTATTGAATACATACAAAAATAATTTTACGAGCGTACACGTTAACACATGGCAACACATTTCAAAATCTCGTAAGTAATCAGGATATGAGCGACCTCTTTAAAAGTCTCAATATTTTGCCGCGTAATAATCGCAACGGTAATAACATTGCGTTGCGTCAAGAAATATGCGAAGGCGAAATGTGATCGGATATTCATATTATTTTCGTCACGCTCCAATTTTTAAACGTTTGAGGTCAATACCAGTTTTGGTTGTGCGAATTTATTAATGTTTCGCGTAGAATCAAAATGAAACTATGCATTTATACAGCGAAAGTTTGTATCGTGTATTGCCATGCTGATTTTGTGAATTATATCATATTAACACTTTCGCTCGTTTTTTTTTCCACATTTTAATATGCTATTTAGACTTCTATTGGGAAAGTAAGATCTAGTCGAAAAGATTTGGATATAAAAATAATTAAGTGGTGATAAATTTTATTGTGTATTGTGGATACAATTTATTTTTTTATTTAATCATTAATTAAATAAAAAATGTCGCTAATTACTTTCAAATTATTACTTTTACTTAAAGTTATTTTTGCTTCAAGCGCGCTCTGAATCAAATGTTATATTGCAATTAGGGATAACAGAGAAGATTTATCAAGTTATTAGGCTTATTAAAATAATTTATGTGTTTAGTGTTATTTATCGAATCCGCTTGTAGCCTTCAAACGTGTTATGCGTGTGTTCCTTAATGAAAAATATCAGTTAACTTCAGGTGAATGTCCTGCCCGTTCCGCCATTCCATGTAATATAAAGAGATCCAGTTCTTTGTTCTTACGACACTTCAAGTTGCAAAAGGACGAACGACGTTGTGAAATTTAATATGTAAACATCGCCATATTGTTGCTGTTAAAAAGGTTGTAGTGCAGAATATGGTCGATGAAAAGTAACTGCCCACTCTATTCTGCGTTTGGAAATATCATATGCACTTGCGCCATATCGCAAAACATATAATGTATACCAAAATAACAATTTTATTAAAAAATCTCTGTTTATCCTGTTAGCCTTCTTGTCTATAAATTTTATTAAATATATTCTGACGATGGTGAAAAATAAATATATGACTTAAAAATAACTTAACTAAAAGCAATATCACACAAGCTTCGCACATTTAGGTTTATTTTCTATTAGCAAAACAACTGATACCTATAAGGTCATGGCGACGTCTATTGTTTACAAACATGACCTATTCAGCTCAGACACAAAGTGGTACAAAATCGGTGATCAGGCGAAATAGTGACGAAACGAACGCCTATTTTCGATAAATCCACCCACTTCCTCTCGCTCGAGCGAAATTAGACACATTTTTATACGTCAAGTTTCCTTTTGGACGCAACATATTGCTAATCAGCCTATATACGTACGAATGTCCCCACGTATACCTGTTTTGTGCGTTAAGTGGAACGGCGCGTGGAGTGGGCGGACATCCTTTAGCGTTAACAAGAAAATAAGTCTTGGTTAACGCAAGAAGAAAGAACTGCACAACGATGCAATGAACTTAATTCGAAGATGCACGTTATTACACTATGTCGTCTTTATACGAAAATAATGTAGGTTTCGGGATATTTTTTAATTGTTTTAGTAGCTCGCTGACTGAACTACGGTTGAGTCATACAAAAAGTATTTCGAATTCAACGAATCATTTAAAATAAAAAATGTGTGTACTTAATTCTAAATATTTCCCAGTATAACAGTCAATTATATTGTTATTAATATTCCTTGTGTTTAAACATACGTATAAAATTGTAATAATCGAAATGCTCTCCAGAAAAAAAAAACAAACATCACAGACAATCATCAGCTTTTCACCATTTTATCCTCTGTACCTAACCACATTAGCAGATTGTTTTACGAATATGTCAATGTTTTATATCCTTATCAAATATATTGATTTCAGTTAAACGACAAACGAGCGATTAATTTGTAAATAATATCATAATGTAAACAAAAATATATACAATGTTGTCTATGACCAGAGATCAATGTCCTTGTATGTCGGACACATGTAAATCACTTAAGCGAATCATCACTGTAATAACTATTTCGTTTATGCTTTCAGCCCACGTTCATATAGTTAGGTACCGTTGTTTTAAGAATCGGTTATTTGTATACCGTATAGGTGCATTTAAAACCAAATGTATGCTAGTTTTTTAAGACTTTAAAAATAAACCTGAACATTTCCCGTAAGAAGTTTTAACACTAGGATTATATATAAGATTACGAAGTGCCATTTTAGACATTTTTAAGTTATAAACGATGAATTATTACAACGTAGGTATGTATTTTACGCAAATATAGTTTTCAATTGTTTATTGTTACTTAACATCCCGTAAGTAGATAAAAATATTAAAGGACAATAGGACAATGTTTAAGCACAAATTATGAAAAAGGGAAAGTAAATATTGTATTTTTAAAAGTTAGTAACAATATTCAGTTATAAATTTCGTTCTTGTATGTAGATACAAAACTTTATTCTTGATTCAATGGTTAAATATCCTGAGACTAAATTTAAGCAAAAGACGCTTTACTTATAACAGGTATAGCCAACTTACATAATGTCCATTGACATTAATACGTTATGACATTAATAATTACATAGAAAGTATCAAATGCATTTTAAAAACCGATATAAAAAACTAATAAAGATTCATCTACTGCTCTGTTACTGTTCACCGGAAATTAATGCATTAATATTTCATCTATATATTGTGTCTCATTAAAGTTTAGCCAATTCGTCATTAAAGAACAGTTTGAATGTTAATTTAATCCATCACGCTAGTCGCTGGAGAATCTGTAACGATTCAAAACGAAACACATATACACGCGTAAAATGCGTATTAATGCGAAAAAATTTTGCGTGAATTTTATAGATGCATATTATCTAAACCCTTTGACATGTATATTTAAAAATTGTTTTTATCAAACCGTTTGGTACTTATTTAATATATTTAATATTGTAAGAAAGTATTATCGCATTGAACGTAATTTTACTAATAAAAATGACACACATATCGCCCCTCTCAATGACAAACTAGCAGTTGATCAACAGGCGATAAATATTACTAAACGTTCCATCTAGGTTTGCCAGTCTAGATCCGTTAGTTGTGTAAGCGACCGTGTATGTTCTTGAATTTATGCGACCACAGATTTAATCAACAGCAACAGAAAATGTCGCCATTTCCGTTAATATAATTAAAATTATTTATTTAGCTTTTACGGCAAAGCACCTGGTGAGGACGGAATTACAGCAGAGCTTCTGAAAGCGGGTGAGAACCGATACTTGTAGTCCTTCAGAGGCTCTTTAATTTCGTCCTACAGGATGGTATTACGCCAGAAGCGTGGAGCATAAGTTTGGTGGTGCCGTTCTTCAAGAAAGGTGATAAACGCCTCGAGAAGAACTACAGCTACCGATCTCCCTTCTGAGGCTCGTTTATGTGCTGTTCTCGATTGTCATCTTGAATCGTCTCGCTTCATGATTAAACGACTTCCAGCCATTCAATCAAGCTGGATTTGAAAAAGGCTTTAGTACCATAGACCACATAATGACACTGCGGCAGATTATACAGAAGACCGAGGGTATAATCTGCCTTTATGCTGGCGTTTGTGGACTATGGAAAAGCCTTGACTCTGTCGAATTTGGGCAGTGCTGCAGGCCCTTCAGCGTTGCCAAATTGACAGTCGGTATATCGAGGTTCTGAGGTGTTTATACAGCAAAAGCCACGATGTCCGTCCGAGTACAATCTAGTAGCACGAAGCCTATCAAATTGCAGAGAGGTGTAAGACAGGGTGATGTGATGATGAAGACGCCTTCAAACTTATGAATTGGAAAGGACGAGATATAAGCATCAACGACGAGTGTATTACCCATCTTAGATTTGCCGACGATATAGTCATCATGGCGGAGTCGCTGGAGGACCTAAATGCTATGCTCAATGACCTCAACAGTGTCTCTCAACACGTGGGCCTTAGGATGAACATGGACAAGACGAAAGTTATGTCTAACGGTCATGTCATGCCTATACTGGTGGTTGTTGGGAGTGCTGTGCTCGAAGTTGTTGACGAATATATTTACCTGGGACAAGTGGTCCGATTAGGTTAGTCCAACTTCGATGCCGAGGTCCATCGACGAATCCAGCTCGGATGGGTAGCGTTCGGGAAGCTACGACATATCCTCTCATCCAATATTCCTCAATGCCTGAATACTAAGGTCTTTGACCAATGTGTGTTGCCAGTGATGACCTATGGCACTGAGACATGGTCCTTCACTGCAGGCCGTATGAGGAAGCTCCAAGTCACTCAGCGAGCTATGGAGCGGCTATGCTCGTATTTCTCTGCGTGATAAAGTGCGTAACGCAGCCATCCGCAGAAGAACCATGGTAACCGACATAGCCCGCAAAATTACAAGCTGAAGTGGCAATGGCCGCCACTTAGCTCGGAGAACCGATAACCGTTGGGGAAGAAAGGTTCTCGAGTGGCAGCCTCGTACTGGCCATCGTAGTGTCGGACGACCCCCACCAGATGGAGTGACGACCTGGCAAATGTGCAGGAGGTCGGTGGATGCAGGTGGCACAGGATCGTACCTCTTGGCGACTTATGGGAGGCCTATGCTCAACAGTGGGCTTTGACAGGCTGAAACGACGACGACGATTTAGCTTTACTTTCGCGGAGGATAACGATGTGCTGTAGACACTTAATTAACACTATTATGTTCAGGTATTAGGGTCGCTGAACATCCCATTAGCGAACGGACTTGTGGCGCTACCGTTAGCTACAAATTGAAGATCCTTCTCGTCTTATCGCTTCGTTCAATAAAAAGTACTTGAAACTAAAATAATAATCATCATCATCATCAGCCTATGTTAGTCCACTGCTGGACATAGGCCTCCCTTAGGGCTCGCCTTCTCCATTAGGGGTTTTTGCACCGTATCCCATCCCGCTGGTCCAGCGGGTTAGTGGGTGAGCCGACTGTACAGGCCCATCCGACGCATTGATTCTCTTACTTTTCAGACAATTTGGTGATCGGCCCAAATTGTCGTAACCAATCAGAAAACAACAATGACACAAAGTTGTTTCCCAGCGAATTCGAATCCACGACCTCGGGTTTATAAAGCAAGGGCCAATACCGCGAGGCCATGGAGGCGATCATGCTGTATGTAGTCCGCAAAATGACCGCACCACAAGTATACGACTTCAGTGATAAAACCCATTCAAATTGAAATTGGCTAGGAAGAAGACATTGGCTTCGTGAACTCAATGATCGTAATGAAGAGTGTTAGCACGTTACCGAAAGCTGTTGTGCAACACGGAAACGTAACATCCAACCGGTCAGTAAGTTGTTAAAGTCGGCGAATTCTAACAAGACACACGATACCCGACGCGGCGAAGTCGTCACGCAACGTTATACGTTACCGCAAACTAACTGTTGCACGTAATGCCTGAATACTTCACTATAACCGCGACATAAAAGTAATTGGGCCCTCCTGAATGCTGATGTCACTTAACTTCCTTATATCCGAAGGTAACGACATTTATATCGCAAGCCTAAACGCTTTGTTCTAAAGATAAAGATCCTTTTGTCCTTTATTCCGCTGTTTTCGTTTTATATGCAAACGTGGTTCAGTATTGACGGATATAGGAATTGTTTAGCATAATGTATGAACCCGACAGAAACGAACCTGAGTTTAAAGACTTTTAGAAATATACAAAGTGTAAAATATATAACTTTTGATTAGTTTCCACGTTTCTTTTTAAAGCAATATTCATAAGAAATTAATTGATTAACTAATTAATACGACATCGTTTACTTGTAAGTATTGCATGATTAATAACACGCACGTAGCGTTAACCGTATACCGTTTTTACGACGTAAAAAGTTATATTTTTTACATTATTGCATATATTTACTAGTATAGAAGCATCAGGTATAGTTTACTAACGTTAAATTTAAAATGAAGTAAATTATTTACAACATATTGTCTATAGTCATATGTCATAGTGTTTAGCATATGCCAGAGAGTTTGATAGAAATTTGTATAAATAATTGTAAAAAAAGATACTTATGTATATTTCAGAAAGTTCGTAGCCTTTGTTTTTCGTTTAAATTGTTAAAATTAATACTCGATTAATAAAATATAGATAAATTAGTTTCCTTTCAAGTGCTGCTTGAGCGTTGCAGTCTCCGTTTACCTGCTCAAATGTTTATTTTTATAAAAAAAAACCTTACGTGTTATTCAAAGACAATGCATTCTTTCTCTGTGCCTCAAAGGGAGGTGAGCATTTTTATCGGCTATGTCGTCTTGCTCAAACATTTTACAAATCAATCCGTGCCTTTTTATGGCACAATAGGAATGAATCGAGTCGATTCGGCTTTTTATAGACCATTATGTTACGACATTTTCTATCGACGTTTGTTTGATTTGGCTGACAATGACACCCATTGTCCGGAACAACGATAGGAATAGCATGACTGTGGGAAAAAAGCTTCACGGTAATAATCCTTCTTTACGCAAATAAATATACCCAAGGTTTATCTGAATCATTGAGAGCAACATTCACTTCTAACGTTACATATTAATACCCGGTTATTTTAAAGGCCGCTTAAAGTAAGCGTTTCACTTCAGTACCGTCTGGCTAGTTGAATAAGATATTTTTAATGTTTGATTAAATTGTACCGTTAAAAAAAATGTAAAAAATTGTATTAAAATAATCCATCTATCCTCACAATCTTTCATATTTTTTATATATCAGATGGTTGCTAATGTCCATTTTAAGTAAAAAAATATTATTAGACCATTTTCAACAGCCCCTAAAAAGGCAACAGCATTGCATGGTATATCCTTTGCAAAAAAAAAATGTACAATTAACCCTGAGTGGGTAAAACAATTACTTAAGAGACGTTTTAAGGTATTTATAGCTTTAAAATCAGAATAGTAACATCCAAAGAAAATCTTATAATACTTCGGTAAAGTGTGTTATTACATATAGAAATAGATTAACCGTTTCAACTGGGGATGTAACTCCGTTCGGGAAATAGAGCTAATTAAGCTCGTGACATGGCTAGTCCCGCTAATATCCTCAACCCGTCTTGTCTTAGCTCTACCGAGAAACCTCAAGGAAGGAGGGATCCTTTGAGGTTTCTCGGTAAAGCTAACAAGCTAAGCAAGATTACGTCACGTCAAAAACACAACGATCTTAATATTTATATCGGACTCTGACTAACCTTGGTCCTTCTAATAAATAAAAATTTGAAAACTAGCAGTTGCTCACGATTTCGCCTGCGTGACGGCTATACAAAAAATATATTCTTTTGTATTTTATTTAAAGTTTCTATTCGGAAGTCAAAAATTCATAAAAATCGGACCGGCCATTCCAGAGCTAAAACAAACAGGATATCTATCCGTGATATAGAAAAATAATTAAAAAATCGCTTTGCTATATGTACTGATTATTTATCATATTGTACTCATTTAATAACGGTTTTTTCACATCACTCCATGCCCCAGGCCGGCGTGCGGATTTATCTTATCTTATGAACGAGTCGTATCGTTCACTATTAAGACATCGGCTTAATTGTCTCGTAGATACATTTAAGTTATTAAATTTTACTATACAGACTCGTATGAAGGTGGGTGAAAAATTTGTAGTAGCATCATACCTTTTTATTCGGCGTTTAGATGTACTTTAATTGTTTGTTTTTTCTTACCATTCTTTATTTCATTTAGTCTTATGCATAATACACCTTCGAACTTTACTACGTTGGTAAAAATTTGTAAATATTTTCTTATCTGCCATGATATTAGATCAACTAGCGTTATAGACTATAATGTATAAGTCTTCAATGTTTGAAAATAAAACGACATTTTTTAATGGAAATTTACATTGTGGACATTAACTGCTTACTTTATTATTATATGAAATAACTTAAGTTAGTTCTTTTTAATGTAGGTATAAGTATTTATATCCGCAATGTAATATTAAGAGGTTGAAAACAAATATATTTTCTCCCTTAAGATGTTCACATTGTTACTTAAAGAAATATCAATAAAAAATAAGCTCTGGATATTTATAGAGTAACAACTGACTTAATGGAACTTGACACAACAAATGTTCAGTAGTGACCGGAAAAATAGTGAGTATTACACTACATTATAATGCATACGGCATGTTGTAAAAATTACAGCAAATGCTGCCATATTAGGTACAGCGTTGCTAATCTCGATTACTGGCTACGCGAGAAAGAGCCGTATTAATGAGGGTACCTAGCACAGAGATATCTATTGTTTTTGTATGAAAAAACACAATGAACAACACAAACACAAAATATCGTGCTCATCTTGTTATAGTCCTTTGGTATTTAACTTTATTCATACTATATAATATAGGCTTCCATTGTTCATCATTACTCAAGAATGACATGTTGATAGAAGTGATTGGCTTGGGTTTAAGCATCGCCAATTTCCTATGCTAGCAATGGATTGTAATTAAGAGAGCCGAGTGGGGCACTAAGGCAGTAGTGTAAAAACATTAACTCCTTCCAATGAGCTCTACACTTAGAGAAATTACTGAGAAACTAATAGAAATCTAATATAATAGAGTTTCAAACGACATTGTAATGTGCTTTGGTTTTTTATTCAGGCAGGGCTAATTACACATCATGAATGATGCCTGGTCTCGATAATGTGTGCTCAAAAAGTAATTATATACTATGTAGTCATCATGAGCCTGTTTTTAGTCCACTGCTGTACATAGGCCTCCCTAATACACCCCTATCCATTAGGGGGTTTGGACCGTATCCCACCACACTGGTCCAATGCGGGTTGGTGGGTGGACCGACTTTATACATGCCCATCCGTCGCATGGATCATCTTACTTTTCAGTCAATTGGGTGATTGGCCCAAATTGCCCTAACCAACTAGGAAACAACAATGAAAATTTGTTGCGTCCCCGCAGGATTCGAACCCACGACCTCCGGTTTCTAAAGCACACGCCTATACCACTAGGCTACGGGGGAGTTTACTATGTAGTAAACTAGTCTTTTATTTAATTTTATCTATCTTCTATATATATAAAAGATATTCCCTTATACATTTATTGACTCATCACGATTTCTCTGGAACCATTAGGCGTAGCGAATTGAAATTTGGTAGGAATATTCCTTTCGCCGAGTAGAGGTCAGCTAAGAACGGATTTTAAGACATTCCGACCACAAGGGGGGTTGGAGGGTTGCAGTTATATGTTTCATGTTCATAAATTCTTCAAAGCGAGCTATATTATCATCTTTATTAACTAACTGTTGTACGCATAAATGATTAGTTTTCACAATTAACTTCTTAGGTCTCTATTGGTAAAACTTTCCTAAAGTAATTAATTAGCATACTGCGTACTATCATAAAAATAAATTACTCTACAGCCCAACATGTACACTTACTCTACAAGTCTTGTGCTTACATGTGCTATAACCGAAAACAAACTCTTATACGCGTTCATCTGGCTCAGCTATTAGTGACATTTATGTAGTTATATTTTAAAGGGCCTATAATTAGTGTGTGACTGCCTCCGTAGCCTAATGGTATAGGCGTGTGGCTTAGAAACCGGAGGTCGTGGGTTCGAATCCTGCAGGACTCAACAAATTTTCATTGTTGTTTCTAGTTGGTTAGGCAATTGGCCGATCACCCAATTTCTGAAAAGTAAATGATCCATGCTCGGATGGGCTATGTAAAGTCGTCCACCCACCAACCCGCATTGGACCAGCGTGGTGGGATACGGTCCAAAAACCCTCTAATGGATAGGGGTGTATTAGGGGAGGCCTATGTCCCGCAGTGGACTATCACAGGCTGATGATGATGATGATGATAATAATTAGTGTAATAAAATATCCGTTTTTAACTGTTTAAGTCGCAATGCAATTGCATATTTGCAATTATGGAACGAGCAGTTGCAGATCGTAAAGGGGTTAAGCATTGCAAGAATGAAACGCATCGCGCCGTGCGAAACCCAAGCGGGTCATTAGCATTTAACGTGGTATATAGAGTTTTTTCCGTTGCAACTTTTACTAGAAGTTTCACTGGCTCCTCTAGTTTACTGCTTTTGCGTTATGGCAACGCTGGATTGATGTTTTAGTGCAATTTAAATCATAATACGTTATTTTAAAACGCGACTATTTGATGACCGTTACTCCGGTGCTACGCAAAATATTTCAGGATCGCAACTAAAGAATTGTTTTTTTTCAGAATGCTTGATGAGACTGATTTATTACTTTTTAAAGGTAGTTAAACAGAATTATTGCCAAAGGTAATAAAAATACATAAGAATGCAGTCGTAACCGCGAATTACCTAAATAAACTGAAATTTTATTTAAGATAGCATTTTTTTTTATTAATTGCTCGGATTGTTTACATGCTAGAATCATAGAAAGAAATTAGTCGCTGAGAGAGTCCTTCAAAGCTGACAAATATGTATAATTGGTGACAACATGTACTTTTGATTTAATTACATTAATTATCAAAATATCAATTATTTCGCCTGAAGAATACGTTTGCATCTATTGAAAATAAAAATATTCGACTGCAGCGTTATTTTTCCTCAGGTTAAATGGTAGTTATGGCGAAAGCTGTACAAAATACAATGTTTTTACTATACAAAATTTATTTACATGAATTGACGTAATATTTTGAGATGCAACCGCAGCCTAGTCACGAATGGTAACTAGTAACCATATATTTGCCAATAACTGCTTGCCTAATGATAATGCAGTTTCAACTTGCTCAACCACTTTCATCGCAGCGCGTGCGATTTATATTTAAAATGTTGTTAGTCTTCTTTAAGGTAATACGAATACAAGATTAACGTGTATTCAATTACGAATTGAACGTGCCAACAAGATCCGTGAAATCAAACTGGAATAACTTTGATTTTTTTATACTTAACTATTACGTAATTAAGTTAAAATATTATTATCTCTATATATACAAAAAGATAAATTATGTAACGCATAGCAAAACTTTATGTTATATATCTGTACTACCTTTTTAATTAACAGAAATATAGCAAAAAATAACATCTTAAAATAATATATAGCAATATAAACAACTACGATGTAGAACTATGGCTATAAATACGAGCTAATTATACAGTGATTTACATTATTTATATAACTATTCAAGTGTCTAAATACAACATAAGTGTAGGTAATCATTTCAGTATTAATGAATGAAATTTTGCAATTTGTAAATGTTTGAAACGTTTTAATGTTTTAAAAGCAATAAAATCTTAAATAATTATTAATATTTCAGTACTTCTTATGAGTAAGTAACTGGAAAATAATAAAGAGTTATAAATCAAATATTTTTTGTGTTTCCTGTTCGTTAGTTCTCTTGCAGGTATTATATCGATATATGAATCATTAACATTGAATTTTGAAGTACAATACATATAAATGTCTAGATTAATGGAATGCTGACGGTTCCGTAGGATTATAACGATTCACCACTATCTTTGTATGGAGCATGCTTTGCATGCCGTAAAGTTCAATGAACTCAATAAAGAATATGACGTCTTTTTCATCAATGTTGACTTTTTTTCTGTATTATCTTCAGATTTTCCTTATATTTAAACGTCATTCCGACCATTACTATGATAATCCAACGGAACTAAAGGCGAGAAAGTCTAGAATCATATAAATATTTAACAACGCTTTTTGTACAAAAACGGTTTGCCAACGCGGTTTGGTTTTTTTAAATGTTTTTTAGACAAACAGGTTTTCTAATATTTATTTTTCACCTCCAAGCTCGCGGTAAGCCAGCACACTTGATATTAAACTACAAAATAATATTCTATTTTTTTTTAGGCTTTGCGGTTATTTTTAGACAGGTGTTTTAATGCCATTGCAAAACGTATACCCACTCATCTTTATTGTTGAAACATGGACTTCGTTGTCCATTAAGCTCTCTTATCTGGTTTTTGATGTGCTAGATTTTGTGATCTATCTATTCGATATAGTTTGAGTATTTTGATGCCACAAACCGATGGTCGTTTGATGGAATCCTGAGGAGAAACAAGTTTATGTTGTTTTCTTGTTCGTTAGGACAATGATCCAAGAAGTTAGATGATTATTGAATAGGGTCGACATTAAAATACGGTCCTGCTTATCAAGCCCATCTTTGTTAATTGTTATCCAAATTTACGCACAACTTAATCCTTCCATCGAATGTAGTTGAGCCTTATGGTTAAGAAGCTCGGATCTTAGTGCGTAATAACTGTAGTTCAGGTAAATCTGGTTAATTATAGGCAATCCATGCGAAAACTTGGTAAATGGCTTGGAAAAAGAAGATTAGGGATAATCTGTTAATCTGACAATATAGTATTATTAATCTAAATTGTCGTAACCACAAAGGTATCGTATTTGACCTTGATATAACTTTAATCTAACAATGAGGAGTATTCGTTAACTTAATAATAAATTATGTGTAGCACAGATATATATGGAAATAAAACACAAGCTTTATTAAAAACTTCAAGTAATACATGAATAAGCCTTTGTTACGGCTTTGTAGCCAATCATGCAACACCCGTTCCGCTAGAATGAATCACCCTAGATGGCTTGTGATTTCCTCGTATTACATGTTACGCTATACTATGTTTATTTGTCATCAGTTATTACATTGTAGCAACTAGCGAAACTTGATCTCGCTGTGTCTTACTTATCATCCGCAAGGTCTGTAGGATTTCGCCTAAAATCTGTTAATTATAAGTTGTTTATTGTTAAATTTTGTGCTATGACTTTTTTATTACTCAAATTTTGTTGTTGTTTAGTTCAGTTGTTTACCTGTTGTATATTTTTTTTTGTATCCGATCGAGCGCATGGTACTATCCAATTACACATCTTATAAGTTAAACTTATAAGTCGCTATGATTTAAAAAACATACACATAAAAACGTACTCATCAATTATGGTACACGGTAAATATATTTATTAAAGACTTCATAAAGAAAAAGTTATGTTTGAAGTCACGTAACAATTTTTACATTATAATAACTTATTATTTAGTGAATTGCAAAACATAGTAGACACGCTGATTTCTTTATTAACTTAAGATATAATACACAGGCAAATTTTTGTTGAAAAAGCCTATAACATGGTGCCTACAATGAACGTATTCAAATATACCACAAGTAAAAATTGAAAACAAATCATAACGTAAGATTTATCAACTAAATTACGCTCAAATACATACTATTACAGAAAAATACAAATATATTATACATATTTAGTATTGCGAGTACATTTATCGAAATTTCTTCACAATGAAAGCGTAATAAGAGCGTAGCGTCGCCATTGTGATTTTCGTCAATAATCGAGGCCGTAGAAAGTGACACGAAGTTGACAAAGGTCGGATGCGATTTTACGGTTTTTGGCGGGAAACGACCCTTGACTAGCTTAAAAGAACCATGAGAAATACAACTTATTTCAGAATACCTCGTTAAGTCACACTTTTCTTAGAAATATATAAAACAAAATCGATCAATGTCAAAATCAAATGTAGATATGCATTTAAGGAAATTTTAGTGAAACGCTTTGAATATCTCCGTCTCTGTAATATCCGGTATAAAAATATATCTAAATATGGATACGTAATGTTATAAATTGTTATATAATAGACCTGACCGATTCTATTTTTAAGATTTTCAAATATTTGCATACTCTATATAGAACATACAAGGAAAAAAAATACAGCTATTGCATTAACGGTTACGCCTGCTTAATTAAAACCTGAATTATAGTAGAATTTGGGCAAGTAATAATACTGAATAAACTGCACATAGCACTTTTATTAAAACCGCTGCACGTGTCGACTTCAACTGTTAGATGCATGCTCTGATAATTCGCGTCAAACAACTAACAACTAGAAGTCGCAACACGAGTTTGATATTGTTTGCGACGTCAAAAGTATCTCATTATGTTTGTATTAGTTTAAATATATTATTCTAACTTTGAACCGGCTTCCATCCGCGTGGTGATTGTAATGTGAAATAATAATTACATCATCAGCCAGTGTTAGTCCACTGATGGACATAGGCCTCCTCTAACGAACGCCTCCTCCATTAGGGGGTTTTTGGAACGTTGTCCATGCGCGTTGGTGGGTGGACCGACTTTTTACATGCCATCCGAAGCATAGAGCGTCTTACTTTTCAGACAATTGGATGATCGGCCCAAATTGCCCTAACCAACTAGGAAACAACAATGAAAATTAGTTGAGTCCCCGCAGGATTCCAACCCACGACCTCCAGTTTCTAAGGCACACACCTTTATCACTAGGTTACGGAGGAAATAATAATTATTACAATTTTTTTTTGCTGTTCGTGTCGGAATATATTATCGATAGCATATTTTTTAACTAGTTGTTCTAATAGAGTTAATATTTTTTTATTTACAACTCTGACGGCGTTGGCCTTCGATTGGTAGTTATCGGTTACTGAGAAACTGGTTTTGTTTAGGTAATAATAGTGTGGCTATACTTCATTCAAAGTAGTATTGTAAACTGCCAAAATTAAGTTTTTGTGGTTGCTGTTTCTTGTGACGGTTTGTCTTGATCTATGTTTTTTTTTATACGCTAAACCTAAAATCGACAGCATACCTCTTCCCAAATAACTGATTTTCTGCTTGAAGTAGATGGACGCTCGCGGAGTCGCTGTTATAGTTATAATTATTGTGCTCTAAATATTCAATTATTGAGTGTCAGTAATAATAGTTCATACTATTATAGTATGAACTATTATTAACAATATTTATATGTGTATTTTTAAAAGAGTTAAATAATTAACACTAAAAGAATATCACAGTGCTAACAAATTATCAAATAATAAAAAACCTTTATAGCCTTAAATTGTTGTTATATTTTATCTATATATAAAGCCTACAGTAAATATTTATAAAAGTATAGTAATTGTTCATTACAAAGAGTACAGTTATTATTAGTTATAAAGACTAGAATTTAACAAATGTGTGTAATTAAAAGATTGTAATGAGACGTTTCTAGCATGCAAATTAATGCAATAAAAGTTCCAATTGGTTTGATAACATAAAAAATATATTTAAGCGTATTAGCAACTTAAAAAAATCCATATGATAAAAGTGAAAACTGCTAGATACCGTGTCCCTAATTAGTTGATAAATCATAAAACTTTTCATGAGAATCTCGAACATGCCGGTGTATTAGTATTGATAAAATGTAATAATAACATTGCCGGCATATGAAAGTGTGTCAGTACGACAGAAACTCATCCACATGTGTTTAGGAGACTGTTTCCATTGTCACACACGACAAAATAAACAGTACAAAGGTAAGGTTTATTATGCTTTTTCTTGTTTTTAATTGTACATCAGATGTATTAAACAGGTTTATAATCGTATGTATATCAAAGGTTATTGCTTGTTATGTTTTAAATTTATCTTTTAAAACCTTTTAAAACGTCAAAAAAATATATAAATTGCATCGAATATTTATTAGAGCTTGTGTGTACGGCGTATGCTATTTGACAGTTAAAATATTCAAAGAAGACAGCTATTGCATGCATTAAAATTCAAGCGAAATCCTATTTTCGAACAATACCGTTATGAACTATCTGTACGGTTTTGTGTTTTGAATGTTCGCGTTTTCAGTGAATGCGAAAATCGGCCGTTCACCCGCTTTTCGCTCAACGCGACCTCATTACGACGTATTTTTGTATTGTGTAACCCGAAGAGATACTAACTACCATCGTCAGTATGCGCCTGCTTTCTTTTTTGTCACCTACTACCTATTTTACAAAATTCCATTTATCATGTAAGGACAAAAACTATTTTTATATGTCTATAAATTATTATACTAAGTAATTAAATATTTACTTACGACTCGAGTAACTAAAGAATCTTATCTTAAACTTATTACCAGTGCATGCCGGACATATTAGGGTGATGGGCCTATATTTATTTGGGCTCTATGTTTTGCATTATTAACATACCAAACAAAAAAATAACAGTGAGATGTCGATGTTCTCCGGCAGAATTTGTAACCACGACATGTGCAATGAATAGATATATGGAGGTATACTACTAGGCCAAGAAGAATACTATTACTACTATGAAAATTGAGTATTTAAAATATATTTTAAAAGCCCTATTTAGTGTTCGGTTAATATTTCACTTAAAAGAATAGCGTTAATAGTATCATTTTTACACTTAAAACTATACGTATGTCTTAAACGTTAACATTACCTAAAAGTTGGAGAATGTTTATCCGTACTTACAATAGGCGTTTTTACTAATTAAGAGAAAGTTTAATTTCTTAAAGTAACGTCATATGAAATTTTACAAAACAAAAAACGTATTAAACAAAACGGAAAATTATTTACTAAATAATACAACATCACTTGTTGTTTTGATGAAATAAAATTCGGTAACCCATCTAAATGTGTTGATTATTAGGTTTTTATTTAAAACGTTTTAAGATAAGAGTTGTCTATTTAAAAAATTCAAACATGGCATATTTGCGAAATTGAGTACTTTAGAGAATTCTTCTCAAATACACTAAGAAAATAACGTACAGTCGGTTACGTTTGAAATGCTTATTGAATTGCGATCTAATTGAATTTTACGTCTAGATACCATCTTAAACAACCAATAAAACTTTCTAAGTGGATAAATACTGCAACTTTAACATTTGTCAAATAACAAGCGCGTTTGTTCGAGAATTAAACGGTCGATGGAGCCGGGAATGTTATTGCATCAATATTTGTTTAACAATCATAAGATTGTTTTCATTAATTACAACAGTTAGGTATTTAAACGAAATGGAATGGAATGTAATAACATATTACAGATACAATTTTACAGTGACTGAGCAAGCTGTAATTAGGGGCGGTTGTAGAAACCTCTCCGTAATCAAGCCACGCTGTAATTTACGCCTCGTGTCGCGCTCGAATATTGCGGCTTAAATAATCTGGAAGCCTGATTACTTTACAAATCAAATATCAAGTTTTTAAAGCGAGCGATTATTTTAAAGAATATTTTGACGAGTAAAATCTAACTGTTATTTTGACAAGAAAACGAAGTGGACCAAGCGAAATAATTTCAGTTTCATACAAATATTGTATTCGATGAAGCATTTAACAGCTTTTTTGAAGTGAATAATGTTGCAGTGTTGCATTAGTTATTTATGTTTGTTAAAAATAAATCTAAAA
This sequence comes from Lamproptera curius, assembly GCA_029286875.1. NCBI lineage: Eukaryota > Metazoa > Arthropoda > Insecta > Lepidoptera > Papilionidae > Lamproptera > Lamproptera curius. The sequence goes on along the minus strand of JAGSMT010000036.1, from coordinate 3,431,664 downwards.
AGATAATAATCTTTCAACTTACAGTATTCTTAATTGAGAACTATTGTAATATATATTGCTCTTAACCAAAACGTATTAAAACGTACAAATTTAAAATGCATATTCCTTTCCGCCGAAAGACCTCGTTTACAATATTGAATCTCAATACTGACCCGAAGGTTATTTTCGGTTGATAGACTCTAGCGTTATGTGTGACAGGACAATCGGTTCCAACTCAATAGCTAGCGAAAAGCTCTTGATAATTGAATTGATTTGTAAATAAAGTTTATTAAAACAACGTTAACAACACGAAACCAAAACAGAATTCGTATTTTGTTTTTCAAGTTACTAATTACTATATTTAACTATTTTGCATTTCAGAACCAACAAAAACGTAAAACGACTCATAAAATTTAGTTTTCAGTTATGTACCTTATTCTCTGATTAAATTATTAAATTTGATGTAATAGAAACAAAGACCATAAAAATTTAACATGTTCACATGTAGTTTTAATACGAAAGATTTAATACAAGTCATAATCTATAATTATTGTGTCATTTGCTGTTAATACAGCAAGTGAGTTAATTTAATAAGAGATTAAATTAATATATCAATTCAGAATTTCATACTTTATAAATTTGCCATCTACCGGCTACTTAAGTAAAACTGTAATCGTGTTGAGTTTACAACAGTTGTAACATTTTGACGCTAGATGGAGCTTTCAAAGTGTACAGCCGTGCACGTAGATGGCGTTAAAAATGTTTTAAATAAAATATTTTCCCCATATAGACTAAAGAAATATAAAGTAATATTTGTAAAATATGGCCAAGGGGCTAATTTTACTATCTCAAACCTTAGCACGATATTATGATCAAGCGTAAAGTTGAAATTAAGGTAAAGAAGTGAAATAGGAAAAGATAATTGGAGGTATAATAAATAGGTTGAGAATCACCATCAAGGTTCAGGACCGGTGGTGGGGATTATGGATATGTTTCCCAAAAAATATTACTACCTATCATACCATCCAGGGATTGTTTTATGCTTTAATTGTAATACACTCCTTCTAAAAACTTTAAAATTTATTTACGTTATAGCTATATTAGATACAATTTTATTTGATTGTGTAACACTTTTTTCACTAGAAACACAGATTAATAAAATTTTATAATACCGCACCTAAAGAACGAGGTCATTGACGCTTACACACATTATATTCGCCGTGCCTATTCTGAACAGAATGAAATAAATGTTGCGATAAAGGAAAATGATTTTGATTCAATTAAACTAAACTTTACACATAATTGTTTTCCGATTTACACTTGTATTATTTGTGATAAAATCTTTTACACAGGCCTACATTTTAGATTTATAAAAAAATGTTTAAAACTGTTGCTCACTTTTGAATTCATTAACCTAAAAAAATTACTTCAATGGAATTGAATTGCTAAATAAAAAGTTATAAAAATTGCCATGTTGATAGTATAAACGTCAAGTTAAAATTATATATTACGGAAAAATAAGAACTTATTATCGTGGCAAGGATTGGAAATGTGAGCCCACGAAAGGAATGAGGTGCTTAAAGATGTGTCAATCATCTCCTTTGTAAGAGGGTCTAAAGTTTAATGTGAAGTTTTTTACCCGAATAACTCGGCGGCATTACGAAACCCATTATATTATATTACATGTTTCTTTTTTATGTTCCTTTTCTTAATTCGGATTATAGCTTTAAACTTTTAGTACCAAAACTTAAAAGCTTTTTCAATAGGTTTCTGTAACGAACTTTTATTTGATTTGTTGATTATCAAATAAATTATTTTTTAAAATTATACGAGAGATTTGAAAAGAATAAATATAACATATTAGGTAAACTGTTTATATAACTAGTCTTGGTCAAATATTATTTACATTTATAAAGTGATTTTATAGCAGAAATCGACGTAAAGCCTACGCGTAGAAGTATCACATTAATTATGAAAGTACAAATATGGTATCACAGACATATAACGACTTCTTTTATTCGACCACAAGACACTGTGTTGTCAGTTACTTGTTTTATTTTTATAAACACACATTTTAGTAGTATTAACTATTTCATTTATTTCACAGAGCAACAGCAGCACTTACCTTATGTAAAAGAAAATGTAGAATCTAAATAAGTGAAGTGTTTAAAATATCGCACTTTATTTAGTTTAGTCCTATATCGGGTTGCTATAATAAAATCTTTTGTCCGTGTAAGCCCGATGCTTCTTTCTTGTCAGATGCTTTTTTACTCTTTTTCCTCGTTGAAGATGTATCAAGCGCATTATCCTTCGGGAGGATTCGGGTGCGGAGTGGGGAGGGGGCGCGTGCGCATAACTTGCGCGTGACGTCACGTCGCCGGTAAAAACTCCATGAACCCAAGTCAAGGCCTTCGACTCCTTGCATTTACATGTTGTTATAGCCAGATCGCAATACATTTCGCTTATCTTTCGGTGCCAACGGGGCGATGCAGCGTTCCAAATTTAAAAATCCCGCTCCTTTTTTCAAATGTTCCCAACCGTCGCCTTTAAACAAACTTTAAATTTATACATAACCATTATTGTTTAGTTACACGATAATTATCAATAACAATGTCGATTTAAAACTTTTAACATCGCTATTAGCATGCCGCTCGCGTAAAGCGTAACTAACCGACGCAAACTTAGTTAATAAACGTTGAATATATAATTAACTCGTTGTGTTCCACTGTGATTATTGCCCAAACAAGTTTTATACACATCTCGCTTGTATTTACACGTAATCGAGTTTACGGAGCGGCTAAACTATTATAACTGTTACTGTTTCGGAGAAGAAATTCCAAACATCTACGTCAACAGACGCCGAGCTGTTTTGAGTGGCAATTATTGTTGAATTATCTGTTTTGAATGTGCCACTTCTGACGAAAACATACGAAGTGCGTCTCAATTCTCGATGGGTGGCTAATTATCAAACGGTTAAGTGGAAAGCTTGGATCGTTTACGTGCCTTATTTATAGATATTATTAAATATGTTTTAAAAAAGAAATATTTTGCTATCTATAAATTTAATGCGTAAAAATATTATGGTACTTATAGCTCCTAATATTTATTATGGAAAGTGATTTTTTGACTCACTTTTTATAGTTTGTAAGTTTCTCGAATGCTACCGCTAGTCAAAGAGTCGTATTTTGTCAATTATGGTTCTTCTAGTAATTTGATGTGAGTCATTGCGTCAATTTATATGAAGAATAATTTCCTATTTTTCATCTTTAACAAACTTTTAATAATAGTTAAATCTATTCAGGGAAATTTGATCGAAACTCTAACACGAAACCTTTTCCGTTAGATATATTTCGATTCAAATAAAATATTAGAAATTGAAAAACATTTAAATAAATTATAAGACGTTAGACTAAAATTCTACGAAATGATCCAATCATTACCTTAGAAGGAAAACAAGCTTTTGGTTTTATTCGATCGTAGATCCATTAGTTCCTCATAAGTTTTTTTATGTGTTATTATATTTCGTGACAAACAAGTAACCTATTCGTTTAAATACTGTGACTATTGTTTTTCGTGTTGAACAATATGTTACAGGATAAAACAAAAGTAATATAGAAAAAGATGCAATTTACGCCGCCAATGAGCTTTTTATCCAACCGTTGTTAATTTTAAAAGCTTAGTAATTTATATTGAAATTCTCGTACAATATTATTATCTTTGTTTTATAACTTATTCTTTTATCAAGATAATTTAATTCAAAATCCTATAGGATTTTTGAATTAATATCTAATTCAAAATCCTATAGGATTTTTGAATTAGATAATTAGGTCTATTTAGGTCTAATTCAAAATCCTTAGGATTTTGAATTGACAACATCACGCTTGTCTTTGACAGTCTGTTGGAGTACCAACAAGAATGCCATCATGGTGACGTCATTCGCCGGGATGTGTTACAATAAAATACACGTTCATCTTATTTGGCTTACGAAATAATTATTTACGATACATTAAGCGAAATTAAAATGCTTAATATACTCCAGTTGATCAATCATTTACATTGTAGATATAAACGAGTAATATGTATTCTACTATGACGGGTTGAATGTATTGAAAACTGTGTAGGTGTTATGAACAAAAGGTTACAGGAATTTTATATTAAACAAACCAGTAATTATTTCATGTATTATGTTAACTCTTTACGGATTTATAGGGTTAGTTATGTACATTTTATTAGTTTGTTTGGCGTTAGGGGATTTTTGTGTCTATAACTGCCGCTAGACTATGTAATATGTCCGCATGTCAAGTATATATACATTGCAAATAAAGTAAATGATCGATCCAGTAAATTAAAAGTGAAGTTCAATCATTTATTTAAAGTTTGCTTATGTTTTACTTCCTATTGCAGGTTGCAGTATGGGGAAACAGCACAGTTGCGGAAATAGTTTGCGAACCTCTTCAAGAAGTGGGTGCGGTCGTAGCGGGGCTTCCTACAGGGCCGCTGTCAGCGCCACAACTCTTACCTTTGACCGCTCCACTACCACCACCCTCTGCCTTCTCCTCGCCACCAACTGCCCTGCTGTTCCTCGGCGGTTCCAAAGCACCAGTGGATCCAAGAGCGTCAGCCACAGCCCTCGAAGGAGAGGTGATCGTAGTGGAAAATCAGCCACCGCAATGGGACGGCAAAGACTTGGAGACATTCCTCGCCTGGGAGAAGATATATGGTATGTAAATCGTTCATAACAAAAACCGTTTGCATTTGAATACACTGACGTTGTCGTTGCGTTCACTACTGTTTTTACTATTCACGTTCACTCTCATTATCTCGATGTACGTATGGGAATGATCGCGTAACAAATAATAGTTTCTCTTATGATAGTCGATACTTTCAGTAAGCGAATATGACTTACGTATTTATTATAGAACACTTGATGTTCTTGAAGCTGCCGTCAGTTTAGTGATCATTATTCCATCAGCATTCTGGCTATGTTTGTAGAAAGCGGTTTGGCAATAATGAAACGCGTACGCACGCCATTGTGTTGGTAATCTTTCGCAGAAGCGACTCGTATGCAAACCACACGCGCGCGCCGTGACTGAAATACCGTATTCGGCATTTTGTAGTTCGCTATGATTCCGAAGGACACGCGGTTATAGGTAAATGCGTGTGGCAAGTTCGTGTATAGAGCGGCAGTTTTAAAAAGATTGAACTCTTTATGTATAAGAACATATACATATTTACGAGATATCATAATTCTTCTAGCTTATTTGTGACAAGTTATGCTTTAATTTTGTTTATAGATATAATTTATTTTTCTTTAACCATTATATTGAAAGGTAATTCATTAGTCAATATTTAGGGAAATGGATTTTAGGACTTCTGTGCTGTTTTAACGAGAGTTATATTAAATATCAATTGTAATATTAATACTAAAATGCCTGAATGCATCATTAGCTCCGCTTAAATTAAATCCGCGTATTAGTATCCTCTTAATGTTTGTAAATAGAAACTAATGACTATCGTTTGACGTCAATATTACCAACGAATGGTATAAATGAGTTAGAACATAAAATGAGATCATACAAAATTCTTAATAATAATTTTGATTTGAAGAGAAGGTCTGGGCTAATGCTCTTATGTAACGTTAATTTATGCAAGGTGAATAATATGACATTCAATCTGACCTTTCCAACGCCCACAAGTATATCTATTGTGCCAATTTATTATTCCGATATAAGCGTTGGGCATATACAATTATCGAGATATATGATTACGTACGGTGTAGTCATGACAACGATAATGGCTAATAACGTATAATTTCTCTTTTTATTGCAGCCTCAACGTTGTTCTCAGCCTTGGAGCTGTATGGCAAGCCGTTATTGCGCGCAGCTGTCATAACACGGGAGGAATATCATTTGTTGTTCTATTACTTAGAGTCTGTCTCGGAAGCAAGTGAGGCATTGACCGAGCGAATGCGGAAATACATCGATTCCGGCTTATTGATCAGCGAGAGTCGTAAAGAAGGCAGCGAGACACTAGTCGAGCCAAAGGAAACTGATGATGAGGAAGAGCCTAAAAGCTTACTCACTGAATTGATCAATGAAGGTGTGATCACGCAGAAAGATGTTGATTGTAGCTCGGAAATCACAAACTCAGAGTGCAATGAACAGACCGAGGTTAATCGTAAGACAGACGAGGCAGACAACAGTTCTAGTGCGTCTCCTGTAGGTGTCGCCCTCCGGAAGATATTCGTAGACATTCCTGTAGACAATAACGACCAAGAAGTTGATGGTTCGGTTGTTGAAAATGATAATGACAGCTCAACATCAGTTACACTAAGGAACAGTAGGCAGTGCTGCACTGATCACAGAATATCTGCCGATGCATCAGAAAACGTGTGGGCAAATGTTCGATGGGATTTTCTTAACCCTGCAGACTTCGGATATGATCAAGTACGCAGCGTCAAACGTAGTCGTTCCGAATCGGCTATTACTCCGATCGCAAGTAGGCGACGAAACGACGAGATATATGAAACGTTGCGGGACGAGGGTGAATCGTGCGGCAGCATGACGCCCTACGAATCGATAGAAGATCTATATGACTGTATTAAAAACACGTCCTACATCAGCGCTGCGGCCGTGGAGTCGTCACCATCTACGGAGAGCCAATCTGAACCCCAGTATCCGGATTACGACGAAAAGTCTATCACGACCCGTCAGAGTTCCGTGGGCAGTGACAAAAGTGGTACCTCGTCCGCGTTTCGATTCTCTAAATGCGGATCGAGCGATTCGACCGGTGCGTACACTTCCTGCGAGTCAACTAGTGGCATCGGGACTTTTGCGCCAAAAATCCCAGAGTCGCTGATAACCCGCGACTTACCGCCGCCACCGACGCACGGCGATATAAGTGAGAGTGCTATTTTGCTCAAGCAACTGTTCATGGGCGAGTTACTGGACGCTTACGGGGAATACCTAGCGGCGTATCCATACGCGAGGGCGCTGCTCCGACGTAAGGCGCGTCGCGACGAGCACTTCACTGCCCTGGCTGACATCAGAAGGGGCGCCGCCAAACACACCATAGCGGAGTACCTCGAGTTGCCGGTGAGTACAATTGATTTTATTACACTGTAACAACAATCGCCGTGGTCGGATCGTGATCACAGCGCGTCGGTATTCCACGCGTGATCCCAACTCTCTATAGATGCAACTGCAGCGTGTTAAATATGGTCATTATATAAACGACTCAGATGCGAGAACAATACGTGCGTTTCTCGAGGATTGATATAGATTGAGGGTCGATTTGATAGCCGCCTCGATGATACGCGGGTCCCGCACGCGCCGCCATTCAATGCTAATGGGCCGGAAGACTCCACGTGCAACTCTCTCTCGCTCGAGCGCGGGCATTGTGTTCCCTACGCCGGCTCAGGTTTCGTGGCTGCGCGGGAAAATGCAATCGCGCTCAGATCTTATTTAAATATTAACGGAAAGAAAAGCAACGGTTGGTGACACATCGATTTACAATTTCGCTCCACGGGGCGCTTTTAAATGGACGCTTTTCCATAAAGTATAATAATTTAAACCATCAATGGTGAAAAGGTGAAACACACTGACAGCGGGATTACGCTGTTTTCGATATTTTAGTCGGAAACTTTCGCAAATCCTGTGGTCTGAATTTAAATGCTTTTAAAACTTTCTATACTTCTTACCGGATGTCTTAAGGATAATGTGAAACTAGAAAGAAAATGTTGCGAATAAGTAAGTTTACTTAGTCTTTTATCAGTATTGCTAAAAAAAATTATGCCGTACTACGTCCCTAAAATATCATAGAAAGGAAAGTAAATAGTAGATATATTAGCTATAAAGCATAGTTATAACGTATATTAAAAAAATTGATGCAAAAATAAAAATTTAAAGAACATAAGCTCGTGTGCTTACACCATTTTTGCTTCTCATTTAATTTTGTAAATTGTATCTAACTTGAGAAGTTTACGTAAGTTGTGTAATCTCTATCAAAATCAAGTAACATCTAGATAGAACAATCGCTCATCGGATCTCATAAAAGCTGATTAATTCAGTTCCCCGCAAAGTGTTTCGCTGCAGCTATTTCTTCTGCGGGACTCTGTCCATAAACAGAGATCCGGTGTACCAGTTAGCCGTGCAGGTACCACTTTGTGGGCCAAGCTCCGTGCTAAACTTCCGCTTTGCGCAATTTTTGTGCGCTCAATCGAAATGTTAATGTGTTTATTTAGCATGTGCCCCGTTTAGCTAACACGCTCGATGTTTTTGTTATGAACTGTACCTACACATATTTTTTGTGCAGATTATAATCATCTATAGATTTATGGCTGTGTTTAGGATTACAAAATAATGCAAGAGTTTATGCTAAAGCTAAGTTTTTTCGGTTTTAGGTAGTCTTAGTTGTAAATTAAATAGCCAATGAATATTGAATTGTTACTTCAGACGGATAGACACATAATCCCTTTATTACTTTCATAAAAAGTACAATAAATAAGAAAAAATTGCAAACTGCACTTATTATAAAGGGCTATTGTGACAACAACTTAACATTCGTATTCCAAAACCGAAACTTAGTATCAAATTGACTAAACTTAAATATTCAATTCCTCTATAATAAATTAATTTTTGCTATATATTTCTGATTATTTAAACAGTAAAGATCCAAATTATTAATAATTCAAGCTTTATCAAAACCCAAACTACGTTACGGTAAAATGCATATCAACGCGCGACGTCGATTAATAACGTTGACGCTATTTTATAACGCGTTAGTTATGATAAACGGCGAATAAATAGCGGTAGCAGGTACTTGTGCGTTCCGTGATGCAATACGCGTCCGAGTGGCCAGCAGGTAGCCCAGGGGGGCCAACCCACGTGTAATCTCGCCTACGCATGTCATCCGCCATCAAAGTTTATGATTTGAAATAAGCAAATTGTTTTGAGAAAATTTCGTTTTTAAAAATCAACGAAAATTTTATGATTGTCATTAGTTAATATTTTTCTTAGTCACCTTTTAACTCGATTTTTAACGTAATGAAAAAGTAGCTTTAATTGTATAACAATATTATTATTATTCTTATTTTTACACTAAGTTGTTTCCTTTTTTAAATTGGCTTAGACAATAGAGTTCTTATAGAGCTTTATTAGTATATATATTTATTTTTATTTTGAGGTTATCTTACTTAAGGCTTCTCAAAACCATTCATTGCAGAAAATACCCTTAAAACAAGCTCAAAACACTTTTATAATCAGTCTATCTTTTCTATGCATACATGTTTATCGATTAAAGTACGATTTGATATTCAAATAGATTTTATTATATTACTTGTGCGTGATCAGAAGCTATTTCATTAGAGAATACATAAACTCTCTTGTAGCATACCTCATAGATTATTGCAACTGCATACATAATCGAATAAAAATGAAATAGTGACACTTAAAAAAAACTTTCATCTCAATCTTCTTAAATAACTTTTAAATTTGGATTTAAGAAAGAAATTTTGTAAGGTATAACGTATATGCGGATTAGTAAATTTATTTATGCCAAAGTCATATTACGAGAACATTCAATATTTTGCGTCTTGGGTAATGTAGTTCAATTCTATATTTTTATAAAACTTCTGTTTAATTTTTATTAATACCCATACGTTTCATATCCTATTAGCGATATGAGTTTACTATTCATCATTTACTAATAGTCTTATATCTTGGCTTTACGTAAATATAAGTATGAAACACATTTAGGTCAGTTAAGTTCTTTTAAAAAGGTTTTTCCAACATCATTAAACAACTAAAAAACGATTACAAAAACCAAAAAATCAATTTAAGCATCAATTTATAAAAAATTCCTACTACGTATTTAAAATATATCATTTTAACGAAGTCTACCAATATAAATGACTAATTAACATCAGTTCACGCGACAAACATTTCACAAAAAACGCTCGTTACTGTCTCACACTTTCGGATTGCATAATGGCGGTCACAATCAGATGTCTCTCGATTTTTTTCAACCGTACGCTTCAGATTTAATTAACTCATTAAAGGTATAAAAACAAATTCAATACGTATTTTCCTCGACCAAAGAGTAAAAAATAAGACAAAACGAATATCGGATTGGAATTGTTGTTTAATAACAAGAATATATTTTTCGAGACCTACATTATTACGTAAATTAAGTCAATACCGTTGAAACGAAATGCTTAATTGGCGAATTACGAATTCAACTTTATATTTGAAAGCGGTAAAATGGCGGGAGTGTGATAAATCTATTAGATCGCTAAAGGCGGATCTAAACGTTTACATTTACGTGTTAACACTGAGATATAGCTTCGGCCGTGGCGCGAATTCTAAAATGATCAGACCGAGGCGCCGCCATGACATTCCTCCTTGTCTATGCTTCGCACTCGTACCATAGACGGTTTTACATTGCTTAGACGAAATCGCTGTGCAAATGAGCTTTGAGATTGGTAGATAAATATATTATAAGCTTAGCGAGTTTTTTTAGCACTAAAACAATTGTTCCTTTTCTAAATTCAGTTTTATTTAATAGGCAAAAACTACTTAATAATAAAGCAATGCAATATTGATAATATATTTGTAATAATACTATCGAACATATAGAAAATTATTTTTATTGTTATTTATACCTTGAACACATTAAATAAGTGACGATACATGAAATAATTTCTATTTCATGTATCGTCTACTAATAAACTCAACACAGCTACTCTTGTGGATACCAAAGGAAACAAATCACTTTTATAATCTGTTCGTTGACTCAACATTTATAAAGTACTTATAATCTAACAGTGGAGTGTTCAAAATAACCTCTCACCGTTTCCGGAACGGTCGGAAATTCCAAGCATAGTGATGCGCAGACTATCTTTACCAATGAATAAAGTTGTAGTGTCTGTTTGTAACATTAAAATAGAAGTTTTTGAATGAGAACATTGTAATATAAAACCGATACATACCAAAAAATTTTTTTTCATTTTTGTTTTTCTTTCTGTCTCTTTGTTCTGACTAAATTCTGCAACTAGCATTATTTTGACAGGGCTTTCATTAGAAGATGTAACGAAAAGCAACTTGGTTACTTTTTGTTGTAGGAAAAAATATATAATATCACGTAGATGAAGTCGCGGGCAACATCTAGTTCTATATAAATATTGATTTAGCTCCATGATTTATGATATATAGACGATTGTGTAATGGCCACACAATCGTTAAATAATTATGAAATCAGATATGTTTTTGTGTCGCGGCGCTGAGTTCCTTTCCAATTTTTATGTAACTTTATTTGTTTAAAATTAAAATAAATTAAATGAGTGTTAGCTTAATTTATAATAGTCTGTATACTGGGCTCTTACTTATCTCTCTTGTTGAGTTATGATAATAGTAGAAAATTTCATAGGTGAATAAAATTGTACTGAAGATTGTTAGTCATTTTTGTGTGTTAAAATGTTACAAAAAGATGAACGGCTAAAATACATTACTTGTATAAAGTTTATTAAGTTCCACGGACGGATACTGCTATAGAAATATTTTCGAACTTATGTTTTGGTAATTTTAAATTGTTATTAATTTTTGTCCGAGAACTATCTTACAAAAAAAATCAGTTGCATTATTAACCAATGAAAAGTAAACGGTGTGTACTTTCACCACACCTATTTCAAATATGAATTTTTCCCGTACGCGTATTAAAGGAAAAACGCGATTTCATCAAATACTTCCAACATCCAGATGTATCTCATTATCAGAAACCGCCTTTAGCTGTCCACTGTTGGACATAGTTCTTTGTAGTAAACGCCGAGACAGCGTCTATTAAAAAGAGTTGCTCATAATTGCCACGCTGAGCAGGCGAATTGGCAATTGATCTAATTACATTGCACTTGTACTGCAGATCTGTCTTACTCCCACTGTAAGGCAGATCCGCAGTCAAGTGGGCAGTAGTGTCGTCACATCCCTACGCCATAAAAATCTAACATCCACATGTATCTAACGATCGTATTTTTATTTGAGAGTTCAAATATTTATTGTTAAAAAACCAATAAATACCGAGAATAGTAACAAAACTAATTATCAGAAACGGATTATCAGAACAATATTAACACAAAGTATAATTTAAAAAAAATAAGGTGACAAAATCATCGAAAAGTAATCTGCATGTACGTAAACCTAACATTGTTTACGTACAAATAAAGAGGCAAATGCAACTGGGTATAGTATGTACGTGCAATTGAATATTTATTAACGTACCGGACAAATGGTATACAACGATCGCTATGCATTTCACAAGCGAGAGTCGCATTTATATGCGGACGCTCAAATGACTATCACCGGCTTGCGCACGATACGATTTTAATTTCAAATGGAACGTCAACACTACGCTTGCATTGTGTCTCGGGGTGACAAACAACTGTTGTTATTAAGTAATGGTACTAATAAATAGAAACATACGTTACGGAGTAAATATACATACGACAACGGCATTTTTGCTAGTCTCCGAAACATAATCAGGCACTATGTGATCATACTTATAATATTTTATATTTACAATTTTTTCTAACTAGCTTTTACTCTCGAGCTTCGAACGCGTAAATATTTTAAAATTAGGAAAGATTTTATGCGGCCTAGACGTATTTTTGCGTATAAACTATAACTTTTAACTTTTATCAACATCCGTAAGGCAGTTTTTACGTTATAAATAAAAAAAAAACAGACGAACTTTTCTAAGATATAATTGTCGATATAACGTATTTTATGGGAATAACTAAAGGCAAACATTCATTGCGATCTATATAAGATTGTTTCCGGACACATTTGTGAACCTTATTTCGCGTACACGACCAATGTAACATGTTAACGCCAATATGGGTTAAAACTTCTTAATCCAGTCACGTACAGATACTTATCAACTGCCAGGAACGCGATAACAGCGAGCCTTTTTATTTGCATTCCCCGCAATCCCGTATTACTGCCACTTGCCTAACGCCACAGTGCCATGTACGGCTACATTTGAGCCTACTTGCCACTGGTTTAAATATGTTAATCTGGACAACCCAACGTGTTTAACAAGGCTCTCCTCGCTATACGAGTGTTTATTGCGAGACAGACCTCCTTTATTCGGCAGAATATTGTGACATTCGACTACTTTAGCACATATATATGTTTGATTTATATTATAATGTTTTATATTTAAATATGTTTATATGGTGTGCTGAACGATAACAATGAATGTAAGCTTAAGTAATCATACCAAAAACGAGTATAAACCTTAATGCACAATGCCTATGCTTGTGTAAATGATGGTAAAACTTAATGTGGGATTAAACTTCAATCGTAAATCGAAGTTTTTCGTGACGTTCAGCACTTTCTCCGCGCGCTTCTTTTTTTTCCAAAACTTATAGAAGATTGTAAATTACCTTGTATGGAAGCTATGTAAATTAATAAAACCAGCTAAAATATTTGTATTTTCTTAAATTCTAAACAATCACTTCAAAGAATTGTATATTATGCGATGTATATACAAAACTTTCATGTACATATTTTCAATATTTCGTGGTATTTAGCCAGATCTTATCCTCATTTTTCTATACCAGTAGTATTGTCCCACAACCTCATAGCTCGTTATTATTGCTGATGCAGAGAAAATAGCAACAATCTTGACACACATCTCAACGTATAAATAATTGTAGATGAACTTAAAAGATAGGAGATTAATAACAAAATTGTCCCTTTATGGTACGATAAACATATGATATGACAACACTATTATTTTCTTGTTCTGAATTTAGGTGAAAGACTTTTAAATTGATTTCTAAATTTGAATTTTTTAAAAAAGTATTTAAGCTCTCCTTTTCCAAAAAAAAAAACTAAACAGATTTTAAGAAAAAGAATTCTTTCATAGCCAGACGACCAGTATACGGAATGTAGACGAACGTGTTGGGACCTGATTTTAAATCGTAGAAGCTTATGCATCATTAAAGCTCTGACATCTGTGTCCTTGTACCTTCATGCACAATGTAGTCGCTTAAATTTTTACTTTTTCGTATACTATCGCAAATATTTCGTAGAAATAGTGCAGAATACCTGCACTGTTTTTATAAATAATTTTTATTAATATTTTATCAAGAATTTTATGTATTATTTTACGTTTATAATAAGAGCTTTGTGCTTAACAGACGAAATTTCTTGTTTCTTCAAAAAATTTAAAAAATGATCCTTCCCTATAAGTACAAAAAATTTGCGATCTTAACTAGAACGGTGGCATGTTTTTGTAATTTTTTGATTGCTTTAAAAACTCCTTTACAAATTTTATCGCATTTAATTACTTTACAATATAGCCATCTTCTTAGGCTCTTTTCAGCGTCCATGAATAAATTATAATAAACTACCCACAATAAATTACCACTTAAAATGGAAGTCAAGAAAAAATTTTGTGCCGGAATCAAGATACGAACCCAGATTACTTGATACTAAAGTGATGGCGACTACCGATAACAACTAACCAAGCAGTTAACATCTTAATCAGATTATGATATGCTGCAATAAATTTATTTTCGTGAAATTTAAAAATGTAAATATGATATTACAAGACAGTTTAGGTATATACCTGTGGCTCGCTTGGAATCTAGGTTATCTATCCTAAAGTTTCTCAGTAACGGTACAAAATTTTGGATAGAGAAGGTATGAACTCTGATCTGCCGGCTTCGTCACCGGCTAATCTGAGTTCATAGAATCTTGAGTTGGCCAATTAAAATGATTGATATAAAGACAATTTTCCACGCTTGAACATGTTTCTTTGTGTAAAATTAACTGCTATCATTAAATTTTTACGAAAAACAAAACTAGAACAAAACAATTATTTGTTTTATAACGGTTTTTACAGGTTTTGCAAAGCGTTTGGTTATGAAACACCAAAAACGTCGTAAGTCGTATCGTCGTAAACGTCGATATGACAAATATACAAGCCTTTAATTATTTTTATTTTAAAACTCATTTAATAGTTATTATTATCATCATAATTATTATATGTAAATATTCATATTGAGTTAAAAATTGTCTTATGTATCATTACGTATGAAAATAACGTATAATATATAAATAAACGAAACATTTAAAAATATTTCATTTAATTTTGTGCAAATATAAAGAAAATATTCCTTATGCAGCTTTTAAGATATTTAATCTTTTAAAAGTTTACAATAGTCTCACTTTACAAGTGAATCAAAGCAGCGTACATCGATAATTAAAAAAGAATAATTTAAGGTCGCTTGGTAGGCGCATTACATATTCTCCGTTAAAAATATGTACCTTTGGCAATAAATATATTATTAACCATTTGAGGCCCACAATTATCTGGCGCATTTAATTGTATTATATATGTTATGATTGTAAATTTTTTTATTACTTGTGACCAAGGTAATCAAACTGTAAAGGTTTCAGAATATTCATTAATACTTTTCGTGTTATATCGTAACAAACATATATACACAAAAAAACATTGTTCATAACAATATTAGAAACATTTTTTGTAAAATTCTGTGTTAATCGAAATGTAAATTCAAACAACATTTAATATTCTTAGCAGGATATTCGTAAATTGTGACAATAAACTTTTTGTTAGCCGTATTATTTAAACAACACGCGTTGTGACGCTTCCTTTCTTCGCCACGTCTTTTTAAATACGTAATAAGGTGATTGATAGCTTTTTAAGGTGAATAAAAATGTCCAAATTTGTTTGTCTTTCCGGTCGTTCGGTGTACCTGACCAGCAGTTGCCAACGACCTTTGAAGAATTTCGCCCTGACTCTGGTCGTTCTAAATTCTTTTGCTCTTTGACGTTGCTTGTTTTGCGAATTAAGATGGTCGTTTATAACGATTTGGAGAGCAAAGGAGTAGCATTGATAAAACGTGATAATGCAAGCTGTTTGCGTCAAAATTTATTTACAGTTTGACAGGGGAGGGGGAACATATCTTACATACATAATGAAAACCTGAAGCATAAAGGTGTTTTTCTTCCTAATGATAATGTTAGTGGGTTGTGGTGGTGGTTTGGTAACATTGATGGAAATTAATAATCCTATTTATTTATGTTAAATTTCGTAAAACATGAGGTAGATCAAATTATTAGGTTTGTTGTATGTTTGAATGTATATATAAAACACAACTCAATGCTATTCGATCTTAATATCTTATTTCAGTTTCAGCTTATCTAAAGTTATTTAAATTTATCGAATTAGGATTTAAGTTTAAACAAGTAGAGCCAAGCAAAAGAAACGGTTTAATATTTGTAGCAAATTAACTCTCTGAGGAATATCATTAATAATTAAAGCACCTAGTGAATGTAATAGCTATTTACTAGTTCTGACTGAAACTGCCTCCGTAGCCTAGTGGTATGGGCGTGCTTTAGAAACCGGAGGTCGTGGTTCGAATCCTGCGGGACGCAACAAATTTTCATTGTTGTTCCTAGTTGGTTAGGGCAATTTGGGCCGATATCACCCAATTGTCTGAAAGTATGATGATCCATGCGTCGGATGGGCACATGCCCATCCGACGCATGGATCCGACATGACGATGGGTGGACCGACTTTTTACATAAAAGTCGGTCCACCCACCAACCCGATTGGACCAGCGTGGTGGGATACGGTTCAAAATATAGTATGTTGTTACATAGATGACCATCTAGACCATGAAGACCCGGCTGTCAAGACCACCTTTGGCAATCGATATAGAGAGTCAGTGTTTTCAAATTTACTGACAACCCTCTGGATTGTGCAGGTCAGATGCCAGTCGCACTGCGTAAAAACTGTTATTCAGGTAAATCTGGATGGATTAAAAGCCGACCCCATGATCGATTGGGAAAATGGATATGTGAAAGAGAGTTTTAAACATAGTAAATATTGAATGTGATCGCATAGCAGTGCGTGCATAGACTGCTCCCCCCCAGTTCTGCTTTCTACGCGCGATTTCACTGAGCTCCGCGCCGGCGTCGCTTTTTGTACGCACACGCGATTTTTCACGAATAATGTAGCACCTGTTACGTGACTTTTGTGTGTTTTTAACCGTCCACGG
Source organism: Lamproptera curius (assembly GCA_029286875.1). NCBI lineage: Eukaryota > Metazoa > Arthropoda > Insecta > Lepidoptera > Papilionidae > Lamproptera > Lamproptera curius. The sequence goes on along the minus strand of JAGSMT010000036.1, from coordinate 3,414,599 downwards.
GATACTATTCACGTGGCTGAGATAGCAATGTTTTTTTTTTATACTACCGTAACAGTAGTCTGTTTTTGCAATTGCCAAAGTCGAACGGTAAACGTTTACTGTTCGCGGGTTGAGCTGTTTCTCTGCTAATTTTTGACTGACTAAATTACTTAGTAAAATCTCTTAAGATATTTGACTTTTATAAAAAAAAATCATAACTAAAGGTGTTGTTGTAGGTCATAGAAGAAGTAGAACTTCTTCTATTTCTAATTTATTATGGGATCCTATTCACCCAGGACAGGCTTTTTACAGTGCTTGTTGAAGTGGAACAGTATTCTACAATAGGATTGGCTTCAATGAACTTAAAGATAATAACGTACTATAAATATTCAAAGATGGTATTGACAGCATTCACCGATTTTACATTCTTACCCGACTGAGTGAATCACATCTTTAGGCATTTAGATGATTGCTCTGCATTCTTTGCGGGACTCGAAGCAAAGTGTCCGGTTTGCATGGGTTTAAAATTTACTATAAAACCAAGTTAATTTATCGTAGCCTTTTGCTAAGACGTGGTGTGAGTCGATAAAGTTAAAGTACCTTTTTTTTTCAACTGGCTAGATGACTCTTAAATTCACATATGGTCACGTGCGCGAACTTTAGACGAAAAACTAGGATACCATTTGAATGAACAATACTTTTTAAAATGGGAAATGGATCCTTTATTGTCTCCTTATGAATAATCTTGCAGGACTCGGACTAAATTAAAATCTATATAAAATACTCTTTCAATTCAAACGAGTTTATAAACTTCTTCTTAGACATGTAAATCGTATAAATCGAATACAAGTGTGGCATTAATTGACTGTATCACTAATGTATCCAGCCTTATAAAGTACTATATTATCGGCGGTGCACACATTGTCTAGCATATAAAATTACGCAGCGGTTAGATGAATAACATTTATTCTTACAGCACGTGCAATCTTTCCGGGTCTCATCAATGAAACTCATTGAATAGCTTTGCCTTATAAAGGAATGAGAATTCCAAAGTGCGTATTCCAAATGATTCATGCGGCTACACAATACGGGTATACTCGGTAGTTGCATTATAAGATAAGGTTAGAAATCGAGCGGCGCTTACAATAGGATTCCTCGGGCGTTTCAGAGCTCGTATCAAAGCCCCAACTTAAAGCTTTCTTAGCGCAAGCGATGACTCACGCCTGAGTCAGTCGCAATCAGTTTGTTCCGGATGTAATTTAAAACAATAATAAAAAAACAAACTCATTATATACTGGCCAGTTGCATCTCGATTATCTTCTAGTATCTGTGTGCAGCTGCGATTGAACAATAACCGCGCTTTATACTCTGTATTCAAGGTAAAATCTATTTCTATAGTGGAAACGTGCGTGAAGGCCTTACGAACAGGTTGCGAGCGACTCAGTCACACCAAGATAGTTGAGATTGTGTTATTGTGAATGGCATCGTGTGACGGCCGTGAATTGTCAATCTGACTATTCTTTAGTCCTACTTGTTTACTTGCATTTTATTCAATAAATACGAACGTATTATATTTATAACGTATTCGAACGTAAATTCCGTCGCAGTACACAACGGAAGTCGGTTTGTAAGCACCGATTATGACCGGTCCTCTTCTGTCCATTACATCCGCTTAATTGTATTCGTTCAATCTCAATGCATGCTGTTTTAGCGTACTGAATTCGGTTTGAACGTGAAAAAATCTCCGCTTGTCTGTATGGCGCAAAGGTTATTGCAAAAACGTTCCACTCTGCGTGTGTTTGTCTCGTAAAAAGGTTCAAACAAAATATAGGTCTCTGTAAACAATCGTAAGTTTTTAAACACACAGCGGAACCATCAAAGTCAAACTTCGAATATACACGAAATGAAGGACGACCGGCGCACGTGTCCGCAAACATTTTCGGCCGTATTCAAACAAATTTACGTCTGAATATGTGCTGTTTATTTTCAACCCTTTGTACCATTTTAACATCAACTGAAATGCAATTTTGAACAGTGTATTTGCTGGTTCATTTAAAACTCGGGTGTGCGAAGGCATTTTAACCGGGAACAGTGTGGGCGGTGATGCGTCAATGACCCGCGAAACTCGTGGATCCGCATTCAGGTAACAACTGATTATTCCGAAACAAAATTTATATCAGCTCAATAAAAGACGTCCACATTTTATCAGCATTTGGTAGGGTTTTTCCGTTAACATGCGAGGACCATTTTGTAGGCAATTTTACCGGCCAACATTGAAATATGCTTCAGTAGCTTATAATTTTACCATAATTGTTCTTCTATGGAAGACATGTCATTTACAACTAGTTCCGTGACCTCGCTCACGCATTCCCGCGCCTGCACCTAACAGTACTTTCCCGTTGACTTAATGCCGACTTTGGACGGAACCTGATCTTAGGCAAGTGTACATTATAGCGTTGAGATGGCGATCGACTGTTGCAATTTAATTATATTTTGAGCATGCGAAGCGAGGCGGCCGCTGCGTAGATTGGAACTTACCTACCGGCCGAACCCGTACCCCGTAGCCTCTGGCTGGCTTTGCTTGCGTGCCGCGCATTCCAACCGAATGATTCCGAAGCGGCGCGACGTTGCCCGAGCGTGGCTATAAGCGCGGCCGACTTCACAGCGGTGCGTGCGCGAGCGCGGCGTGAACGTCTCGATCTCTGCCGTTTTGTCCACACAATTTATCTGTCAACAAACTTCTCCGCGTTGGAAATAGACGGCCCGAACTTTCGAGTGATTCGAACGTATATTGACTGAAGTTTGTGTCGTGTGTTGTGCGGAAAGAACATTAATTTTATTTTGTCTCAAAACTTAGTGAAGAAACTGTGCTTTTTTCGTTGTTTTGGATTGCGTGCAACTCTCGCGGCGAGCTGAGGCCGCCTTCGTGTGTGTGACTGTTTTAACTGCCGGCTTGAAAAATAACTCTTGATTTAATATAATAAGAGTCTTATATGGATTTGATGATTACCAACGCTGCACGGTAACTTATTAATACCTACATTAATTATTTGTTTTTATAGCTTAGCGGGTGGTGAGTCTTACGGCCTCAATCGTCCACGTCTTGCATGCGCCGTTAACCTGCGATTCTCTTTAAATTACTTTTTATTGGAACATCTTACAAAAATGAGCACACTTCGGTTTATACAAAAATTTGTAGTTTGACTAGTTTATTGACATGATTACTGATAAATTTAAAGCGATTGGTAATAATGATTAGTATTCGTTGTATTTGAAATTTCATAAATATGTTTTTTCAATAATCAAAAGGTTATGGTTAAATCAAAACGGTACTAACATAGATTAGTTTTTGTAAACTAAATTCTTTTATATTTAAAAATATCCACACATAGACCTGACTGGTTTTGTTTAATTACGCCCTGGGATGTCATAAATATCTGTCTTCTACAAATATTTTGTTTAAATATTTCGTTGTTAACAAGCTGCGTCATCAAAATGTTCAAAAGACTGGTTTCCATCACGTCAATCGTCAAAACGAATTAAAAAAAACACACGCTTAGTATGCTGATAGCTTTAAGTGCGTTCAGAAATTCGATGAAACCGGTACGCGTTTAAAGGTAAAGGGTTATCCGCAAATACCAATATTTCGACAAGATAATTGATAGTCCATTGAACATTTCGAAACGTCTTTACATCTAATATCCAGTATGTTATGAACAGGCTTTTCGTGAGGTAATCTCGCGTGAGTTATTTTAGTAATTAAGTTGTCAACATGGTGGTACCTTTTTATTAATATTCTTTGTGAGATTAAAGTAATTTCTTAATTTGCTAATAGCTTCGATTTTTTTCATATGCCCGTAACGTATTTTAAAGGAGCGTCGACATCTATTTTACTTAAAACTTTCATCTCCCAGTTTCAATTCCATTTAAATAAGATCTGTTCATCAGCTAAATTCTGCTCTGGCATCGGATATTAACTGACCGTTTCCCTTTCAATGAAGCCATTATTTAATAAACCGTGTTAATTCCGAATCTCGGCTGCTTCGACCGACTTGTGATTGTAATTACGTTCTAAATACTTCGTCGGTAAGTGAGGTTTTTTTACTAGTTACGACTAGTACTAGAATCTCAGTTCGCTAATCTATCATTTTAGGAGTCTTGTTTTTTATATTACTTATTTGTTTTACGCATCCTTTTCTTTATGTTATGGTGACTTTTTTAACAAATGGATCTTATATTTTTTCGGTTGTAAATACCGTTTTGATTGTTATTTTTTTTTATTAGATCAACCTAGTATTGTAAAATTTTCTAGTACATATACAGCACATAGCTACGCTATCTATTAGAGCTAAAAGTTTATAACAAGTGTTAAAATTGTTAGAATACTCTATATTTTTTTAAATTATAATGTGGCTGCAATTATTTTATGCCGTATTAGATTATATGTGACGGATGAATGGACATAAATATAGGTCGTGTCTAGTCGTAACTATGTGGAAAATAGGGTTAGTATGGTAAGGCTTCGCTAGTAAACAAGTGCTAATTTGCCTCGCAGTCTAAGCCGTGAGGCTTACTCACGCGTGCGTATTGCCGTTACAAAGTGCACATTTACAGTAATTACTTATTAAAATAAATACTTTTAATTTATCATTATATTGTTGACATCTAAGAGATTAAATATTTGTACTACGTCTAAAAGAATGTAGTAAAATCCTGCCTCTATTTTAAAGTCCACAATCGCAATATGAAATTAAACACTATTTCTTGCTTTGGTAATTCATCATTGTCATATTAAAATAATAAACGACCAGAGACAATTTGTTTGGGCGGCTGCACGTCAACAGCTTAGACGTAACGGTGATTTGGCAGAGATTGGCAGCTTTCGAAAGAAAAAAAAAAAACAACAATCTTACGCAAAACATGGCCGACGTAGCCAATTATAGACGCGTTATTTGTTTTGGAATCGACATTCCGTCGGACGACGAATGTACCTTTCTTCGTAACTCCTATTACTGGTACAGTAATGAAATAAACAAGCTACGATTCGTAGCTAACGACGTATGAAGGACACGGAACGAGGTGAAATCGTATTATTTGGCGAAACAATGCAACGAGCTATAGTGGTCCTAATGACCGATCTGATTACGCGTAAAGATCTCATGAGAAACTAGTATAGTTGTAGCCATTAGAAAAAAAACAATGAGATACAAGCATGTTGTAAAATTATATGTGTATTACATTGGTTTTGATGTTTCTCATCATCATCATCAGCCTTTGATAGTCCACTGCTGGAAATAGGCCTCCCCTAATACACCCTATTCATTAGGGGGTTTTTTGGACCGTATCCCACCACGCTGGTCCAATGCGGGTTAGTGGGTGGACCGACTTTTTACATGGCCATCCGACGCATGGATCATCTTACTTTTCAGACAAATGGGTGATCGGCCCAAATTGCTCCTTACAACTAGGAAACAACAATGAAAATTTGTTGAGTCCCAGGATTCGAACCACAGACCTCATGATTCTAAAGCAACGCCTCAATACCATCATAGGCTTGACGAGCCCCAGTCGGCAGATGTGTTCAGATTTTGATATGCATTAATGATAACAAATGGATCATATTTATACTGTAAAGGGTTTTCAAATCCTAAGCAGTAACTATAATTACATGATGCAATTTCGTTGATCCCAGATTACGACTTAGATTTGTATCAAATTGCTCTTTATTACACTGTAGTCATCGGATGTTCAGTTTTGCAGTTATATATATAACATTATAAGCTATTTAACAGCTCAGTTTTAGAATCTGAATAGACCGTTTCAATTGTCATAACCTTCGTCGTCTTTACTTATAATAAGTTTTGTCTTCTAAATTGCTTCCTGTTTTTAAGAGCTATTATCAATTGTGCAGTTTTGCATTATATGAACCAATAATACATATCAGTTAGCTTGAATGCCAGTTTCTATTTCTACGCCTTCTCTTACTAATAAGTTTTCTTTAGATCGACACTGACGTTTCTTCAGAGCTTTTCTGCTAGTTGTTCACAAACATTCTATATTAATATAGCTTGTAATGAGCTCATCCAATTTTTGTGCTATTTCTTAAGATGTTCGTATAGCGAAACATATCAAGAGTTTAGAGGCTTTCTCTAAGTTTATACGCACTTTACAATGTTAGAAAAATCACAGCTGAGGTATTTAGAGTCAAGATTTTCGTATTCTGAATGATTGATTCGATTTCATAGGTGCTATCAATTTTGACCTTTCGAGTTTCACACATTTCACAGGTAGCATAATGCACGAGCTGAATTGTAATATTTATTAGATCGAGATTCGACTGTCATTAGTTTCATTCCTGGCTTTTTCTATAATTAATTGACATTCATTTCACCAATATGGACGATTAACTTGACAGACAATTTATACTTTCTCAATCGATTGCACATGAGCTTTTACATTCTCCTTATTTCATAATAAATTCAAACTTACTTTGATAAATCATATATTCAGTACAAGTACAATTGCATACTTATAAATGTTGCAGAGCTTCTTTCCTTTTTATAATCAACTGTTTAAATCAGAACAGTTAACTTGATGAACGTCTTTTCAACAGCATCACGTTTAATGTATTTTTTTTAAATCAACTTTGTAGGATAACTGATGATTTTGTCTGTCAGTATTTAGCGATATAAGTATATATAATAACTGCCTCCGTAGCCTAGTGTTCAAGGCGTGTGCTTTAGAAATCGGAGATCGTGGGTTCGAATCTTGCGGGGACTTCATTTTTTTTTATTGCATACGCAGCAGACGAGAAGTCGGGTCCACCTGATGGAAAGTGGTCACCGACGCCCATGACATTGGCCATCAGGTATCACCAACGCGCTGCCTACCGTGAGACTATGATGTTAAGTCTCGTTTATCCAGTAATTACGCTGGCTACGGTGCCCTTCAAACCTGAACACTGTAGTGTTTTCACTACTGCTTACAGGCACCGTGGTGGTACCCACCCAGACGGTCCCTTGTAAAAAGGGGACCTACCACCGGTCAAATTCACTGATGATTCATTGTTGTTTCCTAGTTGGTTAGGGCAATTTGGGCTGATCACCCAATTGTCTGAAAAGTAAGATGATCCATGCGTCGGACGAGCATGTTAAAAGTCGGTCCACCCACCAACCCGGATTGGACCAGCGTGGTGGGATACGGTCCAAAAACCCCTTAACGGAGAAGGAGGGTCTATGTCCAGCAGTGAACTTACACAAGCTGATGATGATGATGAAGTAGATATAGTATTAGTTTACTGCTACGTTGTTTTTAACTCTATCTCTCGAGCACTCAAATATGACCCAAATGCCCCGTGTTAAAAAAAGTAAAGCCAACAGTTGATAAGATAATTGGTGTAAGTAATTATCAAATTTCACACTTCTCGCCACTTATCACACAACAAATATTGTCCCGTTTTTTATCACGCACGTAAGTAAAGTTTCGTAACAGTATCTCACATAGAACTAAATTTGAGTTTGGAACACCATATTTTTTTTTGTTTTCAAAGCGAGGTCAGGAGTCACAGATCACTGCTGTATGTCGTATTTTCAAATGGATTAACATCTCACGAGGCACGTTAACAATGTTTTAGAACGTAGTTAAACGAGTGTTGTAAGAATTTTTAGTGCTGGCCGAAAAGGAACATAAAATGTTTTTTTTTGCTTCGGAGAAAGAATACAGAGCATCTGACGGCCACCAGATTATAAATAACACCGAAAACATCGGTGCGTTTTCTCTTAATGGCTGCCCGGACACTTTTATAGGTCACCTTTCTATGATTAATATTTATCAACATACGCTACATTTAAGTCGGATTCAGTTTCCGACATTTTATTTGATTAACGATCGTATAATATAAACCTGACACGATTACAAGAATTCCCAGTTATCACTTCGAAAGAGCCATAACTGTCAACAACGTCGTATTTTCAGATGAAAAAAAAAATTGAATTTCGAAACCTTATGTTTCGAAACTCAAAATTTTTTTCGTTTTTATGTCACAAATATTTATTTTCAGCCATTAATTCGAACATTCTTATGATTTTTTGAATATCATGCATATTATTTCTGTTTAACTTTTCAAACACCTTCGCTTCGTAGTGTGGTTAAGAGACCGGGTTATCGAGCAACAGTTAGAATCATTTAAATAACGTCACGCCGCTAATAGTCGGAGGTGAGCTAACGGTCCTCGCCCTTCAAACCTAAGATTAAGTTACTGCCAAGTACTTTCAAGTTTAAACGTTTGACACTTAGCGGCACTAAGCACTGGAGTTGTTTACGTAACTGGAGTAAGTTAAACACTTCACTTGATGTCTATCTATCGCATTTCAATATCAATCTTATATATATGACACTAAGAATTATAATGCATTGGACGGAAAATGATGGGTACATGTAAACCGAATTATTTATAATATAAACATTCCCTTAGACAACGTCATACGTCACGGCGTCTTGGGTTCATCATTCGATGTGTTCGATCGACTTTTAGTTATTAACTATTATTTAATTTATATTCATAAGGTCGCATGTAATTTCGTCATTAACTTTTCCAAATATGGTTATAAATTACATTATGATAGCGCATTTACGGCGCATGGGATAGTGGGCATTTTCGGCGCACCCGGTGGCCTGTTAAGTGACGCCTCCCACCCGATAGCCCATCTCACGAGCGGCCCACTTACGCCCAAGGTCATCGGCTGACCTCCTAATCTCTCTATTTCCGTGACTGGAGACACCTGAACACGACCCACCCGCCCCGTTACACGGCCGTAGATAAAACCGAAACACAACTGGCCCGAATCGCTTCGCGTATTTGTTTTATCGTACTATTACGACATCGACCGTTATACCAGCGCTGACTGATTTCACATTAATATACATTTATAATTATCTATACTAGTCCTATTAAGCGCGTTTACGACGTTGTGTGTTTTCGAGGAACTTAAAAATTGGCTCGTTTCAATCGTTCATCGTTTAAGGGGCACGTGATAAAGAAGCGTTTCTAAATGCGAAGCGTCGAAGCGTCCACTGTCCGTCCGATATTGAAGTGGCCGTGCCAAAATCGTAAACGATGGGCGTTCATAAATAGCTTTACGGGCACGGTCACGTAGCGGCGCCCGCGACAGATCCACGGATAGGGCGCCAATCAGAGCGTATGCCTCGTATCGCGGCCCCACTGAAACACAACACACTTTCTAATCTACGCCTTTGTCACTACGTTCGCCTATTGCCTTCGTGTCTCGGACTTTCGCCGATTGTTTTCACGCCACATTAGACTGCTAAGACTAATCGCCCGTGAACGTTTTACAAGTTGCATCACAGCACCATAACCCGAAGGTTGCGAATTCCTTCAGTCGCTTCGCGGGCGAGTGTATCACGTTTGTCGGATCCGTTTTGTTACAGCCAGATTGCATTTAATCTTGACTGCGGTTTGTCCGACCACCGCTCGGATATTACATTGCGTGTTCGACACGTCCACCAGGCTGAGAAATAGAAGTGAGGGATAAGCTTTGCCCCTTGATAAGCTCTACGACGTGCTCTACCTCCAAGTAATCATTGGAGATGGAGCGTTTACGATTCGATGTACGCGAACGAAATGAATTAAGAATACAAAGTATTGTATTCGATGTTCAGCCGTCCGTGGAACGAGCTGCAGGTATACATAGCTTTAAAGAAGGGCTTTATAAAGCAGTGGATCTTTAACCGGCTGTTATTTTTAAGGCGATGTGGATGCGTGTACGTATTTTAGAAGTGCGCGTTGTACGAGGGCGAGGCGCGTGGCAAGTGGAGGACGCGGGGACCGGTCCGCGTACCGGTTTGCATCGCCCGGCTTAGGACTAACCGTTTTATTAGCCGAGCCGTGCTCCACAAACCACAGCCACCGGAGCTGGCAGCCCCAAGCGACACTGAAAACCCGCACTAATCAACACGTATACTCAATCTAGAAAAATCAGATAATAAATAGCACTTAAACGCTTCAACTTTGGTATCCAAGCTAAAATCATTGACATAACCTATAATTTGCTTATAAAGCGCCATTTGTTGCATTGTTTACTTATTTAGGACTTTTATAACTCAGATATAGAACACGACACGCAACGGAACGGACTATTTTAATTTAACGCCCCCTCTCTTACTTGGATTGCGTTCAATGGCGAACTAAATTACACTATCGGTACAGACGAGAAACGACTCTGTCGACGTCAAACAGTTTTACAAAGTGTCTCGGTCGTTTTGCAATGCCATTGTAAGCGAACACACAATCGTCAAATAGAAACAATCGTCTTGACACAGGTGTAGTTGCGATTGCGACTTTATTGAACGAAATCATGTAAGTTTTATTACTCGGCATTGAGCAACACATGGTAAACGGCGAACGCATTAGGTGAAAGATAAACATCGTCGTTAGCGGTTAACCCGAATAGCCGAATGTCGTCTATGGCAATAATTTACCATTTCCATTTTACGTTAACACACGCGCGTGAGAATTGCGAGGAGATGCAAATGTATGAATGGTGGAACGAATGGTAATCAGTCTCTTTGCCGGGTCGAGATAAAGGTGAATTCTGAACATGCGTCTTCTGTACACAATTGTGAAATCTCAGCATGCATGAAGGTATCGTGGTATTGAATGTTTATTACGACGTCATTAATCGAACAAAATATAGTATTGGCTATGCAATGAATAAAAGTTTTTTCAATTCATTAAATAATTTAAATCTGATATTATACCTCTTTTAATGAAGCTATCATACTCGTAAATACAAGTATTTTATGTTATAATTAAACAATATTTTGAACTGTGTTAACAAGCTAAACTCGTAATACAAAATTTCATTGCGGAAACAAGTTTGATGTCAACATCGTGACCGATTTATCTAACAAGTGATTTGCAACTCGCAATAAAAAGTGTCTCATTCTTTGTGATTTTTACAAATGTCTTAAGTAAAATAAGCAATTTTAAAGGTGATTAAAAGTTATAATGTCTGTTTGCACCATGTATTGGCCTTGCCTGTTCACTCGAATCGCGTGGCACCTTGCCACGGCAGTGTTTTGGGTGCGCGACAGTGGCGACACACTTTCGTCCGCCGCGCCTTACCTCGCGCTAGGGACGGCTCGCTCTCAGTCACACTTCATTACAAAACGCGGCAACTGGGTTAATGAACCTATACCATATTATCCGTCAAACGTGTGAAAAACGAAAATCCGAAACGTTCACTTTTGTTCGTAGTCCTATTCACGGCATCAGATTGGTACTATCTATGGTTGCGCGTTTCGTGTGGACGGATTTTGCCATATCCGGAGTCGGGCCGTCACGGTCCGCACGCGTTTTGAATGGGTAACAAACACAAAAACCGGAGTGTGCTCACGGCGACTATGGTGCGATGACAATGGACGTGTCAACGGTCGGGGCTCACCACCTGCTGCGGTGCCGTTGTGACCCGGCGTTTGGTTGTAGGCGATGGGCGCTCAGGGCGACATGGGATCGTGCGACTTGATTCAGCGGTCGCCGTGTCGCAAGTGCGATGTTTGAGTCGTTGGTGTCGCGGCTGACGTCGCCGCCTGTGTCGCGGCGGAGGCACACGGTGCACGCGTCCAGGGAGGTGTGCAGCGAGCCCGAGGAGGAGGCGCCCGTGCAGCGCCGCTCGCGCACCGCCAAGCAGCTGCTGGACAAGCGGCGCAAGGCGAGACTCTCCTGCGCCGACCTCACAGCAGCCAACGCCGAGCCAGAGCGGTCGCGCATCGACGCACTGAAAGCCTTCCTACCGTTGCGACAGTCCAAGTCCCTCGGGCGGCTCGACGGTCTAAAGGAGGTCAGTCTTCTTGTATTTGTATTGCGATCTGTGTGAAAATGATACCTCTTTAGTTTGTGTAAAGTTTTTGTAATAAGTGGCCGTCTTTCGTCGTAGAACGAAATCATTCAATCGGCCGTAATGCAACGCGGTCACGTAACCATTTCGAAAAGTGTTTTTTGCGTTTCGCCGTTGACGCTCGCCGATGGCTTCCAGCATCACGGTTGCGACACGCTGCGCGCGGTCGTCGCGGCCTCTTACAGCCGCACCTTGTGCCCCCTACTAATTCTACGATGCGACCCTTGGTTTATGCAATTCACACTTTCCATCAAACATTACGAAAGTTATTCTTTTACCACTAAAACAATCATTTTCTTTTAGCAATACGACGATCACTTAAAATATTTTGCCCGATATACCATAGCTTCAACGTGTAACATTGATCGATCGGCCGTTGATGATGACGCGCCATTTCCAGTCCGCGTACGTGATCAGATGTGATTAGTACCCCAAATTAAATGACCAACCGCTGCGCCCGTCACAAGTCCCGACGCACGTCAAGTTGCGAAACCCGTGCCGTTCAACTCTATGGCGTCACGTCGACTTGTAAAAGATAATACAAACAATACCTACAAGTGATTCGACATTTGAAAGTATGACTTGTAAAATTCCTCTTACGCCGACGAGTGCACGTTTGCGTTCAAGGTGCAATAGTTTCAAGTGCATGTACCCGCGGCATTTAGTTACCATTGAATTTGCTATTGGAACGACGATGTCGAAATAGTTAGATCAAACTACAGAATATCGTTGCTTTCGAAGCTTATAACTTAGTATTTTCATTCAAAACTGCGAATAATTTAGATTTAGCAATGTAGTCTTTAAAAGGTAAACAACTTGTTATAATCCAAGCGCAAACCTGTTCTGCGTTAGGCAACGTAACATTAATTTTAAAAATATAATGTATTCAATATAAGTTATATCGGAAATGGACATCGTTTGCAATGACCATTTTAGTGCCCATTTCCTGTTAAGGATCGAGGCTTGTGGCCCATGACCCAGTTGCTGTAGTAACAGTCGATCAAGAGCTTATTTTTATTAACTCCTTTAGCATTGCAATGCACTAGATAAATCTTTGTTGGCTAATATTTTTTTGCTATATGGTATGTTTTCTTAACGTGTGTACATAAAAAAATATTTTTAATAGTCTTAATTAACTAAGCAAGATCATCAAAAAAACATTAATTATAAGTTTTTTAAATATCCCCTACGTTCAATCTTATTTTCCATTAGTTTACAAAATTATCCCTTTTAATTCGATCTATATATGAAATCAGACTTTCGTATTTGACATTATCTGAAAATTGGCAAATCTTAATATATTTAAAACAATCTTTGTAACAGAATCAAGTCTAAAGATTAGGAATATATTTTATAGTCGGTGTTTTTCATTTATCTGTGTTTATACTACCGTTTGCCAAAACACATTTATTTGCAGAATATATTTGGATGACAATGTTACGAGGTTGCGCAACTGATATAGAATTGGATTGTGTTCATCAGAGTAAGATAGAGTATAGAAAAGAATTCCCACCATCAGACTGCGTTGCCCTTAATGCACACATTCACCATTAGGGGGTTTTCGTATCCCACCACGCTGGTCCATTGGGTGGGTGGACGGACTTTTTACATGCCCATCCGACGCATGGATCATCTTCTTTTAAGACAACTGGGTGATTGACACAAATTGTCCCTACCAACCAGAAAACAACGAAAACACGAAGTTGTTTCCGCAGGATTCGAAGCCATGACCTCCGGTTTTTAAAGCAAGGCCAACACCAATAGGCCACAAAGGCAGTAAAGACTTACCAGCAGCTAATTATAGACTAAAAAAATCAAATCTCAAAATTTATGTAAGTATTTTTATCTTTTCGTGGCAAATCTATTATAAAAACAATAAATTCGTGATATTCGCAATAATAGCAAACATCGACAGACGGTAATGCTTGCATTAATTTAATCGATTCGTTTAAGGTTAGCGAGAACATTTCACGTGAATAATGGCAAGGCTAACGTAAATACGTAAGCAGTGAACAAGTACCGAAATGAGACGCACCGTTATGAGACGCTTCCGATAGTCCGCAGATAGTGGTGGAATGCGATACGAGATACGCAGGTAGGGGCAGGTATGCTTAGCCTTGAATGCAGGTACGCACAAACCTCTGTTGTGACCACGTGGCGAAAGTAAAAACAGGGATAAACCTGCCCTTTAATCTGCATCTGTATTGAACCGTTGCACTAAGTTTTAAACTCATTCAAGTTATATTGTAGGGTTTTGATACGATAGCAATTAATATTAAAATCAGAACTTATAGATTATCGTCGTAAGCAGACTGACTATAGTCGTAGACTTTGTCTCTTTTTGCTGACTAAGAAGTATGTGTGACTCAGATATTTAGAAAAATCTTGTTTAAAAGTGTGGTTACCCTATTAGAGCCCGTTGTCCGCCAACGTGCCGGGACGTGTGCGTGCTATTTGTCCACGTGATTCACAGACAAACTCAAGATCGACGCATCTGTTCGCCGCATTGTGAGCATCTCGCTAACTCCTTTTGTCCGACCTCTGCTTAGAAGGCTCGATTATAACCAGTACGTAATTACGTTGGTACGTTGATTGCTTTGTTTATGTACGGATGAATATCTGATGCCTGTACGTGCGTATACACTTCCGAGCAGTGGCTGTAATGTAATATAATGCTCTGAAATAAGGTCGAAGAAGATACAACGCTAACTCGCTTTATGCAATCATTAATTTATTCTTTGTGAATATCTCCTTGCTTTGCGAACTGCGTTCTTAGCCCGCTTTGGATACCGGAGATTGTGGGTTCGTTTCCAGCGCCGACGAGGCAAATATATTATTAATTTGCTATTATGGTAAAGACAATGCTGTCTGTAAAATAGAATGATCTATGCAGCAAAAGAGAAGAAGAATGTCGGTCCTGTCCCTGATCTTCTACTGGTTGTAAATATAGAGCACCGTATAGTATTTCCTTTGCAAATATTCTCTAATATAAATAGCGTGACAAAGTCAGAGTTGACTTGGAGTTGACGTTGACTTTTTATTTACTTTGCGAATTAATTCCGACTATGTTGTTGCGAGTTCGTCAAGTGTGCCCGCACTTTAAGATTCTGTATAAGTCTATTGCCGTGGATTTCCTTGTAGCTTTTTTGTCCGCGTGACCGTTCCACGGTAACACACAATGGAATATTAATTGGCGTTTAACATTGAGAATAATACAGCGTTGCTTACGGTTATTTTGTAGTATTATAATTATTACAATCCGACAATATGTTGCGCTTTTAATATTTTGTATATTTACTGTTACGTTCTATCGCTTAGCTCTTGAAGCAAGCCTTATAAAGTAAATGACGAGCAATTTTTTCACTGTTTAATTTTAGCCGTAAAGCAAAATATGGTTCCGAGATCAGAGAGGCATTTCACGCTATTATTCTTCTGCAAGCTTTTATACTGTTCCTATAATCACTTATGACTTTTTGTGCGTTTAAACGGTACTCACGGTCTCTGGCGAATTAATAGCGATAGAAAAAAAAATAAAAATAAGTCCACTCCGTCGAATGCCTTTGCTTTTTGCAACGACGTAGTGTCGAATTCCTGGTAGCGATTTGTATTTCCCTGAGTCAGCTAACGGAACGTGGCACGAAAAGATATCAATTAAGCTGTAATGGCTTTAAGCTGCGTAGGCGTTGATGGTCCAAATGTATTAGTAGTCCTACCCAGAGTTCTTAACAAGGTACCAATTATATATAAAAGTTATATTAAACTTGGTTTGATGAGTGACTTTTTATTTGTTGTCTTGACGATTGCTCGCGAAAATTTTTAGTAGAATGGTGAAATGATAGATATTACAAGCAAAATTTAAAAGAAAAGTGTAAATTTATATAAATATCTTTGCATTTAATTCTAGAATTGTTTCATTTATATAATTTAAATTAATAATATGTGATAAATTGTCGTGATAATCACGATCTGAACTCAACAATTGTCAGACGTCAATCCAACATATTTGATATAAATTTGTGAACTATTTAATATTGGGTCGTAAGATACATCAAAAAATATTTTTGCTATTTTAACTAATAATATACGGTCCAAAACCCCCCCATTAGATAGGGGTGTTTTAGGGGATTGGGCCTATGTCCAATAGTGGACTATCACAGGCTGATGATGATTTTAACTAAATTAAATCTACATATATCACATATTCACCTTATAACAATAAGTAACGTACTATTATGATTATACTGAAAATAAAAGCAAGTTACGAAATTTACGACCTTTAGGAACACGGATGAGGTCATGTTTTAGGAATGCATAATCCCTGAGGCATAAAACGACATCTTCATATATAGTATGGTAAATCCCATTATATATCATGAGTCACTCAAACCTATCGTTTAAAATGTCGAAGAGAAACGATAAATCTACTTTGTTTAAAAATGTACCGTATAGCCCATTAATTATTAAACACAATACCTCTATAAAATACATTATTTTGTTATTATTTATATTCATTACTGAGAGTAATCAAGGATAGATTATAAATATTTTTAAAGACTTAATTGCCAAAAAGTATTTTCAGCGAAGTCTTTTCCTTAAAGTATTTTATTTTAGTGAGGACGTACAATATGATAACATTCAAGGTTCTTTCCTCTTTAAATTAAAAGTGCAATTGAGAATGGATTTAAAATGCAAACTTAAGCAATTAAAAGAGGACGTTTTACAATTTTTGTGTCACCTTAATTGGCTCGCTTCCGAATATAAAGGTGCGTATGCACTCGAGAAAGTGCACAGTATTGTAACATGTTCGTAGCTTCTTATAGTTGCAACTCGTTAGAACATAAAACTATTTTCTATATGCTTAAGTTTCGTTCCGTCTACAATTGTCTTGTTTTTGAATGCGACGAGCATTACATGACACTTTCGGCTAGCAAATGTAGCGTACCTTTAACAACCAATGTTTAAACAGAAACCTTCAATCTTAATCAGCAATCAGTAGCTGCATAATATTAGAACAATTGCCACCTTAAACCTTATTGTTAAGTCTTTACTACGTTACATTGTACATATTAAAATTGTTATTGTTTTTCGTAAAACCTGCCTCTGTAACCTAGTGGTAAAGGCGTGGTAAGGTCTACTTACCAACCCGAATTGTAGGGATATAAAGAGATATATAGGGAGGTTGCAGTAGACTTACATTAACTGATATTGATATTATCGCAAAACAAACTTTTTAAAAATGTTGCGTTATGAATATTAAAATCCCTTAAACTCGTATGATAATAATACTCGGTACATATTTATGTCGCTCAAATTTACTTTAGCGTGACATATGTCTCAGCGGATTATCGTTTTCTGAATTACTTTTCCTTTGACATAACATACCTATCTGAGGATAATAAATTTCTCAAAACGATCGAGATTAAACATAACTCGTTCGTCGAAATATTGTAGCAACAAATATTCAATTATATTAAATTACAATTATAAACTTTTTACTATTATCTAAACTTATAGTTACTAGTTTTTATCGTTCTGTTGTACGTTATTCCCTTTATAAACGACCAGTAAATAAAGATAATTGTCGGTCGTCATCTTAACGCTAAGCAATATCGATAATTTATAAATCAAAATTTTGCTCAAACGAATTGAAGGCATTGTGACCCGCATTCTGATGTCAACTAATATGACATCCGTCTTTCTTGTCGGTCGAATTCGCACTAAATTCACTACCCTGGTTTACCTACCCTTACTGGTCCCCCCTCCTCCCCTCCCTCGCACGCGCTAAGCCCGCGGAGGTCATTAAACCCGTCAAGCACTAGCCAATCCATCTCGACGCGAGCATGTTACACGTTACGCACCTCATTGTGAGGACCGAGTTGCCAGCACTCGAGTAATCAGTACGGTTAAAGTTCAAACACCCTGTAGCGATTGTCGGCTATTTTGGTTGCTTTGGCAGTCGCTGCTTTTAATGTTATCAAAATTAAAATTTAGTACGTAGTGTGATATGTTCCAAGTAATCTAAATTAGGTAAAATATGTATTAATACTGTTGGTAGTTATTTTATGGTGTTTTTGATGTTTTATAACTTGATTTAGGTCTGCCTTTTTTTATTTAAGCAATTGTTTGTTATGTCTTGTTCGTCGTTCGTATATGATATATCGTGGTTGAAGTTAATTGAATGCGAGTGCCGTAAAATTATATAATTATAAATTGCAATTAGAAGTCACGCGTGCTGGAATCTCGCACGAAAAACTTACGGTCGCATGGCTTTAACGGTATCGCCGTCTGCGAAGAGTCAATGCAGTAATGGCGGACTTTAGCTAAGTAATAAACGAATATAAGCACAATAATCTTTGTGATTTCGGACGCCGTTAATGTATTATTGTGGACGTTAAAGCTCAGCTCAACGGCCATTATCCGTTCGCTAATTTTAATGTACTATAAACTTTTATTGGTTTGTGTACTCACGTTCGTTTATATCATCATCGATTTTTGTTTTTTTTTGTGTCATTTATCATCACGATTCACCAATAACGGTCTTATAAAATTATATAATTTATTAAATGACCGATCATCTTTCGTTTTTATTACGCTCAACTTAATTTATTTATTTCAATTTGTTTACAATGTAATGGAAAGTATTAAATGGCATCAATTATATTACTGCAAATATTCTTTAACCCGATTGCTCACTTCAGCCCTTTTGTAAGTCCACTGAATTATTTAAAACACCAAAGCCTTTTTAAAGTGACTATACAAAATTCCGTATTGCATCGACGCACTGAGCGAATGGACAGGGACACAATGGCCATCCGTCAGTCTATCGGCGGGCGGGACGCAAAACTTACTCATACACCATTGTGACAGGTGCTTACGAAGTTACGTAAGCTTCGTATGTGTGTTTTCCTCTCACATCTCGTTTACTGACACGGTGAAGTTGTACAGAATTTTGCAATCGCTCTTTTTGAGAATTGTGTTGGAAAGAAAATTAAAAAGGTAATTCGATATGAAAGTGCAACAGTATTTCACAGAAAACATTCCGTCGTTATTATGGTGGTTTTTTATTGCTTGTAATGGTGATCATTATGCTGGTTTAATTAAAGCAAAAACCACATGAGCTTTTATATTATAAGGGATTTAAAAAAATCAAAGTCGTTTTGTTGTACGGTGTTTAAATTGTTGTATATTTTATGTAGGAATGGAGTAAATCTCATTGCGTATTAGAAGATTATCTTCAAGAAATACACTGTTCAAGGTACTTTTAATATGATCGAGTTTTATTAACATTTTTAAAAGAAGTCATTCATCATCATCAGCCTGTGATAGTCCACTGCTGGTCATAGGCCTCCCCTAATATACCCCTATCCATTAGGGGGTGTTAGACCGTATCCCACCATGCTGGTCCAATGCGGGTTGAAACAAAGAAGTCATTAAACTGGTTCATTTAAATAAAGGTAAGCATATATTATATATACATATGTTTTTTCCCCGTTCATAAATATTTAAAGTTCACCAAAAAAAGTTCACCTCTCGTAATTAATATAATGAATTCAAAATGCCAGTCGTAATCGTAACCCGCTATAAATAACGGATAAATGAAAGCTCACAAAGGTCAGCCAAGTTACGGCCGAAAGTCGCCTGAATAAGACAATCGATCGTGAATTCATTTCGTATCATAAATTTCAGGATTGCGAAGGGCCGATGCCGATAATTGTGTTAATGTTTCGATTCGATTTAATGCCTTGTTTCACGAATGATTGTAACAGACAGACAGATAGGCGAGATAAGAAGGATTTAAAAGAGAAAGCTCTCGAAAAAGCGATCGAAATTGGTCAAAATAAGTACAGCACACGCAAATGACACTTCTCATTCATAAAAAGTGAGATTTTATTAAACAAGTGATGCAAGAGTCTTAAGTTTTTGTACATATTTTATATTTTTTTATACATTTATTTTAACATTGTTTTATAGCATTACAGAGCTGTTGTAAATTGGTAAACTCATAAAGTTTTGCCTTTCGTGTTTACCGATTCATCTTTTTCAAATTAGTGCTTTCTTATTTGAAAATACTTTTAGCATAATTCTCGGCAAAATTTCAGATTATACATTTATCTTTACATTTACTTTATAATTATCTTTAAATTAGTTTAACGGACAAACTCACGCGGCTATAGCAAGTGAGAATATATAGTTAAAGTTTCCACCATTACGCAACAGTTGGGCGGAAAACTTCGCAGTTCTCTATTCTGGTTGACGCGGGCGTGTTTTCTTTTTCTGTATATTTTATGGTTTTCGTTAGGGTTGTTACTTTTTCGATGTAATTTGCGCCCGTTAATTCTTTGTGATTTTGCACAAATTGTTAAGTATACTAAACGATAATTATTTCTTTTTTTTACGCGATTATTATACATATCAAATCCACTAATTTGCGGATTTCAGATCAGGATCAGGATCCATGATCAACATATACCAACTTAGTCTGCCCGTGATCATGGATGCTGAAAAGAATCCGAAACGTCGGGAAAAAATATATTCAAGTAACGCGAAAAATCCGTAAATTAGTGGATTTGATATGTATACTAAACGATGTTTGACTTTATTCAAAAATATAAATGTGGACTTAAAATAAGAGTCCTTACTGAACGCATGAGTTGTTTATTTATCATCATAAAATAATTAATATGTTCTTCTCCACTTTTTTATACATTTTTCGCGTAATTTTTTATATTATATTGAGCTACAGACATATTCCATCTTAGTCTTCCCGTGATCTGCTGGAAATAATTATAAAAGAACGTTGCTTTTTTTTAATAATAAGACTACTTCATTAGCGCCTTTCAACGTATCGATCTATATAAGTAAATGAAGTAGGTTTATTTATAAGGAATAGGCATAATAAATAACTAAAATCTGTGGCAACCCTAGCTATTTTGTGGGCGGGCCACGTGCGTGATTGCGACACTCCACAGTTGACTGGGTAAACAACTTACACCTGCTATGTGCTTTCTAAGACCCTGTAAGCCACCCTATGGTGTACTCTACTACTTAACGTCACCAGAGAAGCTTTTATAAAGCTCCGTTTTTACGTCGTTTTACCTGAACATGCCTTGCTTGTTAACTTTAGTCATTTTGATAAAAGTGTAATTAGAAGAATACTGTATCACATACAATCGATCATGCCATACGATGTATTTTTTCACACTTCGAAAAAATGTAATTGTTTGTTTTGCTGTTTTATTAACAGCTGCTTGCGACTTGCAGTTTTAATGTTTGTGTTAAAACAACACATAAATAGTTAAATTTACCTATGTTTTATTTTGTATGTATAGACTATGTTATTAGAAAATTTTAAAAACATCCATTTGGTAGCTTTTATCCTGAAACAGTATCAATCACGGAATCTTTTAATTTCAGTACCAATGTTAATTATTATTTTTTAACAATGTTATTTAACTATCGGCCTCGCAAGCCACATTATGAATATTTGTTAAGCAATTACCATAAACAGCGAACGTATCATTACGTAGATGTTAATTCTTTTGCGATCCGAGATTTATCAATTTGCGATGTGTCGAAACCACTTATTGTTTCTTTCGGCCAGTACGTGGCGTAACTAAAAAATTAATAATGGATTTAACTGTTGCAAATCTATTCATCGCGCTAACACGTAACGCTTTACCGTTACGTGTGAACGTTAATATTTTCGGCATTGTTTCGTAAAATAAATACGGCAGTATTAATTGTACGGGTTAAGAAGCGTTGTATTGAGTATGGTCGATTTTTTTATGGTCCAAATGTCAATGCTACAGACCACGTGTTTCTCAACATTGTTCGTATCCATTCACTAGTTCGCACATCTGTCTTCGCTTTTCTTGTTTTCGTGTACTAGACAATGGATCCCTGACAGCCCGCTGCGTCTTACCGCGCTTTTATGTTCTGCGTTAAAATTCTCAGGGCATGAATGGCTCTGGGACCTTTGTCCTCGTATGAGAAACTTGCTGGTACGATTGCGGACGACTACACTTCGGATCGTGAGCGGTGTGAAGTGGTCTGACTTTTTTAGTGGATAGCTAGTGTAAGTTAAGATAAATATCATCTTATATCTGCTTTATCTATATTCTATTGTTAAATGGTTATAGAATTTCGATTCAATTAAATTACACAAAAATTGTTCCGCTGAGTATCTTTCATAGACTCTTCACATTGACAATTTAGTAGCATTCTTGACACTCGATTACGAACTATACGGTGTACGAATTTTATAAAATATTAATTATAAAGTTTGGTACACTTAAATATAACTTTATTTACATAGCGTAAATGTATTGACTAACACTGACAGACGAACAACCGTGACTGTACTTACGGTACGTAAGATAAGACATACCTTCCGTCATCTTTAAAGGTATATGTGTGTCTTATTTAAATAATTATTGTGTAATTTAATATATTATGCTAAGCACATGAGCTGTCAATGACTCTTTTGACATTTAAGTAACGAATCATAAGACCGTCACGCAATACCTGTTCGCCCCAATCAGAAAATTTAAGGTCATCGTAGCAGGATAAAATATGCATAGCTGAGATCAACTGCTGTGTTGAACTTATCATATTGACTTATCTCCTCCATTGCGCTAATGTCTATCTCGTTCTTAAGTTTAAACGAAGGCCATCTGATAGTTGAAGTTTTAAATTGAAATTAGATATTATTATTGATGTTATAAACGCACAATGCTATTTATGGGTGTGTATTAGTTTGTATTTAAGAGCAGAATCTACGCGTATAATATATAACAGTAATAAAATACGAATGGAATATTCGTAAACACGGTCTAAGGTCATAATTGGTGGTAGGTCCCTGTTTACAGGAGACCGTCTGGTGATACCACCCGGTGCCTATTTCTGCCGCGAACAGTAGTGTAAAACACTGCGTTCCGGTTTGAAGGCACCGTAGCCAGCGTCATTTACTGGAACAAAGACTTAACACCCTATGTCTCACGGTAGGCAGCGTCGGCGATACCACTGGTATTGTCAACGTCTATGGGTGTCGGTGACCACTTTCCATCAGGTGGCCTGACTGCTCGTCTGCCTGCGTATGCTATAAAAAAATAATAATAATTTGATGAGACCAAGACAGAGAATGCTTTAACCTTAGGAAACTGCTAGCATTATTTTTAAAATCTTACTCGGGGTCATAAAAACTAACTAATACATACATTTCGAGCACATAATTGAGGAACTTTTCATTTATAACAAATATTTTCTACTTACTACTTAAATGGTTTTTGTAATGGTGCTCAACGTGTTATTAACCAACTCTTAAATTATGGAATTTTTATTAGCATCAAATTGTTGTTCGGGCATTTTTTGTACCTTCAGCCTGATACATTTGACAGATGATTGATTGACAAAGTGATGATGGGTTAACATTGCCGTTATTCTTTAGGTACAAAGCAATTACCAAGTTAGTGGTACAACATGAAATAGCTATATAACATTACTCTTTATTTATCCGATATACTAAATATTGGATAAAATACCACGCCCAAATCGACTTTGCTTATGATGTAAGGACTATTGATTTTAAACATTTCTAGCAGCTCCTGACTGATGAGGCGTTGATATATTGCCTTAGGGCTTACTCATTGAAAATTAAATCGATTAATTCAGGTAAAGAGAAGCTATGTCTATTTACGATACCGATCTTATATTTGTTAATATATTTAAATAAGCATTAAGCCATAGAAATTTCTAATATCATTAAAAACTGAAAACATATATGATCTTGGCGCCTAAGTCCGACGTTAGTGTCGGATGTCAAAATTTTTATCACAAGTTTCCTATTCCGATTACACATCAAACAATTCCATGTTTGTATTATCTTTTATAACTAAAGTGATTTTTTAACGATAACAGTCGTCAAATTACTTTCATTATCACATATTACGCAGTGAAAGCGTTTCCTAAACTATCACACGTAGATCTTGTTGTGATCGTACTAAGTTTGTTAATATTTAACGTACGCTGCAAGATAACCATAAGTACGCTCGGCTATAAACATAAACGTAATGATAGTGATATAAAACGACAATTTCATTATATTAAGGCAATTTTATTCGCCATTAGTGCAAGTTGAGGGTTATTGCGGAAGTAGGGACGTGTACTCGGGATTGCATTAGGCATTCATAGAGAACAGTTGAGGGCATTAATAGAATAGCTCCGCATACGGTCTGAGTGCGTCGTAATAGTAACAATATGGCCCGTGTGATGCGACCATGTTGGATTCAGCCATCAGATGCTGATTGCTTGGGGACGATTGCAAATTCACTTCCGCCGCAACGGGACCCGCGTATTTCACATCGCGGGAATGCTTCGACCGCTAGTACTTCCTCTATTGAACGCTACGTATATGGTGATGTTAGGACATAAATAACACAACATGTCAGTTGCAATTTATATTTCACTATTTCCAATGATTTTGTATTGCATACTTTAAATGTATTTACGTTTAAGGAAATACTACTCACGTACCGAAGCTCTGCTCTTTATACATATAAAGAGTCGAGTTAACGCATAATCGCCAGTAGCTGCTTTTTTTAAAATAGTTATGTTTGGTTCGCAACTTATACATATATTCCAACGATATTAGCTTACCAATAGGGTATCGCGTATAAATCTTCGTGTTACATCAAATGTTTTTTTGCGGCGCCTTTATTAGACCGAGTTACCGATACTCCATCATCCGCGGCGGATTCTGAGCAAGTTATGAATTTGCATGTTTACGATTCGCCCCCAGTAGGTGGTCCCGCGGGATGGCTCGCCCGACAGGCCGGTTAACCGAACACCATTAAGCAAAGAGAGCTAACATTAATACCGATGCCAATTCCCGTGGTATTTTAGCAACGATTTATCGCGAGCAGCGGGCAATGAGTTATATATCCTCCATCGGTAGGCATCGAAACATTATAATGTTGGTACACCGCGTTTGTGGTAGCGTGTTTTATCACTACGACGAACTGGCTAGCCGTGCGGATGCCCGTTCTGCTACTTGAATTGTGATAAATTATTGATTTGAAGCACGATCCTGTAAATTAAACGCTGGCCGGTGTTAAATAATGTACGCAATTTATCTTACTTCAATATTTATGTGATGTGAAAAGTAAATAGAGAGATTTCGGATTTTTAAATGCGGCTTTCCAGGGTTTATAAGTAGTTAGTAACCATTTACAATGATCCGCTTAGTGCGTTAGTTACCATGACCGGTTTGCCAGAGGATTTAGGTTTGGTTCATACTAGTTGTAGAGTGTTTCTCATGTACGAGCAGCATGAGATGTAAGAGCAGTACGTTCATCGCGATCGCACTTCTCTTGATGGTCCAACCCTAGAAATAACATATAGTTATTAAGTTGCCATCATAAAAACTGCTTATTTGGCCCTGGATGTCGTAGTGTTACCATTCCGAAATATTTTTGTCTCCTTTTTCTTAATGTTTATGCGTTTAGCCTTGTTTAAAATAAAAATTTAAAACATAATAAAAATTTACACTGCAACAATTTGCGCTATACCGTTATATTTACAGCGGAACAAGCTTAAAGACGCGACGCGTACCGCAGAGCGGTTTCGAAAAATTCAAAATCTGATTTTACTGTTACATATAAATTAACCCTCAATACTTTCTTCGAACATTTAGTAGCCGTATCTGTCCGTAACAAATGGCCGTTCCCTTATGCCTTATGGAGAAATAATGAAGCAGGTTTAACTAACGGAATGCGCATTTCTCCTCGAGTCTTGTTATAACTAATTATTGCTAACTCGTTTGCGGTTAGGGAGTGACGTATAAAGGTAGTATTCGCGGAGGGCGGAGGACGGTTGCGTCAACTTTGCACTTTCGATATAAGCTAGTGAAAGGCTCATCCTTCAAACAGATGGCTTTAAGCCGCTAGATGGTCAATCTATCGCTAATATCTTGTATAGTCTAATGTTATTTATTGTTTATTTTCTAGTCAACTTGATGCCTAAATTTATTTTAGGAACGGGTCTTAATGAGTTAAGTCTTAATCATGTTCAGAAACAGTTACATGCTCACTTCATGCATTAATTACGCTGCCTATTTTTTATGTATTGTTAAATATAGTTCAAATGACTTAAACATATATTTATAGCTTAGAAATCAAACTAATTACAAACTTAACAGATGAACAAATTAATCAGGTATTAATTATGGATCTAAACTAGAACTGCCATATTTCACGGACATGAATATTCATATCGATCTCAAATGTCAACGGTTTATCATTTCTGTACCACTTAAGCGGCCACTTTCGTTATATCCACACAGCCTTCATTCGTTTGATGGTCAGAGTCTAAAGACATTACAATAAAACATCCTAAGTCGGTCGGCTCTCGAACGACAAAACGAAGATCACCAAAAGCCGTTCGATTTAATACGGATGGTGAATTTGAATGAAGGGAAAGCGGCGCGTGGGGAGACAGGTGGGCTGGCTATTCTTTCGACACGATTTCCACCGTTTGCTTCCGCTTGGCTCGGGACATAAACAAACCAGTGCGAAATGAGTTGAGATGGGAAGTTGTATCGTAACCATGGAAACGCCACAAACTGTGCGCCGAATTGTAATTGGTGGATCATTGTTTGAAAATTAAACGATTTGACACTGTTCGTCCAGTAACAACGCCGAAAAAAGCGACCCTCTTAGGTTTGTAAAATACTTTTTGTGTGCTTATTACTGCCTCCGTGGCCTTTAGTACGGTTTTTTGTTTAACTGACTGAAAGTTATGGGTTCATGATCCGCGAAATAATGATTTCATGTTGCTTTTTCTTTGTATTTTTTTTAGTTAGGACAAGTTGGTTGGTTCAGTTGATTTATCTGATGCGGGGCTTAAAAGTTTATGATTCCCTTGAGATGGAAGATTTGTCACACTACTTCTTAGCAGCAGAAATAGTCACCACGGCCCTATATCGTAACTTACTTCAGTAAACCTTCCACTTTATTACTAACGTTTCAAATTATCACTCCTTGGTATAATGTTTATTAGTCAATGTTCATTTGTGGGGCACGTCGTACGTTTTTGTAGTCAGCGTTTCTCGGCTTACATGCCGTTGTTGCGGTTTCGCCCTGTCTGCATCGATTGCGTCAGTGGGCGCGTTCGACAATTGCCACGATCGTCTCGTTAGAGTGTTGCATTACATTTTTGTTTGTCTTATCGGCATGTAAATAGGGGACCGTTTTACTATCATCATCAGCAGCCTGTGATAGTCCACTGATGGACATAGGCCTCCCCTAATACACCCCTATCAATTAGGGTGTTTTAGACCATATCCCACTACGCTTGACTAATGCGGGTTGGTGGGTGGACTGACTTTTTATATGCCCATCCGACGCATGTATCATCTTACTTTTCAGACAACAGGGTGATCGGTCCAAATTGCCTAACCAACTAGGAAACAACAATTAAAATTTGTTGAGTCCCTGTAGAATTCGAACACACGACCTCCGGTTTCTAAAGCACACGCCCATACCACTAGGCTACGGCTATGCCAAGATAGTATTTGTTTTGTTTATCAGAGATAAACAATTAAAGGAGAGGTAGGTAAGAGTCGGAGCTACTTACAAATTGTTAATCACTATCGGAGTTAAAAATTAAAACTTTGTAGCATCGTTCTCAGTTAGTATCTACTATTACGTAATAAAAACGTAATGGTAGACACTAACTGAGTTCGACTTTTTTTATATCGTTTTCTATGTATACCTACACTTCATGTGAGTGAACTCACAAGCGTCATTAGAATTTGTCAATAGAGTTGTTGATTTAAATGGCTCATCTTAATTGGCTCGTGTATAGTATTGATAATTAAACACGGACGATTTCTAATGCAGCAACTCGCAGTTAAATATATAACGCAATAAATTAAACCATAAACTGTTTATAAAATGCAAAATTTATTGCCCACCTGTAGCTTACATGAACAGCGTACTGTAAATTCAGGGTTGGCAAATAAGACGTTATCTTTTCAGGTTCTGCATAATGTGAATATTCTAAAAATCATAAATTCCTCATTTATTGGTAAAAACATTAATATATTCAGTGTGATAATACTAAATACTCTGAGAATATGTTATTTTATTAAGTAAGCCATTACTTTTTATGGGTACAGGTAATAAAATATTTTATATAATTGTTTAAATTGTATTTCTTTTCACAGTTTCCACATAAGAATAAATTACAAATCGACATTTTGCTTTATATCACTAGAAAATTTTCTTTAGTACGGAATGATAGCTGCAAGATGCGTAAAGACATCTTAACAATTAATTCTTTTTAAAATCTATTGCCCATATTCGCTGTATACAGTATGTGCTATACGTTAACGCACTTTAAAGTACCGTCAGTATCATAAAGTTCATTAGTCATTCACACTGCATATTGGGTTGTTTATATCTTTGCAACCCTAGCTGAAACGGGCGTCATCGCTAACGAATGCCGTCATGGGAAGCAGTTCCTGTTGTGAAGACAGGCCGTTATGGTCCCCGTCTCTGGTTCTTAATCTGCTTATTTAATGCGAAATTAAGCAAGCCTTCGCAGAAGTAAGAAGACGAGTGCACGTTCCGAGAAACTGCCGTAATGTAAATAAACTAAACGATCGCACAGCGTAAGGTTTACGTTAATTCGAAACCGGCGGTCGTGTTCGTTAAGCGCTCGCTGATTTATCATATTGATAATGTGTCTTGCTTGTTATTTGCTTATGGGGATTTTTCGTAAACGATCGTCAAATAAAACAATGTTCAATATCAGTCTGAGGATAATATTAATCGTTGTTTATGAACGACACTTGCGCTTTGGTTTTTTGATTAATTGTTTTTCTCTTATCTTGCCAACTATTATTTGATATTACATTATTGAAAATAATTTGTATAATTCAGGTGGTAGGTCCCCTTTTTACTATTTCCGCCGCAAAGCAGTAGTAAATAAAAACACTTCTCTTTTCCGGTTTGAAGGGCACCAGCGTATTTACTGGACAAACGAGACTTAACATTCTATGTCTCACGGTAGGCAACGCGTTTTTGATAACACTGGTATTGCCAATGTCTATGGGTGTCGGTGACCACTTCCCATCCGGTAGTCCGACTGCTGGTCCGCCTACGTAGCTGAAAAAAACAAATTCGAATCAACTTTAAAGCATTTGTTCAATAAAATTGAATACTCCTGGGTATCAAGATTTAATTACGACTAAATTTATGGCGAATCTTAACTGGCAACCAAATATTTGTTTATCTATTTTTTAGTATACTTCTTGACAGTTTTTTCTTCAGTAAACCGCAACCCTATCCCTAATAAACGGGATTACACCTCCAATCGCGCATCTTCGCAAGTACGTGCGTAGTCCGCTTTCCACATCGTCAAGTTTAAATCGTTACAGATGCCCGATAAGTGTGGAAAGCCGGTGATTACGGTGTTACGTTCACGGCAAACGCTGTTCCTGTGCAAACAGCGAATGTCCGAGTGGTAGGCGATCGCGATTGGCACCGGACAGCGCTATTATGCACCAACAGGTGGTCATTTGCCTCACCCGTATCCGACTCGAGTGAAATTCACCCTGTACCTACTTGTTTACAACAGAACAGGCGGCATAGGCACTACGTAATTGTATTTTGTAGTCAAGACTACTGAGATGTGGAATTATTTGAACGAAGTCTGATTTCGTCAAATTTATAGGTGTTAAAACAAATGTGCTTTCATTAGGTTCAACGTTGTGTGGGGATTTACCATAGCGGTGGGCCACTAAAAATATGCGTCAAGTTTTTGCGTCATTAGCTGCTGATTTTAAAGGTATACTTAGTAGTTATATTTGAGTTCTTCTGTGCAAAAACATGTTTGACGAAAAAAATTTATATCGTTTTAAACGAGGAAAATTAAATTTACTTTCGACTCGGAACGCTGCAACGTTACTTTGTCATCATCGATCTGCTTAAAAACCATCCACAAAAAACTGTCGAAAAGCTCAGTGGTCATCTGTTTTACATGTATTATTAGACCACTTTTAATTTAATAACAAAACATCTAACGTGCTAAATATAACCTAATCAATCACTAGCAATAGTACAAATCATTTGAGCATCTCATCTTGATAAGGCAAATATAAATATTGAAATCGAAATTACACCCGAGTTCACTGTTGAAAGAATAACACTAGCATTCATCAAATCAACAGGTCCGATTCCGACAAATGTCTAGGCGTAGCAGGCGCTATCACTTTAATCCGCCCAACATTCTTTCAAGGCATTGTAGATGTGGAGATACGTCAAAGTGCGTATACATAAGCGAGCCTACATTAATGATTCGGAACATTTCGTTTGGAAATATCTAGTTGTTCTTAAATAAGTCTCCTAATACGAAAATCTAATCTGCAGATAAAACTGTACTATCATTGTTAAACGACCTTCTCTCGACTATCTCCTTTTTTAAAGATAATTCTGAACGACAGCCTACTAATACAACTAATACAGTGCATATAAGCTCACGAGCTAATATTGTGCGTCGCATTCACTGGACCTGCAGGACTATTTCAAAGGTAGTTTGTAAAATTCAGTTTCAATATTTTTGTCGATCGAAAACGACGCTTCCCTTCCCCAACGCCGCTGTCCGTGTTATTATAAGAACGCTTTACCAATACATACATCGACATCTTCTTGTCTATTCCTATATGTATTCGTATGTCATTAGGCTTACCATAAAGTTATGGAGTCGTCGCGTGTATACGCACTTTTGCTGGGCAATATTTTAACGCGAGCTCGGGTGCAGGCCGGCAATTAGTAGTGATCAATCTTGGGTATGGGCGGGGAGGCGAGCGGCGTCCGCGGCCGAGCCTAGTGCATTAACTCGCCGGTGCCGGGCTAATTTCTCTATCTTTAGCCCGCGGTAACTGACCGGGCTACCGGTGAAACTGCATTAGACGTCCGGTTCGGTGCGATCGAGTGATCGCCAACCCTTCTGTGAGTTTGAAATGTCGCCCGATAGGTGGCGCTTTTACAATGTCCTAATGTTGTTAATCTGTGGACTTTCGGTGTGCAATTGTTTTGATGCCTTTATGTGTGCAGTATATAAATGGATTGAATTCGATTCTCATCACTGTAGAATCAAGTTAAATCAAGCGAGGAGCTTATTTATTTTGTTTAAGTTAAGAAAACCATACTTATTTACCTACTGTATTGATTATCTCGTACTTGTAGTTCAAGTTGTAATTTGTTTAAGACTGGACAACGTTGCGTTATCGTTTCCCGTCATTTACCTTTATGAGTGAAACATGTTTTATTTTTCTAGTACCATCTAATGGCCATGAACAAGTAAAGGATTGAAAGTTGTTGTTAGTGTTCTGAGAAGTTATGTAGAATTTGTTCCTATAAATAGCACACTATGTTAGTTGCATCTTTTTGTTTACCAAAATTATATTTATTTCTTATCATAGTTAAAATCTCATCAGGCCGCAACTAATTAAACTTTAAAAAAAGATAATATGAGTAGTATCGTAGTTAAAATCGGTCCTTTTAACCTTTTCAAATTGATCAGATTTACAGAAGTTAAGTATGAAAAATAACATAAGTATGAAAAATAAGAACATAAATAAGACTGGATCTATTTTTAGATAAAGCAAAATATTTTGATCGACCTTTTTCATTGTGAGTCATTCTAGAGCTTTATAAAAGGTTACATCAAATATACGCTCTTAACAAACTGCCAAAACAAAAACAGTTTTAAAGGTGACCTTAAAAAAATACGACATTGTGTTCATTTGTAATCGATAGCCATCCGATTATTATATATATAAAATGTAACAATCGAATTATGTTTCTTTACTTTTACGAGTCTGATAAAACTTAAGTCATGTAATGACTCAGTGAAACTTAGTAATTATAACATTTTTTTATGATTCTATGTAATAAAGTTGCTATTCTTATTTTTGTGGCGT
The DNA here is from genome assembly GCA_029286875.1 of Lamproptera curius. Taxonomy (NCBI): domain Eukaryota; kingdom Metazoa; phylum Arthropoda; class Insecta; order Lepidoptera; family Papilionidae; genus Lamproptera; species Lamproptera curius. Next base: position 3,382,721 of record JAGSMT010000036.1, on the reverse strand, counting down.
CACTAATTTATCTTAATTATATTTCATAGCGGCTGTTTTTAACAAAACTTATTTAATACTTAATAACATCTTTGATAATTCAGAACCTTAACAAGTATATGATAGTTAAATAAGATATTCAATTGTTTCAACATTGTGTATCATGTGCATGCGAGCACTTAAACATTATATTCCTAGACGCGTCGAAGATGGCCGCGCGAATCAATAGTCGAGTTGTCGCTTCAGCCATCAAACAACGGGCGTTTCCACTTGTTAGTTTACTTTCGCTTGCATAGTGAGAGTGAGCTACCATAAGCTGTAACAGGAAAGCGGCGGGCCATGTTTACCAGTTTAATGCACATTATATGACCCGCGCCACCGGCTAGCTGCCAATAAATCAAAGTATCGGTTCGCGACCTGAAAACGCCTCTCGTATCTTCGCTGTTGCTTACTTTGGATACCTACACGATACAAATATATTGACTGCAATACATAACGCTTATGATTCTTGATTAAGGATAGTTAAGGTTAAAAGTATATTTGAATTAAAATGTGATTAGTTATTTGATTTGAGGAATGCCCTTAATTCAGAAAGTATTAGTTAAATTTTCAAAAAATTACGTAGCGTTGTGCTTGTAGTGATACGAACTCAAAACTTTTTTAACTTTAATGTTATATTTCTTCACAGGGGCTATAACTCTGTGAATTATTACGCATAAGAAACAGGAGCATTAATTAAAAATATTATAAGATCGTGCGAGTCGCCTAATTTGTTTTTAAAGTCTCACATCACGATCAGTCTACGATAATATTCCTTATATAATGATTCACTTGCAACATATATTTAATATGTTTATATCTTAACGCTTATTCATACACGGGTGTTTTTTTTTTGTTGGAAATCAACTGGTCAGAAACCAGTTACAGACTACTTCAATAACATCAATGACACTAATGTTTTTTATAGACCTGCCCGTGGGTGCGACAAAAGATAACTCGTAGTATCTGTTATTAGAAGCCTGCTTATTGAAATGTCCAGTCATGATAAACTAATTATTGGAGTTTTATTATTAACGCTTACTCTGTAAATGTTTTATCAAATTCAATGTTCGATTATTAGATATTAATTAGTTCCGCTTTATATTGATACAATCCGAACCGATAAAAAGGTAGTAGATTTGTTGTTTATACAGAACCGAGGACCGAACTACCACTGTGTTGTCTACTTCTGAAGCAGTAGCGTTCAAACACTGTTATTCTTTCTTTTTGAAACTAAAATTTCATGAGTTAGGCAAGTGTATATGGCGGAGTCTTCTTGAAGTTTTACAAGCACGAAAAAGTCGTGACCACTTTACACAATAAAAAAGCATACATTTCTGTTCAATGTAAATTTGGAAACTAACATTATTGATGATCCTCCGAGTACTCTCCGTATATTTTTTTTCGATTATTGTATTCAAGTTTTATACGTCTAGGCAATCAAAGCCTTCAATTATTATAGTTTTAATTAAAATAAACCAGACTGCGCGGTGTTTTAGTTATCGACATCTCATGAATAAGTTACCGAGTGTACGCTGCGTTATTATAATTCAATAAAATCAATCTAATAACACGTCTCGGGGCGTTAGAACTGGTTTGATGTAGGATATGATCGTACGAGCTTACACCAATGGGTAATGGACGACGCCGCTGGCTTTTAGCTCGTTGATTGATAAAATACTAATAATAAAATACCTAAGCGGAATATGCGGAAATGTTTTGAATTATTACAAAGAATCATACGATCAAGGGTAAATGAAGCTTCTTTTCAAGCTGTAATAGCGTTTAAATGTATAGCGATCTTGTTGGTAAAACAATAGTATATGACGCATGACTGCAATCAACTAATTAGAATGATTTTTAAATTTTGTATTTAAAGAGTTATGGATTGATTGGATTGCACTAGTTTTACTGCAATTGAACCTAGACTATGCTAATAGCTACTGTATTTATTTCTGTTTAAATTAATGTCGTTATAGCATCTCACAATGCTTTTTACTAGTTTTTACCAATTAACTCTAAAGGTTACAAGCAAAGTTTTGTAAGTATATGCAGTTTTTGTATTAACACTTCTCATGTTTAAATTAACACGTTTTTAAACCTTTAGGCCTGAGTTTTATTATATTTGTGTCGTCTTCCACATTTATATACTATAAGTGTTAACGTTTCTCTATCAAGAGCTGTTAGGATGTTGCGCAACCAAACCTGTTTGCCTTAATGCAATCTCGACTCTTTTAATTTTGCCAATCTAGAAGCATACGTTATAATGTCATGAGAGCATCTATAATGCGTTAAGCTAAATAATTTGAACAACAAAATTATACGCCATTATTGTTTTTAACACGAAACGTTGATGTTTTATCAATTGAACACTGAGCGTTTATTAATTTAAATTAATTATAAAATCATTAATTAAAATTTGTAAACCTTTTAATTGAAAAGAGCCATTGATATTCTACATTAGAGCCTGGGGTCTCCACAACTGTAATTTATAGAATAACTGTAGTTTACGAATAAACGGTAATTAACGTTGAGAATAGTTATTTATTATGTTACGACTTATTTCCTCGAATAATTTAAACATTCTCCCAAAATCTTCGGCTACATAAAAATGCTATTTAAACACTACTGGATCAAAGCTACCTGCAAATTTATAATAAAAACAGGCAGTTGTGAAGTTAACACACAACTGTTTAATCTTAAATATTGTATAAAAGTATTAATATTGATCCCATTGCACGTGGTGATTACCATCACGTGTCGCTCACGTGTCGTTAACAGTTAGGCGGATGTTGCGCTTATTCATCCCGGCGAACGCAGTAGCACGTTTATAAAACAAAACATTTTTCTATGCACACATTGCCTTAAATAATAACAAACTATCAAACACGTGACTTGCTAACGTGCACACGTATTAAGCAAGTATATGTTTGTAATTTGACCATAAATTTGCGCATATGCTGTGCCGCATTCAAGTGTTTCACCATCATCAACATCATCATCAGCCTGTGTTAGTCTACTGCTGGACATAGACCTCCTAATCCACGCCCTCTTCATTAGGGGGTTTTTAGACCGTATCCCATCACGCTGGACCAATGCGGGTTGGTGAGTGGACCTACATTTTACATGCCAATCTGACGCATGAATCATCTTAATTTTCAGACAATTTCGGGCCCAAATTGTGATAACAAACTAGGAAACAACAATGAAAATGAGTTGAGTACCCGCAGATTATTACGAATTAAGATTACAACCCACGGCCTCCGGTTTCTAAAGCACACGCCCTTACCACTAGGCTACGGAGGCATTCAAGTGTTTGTGACAGATTTTTTTTTATTTGTTTCGTCTAATTATCTACCAATAATTATGCCGTTTCACACCGTTTAATAACTTTTACTTACGTCGTTTCTAATTTCCCTTATCGTGTTTCCTTAAAGTAAAACTAGTGCATCTTATGATATAATTTAATTTATTTAATGTTATCTAATTAACAAAACTATTTTAGATCTCTATCTATAACTAAGACAAATTTCTATGCCTTGTTTGTATGTACATTACTAATAGTTTCTTTTCTTTTCTTTTCAGGTAAGTTGAATAGTTATCAGCGCTACAAGTAGGTCTTAATGTGTGGAGAGTTCGACAAAAGTGGTATAGTATGCTATGTTAATTGTACATCTCACTTCCATATGCAATCACGTGCATCATTACTCACGCGCGAACGTATAGCTAAGGGAAAGAAAGTTACAGAGTTGTCGACATTAAAAACAAACATTCACATTGATTTAGTGCTCAGTCATTGTTAATGGTCTTCCAAGACTTTAATTTGTAAAGCTATCTAGGAGCACTCGCAAATGGACGTGCATATATCACTCGCAAAAACAATGTAATATATTGTTATGTAAACATTATGTTGAATGGTTCACACGGCTTCTCTGTCCGCGTGAGGCAATAAAGATTATGATTTAGTATTCTTGAGTAGCTCACGGGTCGAAAACGATTACTTGCCAAAACGATGACAGAAAACTAATTAAACAATTATATTTAGCGACATAAGTACCAAGTTAATATAAATATACAAAAAGTAAATTTAAATTTACAATTAGATCATATTAACCTGAAATTTGTGCTGAACCGGGCTTATTTTTATCTTTTCATTAATTTTCAGTTTTTTTTTTACAGAAATTAGGCAGTAATGTGTTAGCTTTCGTCACATGTTTACTCTGTACTAAACTCTTTTAAAAAGATATCTGTTATATTAATTAATTTTGCACAACCCTAATGATTTCTCGATTTAAATTTAAATAATCACGCAATGGTTATTACCGGTATCTCCTTTATAAAAACACTAATATATTTTAATGCTTCATGACAAAACCTTATTTGAATTAAAGAATGGAAAGCTTAAAACGATTTTGAGGATTATGGCTTCTTTGCTACTATTTTGTATTTTTAATACATTCATGATGCAAATTAGATAATTAATAGTATTACCACCTACTTATTTGTTGGGAGAAAGGATTGCGACATCATTGGTCGTTTATCTAATTATATGTCAAATATTACGTCTAATAGCGTTAATTAATAATTTAATGACTTTCCTTAAAGCGATTAGACTAATTCTTTTTCGGTATTCGCTGCTCGTCCAATTTTTATTTAAAAATAGTCTTTCGCGTTATTGATTAAAGTGCATCAAATTACATTTTAGTCATCTGTCTTAATTATATTCCGTTTCCTACAATCTTAGCTTATGATAACCGCACAACTTTTTCTACTTCAACTTGTGAATGCTACGGAAAGACTATGGTAGTGCATGTTCTATTTTTAATCCTAATTTCATAAAAAGATGACATAATTATTAGTAATTACCTGTAAATCTCATAAATGTGAGATACGAGTTTGTCACTAAATATTACCCCGTTGAGAGGAACGTTTTATTTTTCAGATATTCATTTAATTACGCCACTAATTGGGCGTATGAATGTTGGTTTGTTTTCATAAACAACAAAAGTCCATTGGTTATTGTAAATAAAGCTGACGAAATCAGAGACGCAAGTTAAACACGTGTTTGTCCCATGCACGTCGGTGTTGTAATGAGGTAGTGCATCATTCCAATCTGTCCGAAACCGTGTGTCATTAGGCGACCACAGTCTTGTGACGCCTTATGGTATTTATCACGGGTATTAGAAAGCTCTAGGACGCAATTAATATGGAGAGAGCTTATTCGGATACGGTTGTACGTGGAAGATATGTCTAAACGAGCCTAAAGTACTTTCGGGTGAAATTTCTCCCGAATAGGAAAGTAATGCGCGATAACAGAATATCCATGAAAGCACGCATTTCCATATTGGATAGTAACGTAGACGATGTAATTGTTGACGTTAAATGATGCCCGCGATAATTAGAATTGTATAAAATACGAGCTTTATTACCTGTAAATGCTTTGGAAGCGTCGGGCCGTGACACTAAATTGTTATTACGAGGTTGTGATACTGTACTGTGATTTAAGAGCTTCATTTCCATTTGTAAGATCAAATTGTATTCGATTTATAATTAGAATTTTTCAATAAAACTTCTAATTAATTTATTTAGACTTAATGTTATTTTTAAAATGATGGTACATTTTAAAAACAATATTAAGTATAGTTAAATATTATAAGTTATTGTGATATGACATTAATTAGCACTAAGTTTATCTCGTTGCCGTGTTATCCAATTTTGGTAACTGTAATAGGATTCAAGATCAAAATTAATACTGCCTCATTTAAAAAGCAACGATTTGTGCATAAAACACGGTACTGTTAAGCAATAATAATTCTGAATAATAAAACACTTCATTCCAATACCCAAATAAATCTTTAAACATGCACATGCCAAACCTAATCGAATTAAAAGACCGTCTCACCGCGTCCCGATTCTAGAGCAATTCGAGCGATTTAAAATCGTATACGCGATTCCGAAACGACTTTCGTAGCGCCGCTTTTTGCGTCGAAAAGCATGTGGACAGACATGCGCATGCTGATGCAAACATGCGGCTAATTGCGAACATTAACGACGAACCGTCCCCCCCTAGTGATGAAATGCGCTGCAAAAAGGCGCATTACGCAACGTGCCTTCAATTCACGAAGCCCTATTTAATGTATGCTTCGCTTTTGACTATTAAATATTGTGATTTGAGTGTTGTAAATTTAATTTTAGATACAGTTGGTGTAATCAATCAATCGGTAATTCAATTAATTAGAGCTCTGTAGCCAATTAACATTTTTTTAAAATCTCGCTGATACTCTTCATTCTTACGTACGTTAGCGGGCTGCATCTTTAATATTTAATAGTTTATCATTTTTTTTTTACCAATTAAATGTATAAGGTTTGGGAGCTTTGAGTTGCAATTCCCCGATTCTTGCTGATATATTTAGAAAATGCTTTCTATATTGATGAGAAATAAATAATTTCATATTGTGCAGCAGTTTCTGTAATAAATTCGCTTTTGATTGTTATAGTTTTATACGCCTTGGATATAAATTCTAAAAAATAAAATCTATAAAAATTCAATGAATTCTAAATGCCTGAGCTTTAAAGGTCAATCTAAGTTTTAAATATTCAATTGCTTTAGTCTCAAGTTCAACATAGGAATTGGCTTAGACAGACGCCCATACAAACAAGTGTATCGAATCGATTTTAACGACCGACGGCGTAAGCCCTAAAGTGAAAGTTTAGTTATGATCTCTGAGCTTATCTAATTTGTCTCACTCAATCATCCAGTGGAAAGATAGAGCCCCACCAATACATTTCAAATATCACTTGTCATTAGTATTATCCATTATACATTACCAGGGTTACATAACGAGCGAGGAGGCTATGATACCCGCCGGCTATCATTTATGGTGTAGGTAGTACCTTTTCTTATGGAGTCACTTAAGATAGCGGCGTACCAAGATTTTCTTCCTCAACACATTCACGCTGTATGTTGCGTAATATTAGAAAATGCGTCGTGGTGATAAATATAACTTCCTCGACGCCTTTCTGGAAAACGGATTTCAATCATATTAATGATGGAAGATACATTAATTTGTTGGACGGGTTAGCGTTATCCGTCCCATTTATTCTAAGGTATAGATATATACGGCATTGTGTATGTGTGCTGTAAAATATAGCCCCTTTTATGAACCAGAACTTGTTTATTATTGTGCAGATAATTGCTGCGTCCACGCATACATAAATAACAAGAGCACAAAGCGCACGTATGTCGAATTTTAATCGATTTCATTCTCGTTTTCGTCAAGTAAGTACTCGTTATTGGGTGAAAGTGATTTTGTTGTGAAAGCACAGAGATTTATGCGCTCGTCAGCGAACGTGGAAATTACCATTTGTAAAGATAGGTTGGATCGATGCCCTCAAAACTGACCGACAAACAGGTAAGTTTCGTAAGCAGCTTTTTTCAGTGCATTCGCAGAAGCTTATTTTCCTTGAAGCGGAGGACAAAATCTTGTGACATATTCTCACAATTACTTATATAAAAAACGGGTATGATTTTTTTTTAATTTATCGCTCATTTATCTCGATACAATATAATTATATATATTAAACGCATGTGTGCAGACATTTCAAAGGTCCCTGGACTGGTTTTTATGAAACTTATGTAATCTGATTAATTTCGCAAAGTTTAAAAAAATATACAAAAAAGGGCAAAAGAAACCGTCAATAATAATGAAATTTTGTCCATGACGTAATGTCCACGGGTTCAAAACATGGAATTCATGTTACAAGGTATAACGTTAACTAATAGCGATATACACAATCCCTACGCGATCTGTCACCATTAAGATCTCCTGATATTTTTCTGCCAATAGTGTTGACATTAAACTCAACGTAATATCCGTGACCTATTCGTCTACTATTACGTACTACGTACTACTAAGTACTAATTACAATCGTATATACTACATTACGTACTACGTACTACTAGTACTAATTACAATCGCATAGTACTATTACGTACTACGTACTACTAAGTACTAATTACAATCGTATAGTACTACTATTACGTACACGTACTACTAAGTTACTAATTACAATCGTATAGTGTACTATTACGTACTACGTACTACTAAGTACTAATTACAATCCTAGTTCTTGGATACGATTATAATCTACTAGTAATTTGTAAGCGCGTTAGTAAATATTGGATATTAGGCAAGTGCGGTGTCTACGAACACTATATCGATGTTATTATTTCGTTCCGAGCCCCCGTCCGCCGTAAGCTTCTACTTAATTACGCTATTCAAAGTTATTCCAACGTCATAACCATCGGTCAAAGTCGATATAACTAAAGCGGCGACCCTAGGCGCGTCAGTTCGTGACGAAACTTCCGAAATAGTCATATCGGTGTCGACCCGTGTGGCCATTCATACAACACAAGTTTCCTCTCCTTCTTAAATCGATGGTACTAAGGCTTAGTTTCATATAAAACTGCCCTTAAATAACCAACACGTGTTCTGCCCTTCTTAAAACAATAGCATTAAGGTATAGTTTTATATAAAAACAGTCTCAAACAGCTCCAGTGTGTAGCAGTAAACAAGCAACCACGGCCGCAGCACAATTGCGACACGAATTTTGATGAGACAGAGCTTTAATATAATCCTCGAGCTTTATCATTCTATTTGTCGCCGCATTTATAACCTAATCTGTATTCAATATGTGACCATACAACGAAACTTCGAAACTGAGTAATTAACACCTCATGAACACTGTTATACGATAATCAAAGGCATTTCGTATCCTGTATGCTTTGTGGTTATTAATAACTTTACGGCCATATACATTTATAGACAAATAGTGCCTTCGATGTATCCGAGGGGTCATATTTGACATTGTTATTACTCACAGATAGCTATAAATTTGTTTTCAAACGTTAATATATGAGCTGACACTGTTACCTATTTGTGACGGCTAGGAAAAGTATCCGACAGTCGTATGTGTTGGGGCCGATTTCATATTTTTATCCGAGCTTTCATCACTATATTTGATTTGAAGCCGGAAGACTACGCCGGGTCGCCGAGACAAAAGGTCACAGATAGTGGGACGATATAAGAGCTCGCTAACTGAAACAAAAGAGTATAATAACGAATAATCTCGAATTAATCTCGGTGCCACGCTATTTTTTACCATTCATTCGCGGCGAACAAAAGTCGATTTGTACACACCGCGTTTGCGTTTCGACTCACAAAAGGTGCGTCGCGAAACTCGCAATGGGGTCACTGGAATACGCCAAGATCGGATCGAATGGTACGCCAATAAACAATGGGTCGGACGAATTAAATGTCAAGAATACGGTAGGTTAGATTGGGCGCTTTTGTCGTACAATCAAATATGCCGCGGTTTAATCAAATAACATGTAATCTGCATGTCATTTTGTTTTTTCGATCTCACAACAATATAGGCGGAACGCGATACTGAGAATGTAACAGTTATTATTGTAATACAACGTTTAACAACGCATTATACTTTCTCTACGTATAGATATTATATTTTTTTATTTATTCTATTCTTATGTTTTGGTTGGCTCTAATATAATTAATATTTTCTCCCTTGCCCTTTCTTACATTTGGGTCATGAATTTAGTATTTATATATCTATCTAATATATAGAGCTCTATTACATAGAGAAGACAACAACTTGCACAAATGGACTATATTCCTATATTCTTTGTATACATTATAGTTAATCGCGTGCCGATAGCTGTTTGCACATCACGCAAGCAGTTTCTAGAGCAGTCCCATTCGTATAATGAGTGGAAATAGGAAAATTGGATAATCACTCGCAAATTAGTCGTCGGTTATGTTAAACTAATCCATTTTATAAGGAAACTAGACTTAACTATTAGCGTCCACTATCTACTAATGTGGTAAGAGATTCTTGCTTACTTAAACAGCTGCTTGTATGTCGTATTCAACTGTTTTCTAGCATTTTATTATTTGCACTAATTATTTATGAATTTGCATATAATTTTCGATCAATAGGTAATTGAAAATTTATTACAATCCAAAATCAAACCTCAAAAATAGTAGAAAAGGTAATAAAACCTCTTCTCTTTAGATACAGTTTACTATTATATACTCTGATCGAATACGTCTATACTAATAATGTTATATAAGTCAGAACTTACTTACATTCGAAGTGACCCATACCAAAGCCAAATAAGACAGGCGATATACATAAACAAAAACAAATCTAAATATGTACTTACATTTCGACATAAGACTTTGCGTGTCTTAGTTGGATAAGCTATAAAATATGGAAAACACAACTAAGTAATGACGTTAAACATTAATCATCGTACGTGCCAAAGCGTACATTACGGCCGAATCTAGCATTACGCGTGCAGTGCATCGCCGTGACCTAGATGGTCGCTCACTGCCTTAGCTAAGCGTTCCGTCGCCTAGAAGCTAGGGGTGGTGTCGAATGCGCATTTGCATTAATGGCTCGTTGATTCAGCGATACGATGCCTACGCCGTTTCTGGTTATGACATGTGTACCGCCAATGCTCGCCGGCTGGCTCGTGTTGAATTTTAATGGAGGCGTCAGTGAAATGCCTCGAAGTTCACTAACTCGGTGCGTGCTATTATCATTCCTGTTGGCGCTGGGGCGCGGCCCGGTTTTATGCGTAGTCGGTTATTGTCTTGTAGAAGGTTTCATCGGTTTATGGGTAGAGCAGTTTATCTTATGAAAGTTGGTAAAGTCAAAGAATATGTACTGTACATGATTGCCAAAGTTTTAGCCTATAATGGTATGGCAAAAAGTAATTAATTCCATAAACTAGGCTATTATCAACCTACTCTGTCAATATTAAACTTACTTAGATACTAAACTACTGGTAACTTCATTAACGGGTTATATTACATACACTCTTGTAGTAGATGGTAAATCAATATGTAATCATTACGAATTTACTTCGGTGAAAAAAATTGGGCGTTGGCTTCTTAACCGCGGCTTGATGGACGGTAATCAAATTACTGACGACAGCCAGCCAATGATATAATTTAACTGGTTTAATTCAATCGGACACAGTCGGGGTCGATGAATTCAGGTTACTCTGCCGGAGTAACAACAGCGTTCGCTGTTTTAATTTGTATCCAGGTCGATTTAAGACAAAAAAAGACAATGCACATTCAAAAATGGAACCTAGAGATTTCGGCCAGATATAAATATTATATTCGCAATTTAAATATCGAACACGTCGATCGCGTTCATTAAAGAGATATATGACCGAAACACCCATACGCGTTTAATAAGCACGTTACGCAACACGTTATCCAACATTCGACACCCGAATAGTCGAATATGTATTTATGTCGCGCGAGTGTCGGAAGTTTCGTCACCGTTCAACCCGGCAGCGAGATTAAAGACAATCCGCATTATGTAAATGTCGCTAATGCTAGTACGAATCACGACCCGTGATTTGGTTATCGGCCGATCGTCGAGCGAATGCGTATCGCTTCCGTTGTCAGTGCGATCTCGGCGGCGGGACAATTGGGGTATCGTTAGCGTGACGGCTCTCGTGAGCGTGTTTGATTGATAAGACACGTGACATACTCCACTTCCCAGTACTGAGCATGCCTCGCGTGTCCCGCGCAATCTCCGATCACGAATCATTCGCATTTGTGATACCTTTTGCATTGTTGATGTATTACACGAATGATTTATGGACGCATTGTCGTAAAGGACCCCGCACAAGAGCTGATGTAACGGTCGGATGTAATATCTATGATCTGTACGCACGCTAAAGTCTTATTAAAATATGAGGAACCAATAAAAATACTCGGAGATTTCGTGTTTTCTTTTATTTTTATAGTACGTTGTAAAAAAATTGTATTGCTGATATTCGTGATGAATAGCTGCGCCTTTTTTGCTCCTTAAGCATTTCCTTTCTTGGAAGTCAAGTATAAGTTTCCGGATTACGTTTTTAATTGGTGCTAATCCTATTTAATCGGTTTTTTATTTTACTACTTTCTTCTAACAATGCAATAATCTTACTTTAAGGATGACGGCTTTAAGGATGGTTTACAGGTATTTAAAACTAAACTAAAATCATTCTTAAATATTACTTAAATACGTTTCTGCAAACAAAAAGGAAAACGATGGACAACAGATTCTGTTATTGAAGTGAAAAACAGTTCGATTCAAATTTTGCCTTTTAAAATACGGTTATGTTTAAGTGGTCATAGAATGATTTCCACATACCAAAAACTTTTCTTTATTTCTACATTGTGATGTTAACATAAATGTGTGCCTTTAAATTTAATTTGATTTTTATGGTAAACATATCCTTCATTGCATTGTACGCGAGAAAAATGCGGCTTCAAATTTAGTCCTACAATATATGATAGTCGTTCTTTCATTTGACCGTATAAATAATGTAATGTTTAATTTACAACAACGTGCGTCGCTAAACTAGAATGGACACATCAAATAAATATAATGCATCAAATGGAATAAATTTTGCAGTCAAGAGCTACGAGACTTAATTAACGCCATTTTCCTTGAGCCCATGGAGCTATGCGCGACCCGTTTTGTGCTTCAGCCGCTACAATGTTGGCTTAAACCGAGTCTGTTATTTTTAAAAGCCATTCAGCCATATTAACGGCGGTCCGCGCATAGATATGTGTCCGCTAATGCGAATATAAATTTATGTTACGTAAATTATTTTAACACACTTTCACGAAACTGTCCGTGTTATATGGCGTTTTTATTATGGAAGTAAATTTATGGGATCTTTGTTTTGTGATAATAAGTTACGTATAAGTTTATATCCTTTTGTTTTTGCATATAACTTTGAACTGCCTATTTAAATAGTGGCATACCTAATTATTCGTACAATAAACATGTTAATGTTGTGCTTTATTAAGGAAATATCATATCAGCTAAAAGTATACACATTTAAAAACGTTTTTGCTCAGTAGTATTTCAAGAATATTACTATTAGTAGGTACTATCACTATTACCCAAATTACTGTTATCATTTTAAATAGTAGTCTTGTGAGTTTTTAACGTTAAGTGGCAAACCGTTTTTTTATTTAATTTTGATTAAATATCAATTAAAAATTATAAATCTAACAGAAATATAAAGAGTAAAAACTGATCTATTTAGAATAATAAAACTACAAAAGTGTGCTTATGATCGGTACTGCATAAGATATTAGTACTTTAAATATTTAAATGATTAACCAACTTGTTACCTTCGCCATTATCATAACTAATAAGTAATTCCCTCACCAATGTAATTACGAATATGTTGTTCTACGTTTGTTCTGTGACCAAGATCGCATAAAAAAGCTACAAAACGTCAAAAATTTAAATTCAAATAAACGCGATAAAGTTACAAAATGACATTTCATTCGATAATATGTAATTGCAGTTCTCTGTAATAATCGGTACATTATCCTCCCTGTTAGACCTATGGTGTATGGCAAATCTGTCCAAAAATCATAGTTCGTTAACACACAAGCTCATTGCATCGACGGATCATTTCAATTGTACAATTATAAGTGCAACACTGCCATCGAATCCGTGAAACGCGCTACACAGCGGGCGCGTGCTCCTAGCGTCCACTCCGCCAGTCTTACTCGTGGTGCGCGCCAGTACGCACCTATCGCGCAGTGCTAAGTTGTTGTGATGCCTCGCCGGTGTTAGCCGTCCATCATGCATGTAAGTCCTCAACGCAGTGGGCCGAGCTATCATTAAGCTATCGTGATTTTTTCAACCTAATTGCATGCCTCAAACTAGAACGGCGCGTTACCAATTAACCCTCAAGGGATCGTGTACCTTTTCTTGAACGATGTGAGTAAAAACGATGCACTGTTTGTCGGCTGAGTGTGGTTTTGGTGTTTTTTTTATAGGTTTTTGTAACCAACATTGTGGATCGTTTAGTAGCCGGTAATTACGATTCTGCTTGGATCAGCTTCGTGATTCTAAATCGTGCGCGTACGCATCGATTGTGGCATGAATGCAAAGTGTACATGCATTTACATCGATGTACTTTATTTCAAAGTGTTTGTTGCAAATTTTGTCTTGACAATTATATTGTCGTTGTAGAGGCTTGGAGAGGATTATTAACTGTCATATGAGCCCGCAAATATGTAGGTAGAGGGATGTATTTCTAAAGCGCGATAGTAATCTTCATCATGTGCACAAAACACATTAAGCGAGTATTCTATTACCTATATCAGATAACGGACACTGGAGCTTTGAGGAGTAATGACTTTACGATGCAAGTACATGACTTGATGGGCTTATGCGCGGCAATGTTATGTGACTACCCTCTTGTTTATCGTAATATGAATAACTGTCACCGTACTCCAAATCGTTGCGATTGTACGGTGGCGCGTATAAAAATACTCGGCCATAACTAACTGTGCGCCCGATAAAATCTACTGGCGACAGGCAATTTTTCATAACTTGGTCAGAGAGGTTATCTCGAACGTCTGCGTCGGTTGACTAATGTTTTATGTAACAAATTGTCTAAGTTCGTTGGAAAAAATCTTCGTTGCTGGCGGCTATTTTGATACGAAAATATTTAACGATGGACAAACTACTAATTATATTTCCGTAGTACTAAATTATCACTTACTATTTACTGATATGTAAAACTTTTAAGTTCGACTGTATTGAACGATATTAACTCCACTAAAGCTTCTTGTTCTATTATTCAAATTCTTTCAGTTTAGATACCTATACACCAAAAGCCTATAGAATAACTAACCGACCAAGAGAAACGTCCACATATTTTAAAAACAGGGTTTTTTCATTTTCTTACAATAACGTTGGGCATTTCAGCTTGTCTGTATTGGGGTATTTAAAGGTATGTAAATCAAGCTAGATTTTATCCATTATATCTGCTACGCAAATCTCTCTTAGTTATAAACATTAGTTTGATATTTATCATATTGTTATATCACTGTAAAGTTTCATCAATATTTCCTAAATGGAATGGAATAAGATGGATGGATCCAAGCTTTGGCAATTTGAATATTATAACAGTGCGATATATATCGCACATATACATATATACGTATACATATAATTAATATTTATATCTCTCATCGTATGTTACACCAGATCTAGTTGTTGGCGCAACTTGAATTCGTGAGCGTGTCGCAGCCCAATTCGGAGCTTTACATTTTCGTTGCGCAACATTCGACGTCTGCAGTTTCGGCCCCCGTTTTGATAGATCGAATTCACCTTTCATAATTGTGCCGTAATTATTTCGCGTACAGGCCGATGTTATATTATTTATGGATTGGTTAACTGAAAAGCTAATTACGGCACGTCCAGGCCGCGAACGGGTTTTCGTCGTAAATTATAATTGCGTGTTGCGTTCCGTAATAATTCAATTCGGTGCGGGCAATGATTTTCTTTTTCAATTTTCGTTATGTTTATATAGATTTTAAAATAACTATTTTTTATTTGTAAATCTTACGATATTTCGTAAAAAAGGCTGTAGAAGGTAAATATTTTATCACACACTCACGAATCTAAAATGACAGTGATGCTTAAATTAAAAATTAGTTCTAAAAATGTCAGAAGCATTTTTTACGTTTAAAGTTAACCCTTTAACGATAGTAAGATTGTTTTACTTAAATGCATTTCTGCTGACACAAAATGCTCTAGGATAAGATAATAAGATATCCAAAATGCTTTGTGCCACAATGGGAACAACTTACTTGGAGCCTTTATTGCCCTGTTTATTATTTCGACATGTTAACTGTTTGTGAGATGAATCATAGTTTAAATATTTTCGACCCTAGCGCTCTTACTGTTTTCGGGCTTTTAAGTAGCGCATTGTTTAAAACAATAAAAATCGGATGTCGACGGTATTGTTCAATGGCATTAGAGGTTTGTTTTGTAATATTGTTCATATTTTGGAAATTGGCTGGCTTTAAGCTTTAAGCTAGTTTTAAGGTTTTTTTTTAAATAAAATTTAGTACAGTTATTTTGTAACGTTAACCCTATATAGGGTCAAATAATTAGCTACATAAAAAACATCTTTAAGTCAGTTGGTTTTAATAAGTATAAATTACTTAAAGGTTATGTAACGAATATGTTTAAAAGTAATTACTTAATATCCATTTATGTACAGGATGTTTTTGATGGTATAAATTTTTAAATAATCAAGTTCAATTATATACTCAATGAATTATTAACAAGAAGCCAGGGTAGAAAGCGACCATAGTTAAAAGGGACCGTGTGGAATATTCTAGAATAATTTATAAGGCGTGTGTTATTATATCCGAGCCGACTTGTTTACAAAGCTTATTAGTGTCTACGAGTAGAGTCTTACGTCCGGCGGCCACCTGCGGGGTGAGTTTGCGAATACAATTGTAAATTGGCGGAAAAAAAAACAGTAGATATGACGTGTGTCCTAGCATGGAATGAAGTAGACGAAGGACGAACTACGACAATATAAGGAGCAAAGAACCGGCTCGACTATTAGGATAATTGAACATTTTCGTGGCACGATCCCAATGCAGCTGTGTTGCATGCGGTCGGTTCGCATTCGTTCAGTTTTTGTCGACAGTTGCAGAACTAGCATCGCCTCTGAACACATCGGGATGTTTCACGGGCGGTTCTATTTTGATACGCAGATGGAATGATGCTCGGACGGGTATTGTTTTGTTAATTGCTACGAATTCAGCTGTCTGTGCACCTTGCCTTAAAATGTGCTCTTCATGTTTTATTAACTACGGTTTTCTGTCATATGAAATAACGTAACAGTTTTTAATTATGTTATTGATGATTTATGTGACGAATATGCTTTTTTCACCGTTTTAAAGCACAACTGTTTGACTATTGCGTGTTAAACTATTATTATTAATTCTATGATACGTTCAGTTCTAGTTTCCGTTACATTTATTTCACAATCATGATCTTAGCGTTAATATAGGAATGTGCCAAATTTTGCCTATTTGTTCTTTAAAAACGTGGTTAATTTTACATCGATCCCAGTCACTGTACTGCACGTCAAGTATAATCTTAACATACACAATCGCCCACGCGTTCCCAATGTTAAAAATACAAACGCGAGACTTGACATTCGTTGCTGGTACGAAATTAAATTTTCAAATGCCCCATCGCCTCGTACGCATAATAAGCGTAGCCCGTTGCGTATCATCGGTTGGTTGCCTTGCGTCACGTACGCCGTGTTATAAGAAGTTATTTCAAAATTACCCACCATTGTTCAGCCTTCACGGAACATTCCCTGCAGCAGATCGACGTATTCTAATAGAGGCGTCATTGTGCACAAGCGACGGTTCCCAGCGTTGTGTTTCTAATAAAATCATCACAGGAACTCGATCGTTAGGCGAAATTCAGTGGAAATATCGTAGCACGTAACGTTTACTTAACACTTGTACTGTTATAAAAACCGACTTGTATTTCCCATGGCGGTGATTAGTGCACGCGAGGAAAGTGGGGCGTGCTTCTTTGATTAACCAACTTAACCCTTTTGGGTTTGTGCTATCTTTAATATAGTTTTTTCTGAATGAAAATTCGCCAATTTGAAATAGTTACTTTTTGGATTAATGTTTACTAAAACCCGTGATGTAATTTATTGTAAAGAAAATTAATGCAATAAATACCGTAAAGTCTTTTATTAAATCAATTAACCCGCTACTTTATTTTGACTGTAATGCAAAAACCTATTTGACTTTAGCGCATTTTAGTAGAACAATTAAATTACAACAAAAATATAATATTGCTAAAGATAGAATAACAATCACTGATAAATAAAATTTGAAGTCACTGATCTCAATAACTCTGAACCTATTAGGCTATTTGACTTGAAGTTTTGAATTAATATTTCTATTGCCAAGTAGAGATCAACCAAGAACGGGTTTTACAAAATATAACAACAGGAACGTGCGGTAGGATCTGCTTGTAATTTATAATCATCGCTCAAAAATAAAATACAATGATTGATATAAATACTGGCCGCAGCTAAAAAAAAACAATCCCATATATTGTCAAAATCTTGCTCGACCTTCCCTCGGTCACGTTCGGTAATTATTTGTCGATGTCCTGCCGCGAGTAGTGTTTCGAGTTATTCACATAATGGCGTAATATTCAATTGAAACGTCAACGGCAATTTGTAACCATAAACCAAAGTAACTAATAGTACACTTTGAAGTATTAAAACATGCCGATACGTACTCGCAAGAAGAGAATATTTAAATACGAAGGACGTGACTGGGATCAACTTTTAGATGTTTGTTATAAGCAAGACCCAACAGGAAGGATATCCAAACAAAATAATAATAAAATGTACCTTATCTGTTTAAACTCATAATTCCTCTTGCTAATAAATACATAAATATGTTGATAAAATAAATTTGTGGGAGTTTTAATAAAAATCAATCTTTTATATACTAGAATTTTTACGTTAAGCGGTTTTCATGTGTTGTTATTAATACGAAGTTGTAGTTATCATGCTGAACCTGGTTTTACCTAACCGGTAAAAACAGTATCTAATGGACGTTAAGAATTTATAATGCGGAATCACCACTAATACTAAGTACGCTCTGAAACTCTTTAATGATTAAATAAATATATAGAAATAAATTATTAATAATTAACATGTTAAGATGTTGGCTGCATTAGGTTTGCTTTTTGGCCTAATTACAAAATTAGTACCCACGTTACGTTAACACATGGGTAACTATTTTTTGTGTTATTAGACGGAAATTTAGGCCCGGGTCGGAAATACACGTAAAAACTTCGTGGGTCGTATTCTAAAGTCATTTGGGATAATTTGGGTAAACTAATTTGTTGGGTGTCACTCACTCGACCCGGGTTCCTCTTAGTGTGTCGCATAACAAGTTCGCTGGAAACGTGATGTTATGAATCAACCATTAAACTGTATAAAATTACTTGCCCATTAAATCAAGCTTAAATTATGTACCATTCGTAAGATGGTAATGGGATAAGAAATACGTTTGCCTTTTTACATACTACACTTGACTTGCTTAGAAACACTTTGCTTTATAAATTGGATGAGTTAATGGACGAATAAAATTCTTAAAACAAAACCGTAAATTATCAATTTGTCACACGAAGAGAAAGCATTGTGTTAGTCACAGATTATGTATTAACTTAACAAGTCCTACGATGCAATGTAAGTCGTTTATCATCCACCGGCTAATACGCAGACGTTTCTAGCTTTTACGTTAACTTTTATGTAACCGTAAAAAGTGGGTCATCTTTTTCATGATTCGCGAACATTGATCGATATAACTTTGTCGGAAATAATTTTTATGCTACGTTAAAAGAAATGAAATATTGCAATTTTGAAATAGACGATATGAGATCGGCGGTTGAATTAACGCATAAAACGCTATAAAGTCCTAAAAAGTTTAAGAATACGTTGATAAGGAGTTGAGAAATGCGATGTGAAAATTAAATAAAAGTAGTACCTCTGGAACAGTATTTAGTTTGTTTTATAAGCGATTTTTTATTATAGATATTCAACCTGAGATCCTGAATAAAGGTAAAATAAACTCATAAATGGAGCGGGTGATTTTAAAAGTAGGTACTCCTTTTAGATGGAACTTATTATTTATTTACTCATCACAGACTGCATAAGCCAAGAGTCGTGTAGGCATGAAGTCAGTTGCCAGTAATATCTAACCCTAAACTTATTAACGTGGATAGTTGCGGGAAGAGACTTTCAGTACTGCTTTATTTCTACGATCTTTATCGTTACCTAATTTGTAAGAGTTTTGGTATATTATCAACAATGAGGTGATGTGAAACAAAACACAATATCCTAGTATCCAGTCTTCTATAATCTTAACAAATTTAGTTCGTATAACACCTGAGCCAAAAATACGAGGGAGAAAAGGGAATTTAGTTAAAGAAAGTCTCATGTGTATATAAAACCTCTTGCTAAATATCATACGATCACGTGTGACTTGGCTAGTCGATGATGTAGAAAAGGTTGAAAAACTCAGTTGCGCAAGTAGAAAGCGGGAAACCGGTGACTTACCGATAGTTTACTGTCTTTTTACAACGTCGTGGTTAACAGTTTACGCGTTTGCCACATTACCCCGTAGATGTTGTAGATTACTTTCCTAATTTTATGGGTGTAATTACTTGTTATTACATTCAATAAGAAGTCTAAATGAGTTTGATGTTTGTTAATTTTAAAATTGCTTTATAATTCTTATACGATTGTGGATAATGTCTTTGTTTATTTTAGTAAAGAAATACTTGCGACGTTAATAAAAAGGTTTATTACTAGTTGTATTTTTATATCAATTTTTTTTTTGTGACGCAGTTTAGATAATATACGTATTTATCATTAATTACGATCTTAATATGTTATTTATTATATTAACAAAAATTTAATCGGTGCGACGCCTCTCACTTAATTTATAATAAGTCGACATTTATCTGATCAAATTATTAACATTAATATTTGGCCCTTCCAATGCCTTTTCGGTTAATAATTTATGCCTACCACGAATTTTACACTGTGGTTATAAAACGTTTGCGTAACGAACGCAACATATATCTATTTTACAACTCAAAAGCCCCGACGATTATGAAAGTTTATTACGAAACACGAAAAAGCTGCAGTGTAAATGTATTAGAATTAACGCTCGTTAACGATTGTGAAACGTGGATTATTGTCGTGTGTATTGGACAACTTTTAAATTAGCCGATTGTGGCGCGCATCTTGACTTGAGGTATCTACGCCTTTATAGGTGCGTATACAATAATGAACTGCGAAATAATGCTCGTCGAATGTTTGATGTATAATTTTTATCAAGTTCAAATAGTCTTCATGTAGAATTTATGTCTATGGTTATGAAGTTACGAAGAATCTTTTAAGTATGGCTCGTTTTACATTTACCTTTACTGTTCATCCAGTTGACAATAATTATAGGTCTGATTCCACTTAGGTATATATTGTGTATATATTTATATGTATTAGACGATCACTTGTGATTGCCAGTCAATAATAAATAAAACTCATAGTAATTCGCACACGTAGTAAGCGGGAAACCTGCGAATTTCAGATGCTACGTTATTTATTATGTTTGGCTCGTCCTACATACCCGCACCTTTACTGCATCCCGATATTTTGGGGGCGCGGTACTTTAATCAGGTCCATAGATCCGATACCACCCAGCCCGTATTACGTGCCCGCCCGAAGCGCATACTTTCTCCCCGTGGACTTATTTTAAAATCGTCTCCCGCGTGATTGACGCACGGGCCCCATTGTTAACTTAATAGTTACGTAAGCCAATTTGACGCGCCGTCGCTCAAATGGTATATTCTCGAAGATTCTATTCTGATCACATGTAACGATGTATTCTATACGCTTGCCATTTAATTGTTTGGCAATAGACGGGCTCCGTTTAACTGGTGATTACAGATAGGTGCTTGATTTAAACGCTCTTTAGTACGGTATCTGATAGCGGCTTAATTGACATCTATTATCGTTAGTTTCTATTTTAAAGATTTGACTATTGTTGTGTTTATTGTAAACATCACGTATTGAATATATCGACAGAGAATATGTGTTATAATTTTCTAAATTTGTATAAAAAATACATAAATGTTACATGAATAAAGATGAGATAGTTGATTCGGCTGTACTCGCTAGTCAATGAAATAATCACGCTTACCCTATTTCATGCGAGAGGCTCTCGTAATTAACATGTTACAAGCGATTACATAGTATGAGAAGGGGCCCGTTCTCTTGGCCACGTTTGAATGGTTTGTTAAATTAACGCGAGCAGGAAACAAAGGCGGTCATCGCACATTAGCAACATTTGCACTGTTTGTAAGACCTCTAGAAATCTCATAGCACTATTCTTTAGCTAGAACTTCTAAACGCACTCCAAAACGACTCAGAAAAGTGTTGAAATCTTAATTAAATTTTTAAATTACGACCGCAATTATTAGTGATGCTTAAGAATCGTGCATATTTTGTCTTAATCACTTCAACTAAAGAAATTATTTCATTCGATACAAATGAGCTACGCCGGTACGAGTAGTTCCTAGCATTCGGCATCGTCTTTATTTAAATACAGCAATGAATATTAATAAGGGCGATCTATTTCAGTAATCGAAACACATTCGTCTCGATCGGAACGTATTAATCCACGCCAGGCCCTTAGCTCACTGTAAAATGATGTATAATTTTGTAATACTTCGCGTGAAGTTAACATATCTATAAATACGATGAGCTTAGCTTTTGGTGAATATTTTAACCGAAAATTCGAATCGAAACTTCATCAATGGCAAGTAATTAAAGATGTATCTGTTTTATAAAAAAAACGTTTTCGATTTTCGAATCGAGTCTTTTCTATCTTCGTCTTCTTTTCTTACATCCGATTTGATATTTAACTTCTGAGGATTTATTTAATAACGTTTGGGCCGTCCATTACGTGGCCCGGGGCATTGTCACGGGGCGAGACGGGGTGCGTAAGAAGGCCGATGACCGCGAAGTCCTCTCGGCCCAGAATGCATTACGGGGCAGCCCTACATCGTGGCCCATCGAAAATTCCACGCCTGATATCTTCCTTTCCGTTGCTTTCTTTTTGATTTATCGCCGCGCCGTAATTATGCCTCGGCATTGTTTTGTCTGGAAGTTTTTCCCCGTTGGATTTATAATACATTTTTAATCTGCTTATATGAAATAATAACAAGTGCTATAAATATATATGTATATATCAGTATTTCTGTAATGTTGAATTATAACCAAAACTTTTTCTCAAAATGTTTTTGGGGAAATAAAATGATAAAATTTACTTGTAATGCTTATGGCTTTGCAAGAAGATAGATTTAATACGCTGTTAAAATAAAGAGTCGTGTCAAGATAAAAAAAAATGTTGCGTTTATTTCTGATAGATATAACTGAGTTCGAACTAACATTTTTAAACATTATTAATACTCTTTGCTCTGATATTAATACTCTTTTTTTTATTATTTTTTCAGTCTCCAATGTGACCATGCAGAGTGCATGGTTTAAAAATATACTCATTGTTTACGTGTGCAGATCATATATAGCTGTCACATGATCGTTTCAATACCAGGGCATAATAAGCCCAGGTAACTCGCAAAAATAACAACTCGATCGTCATTGTTATTTACATTCCTGTTCAGCGTCCAACTCCGGTGACATAAATCAAACCGCGGACCACGCCAACGGTGGCAGCTCTAAGCCGGCGACAGATGAATATGATAGATAAATGGACGCGTTCAAACGAGCAATTGGCATAAGTCCAGTTAGCGATTCGTTTGTACGCTTTGGAAGTGTTCTTGGGGAAATTTCTGTCATGTTTGTTCCGTTTCGCGTTACATTTGATCGTTATGTTGATGTGACGTTTTTGTTAAGATTGGGAATTGAATGCATTCATCGTGAACTATGTTTATTAAAAAGAGATGTTCTCTTTCACAGTGTTTTATTTTTTTAACCAACCATATATCTATATACTTGTGTCTTTAATGTTGTATAAGCTAAAGATTTTTATTAACAAGACTATTTTTTGTTAAAATACTAGGTGGAAGTAATTATACTAACACCTTGTTACTAATGACAAGTAGACAAGTCTTAACTGCACTCAGCAAGTAATCTATAAAATGATTAAGGATTTTTAGAATAATATGTACAGAACCAGACTTATTTTTTTCTCGAAACTGACTAAAATACGCTAACTTTCACATCTATTTAGTAGTAACCGGATACTGCCTTTAGAAGCTTTTGATTTTTCAAACAAAATCATTAATGGACGCGATTCACGTTTGAAGGGTAACAGTCAACGTTATGTAATATAGTTTCTTATTATAGCATGTATTAACTATTATATTGGATATTTTGCTGAAAATAAAAGATACACCTACGATAATAGAATAAAAGTAGATAATAAAAGATACAACCTATGCTTAATGTCTTTAGTATAGACTAACAACAAACCCTGAGATATTTGTGAATTATTATTTTTAAAACTGTAAAATCTCTTGCAAATAGCTTTTCTAAAGCAAATCATAGTCCATTTAGGCCGTTTAAAAGGCGGACAGACGTTACAATATAAACTTTCGAAGGATGAAAAAAATAAAATCGCAGCGAGTCTTATCGAAGAAAGTACAGTATATAAATAACAATAACAATCGTGCATGGATGTCACAAGGTTTCACTGGAGGATGAGTCAGCGGCTGATTCGAACCCACAACAATAGCGGGAGATGTGTCGCCAACGACGACCCGCCGTGACTTGACCTTTGGGTAGAGTACTTTGGGGGCAGGACATCACGACGACGCGACACTTATAAATATTAACAAGCTCGTAGTATTAAGCTTAAAACATAATATAAGGAAAAAGGACATAAAATAAAAATTATAGCAATTTAACAAAATATTCGGAGAACTTATTTAATACCAGTATCGGATGAATATACAACAATTGAGATGAGCTATTGTGACAGAAATGAGAAGTTATCGCCTTGTGTATCTTTACAATAATACTACAATTAAGACATGAAATGGTCGATATTGCCACGTTCATGTAAAGAAAATTTAACGTATCGACCTAATAGAGCTTATGTATAGACGATATTGGATATGCAGCTTTAAAACTTTTAAATCTTTCGTGTATGTAATCAATATTAATTGCTAAAATGAAACTATAACTTATCTCCTTGTGCCTGTTTGAATAACGTTACAATTAAACATTAAAAATCAATAATGGCTACGTCTACTTTTTAATGAAGGAGACTTAAGAATATTTTCACCCATTAAAGGTGGCTTAAGTACTAAAAACTTAAGCCGTTCGCCGATAGACAACTAGTAATCTTTCCGGACAATATTATCTAAGTAACTGGATTCCATCAGTGGTGCATTCTTGTTCCCATTTCGTGAGCCGCCTTCCGACCCTGTTGAATCACCCGATTGCTTTCTGCGAACCAGCAAGTGTATTAAATTGCGTACCGTTAGTAACCTTTAAGACGATAAATTAACTCCTCACGTGTTGTCAGCCGGCTTAATAACATTGTGGTCCACATCGGCCACAAAGATCACCATTAAACTCGTGCCACTCAAATAATTATCGCTAATGTTTCACTATAACCGCGTGTGAATTGTACTCGCGTGTAATTATATAAATCATTGGAAATATGTAGCGTCATTCGTAAATTTATTAGACAAAAGCTGTACTTTTGTTATTATACCAACATAAAAAAGGTTGCCACTCTCTAATTGACTCTAATGACTTGGTAAGTATTGGTTGCATAATGCTATCGTAATGGTGTTTTGCTCGTATATGTACATAGGTTACGTGACGTACTAATACGACGTATCAACTTTCCTACCATCGGCCAGTGAGCGTCTAGTAATTATGTCAATAGAATTAAAACGACGTAGGTTTAGAAGGGCTCCACCCAGCATTAGGAAAGTGAAAGGTGTGGCGATTGTCATAGCTCAACACAAACAAAATTCGATTTCGTAATAGAAATTTATGGGTAAGAACGTATTTTAAGTGCTTTTAAAACGGACTTTGGTTTTCCATTTCAATATCCTCTCTTGGGTGTGGTATTCTAGTATGGAATCTCTGGAACGTTCGGTATCTAAAACGTCCTACTTATCAAAGGCGTGCCCAAAGGTAAACCTATAACGATATGAAGATATTTTGTAAAAGCACATGGCAATAAAGCACGCACGGCTAGAGCGTATCAGGCCGTATCTGTCTTTTAGGACAGTTTGTTTGTTATCTAAAAAACTTACGTATACTGTCCCCCACTCGCTGAGAGGTAAACATTTGAGTTAGAAAGTGCTGTTCCGTGTAACAGGTTGGGTAGATAAAGTTTACGTGACCGTTTACTTGGTTGAAAATTCGTGGTATTCATTTGGTTGTTGTGAAAAATAGGCGCACAGTTTTCGATCGGGAGGCAAACATAGATAGAGATCTGTTAATGGCGTACTGCACCAAAGGGGATAAACAAAGCTAACCGGCTCTAAAAGCAGTCTCTGTTTATCTCGAACAATGGACAAATGTTTGCCTTTTGTCTGCCAAAATTATGTCTAATCCCTATCGGTGAGGTTTTGTTAATGCCTTTGTTTTTGAGCTCAGGCTAATATAGTTGCTGCTTTCTTCCGAGATTTTATTGCTGTAATCATCCCTTAACTCCTTCCAATAGAAGTATTATACTATCGCTTGGGACTGTTTAAGAAGGTAAACTATTTAAATACACAGAAATAATTGGAGTTCTAAAAACAACTCTTTGTCGAAAACTGAATAAAGAACTGATGTACCTTAACAATTACAATCAACTACATCATCAAATAGCATCCAAAAGCTTGATTGTCTTTGATCCTTATCAGAATAATTTTTCATGTTGATGTTATCGGCTCGTTTATGAGATCGTATAACGGTGTGGATGTCAAGATGTCTGATGCTTGTATTGTTGAACGATCCCTGCTACCGAATGGTCGAAGACCGTTAGAGTTAAGTTACGATCCCCCACTACTTGTGCAATCAAGCTAATTATACCTACATATATGTTCAATGCATTCTGAGCGTAATACACGTGTGTATTACACAAAAATGTTTCGTACCACTGATTTCACTGATTAATAACTCACTTTAAACTTGCAACTAAGCAACATTTGGTCAAACAAGCAATATCGCGTGGCGTCTTTACCAACTTCATTAACTGCGCATTGTTAATGTCTACAATGCGGCGGAACCTCCAAATATGTTTAACTGTGATTTATTATCGTATTACCGTAATAACATTTTCTCTTTTATTTCTCGCGCTTAAATTTTTATTCTGCAATCATATTTATACACATCTGTTATTAAAACATACGTTAGTGCATATAATTTTGAAATTATATCACTAAATTACATACACTGAGAGTTAATAGTAATATATAAATTTTCCCTCAGATCGTATATGATCGTACCAACTGCATATTCATAGAGACATGCAAGCGTAGAATAATAAACTTGAGGTATCCCACGGTCGTGTTCAGTTATACAGGAGCATTGTCGCCGACACGGGCGGCAGAGCAGGCGTCGTGAGCCGGGGACCCACCCTCGGGAATCGACGGACGATGCTATTAGAATTTAGATTAGTATCAACAGCACAATGCTTATACTTAATGAAGCATAATACGCTACAGAACGAATAACATTGTCGGCCGCGACGCTTTCTTACGTTTTAATAAGCTCTGCCTTCAATATCCTGTTGGAAACGATCCTTATCATATGAGTTTTGTGCTTACAAATCGGTTTGTAATTCTTCGAGACAATTCTCGAAAGTATTTAAAAATACGTTTAACCGCAACTGTGAAGGCGTGCCAAGTGACAGACAGTTACTTCAATTATATTGACAGTGGGTAATTAGACATCATGTGGCATAACCCGCATTGTAGCATAATTTCATACGTAATAAGACACCCGCTAACCTCCGCATTACTGAGTTAATCTAACGTATTGTACCGTACGCAGTAATCTTACACTATAACATAATTAAGGGAGCGTTTATCTGTCCGTTGAGACTTTTTCTATGAACAAACTGTGTTATAAGCATTATGATTTTTTAATGTGATGAATGAAACCACTGTATCTATAAAATACCTTGAGTTTACCAACGTTTAATATTAAACATTTATAATGAATTGAACGGGTTTTATTGGCAGACAGCCACATATTTAAAACTTACGCAACTTTTAACCAATAAGAGAGCTTTATATTAAACATGACGCTAATACAGTTTAACAATATCCTTTGTTTACATAAATTCGAAATATTAACTTGCGTAACAAATATATAAATAATATGCATTTAAACTAAAGATAAACAATTCGTAATATAATAAAACTTGTCTTTTATTTCATTTACGTTATTCACTCATAATTTCTATTGCAAATTATAGTCCATGCGAGACATTTATAGAAATAACTAGTATAGGCCAACAACTATCAACTTGTTACTAAATGAAAAAGTGTATTCTCTATGGAGTGAAAAGGAAACTAGCCAGCTCGCTCGCCAACTGATCATCCCATGAATGCAAATGCGTTGGCTTTGTATAAGTATAAAGCTCTCGGACGAACACTTCATTACGCCTTTCTAAGTGCATTCAATAGTAAAAGTTTATTGCTGACGTCGTTTGCATTAATTCTTCCTTTAACTAGCCTGCTAACAAGAATCTTTGCACTGCAAACAAGAATAAAACAAATTGCATAGTATATCTCTGGAACGAAAAAATAAATAGACAATTTATACTATTTAAGTTTGAAAATGAGATATATACAAATTATTATATACGAGTATAGTATATTATATCCGATACGAGATAATGTACAGGTTATCTCGTTAATGTAATAACTATCGTTGAGACAAAGGCAATCTTGGTTGTATAAAATTTTATTTAAAAAAGGATACATCAAGCATATGTTAAAAGAAAAAAAGTTGTTCCAAAAAGTAAAGAAATAACACATTCAGCCGGGCAAATAATTAAATATATTACAAGAAAAAATTACACTTCTTTCCTTTGTAAATGTATTGAGTTAGTAATATAATTATTTGGTAAGTAAAGAAAGATAGATAGTAGTCTAATTGTGATTTCCTTGTTTTTAGATCGAGCGCCTTGCTCAATATGAGCGTCTCGTGGGCACCGGATGCGGTAGACGGAGGGCGGCTCGTCTCTCTGACCTGGAACGGGTTCAGGACCTATTTCCCCACGACTTTCTGGCCTTGCATGACGCAGACGCCCCCGCAGCATTGGCCTCCCACCATGCACAGGTATTTAATCTTATTATATTTGAGTTTTTTGCATACAAGTCGAACTTGTCGTATCAAACTCATCTTGCAACTCGAACCAAACTATCTTAAACATAAATATCCATAAATAGCATTTGCATTGGCTTCCCATCATGCAGGTATTTAATTTCTATCTTACAGAAAAAGAATAGTCAAGCTTAATAATAAACATGCCTGAGTCCGGCTTAACAATAGTTCAATGTGCTGATGCTGATTAACATTAATTAGTTGTTAGCTTAAATCATACATTATAAGAATAACATAACATCTTTTTAATCTCACAAGATTTAACTCTCGTATATTAAAACAATACATATTGAGTAACGCTCCCAAATGTCGCTGTAGCACCATCGTGAAAAATTAAAAAACTTCGTAATTTTGTCTTTATAAAAAAAATTCTCAATAATCTTTCGTAACACTTCAGGTCTAAAAGATTTACAGAAAATAAACCTATTTACATTCGGACACGGATTAATGTTACTCAAGTGCTGTTATCGCAATAACATTAAACACATCGATTAATTCTGTATTCCACAAATAATTAAAGCATGTCCTACGTCAAACCACTATTTTCAGTGCCCTTATTGCAAATCGAGAGATATGTAAACAAGAACTTGTCCTTGAACGCTGATCGAAACACGAATTAGCTTTTAATCTTTACGTGGATGATAAAAGTTTACGATTCAATAAATAGTTACACTTTTATCGTTATTTAAAAAAATATACTTAGTTTTATGTTCTATTGCTCGTTACGGCGTGTTTAAATTTGTTAATAGTAATCATAATTTAACAAAATTAATATATTTAATTTATATACATTGGCCTGATAAAAATCTGTACCGATAGAACTCGTTGAACTGTATTGATAGAGAACGGTAATTTTTACTTATCTATAATAAACATTCGATTCTAAATCGTTTCTTCCACAACCGTCATCAAAAAATTTATAAAAGTAGCTTTATATCAGCATAAATTACGTTCATAAATATTTTTTTAATAACTTTTACGTTTATTTCAGAAATCTAAGAGTCTCCGCAAGCGGCCTAGCCTGGATATCGGTGGGACAGTCAATACAAACAGCAGTCTTTCACCACGGACCTTCATCATGGAGGCTCCCGTCCAGCTCTGTCCCTTAGGGTCCACTTCCCCACCGCTGGACCGCCACCTGTTCTTATTCAGCGATCTCGTATTGGTCGGGAAATCGCGAGGAACCAACTGCTTCAAGTTGAAAGAAAGCGTGCGATTGGCTGAAGTTTGGCTGTCACTGCCGGACGGTGATGATACCGGCTTCTTGATTGGATGGCCGACCTCTACTGGTGTTGCCAATTATCATGCTACATATCCCACCCAAGCGGCAAGAGATACCTGGTACAGGTAAGAAATCATTGAGCAAATATATTTACATGTTTGTCTGTTTAGCAAAGAAATGATCGTATTTTAAAGTCTTTGTAAGTTCAGTGTAATGTCATTCTTAAATAATTTTGTGTCGGTTTCACTTGACCTTACCTCGAATGATGAAAATTTGCAATTATTGTTTAAAACAGAAAATTATAACCATGACGCTGGTATGGGGTTTTATCTGAACGCAATCTTTATAACAGTTTTTTTTTTATTTAGTATTCACCTAATGTAAGCGCACAAGATCAGTGAAACACGAATAATAAAGAAATTTACAGCTTTTTATTGTGATTATGAGGTCAGTAAAATTTTTTCACCGTTTTTCTGCAGGAAAATCCAAAACGCTTTAAACTCGCAGCTGACGACCGAGCCAAAGTCCACAAATATACAGATCTTCTATAAAGATTTGGCAAGCTCCATCGAATTCGTGAGTATTACATCACTTTTACTTTAAATTTATATCATGCTCTTTTTTACGAATTAAATTGCTTTCCCGAATCTCTTTTGCGTAATACAGCTTAGTTAGCATAAAAGAACAACCTACAATAACATAATTTTCATAACTATATTATTAACTCCTTTAGACGAACACTTTACAGATAGCGCACATTAGAATAATGTAAATTTGTAACCTAAATGTAGTCTAAAAGGGCCTCAATTTAGTTTATTCTGTAAACCCTCTGCATTCAGAAAACATGGTGTACTTCTGGCTGAAAACTTCTCGGTCATGATAATACGTTTACATGAAAACCTCATTTCCCAGTTTAATTTAAAAAAAATCGTATTTTTCTTCTTTTTTCAATGCAAAACAAGTTTATTACACTTTATTGAATTTTACAATTTGTTCCAGTGCAAAACGGTATCAGTGAATCCGGACATGAACGCTCGCTGCGTGATCAGACAAGCATTACACGTTATGCAAAATGGTCATGAGGACAGTGCACCCGAGGGAGAGGGGGATAATGAGAGCGAAGGGAGATGGGGATCCCCTAATGAATTCACTTTGTATGTCAGAACGACTAGAGATGGACCCCCTACCCCTCTCCATGGTATTGAAAGGCCGCACGCTGTTCAGGTAAATGTTTGGTGCTTGATATCTCTGGTTATGTAAAGTAAGGTCGTCACGTAACGGAATAGCGTTACGCTTTGTGTTGAACATAGTATTAAATTACGTTTACTGATGTTAACGTTAAAGATACACATAAATGATTGTTTGTGTAAATTTTAAATATAATTATCATAAAATATTATATTTACTAAAATTCTAATGTTTTGTGGTCAGGTCATAGACAATTATATAGTTTATGGCAGATTACTTTTTGTTTAGGTTTTATAAAAGAGTTTAATGATACGGTCTAAAACAGTAAACATAAAGATACTTCAATTAGCATTGAAAGATATTTTTTTTTTACTTTTACATTTATTTAATAAATGTGTAATAAATTTGTGTTTTAATTATGATTTTTTTAATTTTAGATGTCTCGGATAAGACAGACGTTATCAAACGAAGATGGTTTCGATCTGGAACACGTGAATGCTAAAAACAATCCATGCGGATTACTGTTTGAACTAAGAAAGAAGAATCAAGTACTCAAGAGGTATGTTAAATTAAATGATTGTTACATTAAAAAAAATAGTATAGATATTTCATGTTAAGACCATAATCCTCAACTCAATTTATTTAGGACAAAACATTATATTTTTATACTAAAAGATTATTTATCTGGGTAAAAAACCACAGATCATAAATGTTCGCTTAAATGATTTATTCTATTGGTTTATTTGTAAAACAAACACACTTTTGTGAAACTAGTTAGTCAACGCCGTTTTTCCAGATACACCACGTTTCATTAGAAACCTGCGAACATATCGCAAACGAGTTTAGGATTTCATACGTGTTGTATTCACTTTCCTATTTCTGCACGTGTCTATGTTGAAAGAAAATTGACAACTGGTTTAACTTGTTTTGAAATTTCAAAAGGAGAAAAGTCTTTATTTTTGTTTACAACTCTCAAATTGTTAGACAAGCGCTTTTTAAATGTTTAGAACCCAAAAGCAACTACATAATATTAATTTAGCCACCGCCATCTCAGACCTAAATCTTATTTGCGTTTAATTGATTTGTCTTTGGTAAATAACCATGGTTCACTTTGATTTTTCAATGGTATGCACCTACTTCAGTTATTATATATTGGATATAAATCAGTTTAAAAGATATGGTATATGATAATATACAACAGACAAATTGTGTTAAATTATATACATAATTCAATATCTATGGTCACTGTTATGATTATAAAAATCTTAGTGATACACCTAATATAACGTAAAACTTAAGATTTGACTGTAGTTCCATTGCCTGTCTCTAAAAAACCCTACAACTACAACTGTCTATGGTCAACTTTAACAAAATTGTCTCTGGTTTCAGCATAAACAACGCTCCTGGAAGAGGCCTTCGTTTACTAAGGCGCGGAGGACGTTTGTTCGGTGTAGCGTTGACGCGACTGTGCAACGGAACGCCGCCTCCGGCGCTGCTTCAAGCGCTGCGCCGCTTGAGAGTGGTCGCGCCTTTGACCCACGGCGTGTTCAGGAGGAGCGCTAACGCCAAAGCGCTGAGACTGCTGAGGGATAAGGTGAGCGTTTATGACGCAGAATTTTTAGTCTGTACTGTACTATGTATTGTGTATTATAATAGAGTAGACGTAATAGCTTTAAAATTTTTAAATTTGTGACACGTCTAATGGAATATATATATTTTTTTATTTTAACCGAATCTTGCATGTATTAAAAATCAAAGGCACTTTAATTTGTAACATTAATTTCAATTTGACATTGATTTAAATTATGTTCATCATATTTTTTGTAATTTTTAGATGAAAAAAAAATGCTATTTTTTATAAGCGTTATTATCATTAGTAAAAATTATTATTTTTCTCCGACTACAGTTTTTGCTGTATAGATTACAGTAAAATATTCAAACTAAATATTAGAATTACACTTGACTTTTTCTATTTTGCTTCTAATAAATAGATCTGATAACGTTTTCACCCTAAAGGTGGCGCTTAAATTGACCCGCGACCTCCGGTTTCTAAATAGTACGCCCATACCACTAGGCTACGGAGGCAGTTTAAATTGCTATTTACTTTTTACTTAAATTGCTATTTAACATTTATTTTTATTGATACAGTTGGACACCCTCGGTCCTTGGGCAGAGAGTTGTACGGAGTTGGAACGTGCACCAGTACTGCTGCTGGCGGCCCTGGTCAAGGAATTCTTCCGGGCTCTGCCCCAGCCGCTACTAGTATCTGAACTATATCCTGCTTGGCTGCAAGTTCTCGGTAAGATATATATTAATATTTATCGGGATAGACAAGTTCTTGGTGATCTATTGTATTTTTTTCAATTTGTCAAGATTCTATTCAATTATTTGGATTGATGGCGTTTCCTTTTAGATTTCGCCAATTTCAACGATATAGATTAGGATCTGTTTATAAGATTACATTACTCTTTTACTGACTCAGGCTTATAAATATATATTTAAATCTTGTCAAATATTGTTTGCTAATATCATGTTTATCACTTTGGATAGTGAGTGGTTTTGTATATATACCTACATAAAGGAAAATAAATTTATCCATATATCAGCTGTCAAGTTAACATAAGCTTTTAAGCATAGATATTTGCTTATTTTAAAACTTTATACGTTAAATAATTATTAACATTAATATATTTGTTCTTTTATTTCAGGTTTACCGCAAACCGAGAAAGTCGCAGCGGTTCGCTCGTTACTATTGAAACTGCCGAAGTCGCACTACAACATGCTTACATACTTCGTGTGCTTACTCCAGGCGATCGCTAAGAAATCCAACATAAATCTGATGTGTCCAATGAACCTGGGTGTGTGTGTTGGCCCCAGTCTACTTTGGCCGAATGTCGCATGTGACAAGGCGCCTAAGGCCATACCAATGGTGGTAGAACTACTCATAACGAAAGCCGAAGCGCTGTTCGGACCGCAGATCGCTGGATTACTAGGCAGTGGAAGCCCAGAATCGAACGCATTACTTGATTCTGGTGCGGAAGAAAGCGACAGCCTTCACTCAGTCGGAATATCGCTGGACTCGATGGAGCTCACGACGCCGCGCAAGGAGAAACTGTCTTTGAGCAGAGATTCAGGGCTGACGCTGTCAGAAGATGATTCAAACAGCAACGGAGGTAACAGCCCGGCGCCAAGGAATATACTACACAGCCTCTCCGCTCCCACTTGCAATTTACAAGAGAAAATGCTCCGTTACGCGAACAACCCTAACGTGACCGGACTGCCTCAAATCGCACAGAAGGAGCAAAATATGTACTCAAACAAGGCGGAGATCTACAGCGCAGTTAATGAGGAACTGTACATGATGCCGTACATGGGAGAGCGTTACGTTCACAACTCGATCAATGTGGGCATAGGGAACGGCGTCGACGAGAGGAACTACGTGTCGAAGGCCGCGATACAACGATCCACCGCGGAAATATACGCGCAGAGCCCGGCTAAGTACATCACCGGATTGGAACCGCAGAAGCCGCCCAGAAGCAACGTCTCCAAAGCGGCTCGCACGTCCAAAGTGTATAGCATGTACGCTGAGACCCAAGACACACAGAAAAATGTAGCCAACAAAAACTTCGGTAGAGCGAAGAGCTCTGACAATCTATTAGAAGCAAAGCACGAAGCAATGGAGCCGAAACGCGACCTCGTCTCCAGTCAAGAGAACATTGTCTACAGCAACATACACGACCTGGCAACTTTCACCGAGAGCATTCAACGACAGAACCTGTACCAGAGCCAAGCGGAGATCGTAGCCAACATCAACTCTAACTACTCGCGCGTGTACACCGGATGGGAGAAGAAGAGCACGAACTACAACGCCAAATGCACGGAGCAAGTGTACGGGCAGCTGAAGGCGGGCGAGTCCTCGCAGAGCAAGATCGACGCTAAAACACCGGCAGCCACCATTTTCACGCGAAATGACTGGACTCGTCAAGCAGCGAGGACCAAGAGCCTCGAAGTGAGCGAGGAGGGGCACGCAAACGTCGAGAGACGGAACGGCAACTACGAAATGAGCGTAGCTAGCTGCCGCAAGAGGCGGTACGACCCGGCGCACATGTGCTCTAAGAGCTGCCTAATAAACGCGGCCAGAGATAAAACCAGCCCTCCCTACCCGTACATAGACGACACTAGCGCGGACGAGAGCAAAACTAGGCTACGAAATAGCAAACTGAGCCAGTCGAGCTCTATGGCGAGTGTCCCCAAAGCGATTCCAGCGCAGATACTACCAGGGCTTCAACGGTAGAACCGACTCGCCCTCTAGCGGGAACTCGGAGACTTACACCACTCAGTACATAGAGCCGTTGTACACGTCCGTGTACAATCGCCGACGCGACATATTCCACGAGAAGGCGGGAATATTCGCATCGGATATATACAAGGCGACGCCTACTTCGGTGCAGCCCGAGCCGAACAACAACAAGCCGCACGCGCCCCCAGTGCCTCCCAGGAAGATGGTCTACCAGCGGGTGCTGAAGAAGTTCCAGCCGGTGCATATCGGCAAGGACGAGAAGGCGTCCAGGTCGAAATCGGTACCACCTCTATACAGAGACCCACCGAGCAACGAGAAGACCGTTATGGCCCTCGAATGCTCCGAATCTGACACCGAATCAGAGTCATACGTTTGAACATCATCATCCAATACAGTTATTTAACTACCGATCAATGGTGCAATACACGCTGTAAGCTCGATCGTATATTTAATCAGTAATGGTTATTACCGTTGGTAATTTGAACGTTGTTAGTTCTTATTGTTATTGTTAGCAGTCTCGTATATCCCGCCTGAAAAATCTCTTATGTGTGACCATAACCCGAGTTTTGGTGATCTAATTCCAAAGACGTAAGGATAGTTTGCAAACTAATAACGGTATTATGTATAGAACGATATGTAGAGAAACATTTACGCTCTTTGTGAATTTTTAACGTAGCCTAGTGGTAGTGTTGTTATTGAAATTTTTGAAAAATCTACTAACTGATTAGTTGTTGTCGTTAGCACGCGTTACTTTATCTATTTGTGTCATTTAATCTTTAAGAGTTTTTAATAAAATATTATATCTAATATGAAGAGAATAGATTCTATGTACATAGTGTATGATAATTGTACCTCTCTGTATCTTTTAAAAGTAATGGATATTAAAACTTATGTTTTGTAATGACCATTTTGTTTTATTAAACCATTTCAACATTCAACCGTTTTGTAATCTTCTTGGGATCCAATCTCGTTCCAGGGTTGAGTCTTTGTTGAACCGAATATGATAAACTGCAAACCTGCAGCTCCAGTACAGCCGAAGCTATGTAAAACACCGGCTGCCAAGGTTCAACGTTAGTCTGTAATAACACAATAAGTTTATATTAAAATAGATTTTAACCTAAAGTTTCATTTAACATCTATAATTTTAAAGTTTCTTGTCAAGGAACGATACGGCATAGCTTGATTTTTTGACATCAGTTAAAAAAAAAAGTTAGTATGTGACGTCTTTTTACGATGTTATATTATATGTTAGAGTGCAACATTCCGGAACTGAATAAAGATATACATATATATCTAAGGAATCGAAATTAATTTTTGTCTTGGACAAAACCAGCTTCTTGTTTTTATATAATATGCACAGTGGTTACAATAACTTTAACAGTGCGACAGAATAACACAGTATATGACTTCCTATTGATTGTAAAACCTTAAATACATCTCTGTTTTACATTTGTGCATATGAACCACATAAATAAATGTATCTCACCTCGTTATACTTCGTAAAGTGAGCGGTAATCATCGGCGAAACAATCCCAGCGAAAGTTACGAACGCAGTCATAATGCCGCTGACTTGAGTAACAAAGTTCACCGACAAGTCGTATGGATTAGCAGCACTCGATATCGTCACGAAACCGTTCATCATCATGCTAGCGAACATCACGGCGAGATAAGAGTTCGTCGAGAGGTTCGGTAACGCCAATCCCAAAAGCAGAACACCCGGTATCACATGGGATAAGCAGCAACCGAATTTCCTCAATACATTCACTGACACCAGCTGCTTCCTCAATAACACATCTCCCAAATAGCCAAATGTAAAACTACTTGTAGATCGTACTAGGTATATCACAGCTGATAATACCCCCGTAGATGATATGCCGAATCCCAGAGCATTTGCTATGTAATTAGGTGCGGCTGTGATGATGAAATATATCCCCCAGCCTGTTCCAAACGCCAAAATGCATAGTGACAAAACAGGGATGGATGTGAGAATTTTCAATGTCGGTGGGGTGACCTGAAAAGATTGCATGGTCACATAGGGACGTAAATTTAATTATAATTGCGTATTAAATGCACTTTTTACAACGTTGACGTTTTTACTCTATCCAATGTCCATGATGAAGGGCAACGGCAATAGAATAGGATATACAAAATCCGATCTCAAAGATAATAATAAATAAACAAAAAAATCCGTAAGAGAAAGAGATAATATAACGTTATTCTTACTTTAACTTCTTGGCATGATTTTTATCTGAATATATATAAATCTCGTGTCACGATGTTTGTGTGCGATGGACTCCTAAAATACTCAACCGATTTTAAAATATAGTTGCACAATGTGCAGTTTAATCCAATTTTAAAGATAGAATAGCTTACATCTTAATTTATAATCGCAATAAAGTTTTATAACAATTTATTTTTCTATTATTATTTGCCAAATGTTAGCTACAAAACGATTGTAACAATTGGCGATTGATTCCGTTATTTGTCAATAGATGGTGTGGTTTAATAGTATTAACTTTTCGTTGATAATAGGAGAATTGGGACAATAATAAGTAATTGCTTAAAATTAATTCATTTTGGTCAGTTAATTTTATAATTTTTAATAATTTTTATCTATTGTTAATAACAAAAATGCTATTTCATAACATTATTATTTTATACCAGGCCATCAATAAAACATAAGCTAGAATTAAATAGCTTCCTAACATGCGCCAACAACAAGAAATGTTAAAATTAGAAATTAATTTTTACAGAGCAAAATTAATAAAAGTGATGTTGATAGGATACAACATCACTTAAGGGAAACTTTTTTATGAAATATTCAACGGTAGATACGAATGAAGGTACTGTATATTCGTTATTTATTATTTCATACTATTATTATATACTTGTTTCCTGACGCTTGCGACGAATGTAATCAACTTTTGTTATTTGTTTTTCAATAACCATGCAACTAAAACATTAAAATTGTGTTTTTGGCGGTAGTGCTCCATATCCATTCAAATTATAAAATTTTTAATAAAAAAGTAAGAATTAAATAAACAATGATCATTTTTTAAACAAACTCTTTTGTTTAGAATTTTGCACGATGTCAACAGAAGGAACATTTTGATTAATCGTCTTCAGTCGATTTTTATACCACTACTATTTTAATTGTATTCAGGTATAACGGAAGCATCATCGAATTCACTGTTTTTTTACAAATGACATTTATCTAATAAAACCGAAGTCACATCCTCATGACATCTTCATATTCTCTTTCCGTTTATTTTAATCCCTTAAATTGTTTACTACAGTGTAAAATAAGTAAATACTAGCCGCAGCAACGCGTACCTGGGTCTGCTAGTATATATATATGCTTTTGATTACCATTGTAAAATTAATTTTAGCAAGCTATTCATAACATGTGGGTAAAAAAGATCTGCATTAGTTTCACTTTTACCACAAGCGCGTGTAATCAATAAAAATTAAACATATTTTCACACGGTTCATACCGTATTCAAACAAATATTAATCTGTACTCACCTTTTCTTCTTAGACATTTTAATGCCATCACTTATATACCGTTTCTCCTCTGAAGACACACTCGGATGCGATTCAGGTGAATCATGAACTAACACCCACCAAATGGCGCACCAAAGTAGTGCAAATATTCCAAAGACATGGAAACCCCACTCCCATCCATATGTTTCAATCACTAGCCCACATATAGTCCAAGTTATAAAAGTGCCTACTGAACCACTAATAATGGCTCCAACAAATTTGCCCCTTTCATTCGGTACTGCCCATTTAGATATCAAAGCGTAGTTGGCTGGATATAAAAATCCCTAAAAAAAAAAATCTTTTATAAAGAAGCGAATAAGAACATTATAAGTACTTTTTGTTAACAATGTATACAATACATGTCGAACTATAATGTCAAGTTAAAAATAATCCAAGGGCATGGACCATTTTTGGTCCAGCAACTCGTGCTGTGATGGACATTAATGTAATATCTTCCAAAAAAAAAAACAATGCATTTTTAAATTCTTATTGTAAAATTTATGGGTATTTTAAGGGTGATAAAATTAAAATCATCAAATCATAAAAAGAAACTTAACTAACCATTGATCATATTTAAGAAGTAGCCATTATTAAAATATATTTATATTTTAAACAATTTCCGTTAAATCGTCTTCAAAAAAAATTATATTACAAAAAAATAACAAAACATATCACTATATTTAATTAACGTTTTGATGGCTTTGCAATGTATGGATGTCGATGAAGTGGTCCACGTTCGTGTAATAAATAAAAGCAAGGATCTTAAATTTACTCACTCCAAAGAATCCAAGGACAACTCTCAATATTAACAGTAAACAAAGCTGTGTTTCGCCGCGGCTGGACTCAATAAAGTCAGTGCTGCACAAATTATAGTAGAAAAGCAGATAACTTTACGGGGGCCCAATAGCTCAGTGGCAGGTGGGCCACCGAAGAGATTCGCAACTAGATAGCCCCAAAAATAAGCGCCTAGGATATAACCTCGTTGATAAGGTGTCCAGTCTAGAACCACTTGCGAGGCCTATAATATCATGAAACATATTAGTTAGCATTATTATCAGTTAATTTTCTACGTTTTATTGCTAATAGTACGTAGTAAAATTAACTAATGTACCCAAATGTTATAATATTATATGCATTACAATATGTTGGGTATTGTTATTTTTGGCAATAGTAATTTGTTTACTAGGATTTTAAAATAAATAACTATTCGAAATTGTAATAAAAATAAAGTTTTGACTGCCTATTACGGTATTTTTTTTTATTAATTAAAATCTACTAGCGCAAAGTTATAATCTCAAGTAATCTTAAAATTGTAATATTGTACTTACAGACTGCGTGTGATTGCCGACAGGAACCATCGCTACTAAATTAACGCTAAGATTAACTCTCATCATATAATTCACGCAAGTGCTTGTAAATATCATAACAGCGATTACCCATCGATACTGCATTTTGTTTTAAAATATGTTACACTGCACTAACTGGTGATCGCGTTTATAAAGTGGATACAGGAGTAACGTTTCATATCATACCCACATCTGATAAATAATTTGCGAATTGTTTGCAATTCACTTTAAACGTTCTTAGCATAAGAGATATACAATACAATGTTGCTTTAAATCCTGTTTAATAGACGTCTATAAAGATAAAATTATTTAATATAACATTTGTGTGAGATGTTCACTCTTATCGATGAATTTTATCTTACCAGTCAGCTGGCTGTCAAGAGGCTTTAGCTTTAGCCGAAGTTATTATCACTTCATCTGTTACAATGAAACTGTTTCGAAGCCAAATATATTATTATTATTATTATTGTCTTAATAACATTCAAAGATAAATGGTATTAAAGAAGGTAGTGGGTAGGTACTTATGAATAATTTTTAACCAAATGTGACTGATTTTATATACTGGTATATACTGGATTGGTATACACTGATAGATGTTATATATACCTATTAAGGATTAATTTGAGTAATCATTGTTATTTAAAATAACAATGATTACTCAATACAGTGGTTACAATTACATCAATCCAAGAAAACAAGATAACTATAAATTTATTTACTATAGTTACAGCCTCCGTAGCTTAGTGACATGGGCGTGTTCTTTAGAAACCGGAGGTCGTGGGTTCGAATCTGCGGAACTCAACAAATTTTCATTGTTGTTTCCTAGTTGGTTAGGGCGATTCGGCCGATCACCCAATTGTCCGAAAAGTAAGATGATCCATGCGTCGGATGGGCATGCAAAAGTCGGTCCACCCACTAACTCGCATTGGACCAGCGTGGTGGGATACGGTCCAAAACCCCTAACGGATAGGGTGTATTAGGAGGCCTATGTCCAGCATTGGACGATCACAGGCTGATAATGAATGAATGACAGCTTCAGCTTCGTAATTAACACACATATTCATAGAAGACGATCACTTTCATTTTGAAATCAAGTGCCAGTTTTTAGGAGATTTTGGTTGTTATGTATACGGCTAAATCTCAAGATAGAAAATTACTAGGTTGAAATTTTGTAGTGGTGCTAAACGTAGTCTGAAATAAATTAATAAAACACATACACCAGTATCAGTATCGACTGAATTGCTAGCGATGGACTGAGTCAACATTTCAAGGCCGTAGACATTTCGTTTTAATGTAATTCATATTTTTAAACCCGTAATCTACGTAAAATTTTACCGAGACCGTAATTTAACAGACACAAACACAATACTGAAGATGCGCCTCTTATGAGACCAGATTTGAACTGAAATTGACTTATTTACAGGTATATTCTTCACTCTCTTATGCTCACATTTTGAGTCAATTATTATGACAATGATTACGAGAATCGCGATGACTACCAATGAGACTTTTTAAGGACAGTTAAAATTTTAAGTCATTTATAAAAGAAGCCTAAGGAAAATAAAAGTTATTAAACCTGTAAAAAATTTTATTGTTTTACTATTTCCGTTAATTCTTGCATCTAATATAAATATACTGTTTTCAATTTTATTTTGAAAAGTTCCATTTAAATAGTAAAGAAAGTTTTATTCTTTTCAATGGTCATTTCCACCCACTTCCCAGAATAACGTAGTTGAAAGACATATGTACATACTACGAAGTTATTTTATATAATACGAAGTTGTTTCGTTGCATAACTTAAATGACCGCCGGTTTGTACAGTAGCAAGGATACCTATAGCGCTAGAGAGGTAGTTAAATAATAAATTTTTACAACGACGTATTTGATGCAAAATAGGAAAAGGTTTTGTAGCCCATATTGATAAAAGTAGAATGAAGTTTAATAAATAAACCAATAGTTTCAAATAATTTAATTCGCATATTATTATTTTACTCATTGAAACAATTCATCACAGTCATAAAATTGTTGAATAATAAGATAGTAATACACAATAATATCAATACTTAAAAGTTAAGCTTAAAATTAATTGTTTTACCTTGAAATCTCCAGTATATTTTCAAAGACAAAACTAATTTTAGAATTTTTGTGATTATATCACAATTAATTACATTTCATCACAGCTACATTCAATATTATAGAAAGACATTCACAATTCTACATATACACAACATACAAAAATTAAGACATTACCAAAAACGGTTCCAATCCTTTAAAAAAGCAAGAATTTGGCTGGCTATATAATACTTGTCAGTAAATAGAACTTACAAGACTAATGATTACTCATACGATACAAAATTCACATATATAATATAGATTATATCCGTGGCACAAAATTTGTTGAAATATCGATGGAGGTTTTGTTAAGCCAAATGGCATGCCGTTCAAAGCAATAATTTTAAAAATTCTCCTTATGTCTTAACTGGGATTGTAACAGTGGAATCGTTTGAGTTGGCGCTCGGCCTTTTGTCTTGTTCTTCGTCTTCCTGCGGAGCTACATAGTTCCAGGATTGAGTCTCGCCTGTTCCGAACGCAATGAAGTAAATCGCGGATGCAATATAAAGCGAAGCCCCCGTGAGGAAAACTGGTCGCCATTCCGCAAATCCATTCTGACAAAATAAATAAAACTATTTAACAATTTTTTTATTGATGTTTTATGAAAGGCTATTGCACTTAATTCAATGACTACATAACTATTTCTGTTTTAGAACTTATCTAGCGTCGTTGGTCAACGACTACAAAGTAATTAGACGCGATAAATTCCGTAATTATTGTTTCAAATTTTTTGTTTTTTATAATCTAAGCTATTATATATTGATGCTTATGTGAACTAAAAATAAAATGACTTTCTTTAATTTG
Source organism: Lamproptera curius (assembly GCA_029286875.1). Taxonomy (NCBI): domain Eukaryota; kingdom Metazoa; phylum Arthropoda; class Insecta; order Lepidoptera; family Papilionidae; genus Lamproptera; species Lamproptera curius. Next base: position 3,339,342 of record JAGSMT010000036.1, on the reverse strand, counting down.
AAATTTAAAAACCTCAATCATCTTAATTGCATCCTTACCCCGTCTTTCGTGAAGTGCGCCGTCACTAAAGGCGTAACGAAGCCAGCGGTGTTCCCAATACCATTGGCAATACCGTAAAGAGTTCCAGCGAAATTTGGTGCCAAGTCCTGATGATTAACCAGGTTCGTGAGGGTCGCAGCACCATTAGAGCCCATCGAGAAGGAGATTAATGCCACGGAGAGGATCGGAGCGCATCCGGTATACCCGAGGCCGATTAGCAGTAGACCAGGGACGACGTGCGAGAAGAGACAGAAGAACTTCCTCATGAACGTTGTCGACACCATGTTTTGCTTCACGATCCTGTTTTACATGAAAAAAATTGTAGTCATTCTTGTCTATATCTTACATCCATGGCATCAGCAATAATCATTTTTTTTTTAATTATGTTTTGAATTAAGAAAAAAATAAGTTTATAAATAAAAAAATATCAATTGTCTGTTTATTTTACTTCCTAGAAAAGTTTCTAAACGATATTAAGTTACATAACTTATCAGTTCATTGATTTTCTACTAATAATTGGTTAGTATATAATTGAGTACGTTATTACATGCAAATCAAAAGCTAAAGTCGAAATCAAAAAATAACAATAGTTAGGACCGATTAAAATAAAAAAAATCCGTAAGTGCACTGCCGCAAATTACCTGTCACCGATAGCTCCAAATATCAGAGAGAAAATCATTCTTGCGAGATAAGGCAGCGATGATAAAGTGCCTGTCGAGGTCAGGTTGAATCCTAAGGCGCTGGACACGAACTTGGGCGCCGCGGTCATCACGAAATACAAGCCCCAGTTGTTGCCGTAATGCAGAACGACCATCGCGAGGAACGGCAGGGAAGTTAATATACTCCAGAACGGTGGAACGATCTGGCAACAACGAACATAAAAAATATTCAGAAGTTAAAGCTAAAGTTATTATTGATATCGAAATGCAGCAATGTTTGTGGACTTTATTTGCGGAAGTAATAAGCACCGTGGGAGGACAGAAAAAGCCTCTTCCCGTGATATAATTACCATAATTAACGTATAGACTATAGCAATTTATATAATTAGTTAAAAAATGATCATTATTTATCTCTTTTGATTAAAAAATTATGATCTTAGGTATGATCATTATGATATTTATATTTAAAAAATTTTTATAACTTCCTGCAATCGTTAGATAATCCATCTTTAATTCAATTGAACATTATTAGAAAATTATAAGATTGATCACGACATATTATATTCCAAGTATTTCAGTCGTCACCTCGCTTAGCAACATTAAGTATAGTTATCTATCAAGAATAATTGTTGTATGGGCCTGCCGGAGTCCATTACTGAATACCTGACATTTTCTAGACCAAGCAGTTTATCGTAACAACTTTTCTGAGAACTCGTGACATAAAATATACACAGGAAATAAATAATTTTATAACGTCATAAGTAATAGGAACAATAATGATATTAATTTCCTTCGAGAAGAATAAATATAATAAACAAGCATATATAAAATAATGTCAATTAAAAAATGTTACTTCTGCCGTAAATGTTAGTAAGTCAGTTAATACTCCGCTTACATTATTAGGAGTCGTCAAATAAATAATGACTTAACATTAAGAAAAGAAAAATTGTAGAACGCAGCAGAATTTGCTACACAGTAGTAGTTAAAGTAGAAAAATTACTTTCTTATCGTAATATTTAGGATTGAGATCTCCGCCAGAGAATGGCATATTTTTTGATAGCATTTCATTGTTACAGGTTGACAAAATATATGCGATATTGGAAATACTTTTATAGACATTAAAAACTTTTATGATACAATTATAGCACCTTGAAGTTTGTATTTTGTGTGTCATAAATGCAAAAAACAGTTGTGGTATACCAACCGGTAATAAAATGTTAGCTCTAGGTTTTTAAACAGAAGTCAATGTGTTGAAAAAAGTAGATCCGCATTTCTTACTCCGGTTTTTGTCAATTTATAATGCAATGAAGAAAGAATAATAATATTGAATACTTTAATATTAAAAAGGGAAATTCAAATATGCATTGCTGACCTTGTTGTCCTTCGTGCTTTGGTGGACTTTGTCGCCGATCGCATCCAGGATGTATTGCTTCTCACTATCGGAGATACGCGGATGCTTGACCGGCGAATCGTACACAAGGAACCACCAAAAGGCGCACCAGACCGTTGCAATTATACCTACGAAAAAAAATGTTCAGTGAATCCATACAAATTAATAAAGTTGGAGTGTTAGTAACATTAAAATAACCGTTGTTTAATGATTACATTGTATATATAACATAACAATTATTTCTTTTTTTGGTCAGTCTGTCTGTCTCTCTGCCTGTTTGTTCTGGCTGATCTCTAAAAGAGCTGGTCCGATTAGGCGGGACTTTCTCAAATAGCTGATAACACTGGGATTAACACAGCGAACCCTTTTGGAAAAAAAAAAGTATTTTTTTTACATATTACCACGCAGATGAAGTCGCGGTCAACTGCTAGTGTAATAATAAATATCACCAGTTCGTTACGTTTATGCCTACGATATAAAATTAAGAATAAAGTTGGCCGATAGAATATACGGTTAGACTTTTCTTCTATCGGCTATCGGGAAAGTTTTAAGGCGATAGTTAACCAATTTAGAAATCAGTTGCAAACATTTAACGCATTGAATTTAAATACGGAAGAAAGTCCAATCGCAGCTACGGTCTGGTATTTGTAATAGCGTCTTAAATATAGTTAAGTTTATTGCAAGTCTATTTTTAAATTCAGTCTTAAAATATAAAAACTTTTGTCAAAAACTTCATTTTATGAAATAAGATAGAATGTTATGACAAATTTTCTTTAAATGTGTTTAGGACACTTTACGCAGTCTTGTGAATAGAAGATACTTTTAAAGAGATTATAAAATACTGTAATGCAAATAAAACAAGTTACTACCATTTCAATTTCTATCTAAAACTATTACAAGGTGTTTACTATTAGGAATTGTGATTTACTTACCGGGAATGTAAAAAGCGTAATCCCAGCCGAAGTTTTCAATAAGAGGTCCTGTGAGTGACCATGTGACCACAGTACCAATGGCACCTCCCAAAAGTGCGCTTACGAATTTCCCCTTCTCAGCAGGGGGCGCCCAATGCGCTACCAAAGCGTGAAGGGCGGGGAACAGGAAACCCTAAAAACACAATGTCCTTTATTGAAAAATAATCCTAACTATATTTTCACATTTAACTTTTCATGGATCTTACTAATTTTACCAAAAAACACCATGTAAACATCACTTTCAAGCATTAATAATTTTTAGCTTCCATAAAAGTTTAGAAAGCAAGTGCAAAATGATATTCAGTAAAAGTTTATGTACAAAAAATTATTAGCGTGTACAAACTTTAAACAGAAGACGTTCATACTTTTAGAAACAATATCTCTATCTCAGACATAGGGCATAGACAAACAACTGCCATTATTGTCTTTGATTTTAAAACATATCAATAAAGAAACTTCTTCAAATTTAATTATAACACAAATAATACAAAATAATATGTGAGAGTCATTTAACAAAACTCACCGCCGCCAATCCTATGATGAAGCGGACACCAACCAACACAATGTAATGCAATCTCGCAGCCTGCGGTGACAGTGTCGTCAGAACAGCACTGATGAGCATCGTGATGAAGACCACATTCCTCGGCCCCCATAACTCGGCCGCGGTTCCACCCAATAGCGAGGTGATGGCGTAACCCCAGAAATAGCCGGATAACACGTACGCCTGCTCTTGTGCTGTCCAGTTAAACGTTACCACACCTTCGGGCTGGAAATATAAGGTTAAATATTTTAACTAAATAGTTATAATATTTAATCGCTGTTAATAATAGTCTTTCCATAACAGTCAAGTAAGAGGCTTATAATTATACCTGATTTTGTAGCAACTAGTATACGGCCTTTTGAGCGTTAAGGAACTAACTACTTTTGATGGATGGATTTGAGGTCAGAATAGTGGAAAACCCTGGGCAAAGAGTTTTACCAACCTGCCTTAAGGTCGATCGGGACAATCGCAATAGATAAATCTGGAGACGATGATTTTACAAATAATAAAATTCTAAGAGAACTACTTCGAAGGCATATAAACATATTGATTATTGTTTACATTTCAAAATATTGCGCCTTCAAAGTTAATCATTGGATATGCAACTGATGTTAACATCATAACATTTGGCATGTATGGTGTTTGTAGTGTATTTAGTGATTTATCAGTCAGCGTTTGAAATATCAGTAACAATTTTCTACGAAGAAAGGTCGCTAGCCTTTGTGGTGATAAGTAACTGCGTTTTCGTTAATTCGAGTCTAATTTAAGTTTAATATATTTTGATACTTGCCTTTCAGTTATATAATATATGAAAACCTTATCAAGAAATGATATGTCTGAAGACTTTGCACTCTGAAGACATTTTAAACGGTATCTTTATAGCCTGTAATGTTATATGTGTAATCAGCTGCACCATTACTCATTCGAATAACATCAGCCCCCATTGTCATAGCGTTTTACATATTCAGGTCACAATTACTGAATGTTTCGTTACAATTGTGTGCGATTAATGAAAAAAAATATCACAACGCTTGTCAACTTAGCGATATGCGTTAAGAAACGATTGACCAAATTTTCAGTATAAACTATTTGGCAAAGGAAGTTAGTACTAGTCATTTTTTGTCTGTTTGAATCAACCTTGACATTGGCAGAAATACCATAAAAATCGTGGTGGATCCATTTAAAAAAAAAAGAAGATTCATATTGTTCATATAAAACATCTGGTGGTGAATAATCTATGGCAACGAAAACCAAGAATGGTATGTGTTTGGCATAACTAGGGAGATTATAGTATTTTTTGTATGTTACGTTATATTTTACTACCTAATGTCTCCGCTTTATTTTTTATACAGTCATTATAAGTTTAAAAACTACATGTTATACTGGCGTATAAACTATATGACTAAAAATTTAACCAAAATCCATATTGACAAACTTTTTCATTCATAATATTGTTACGAATAATATGTTTATAGCTTATTTCTTATGTAGCTCTTATTTAAATTTCTAAATCTACTTATTTACGTATCTATGGTCATGGGGCAGACCATAAATACTGAAAAGGGTTCGAAACGGGAATAAAACATATACAAGAAACGCAACTTATCCGAAAAGGAGTAGATTTAATATGTAAAGTTATCTCGTAAATACCAGATGTCAATAATTTAATCTGTGGCTATAAGTTAAATGTTTCTGTTTTATCAAAGTTTACCAGAAGCAAGCTGATTTTGTAAATGTGTCCGTATATACCGCATATAGTTACCTGCCGCAACTGCCGCTTTGTCACCACTGTTGCGCTGACATTATACGACGAGCTGTCATTATTAGCGATGGCCTCGCATTCGCTTTTCACCCTGCGGACAACAATGGAACAACGTCGTTAATAGTCAAACATTAAAACTACGTTAGTGACATCTGAAATTGTACTACGTTCGAGTTCTCCAACAAGATATGATTTTAGATAACTCATGCTTGTTTTCCATTTAGATATAGACGAATCCATTTAGATATAGAAAATGTTTGTCTTTACATACTAGTATCAATCATGTATTTGCTTTCGTATGAGTAATAATAATTGAGATGAACACTGACAATCAGCTCTATATGCATCCTTATTGTTGAGCAATCCATGAAAAGTGACACATATAAACCTGTACACGTGCTATTGTACAACCAATTTGCAAAACAGTTTCAAAAGGATACCTGTGAAAATTTATATACTTCGATACGATTGACTTAACTGTAATTGGCAATGTCTAATGCGAATACCACACTTTTATTCACGGCTTTAAGCTTTTTATTGGCATAAGTTTCACAATATTTAGGTTACGGCTTATAAATAGTATGATACATGGAAAAATCCCCACGACACCTGAATGCAATCAAGTGTGCTGGTGTCTCAACTCAGGTCTGCTTACAACGTGTCAAATTTCAAAGTGCTACCAGTACTTTGCCTAATGCCCACGATTATAATGTCATAAAGCAATCGAACCTTATTGCTGTCACTAAATCAGTAGACGTCGTTTATTTTTATCGATTTCATTTTGCGGCATTGTCCTCAAACAATTGCGGTGACATTGGACCACAAAATGTTGTTAACGTCAAATGTGACCGGAACCAAATTATTCATTTCAGTGGCCGTTCGTATGTAAACCTTTAAACTGAGATATAGAATAACGGTGAATACGATTGTGGGTATACCAAAGCTTTGACATGATTTGAACTATTTTGAAATGAAACATCAATGTAAGAACTTAAAATAATTTATAAACAGACATTTGGCGTGTTCAACATTTATGTATGACCCGTAACAGCATTACATATTCATCATCATCAGCCTGTGTCAATCCACTGCTGGGCATAGGCCTCCCTTAATGCACGCCTTCTCCATTTCGGAGGTTTTTGGACTGAATTTAACCACGCTGGTCCAATGCGGATTGGTGGGTGTACCGACTTTTTACATGCCCATCCACATGGATCATCTTACTTTTCAGATAATTGAGTGATCCGCCCAAATTGCCCTAACTTATTAGGAAACTACAATAAAATTTTGTTGAGTCCCCGCAGGATTTCATCCCACAACCTCCGGTTTCTAAAACAATCGCCCTTACCACTAGGCTACGGAGGCAATTATTACATATTAGAATTTTAAATATTAACCGTTACAACGAATAATGGTTTCTAAATTCTCTTTAGCTTTTATACATTCTTCAATTTTTTTTTTTTTATGGCATACGCCGGCAGACGAGCAGTCGGGCCACCTGATGGGAAGTGGTCACCGCCACCCATAGACGTTGACAATACCAGTGGTATCGCCGACGCGCTGCCTACCGTGAGACATAGGGTGTTAAGTCTTGTTTACCCAGTAAATACGCTGGCTACGGTGCCCTTCAAACCGGAACGCAGTAGTGTTTTCACACTACTGCTTCGCGGCAGAAATAGGCACCGCGGTGGTACCCACCCAGACGGTCTCCTGTAAACAGGGGACCTACCACCGGTAAAAACACTGTACGCATAATTAAATTTTACATGTATTGTCTAATTTAAATTCATCGCTATCTTGACAGTTATCATTAACTAAGCATCATCATCAATTTTGACAGTAAGTTAGAATAGCAGCAGTAAAATCACGTGTATTTAGATCTGAAGGCCACAGCGTAATGTTATACAATTAATAATATGTTCGTCTGCAGTGCTGTATGCGGATAACAAAGGCTCGTGGTTGGAAAATTTTCACGCATTACAGCGTTCTCAATGAATATACACACATGTACGTACAATTCTCGGAGGTAAATACAAGGTGTAGTTTCAGTAAATAGTCACTCAATGCTTGATGAAACTTTAAATAAGTGCAATTCTCATTAAAATAGATAGTTCTAAATTCTTCTTATAACTGTAATTGAATTACAGTAGCCAGAAATCATAGTAGGCTTTTGCAAAAAGACTTCAATTTTCCTCTTTATTGTTCTAATAAACAATTACTTTGATAGTAAAAATATTTTTACAACATTTTTTAATTAAGCTAAAATAGCTAAAATCATTACCAATAACTCAATAAATTAATGTCTTCATTGATAAAAACAAACAAATTTACAATATCGATATAGACTTAGCTTAGAGATGGTTTTGCCTTATCGCAAGTGATTGACTAATACGTCGATAACGAACTAACTGGGAGCCTGTACCGTTAGTCCCTTCACTCGTAACGTAAACAAACTTGTACGTCAAAGCATACACTTAGAACTGTAGATTTGCTAACAGTCTTTCCGTCACCAGATATAACTATAATTATTATTACAATTATAAGACAAAACTTCTACGAAAATAAGGCACGCATACTCGTCTAGAAGCAAACACAATGCTTTTAATGTTATTATCCCAGCCAAATGAAAAATGTAGTTATTACAAAACGAAGTCGATTGTCAATTGAAATGGCGTGAGTTTTGTATATTAGAGGTATCATTTCATCCAAATATTATTTGGCTTTTTTTATTATTGCATACGCAGCAGACGAGCAGTCGGGCCACCTGATGGAAAGTGGTCACCGACGCCCATGACATATGGCCATACAGGTATCACCAACGGCTGCCTACCGTGAGGCATAGGATGTTGAGTCTCGTTTACCAAGTAATTACGCTGTCTACGGTGCCCTTCAAACCGGAACACAGTAGTGTTTTCACACTACTGCTTTGCAGTAGAAATAGGCACCGTGGTGGTACTCACCAGACGGTCCCTTGTAAAGGGACCTACCACCGGTAACTACGCGGCTGCAGCACCTATACGTAACGATTGAAAAAAGATATTATATTTAAAAATATAAGATCGGAATGGGTAGTATGATGTTAATACATTAAAAATATTTGTCTCCGGTAGATTATTAGTCGCAAATTTATATGAATATTTATTGATTTTTTAATAAGAAATATAATGATGTCAAAATTATACTGTTAATTCTGAGGTAAAACGTTTTTGATCAACTGTTTTCTATAATGAACCAATGACTCGCCTCGCCCTGGATTTGCACGAAAAAATGTTTATTGTGGATTATCCTTCAGCGATAGACTTATAAACTATAGATTAGCTACTTCTGCTATACCATATTCATTAAAAAACGCTTCAAATACTAAGCTATTACTAAGCTTCAAAGATTTAAGCATACATTGGGACGGACAGACAGTGAAAACGACTTTGTTTTATGCTATGTAATTGTGATAGTGAGAGCTTTCGTTATATAAAAATAAGTTCAAACATTAAAAATTTATGACGATATTATACAAATAGCATTACCGATACCTTCGTATACATCATACTTGCTCATTAACATTGAAAGACACGGTAAACTATGCATAACTGTGCTTCTACATTACATAACGTCGTTTAATTCTATTTTTATCGCTTCTCCCTACAAATAAACAATGAACTGTATACGAGGATAATAAACTAGTACAACAAAAAGTATTGCAATAAATCATGTCCTTCGGTAAATAACTTACAACTTGTTTTGATCTAATTTACCTTCTTTTGTTTTGTATTATAGAGTGGATACAATTAGGTATGATTTTCTACAGGGGTTACATATTATGCTGTCGATCCGGAAATTAACTCAATAAAGTATTGAATTAATAATTACCGGAGCTAAACAGGCTAAAGAAAATAATGATAGAGTTTAACAGCTGCCTTCAAGTTACCAACGATTAGCGGAGTCTAATTGCCATATCAAGACTTGACACCAGAGGTGAACGGTTATTATCATTAAGTACGAAGTTTGTTACGAATTTAAATACAGTGTCTCACACCTTTTCCTATTAATTACGCACTGCAAAATTGCACTGAAATATGAGCAAGTTAAAATTTTTAGTATCTGGCTTTTATATGTTTGTTATTAGCATTTTTTATTTTAGTTTTCGGAAATACCTCTACTATATTGTTTTTGGTGTGAATAATACGTAATTTTGCGTATTTTGATAATTAAGATGTCAATTCCTATCCTTCACAAAGGTGTAGAGTTGTAAAAGAGGTTTTAAAGGGGAATAATAGGCCCCTTTTAGCTATTGAAAGCCTATACATCAGAACTTGAAAAGAACTTGACGTCAAGAAATGACGTAACCACTATTATTCGGTATTTTTTCTCATCCACTCGCCGCTCCTAAAGACCTTAGATGTTACGACATTCGATTGAATGTGTTCGCAAAAACTTGTTTTTGTGGCCTAAATTGTTCTCAAGGGGAAATCCTAATAACCGAGCATCTTCGCCTGTTTATATCTCAAATCATATCATCATAAGGTCGTACCTGTTTTTTATTAAGCCGTAAAACCTTTAGATATGCATTGAGATTTAATAGAGTAACTGAAAATCCTGAATTGTATTTCTATAGTGAATGATCTGAAAATTTGTTTAACCTTTAATAATTATAATCAATTATATAATAAATTATATAATTTAATTGTTTCTTTACAATAAAATTTTAATTTCACAAATAAGATAAGTTTTTAACAGACGAATAAATTTAAGAATGCAATATTTTATAGTAATTATTAAAAAGATTTTAAAGTGTGAAATAGGTATGAGAATATTACAAATGTTCATATAAAAAAATCTAGTAAATTATTCGTTATATATATTATAAGTATTATATTAATCTCAATTAACGAATGACGCAGCTGCGACCATGTCAATAGGAGCGATGAATTTGTAAGCTGTCATTTTTTTCTACGATACACGGCATCCAATAAACTAACGATAGTGCGATCTAGCCGACCTTGCACATTCTTGGTTCCTAGAAGCTGTACCATTGGTTAATAACGTCCTTAACAGTGAACGTCTTGAATGTTTCCTCGACGTCGTGTCCGATCAAATATTGCGACAACTTACACGAGTGAATGAAGGCTAATATTGTTTAATAGCAGTGATTACGTCCAAATCAGATAAAGTATGATATTTTCATAAAAATTGCTACTTGATTTAATAAAAGATTTTACGGATTTTATAGTTTTATTATTTTTATAAGATATTCTCGGTGTTCAAATACTTGACAGGTTTAGGGCCGACTGAAGTGCTGTTCGTCAGTCAAAGTTTTTTTACAAGAAAATATTATGAATAGCTACTACTAAACCTGTTAACATTTATTATTATTGTACATCGCGTAGCATTTAAGTAAGGCAGCTATCAACAGATTAAAAAACTAGTTTATAGCGCCATTATATTGTAATATAACTTTGTTAATACACATTCTACATTTCGTTTGACTCGGGAACAAGTCGTGTAATATTTTTTTATGAACCCAAAATAAAAAAATAGCACCCGAGTACTGAACCGGTCGTTACAGTTTTTTTTTTGTAGTTGTTGTTTTGTATTCGTAATGTATTCCATTTTACATTTTAAACCTTTTTTAATGGATAAAAAGTCCAAGGCAAATGCTCAGGCATTTTGTAAAGGATACCACTAGGTATTGTTGCCAATTATTAAGATGTTTTAAAGTCTTAATATTGATTTATTATATTTAAAATCTGTACGACATGTTAAAGATAGCTTTGCGTAAATAAATAGTTACATAAAAAGAAAAAGTTGTGGAATGTTAGAAATGCATGATGAATTCAGAACTATTCTAAACATTAATCTGTTATCCAATTTATAAACATACAAGTTAAATATTTTATATCCTTATATGTAAAATGGATAAAATCATTTCCTACAACTTGCGTGTACTTACGAGGTCGTTGTGGAATCATCAGGAACCATAGCGATGATGTTTACACTCATGTTGACCCTCATCATATAATTCACCCAACAGGCGAAGAACAGCATGATGGCCACGCTGAACCGCGATGGCACCAAACCTAAAAGAATTTGCGACATAATATGTGATACATTTTTACACAAAGAAAATACAGAATTTAGGTAAAATATTTTAAGGAACAAAAGGACGTCTAGCAGCCTCATTGATGAGTTGTCACCAAAATGAAATGTCACCAAAAATCAACCAATCACTGAGCGACGATCAACTCATAATATTAACATGCGTGCGCTGATATGGGTTACATTGTTTACTTCAGTTTTATAATGTTTTCGGCTTAGGTATAGTGCTACGGTAAGTATTGATTATACTGGGACAACAAAATGTGTTATCTATACATGAAATTTTATTGTAAATATTAGATATTAAGGCCTAATCTACAAATAAATTTCATTTTTTAAATTATATTCTTCCGCTGGTGAAAGTCGAACCAATTTTTTCAGTGTTACTGGTTACTCCGTTCGACAAATTTAATTGTCCTTTTGTTTAGTTGTTAATGTCTAGTGGTAAAGTACTAATAAAATATGGTATAAACAAATATAAAGCCAAATTTATATTTTTTCCTTGGTATGTTACTTATTGCCTTATCAATAAAAGAATCTAGAGAATTTCGAGAAGTTAATAATAAAAAGGGTGCACTAGAAAGAGTTAATATATCAGATAACATATTAACACTATTCTAGTCCACTCGGTAAGTGTGTCGGGTCATCTAGTTTAATGCCGGATAATTTCAGTGCAGGTAACCATAATAAAAAACTGCAATGTCAATAAACTTACTTCGACGACTAATTAATTGAATACACACGTTTCGATTTCATTTTCCACGCATCGTTTAATGCAAAACCAGTTACTAGTTAGTTTGGGAACACTGATGTACTCGAGCATAATTCTCGTTCATTGCCACGCTATTGGCAAATTCGACAACAGTCAATGTCAAAGACTAGGCGTGTTGAGGAAACTGTATAATACCTAAAAGGTGTCCTTTTAAGTAAAAAAGAAGAATAATTCTGTATTTCAAAGCCGAAAAAGCTCAATAATTTATGCACCTTTATTTATTGGCTTTAACGAAATATGTTATATGCCCATAACCGGACGAAACGAATTAGATCGACTTTAATTTTTTTCTGGTTTCAATCAAATTTTAAAAACGGCTAAAAAATTCCAGGCTCCACGTATCCTAAAGTGTTCTTAATTCAATTATGGCTTGTTGACGTAAACGTATTCTCAGAAACGTACTTTCAAAATATGTCAATATGACATTGACATGTTGAATTACCGTATGTCAATCATGGACTTGCTCCGTCTTATAAATAAGAATTGGCAATCTGTTTCTAATTGGGAAATAAGTTTATGTGAAAGCAAAAGCTAACGATGGTTTAAATGTGGTTAAACTAGTTAACCGTTGAGTCTTGATCTATCGAATTGAATAAACAAATATGACATTTGTTTTAGATCAATAAAATTTGGACTGATCGATGTTTCTCTCACAGATTAAAATTTTTCTTTATTGCTTCCTTGTATTTAGCTTTAAAAGGTTTCGTAGAAAAATCATAAATATATATTTTTAATAAAGAAATTAAAAGGGTGAAGGAAACATGCGTACACGTATACAGACGAATGATTAAGTAAAATAATAGTAGTTTACTAAGAAGAGTTAATGATAATGTATCATTATTTGTAGTTGATGGATATCTAATGGCATTTAAGATCATATCATTTTTCATTGCGGCCATGACCAAATTACGTTTGCGACATTTATATTGAAGTGAAAAGCATTAGGTCTCTAGAATTTTCTCGTTCGTAGGCTGTAAGAGAGCTTAGTTCGTCGTAAACGAAAAACAAGTGGAAACGTCGGTCAGCATACTTACTTAGTCCGTCAAATATTATTCTATTGATTTCTAACGCGATCTTTAATATATATTTTCTTAAGAAAGTATATATGGGTAAAAATATTTTTTTATATAATATTTTGAATACGCAGTCACACAGCCACTATATATTTTTGTTAGATGATATATTAATGTTTATTTATATAAAGGTATAAATAGTCAAGTGTCGACCATACAGCATAGTACAAAAACATCAAACTTATTCTGTGAGAACTTATTACACAATTCAGTGGTCGGCCATTTTGATTAGGCTTGTTGTTAATGTCGAATACGAAACCTTACAAGTAAGTATTTTACACTTTGTTGTTTCGTAAATACGTCATCAGTCAGTGATAGTTCACTGCTAGACATAGGTCTCCCCTAATACACTATCTATTAGGGGGGTTTTGGACCGTATCCCACCACGCTGGTCCAATGCGAGTTGTTGGTCGGACCGATTTTTACATGCCCAACGCATGGATCATCTTATTTTTAAGGCTATTGGGTGATTGAAATTATTCTAACCAACCAGAAAACAACTATAGCACAAAGATGTTTCGGCGGGATCCGAACCACGACCTCCGGTTTATCAAGCAAGGGCCGCTAGGCCACGGAGGCGGTTGTACTTCGCCAAAAAATAAATCTAACCATGTCCAGCTGTGGACTTACACAGGCTGATGATGGCAATTTAAAAACAAATTAAAGTAGGTATTCTATAGATTTCTTTAGATACCATTAAAACATTACTCTCGTTGACTAATAAGACTTTTATATTTTGTCAGTTAACTGTCTGTCTTTGCCAACTATTACATCGGATAAGCCTATTTACCATGATAAAAGCGATTTTGTTATAACCGAGTATTGCAAACGGATCTAATATTCATTAACTGTGCGAAATTCATCTACTCCAACGAACACAGCCATTGTTTAGTTTTTCTCATTGTGTCCTGTCACGGCTCGCTAATCGTTTAAAGTACGTCTCACTTACCGCTAGTGCTATCTGTTTCTTTGATTTCAAGTAAATAAGCTACATTAAGTAATAACATGTACTTGCACCAAGTACGTTCTGATTGTCTTCGTAAAGAAAGGACGCAAAGCTGTGCTAAAGTCTATGTCGCTCTTATTGGTTAATATATGTCATTGTGGGTTACAATATTTAAGGTTTGAAACAAATATTCCGAAGTAGGTATGGTGGTTTAAGACGCCTAAAATTTTAAATCTCTAAAATTCAACAAAAAATTATGCTATTTTCTCAATAATAAAACATACATATACAAAAAGGTAGTATCAAACAAGGGTAGGTATATTTTTATCTTAATTGTCTAAATCATAATTTTAAGACACGGGTTATAACTAATGTAACATTACAATTAAATTAACAAACATGGAGGGTCACAAATATTTATAATTTAATTTAACGATAGGTCACATAAGTTAATAATTATTTCATTATCATCCTCACCTGATATCAGCCCCCTAATACCCATCCATTAGGGGTTTTGGACCTTATCCCACCACGCTGGTCCAATGCGGGTTGGTGGGTGGATCAACTTTTTACATGCCCATCCGACGCATGGATCATCTTACTTTTCAGACAATTGGGTGATCAGCCCAAATTGCCCTAACCAACTAGGAAACAACGATGAAAATTTGTTGAGTCCCCGCAGGATTCGAACTCACAACCTCCGGTTTCTAAAGCACACTTCTGTAGCAAGCTTCTGTAGCCTAGTGGTATAGGCGTGTGCTTTAGAATAATTATTTGTATAATTTTATTATTTGTATAAGGCGCATGCCAAAGAATACTGCGTTTTAAAATATTTATCCTTGGCATTAAGGTTATTCAATAATTTTATTTCCTATATATAGCCTATGTTATGAATATCCAAGTTAAAGAAGTTTTTAATTTGCTTTGCTAAACGGAGTACACAATTTTTATTATTACAATACTAGTGTTTTAATTTTGCTACGATTTGTACGTAATAAAAAGACAAAATATAAATAGTTGATAAGTAATTTAACGTTTAATTGTATTGACACGTTTCATTGTTACTGTTGTATGTACAACTAAGACTTTTACCCGATTAGCGCGTTGGTTAGCGACCGACGCGTCAAAGGGTGTGAGTTCAATATCCATTGCGGAAAAAATGTTGAAAACAGTGTTGTTACGTGCCTGATGTATGTATTTCATTAAAATAATATATGAGTTTATATATATGTCAAATAGTTTTTTAACATCGTGCAAACTAAGTACCTGTACTGTCCTCACACATGTCATTACAAAATAATTACAAAATAAAATTTTATTTTTTATTCGGCACTGCTTCTATGATTTCACAGCTATCTCAAAAAACAGTAGCATATTAATAAGCGCTATAAAATTAATGCCTCATAAAAGAAAAGTCACTTCTATCATTAAGTAAATACTCGCTATCTACGATACAACCTCGGAATATTTTAATTATGCGTTAAGTTTATTTCTGTACTAAGAATTTAAACTAGTTTGTAACTCATCTTGCAGTTGTTCATTTGCCCTTTCCTTATTTTCTTGCATACAGTTAACATTTGAATTCTAAAAAATGAGTCTATAAAAGTGTAATTATGGTCAAAACACATGAATATACAATTAAAATTTAAAATTTATTGGCTTAAATGTTTTGTTACAAAGTGCTGTTAAGAAACGTGTATACGAAATTGTCATCGTTTTTATAACTAGCTTCAAGGAAAGCCTATTAGGAAAAGCATCGACGATTAAGGAATTATTGTAATTGGTATAAAGCTTTTTATAAAAAATATATGAAAGAAGAACTAATTTCACTCCAGTGTTGATTTTATAATTTTACATTATTATTTTTATTATAATTTTACGTAGAAAAATATAATAAGAAAAATTGTTTCATAGCCGAGACTTCGTCAGCTGTAATCGTTCCGTTTACGCCCCCGCAATCCCGTTTAGGGGTGGAATTTCGTAAAACCAGATCTTAGCTGATCTCTATTTGGAGAAAGAAATATTCATACCGAATTTCAAATCAATCGGTTTTATCATCTTTAGAGGTATTGTAAACATTAAAAAATTGACTTCTTTATTACAAAACCCAAACTTTGGACTGAAGTGAAAGAGGAATAAAACGTTAACATTCATATTTTAAACGTCCCTTTTGAACCAAGCTTGGTGTTTTTGAACATAGCAAAATGCAGACGCTCGTCAAGTCGCAACTATGTTTGTCACTACACAGATAAACATTGATTCTTCTTTTTAAAAGCAGAAATTAAACTAATCGTTACTAGTCAGTCGCGTTCTTCTAGAACATTCTAGACGTTCCAGAAGACTCGCTTCGCAGCGTCAGTCTGTCAGTTGCAGATGAGTGACGCGGTGAAAGTGTAAGAATGCGGTCGGAGGCGGCGCCGCGTGGTCGCGACCACTTCTGTCCGACCACCGATCGCCGCCTATCGCCAGAGGAAATCGTGGCGCACTTAAAAGGAACTAATTGAACTCGGCACTAACGGTGAAGCCCACTTACGCGATCATTATTCATCTGCACCAATACCAAATGACATGTGGACAAAATAATACGCAATTCGCCAGTAAGAACGTCGCAGTATAAAGCATTTTTAGCCAATTTCGACTCGGGATAATAATGTTAAACATTAATGGGGCCGGTAACAAACACGTTCCTATTAGTGAACCGCGGCCATTTTTAATCCCCACACGATGTTTAACCTATAAGAGTGAAAGCTTTTTGGCGCGAATTGAATTTGACATTCGGCGCCAAAAGACTTTGTTTACGTAAATTCTATCTGTAATTTAGCTAAACTGTAGTCAACAATTGAAGAATGGAAGACTAACGATAAAGGATTTATTCTTCTTTATATTACGTTAACATTCGACGACGATCAATTAATACATCTTTAATCGTTTATTTCCTAACTTTTTGCTAACTACCATGAACCATTGCCAGAAAGTTTATACTATTAATAACACGCATATAGGCATATAATCGTTAGAACTCATACTATTGTGACTGCATTCGTTATATAGCGTAGTATTCGTTGTATGGGGCGTAAGATTCATCACACTCTCCATCCATTTTCTAAAAATGGAGCAAAATAAAAGCAAAGAAACAAGAATAACATACCATTTTTCTACAGAATCCGAACCGAGGAGAAAAAAACTTTTCTACCTTTAAATATAGATTTTGAAACACGTAATTTGATTTTAGTTTTTATTTATTACATAAATAATTTTACGATACAAGAAAACCTTACATATTGAAGGCATTGCGAGACGACACATTCATTATTTACTAAAACCATGTGACTAGTGATTAAACAACAGTTACAATGTCAAATATTTCTGCTGATTGTGATAAAATATAAATGAAATTAAATTAGTTTACTTACAAGCTTAGCAGGAAGTTTTATATTAAATACTTGATGTGTAATTACCGGTTCGGCTTGTTTTCTTTTATAAATCCATGTTGCCGAAAAACGCAATAAATATAGCTAGCATCAAATTATATGCGTATTGCAAAAGCTATTAGTGGTTTTTTACTTGTAATTTTAATTTAATATTACTTAAAATTTGGTTTAATAGTTCTGCTTTTTAGATCTAATTTATTTGGTTTTTGTCGCTATTTTATTACTAAGCGTTAACCTTATATCAACTGAAGTAAGCCTCAATCTTTTAACGTACTTTAGGCCTTCATGTTAAATATCAGTTGCAAAGTGTAATAGTAATAAGATGATAAAAATAACGAAAAAAAATTATATTAAATCACTCCCGTGACCTAGACCGCAGAAATGTAAAAGGGTCTGAGTATTTAAACAGAAATATATATTAACTGAAAAATGGAAACAAACCAAAATAAATAAAGGAGACATTTTATTGCAACGAGCAATCTAGAAAATATCACCATTTAATGAACTTTAAAACGTTTCTGAACTTAAAACGCCCAAAACAATAACTTTAATGATCGTTTAGTGTTAAAAATAAATATTTTTTGTATTTGGCTATACGTAAACGATTCTAAGAAACCGTTGTTGTGTATTAAGTTCATTATTTCAAGGTGTTAAAAGCCAATGACATTATTGTCATTGTCATTTAGGATACTGAATGAGTATCCTTTTTGGCCTTAAGAAAAATGCACACGCGTGATTACGAACGCACGCATTAATCAATTAAAGGCTACTTTACTAAAACAAAAGTAAACAAGCGATAATACAAGCAAGATGTTCCACTGATGATAAGCCACAAGAAATAAAACGTACCACGCCTCAATTCTGCTCGCCACCCTGAAATATTGGATGTTACATCTTTCTCCACACGTTTTACCCGTTCTTCTTTACAAGCCCTTTAAACTCGATCAAGGTACAAGCAAGTATGGTACAATAACCGTACTTACCAAAATTAATAACTAAGGAAAAACGCATGCTTTGAATCCCTTTAGCGCATTAACAACAGTTGCATTTCTTTACGATCATTTTTACTTTACATTGAAAAAAAAAACGACTGGAAAAATTCAATTTCCTAACTGATAATTTACTATAGTTAGCATTATAACTTGAGACTACACATCTAAAAGTTAGATTGCGCAGACTCTTAAGGGACACTATCGATTTCCTCAATAACTTTTCTACGTACATACTTCTCTGATACAACGTGGCAGTTACTTATATCACTTGATTAAACTCTAAGTTATTTCCGTACTTTTAATAGTAACAGATGTTTACCTTGTATGGTTGTCTTAACTCCTTGCTCAATTATTTACAATGCTTGTATTCTATTCTATTTGTGTAATAACTGCCAATTATATTAACGATTATATGTGTGACATTGTATTCATATGATGATATGTTTCGAATACAAAAGCAGTATGTAGCCTTGACATTTCAAACAGATTGAGAAAGCATAATATACTTGACCATTTTGATTTCATTCATTTACGATTGCTATGGCTGATTTTGTTCAGTTCCTTTGCGATAACATTGAAACCTTTTTCTCTTTTGAATGAATTAAATTTATTTTAATGAATGATATAACAAACGACTAAAAAATAAAGACAAAAATAATTGATTCAATTCTATCGATGTCAGTAATGTTTACTTATTAGTGTTTTAATGTACATACTTATTGAGATTTTGATTTTTAGAACAACAAGCATTTGAATTTAAGCAACAACCATATTAAGTTATCAGCTTGTGAAATGCAATAAATGAAGGTATGTAGTAAAAGGAAGGGACATTAAACAAAGATTGGTTTTACTGCTGTATAGTGAAATTTCTAGACTAGACCTAGTCCTATTCCCGGCTGGGGCGGTACTAACACGGTGCCTACTTCTGCCGCAAAGCAGTACTGTGTGTTAGATGCTATTGTGTTCCGGTTTAAAGGGCACCGTAGCCAGCGTAAACGAGACGTTACTGGGTTATCAAGACGTAACATCTTATGTGTCACGTAGGCAGCGCATTAGTATACCCTGGGTATTGCCGATGTTCTTGGGCGACGGTTACAACTTCTCAATCCGGTGACTCGATTGCTCGTCTGCCTTTGTAGATAATTAAATTAAAAAAAACATTATTAAAAAATTACAAACATTATTGTGTCAAGTCATGCAGGAGCACAAAACGTTTCCTTTATCTAACCTCAAAGTGGTGTTACGTTTTAGACACTTTATTTTTGTTTTTGACGTGACGTGCGTAATAAATATGATCTTCATAATATCACGAGTGCTACTGACTGTTACATTTATCTCAAAACACATTAAAGATATAGTAATCTTAGCCGATGCGAACGATGATATCTCTATATCTACAACTGAGCTACCTCTTCAGTGCCAGTTTTCAAATATATATTTTTATTAAATATGCAAAACGATAACGACGAAACGAAAAAGCTATAAGTATATACATTACAAATATAATTTTAATTTTATTATATCACAAACATTATTTTTATAACATTATTATAAAGCTCTTGGTGACATTAATGTTGCAAGAAAGAGGAGGGATAATTTATATTATCTACATAAAGAAATAAAATATTACACATTATTATAATCATGGAACAACAATAGTTTTTAATTTTTATCAGCTAAAAGTTAGCCTAAGTATTCTTGGGCTTGAGTAATGGAAAAATTCGGTTCACGACGTTTTTTTAAGATATGTTTACCAGACAGTAGCACTTTCTCTTGTCCGTTTCTAAACTTGGCTGCGGAGGACAAGAGTTTTAGTACTATCACTGAAACCTTTAAAGCAAGCTTATTAAGTTTGTTAGGTGTTTTTCCCTTAAGCTGTTTTAGCTGTACACGGGGTATTAGGGCCCAAAACTAGGATACTCTATTTCTTCTAGATAACACACTTTAAAACCTAAACGGTTTCTTTTCCACTGGTGTGTTTTTTGTAACACAATTCCACACCAATGCCGCGAGTAACAGAGATATTAAAATGTCAATATTCTCGAGTGTGGAATTTATTGTTTTTTTTTTAAATAATTGTTTTTTTTTTGTCTATACGTCATCATTCTTTTTTTTTTCGACGCGAAATCTAGAACGCATTTAATACAGTATTTTATGAATATGTATGAATATAACTCAACCGCCTGATAGCCTCTGTGACCTAGCGGTATGGGCCTTTACTTTATAAACAGGAGGTCGGGGGTTCGAGTCCCGCGGCGAAACACCTTTGTGTTATAGTTGTTTTCTGGTTGGTTAGGAAACTTGGGCCGAACCTCAATTGTCTAAAAAGTAAAATGATCCATCTGTCGGATGGGCATGTAAAAAGTCGGTCTATCCACCAACCCGCATAGGACCAGCGTTGTGGGACGGTCCCAAAATCCCTTAATGGAGAAGGCTTGCATTAGGGGAGGCCTATGTCCAGCTGTGGACTAACATAGGCTGATGATGATGATAATGATAATTCAACACTAGGTGAACGCTCGTCGTGCTACTATAGATACTAAATACACACATGTTATGTACATAAATTTCATTTCACTTTGCCATGACAAATTTAGTGTGTTCTGGTGCCCGCAGACGTATGAATAGCCAACAGCATGCCATTTTACGTAACTGCGTTTCGATTGTCCTTGATAGAATTACAATGCACAGGTAACACAACAAAACATTCACGTCGCCAGTCGCCATAAGTAACATCAACAATAAATTAACAAACTAATAGTATTTCAATAAAATACAAATTTTAAGTCATAAAGACAATGTTATATAATATTTTTTTTAAACGTAACCGTAAATTTATGTATCAATCAATCAATCAACAGCCTGTGATAGTCCACTGCTGGACATAGGCCTCCCTAATACACCCTATTCATTAGGAGGTTTGGACCGTATCCCACCACGCTGGTCCAATGCGGGTTGGTGGGTGGACTGACTTTACATGCCCATCCGACGCATGGATCATCTTACTTTCAGACAATTGGGTGATCGGCCAAATTGCCTAACCAACTAGGAAACAACAATGAAAATTTGTTGAGTCCCCGCAGGATTCGAACCCACGACCTCCAGTTTCTAAAGCACACGCCCATACCACTAGGCTACGGAGGCAATTTATGTATTACTTTAAAAATTGTTTTATGGTACTCTACTTTAGCTTAGCTTTGGCTAGCCTGAACCTGGGATTGTTATGGAGAAATGATAAATACGAAATCCTTATTTCTGTTTATAAATTACTTAATGCTAATAGGGATAGGATAACAAAATAATTACTTTTATACCGATTTCTATCATTTATTGCTTTACAGAAGCCAATAAATTTATTTAGCTGCTGCTGGATTTTAATGCTACTAACTAGAACATTTTAACGTACTTATGAAAGTGCCTATAAAATAATTCTAACGACCTAATTAAATTATGTTAATATACTGTAAATTAATATATTAAGAATAGTTTATTATTTCAATCGTTAGAATTATGTTACATTAATTTTCATGGGGTTAAACACAAAATAGAAAAGAAACGGGAAGCCCTTCCTTTATTTAGTTAATGTAATATTTACACCTTGCTATTACCATGCTACAATTTTAAAGGGAATACGTGGGCTCTGCGGATGAGACTAAAGCTGTTCGCTTTAAATTCATAGGTTTGAATCTTGTTAAGGTATCCCTGCTGAATTATTTCTAGTAGTAGTATCTTTGTAAACGAACATAATTCGATCAATAGGTATAATTATTATGAGGCAAGTTTTACATTTCAGTTATAGTAATAATTTTATACTGGTTCCGAAATCTAGTGTTTTCTTTACACACCGGATTCTGTAGGTTTTATCTTGTAAATAAACGAGCATGTTTTGTTTTTGCTTCCTGTTTAGTCACTACAGTATGAGCTCTAATTACTTAATTGCATATTTTTTAAAGTCAAGTTGAACTGACTTTACTAACATCTTATCCATGTTAAAATAAATGCAGTTTTCCTTTGAAGATCAGGCGCCGGAAGCTCTTTTTAAATTTGTTATCTAGGTTTCTATCTAGTTTACAAATCTGATTCTCTTTTTCATAAATCAACTTGATTCTAGTAAGAACCTACCAATTTAATAACATCTAACACTATAATAGCAACACCTTAAAGTTGTTTAAGTAATCAAAAATCCCTGTATTTCGATAAATTATTTGTATTAATGGTCGACGTAACAAATTAAGAAAATAGTTAGTACAGTGGTCTAATTTCGTATTCGTAGAGCAAAAATCAAATAACTATAAAGAATTTACTTAATGTTTTAATTTTATAAGTGACACAAGTAGGAAGATGTTTATAAGTAGATTAATATTCCGAACATCTATGAATTAATACAAGGAATTAAACCATTATGCTAAAATACTTTAATTTTACCAATTCTCTAATACATTATTAAATAATGTAAACCTTATTAAGCCAACATACCTATTTTATAATGGTAATTTTTAATTGCGTACAAACGCCTAAAACTTACAATAAATTCGTTTTACAAAACAAGTCTTTACGATATAAAACAAAGTAATTAGACACAAACAATTCTCTCACGCGATTCTCAAAGAAGTTAAACCTGTTTGAAATTCGTACATTTCTTGCAGGGTAAGCCGAACGATGTAATAATTGTTTACTTAACAAAAAACTACCATATAGGCACAGTGATACATAACAGAGCTATAAATAATATCAAGGTAGCTACAAGGTTTAGGTCTAAAATCTGTCCTATCTAAGATAACGACTCATAACTAGTCCTATGACTTTTTTATAATTTAAAGAAAGAGATTCTAACAAACTAATAATAAAAATATATTAGAGACTTAACTTCACGTCTTATTCATATTGCTGGGTAATTACAGGACTAAGGGTCCCGAAAAACCCTATGCAGCAGTAGTATTGTTTAGATGTTTATCAGCAGGTTTAGATCAAGCAATTAAAAAACTTATCCACATCAAAAACACACAAATTATTATACTTCGCGTCTCTAATTACTAAATCATAATTTGAGTAATACACCAAATGAAATAAAAACCTAAATTATAACTTTAAGAATATATGTATATTTTATTTGAAAAATTAAGTTTTATACAATATTAAACTGGTACACCATACTTCATAAATAAAAATCTCTGTTTTCATATTATTGATACTATAAAATAATTTTTCTATCAATTTTATAATAATGACTAATTGGTAGATAAAACCTAATTATTTTCAATATAATTTTAGTTTGTAATAAATTTTAGATTTTATAAAAAAATATCCCCGTAATATAAAAAAGAAAACACCTTGTTGCTTATTCTATTTATTTCATATGTACTTTATGGAAATATAACGGCTTAGACCTCTGAACTAAATCTTGAACTAAAATATGAAATGTAATGCGCATTAGTTCGATTTTTTTTATCGATATCGTTTTATCTGGCCAAATAATGTTTAAAGTAATTAACAATAACTACCTTCACGGTCAATTAAAATAATCCATCAACTACAAACCCATTAAACAATATTCTTACACGATAAATATTTAAACGAAATAATTAAAAATAAATAACTACTCACCAAATACGTCGAGATGGAGTTTCATGTTTTTTATTTTGAACGCACCCAAAACACAAACGAAAGAAACACGCAAGGAGATTTCGTACGGCGCACGCGCCAACTGTTAGCGGCGATGTGCACGCGCGCTTGCCACCGACTGACGGGTCGTTTCACACAACGCAAATTCGCACCCAAACCATTCCGTGCAGTGCACCTAAAGAAAGGCGCAACTCACGTGCCACTTCTACTTCCTAACGTCAATGGGCATTGAAGTCTGGTATAAACTATTAACGACAATGAAATACACCTTTCGATAATGGCCGATCAAGGTGCGAGCCGTTGATTGTTTCTTATAAATGAATGTTGATTATGTAGTGAGGTCGGATACAGACGGCAAGTGTTCAGTATTCCTATTTTTCTATTTTTTTATTTTGTCGATTTAGCAAATTATATGATCGCGAGAGCATTGTAAATTGTTCAGCGATACATACACCGTTGAATTATTTTGATATAATAATGTAAAAAATTGAAATTGTATAATTTTTATCGGGTGGTTCCTGTGCAACGTTGCTAGTATGGCGCGTAACGAAGAGTGTCGAATGCAGAAGCATGGGTCGACCAACGTCTTTAGCTGTGATCTATGTATAGCATACGGTCAAGGGGCACTTGCGTTTTGCAAGGATAGTAATGCATAAAGAGAGAGCGGTCAGCAACACCCAGGATAGCCCCAAATCAGACCAGAGTGCGGAAGAGTTGCCTATGCCCGAAACATTTCGTAGGAGGGCTCGCTGTCCCGAGAAGAGCGCAATAGGAGGTGCTTAGCTGTTTGATATTTTAAGCCGCCTTTAATGATGCTCCACTTGATCAAAAACACAGAAAGTAAAGCCAAAGTCCTTAAAGCCAAGTCACGTCGGGATCCCCAAAGAAATAGGACGGTTTGTTTTAGTGGGTATACCGGCCGTTCTTTCTTGGCCAGAGAGTCCCTGATACCTCTGCTATTCTTTCCATTTGGAGGCGGCAAAAATATAGCTTAGACCATTTTTTTACTTGAACAAAATCAGTGAAAAAAATTATTAACCTATTTAGTAACGATTTGTTCCCCGGTGATGTCTAGCATGCAAACGATTT
Organism: Lamproptera curius; assembly: GCA_029286875.1. Lineage (NCBI taxonomy): Eukaryota > Metazoa > Arthropoda > Insecta > Lepidoptera > Papilionidae > Lamproptera > Lamproptera curius. The sequence continues at coordinate 3,313,962 of JAGSMT010000036.1, read as the reverse complement.
TTGTATATTTTAACACTTAAGCATATGTTTATGCTAATATTATAAAGAAAAATAATTTGTACTTTTGTGTATATATTGTAATGAATAAATTCAAAAACAACTGTGCCGATTTGAAAAATGCCTTCACCATTTGAAAGCTACATTGACTTTGAGTAATATAGACTACTTTTTGACTCAGGAAAACCGATTTTAAATATATAAAAATTACACGGCCACAGCCCGTGATTGAGCTTCTATTTAAAGACATAGTAACAAAATATACAAAGACGTGTTATAAAAGTATTAAAAAAATCTATTTCGCCTAAATATTAAAGTCCCGTTTAGCGATGCAATAATTCACACACCAAGACTGCACCGCCTATGTAAATACCTACAACGCATAAAGTGCAAAATATTATTATTTTGAGACGAGTTTAACTTACGGGACTTGGTCCCGGTCCTATATTTGCTTTAAATAGCCTTAGCGTGCATAACTTCGATACTTCTAAAGTGTAGGTCATGTCCATGATAACCAAGTGTTTTGTAATTACGTATTATATTATAAAACAAAACGTAACAATTAACCTTTTTTAATTGTAAAGATCATAATTACATATAAAATTCACCTAATATTGTTTAATAGGGAGTAAATAAGTACCTTAATGTAAATCAAAAGATTAACTTATAATAGCTACCTGCGGTTATAGATTGTTTTAACAATTACAATGATTATGAACACGCAACTGCAGCAGATTACCGAAGGAAATTATACATACTATATTTCTCACTTTGTAACGTTATGTAAGAATAGCTCCGTGCATTTATTTTATTCTGAAGTTAGTTTTATCAGATTTAACAATGGAAGATTCACTATAATGTCATAAATGGTTAAACATGCATATTTCCATTGTTTAAGTGCCAAGCTGAAGATCTTTACGCCACATAAATAAATACTTTTTCATTGTGACCAAACGAAATGTATATTTAAACAGCTAAATCATATATAAATTTGTTTTATTATTACTCACGAGTGTACTGACATAAATATATTTTGATAGGTCCTTTTTAATCTATAGGATAGCACAGGAATTAAGTTATCATACTGGGCAACTGGTTTATTGGGTAAATCTGCAGGTGATCATTCGCAGTCACTGACCTATAATGCATGTCGGCGGTTACGGCATCCAGGATGACTAACAAATGTCTATTCGACAAGTACTTTTGTATTAAAGCGGCATGTCTTCCCTAATTTAGAAAAGACGACGTATGACGTGGTATTTTCTGTGTTTACAGGAACCGACTAGAAAGAACTAAAGGCTACAGTTTCTATTTCTACCAAGGAGCAAAAATGTGTGCAAACAGTTAATTGTTTCAGTTGAAAGAGTGTCGTAGTTAATCGTTATCACTCAAGGAACCAGACGTAACATTCCACGTCTCAGGGAGCCGAGCACAGTAATAGTAAATTACGTTTTTATACTTTTTCTACGTTGCCAACGTTATCGTATTACCATTAAGTTAATGTGGAGCTAATTTTAAACCAATTTAATTAAAAGAATTACTTAAATTAGAAACTACGGCATATCGTTTCAAGGACAAACGCTATAATAATGCTTATGTACATATGTACCTATATATGAAATCACTGGTTTTAGTATATTAGTTATGTGCCAAATAAACAAAATATTTATTCTATAAAAAATAATAAATTTTAACACAGAACAATCAAATGACTAGTATGTTTTCTCAAAATTGGAAATTTGCGTGTTAAGATAAACAAACATAAATAATACGACCATGGTTGTATACAATAATAATTATTATCCATAACAATCGCAGTCATCAAACATTTCGTAGTGTGTTGTGATGGCGTCGTCAGACCATAATCTAGTAAAAATATAGGACAGATGCCTTTTACATCATGGCTTTTAGTGTCACCGTTCGTGAACTATACATCGTTTGATTGTATGCCAACTGTAATTAATGAATTGATGTGAAGAATAACGTGTCCTACAATAAACTTAACGACCGTTCACCTTTTTACATACGCAACATTGCATTAAGTTAGGCCTTGTTACTGCCAGTGCTATGGTTTAATGCTTGCAGTTTACGATACTGAGGTCGTGCTTTCGATTCTTAAGTGAAACATTTTTATCTAGGCAGTCAATTAGATGATACCTACTTGTTTTATTAGTAGCAAGAATTATTAATTTAAGGAATGGCAATAAAGAAGAATAAGATAGCACTATGACGAGTGAAAAGCTGCCACATATAACTATTTGCATATGGTTCAAGGTTTTGTATCAAAATATAGTAGAAAAAAAATGTCGGACTGAATACAATTGAGGATAAACTTTTATTTTGTCGTAAATATCTATGTTCGTTTTCTTTAACCTTCGCTTCTGCTTGCATAATGTTGCTTAAATAATATTAACAATCATTGGTACGCTAAATTATTCATGGCGTTAAAAACGCAATAGTAAAACGAGGTTGTGGCTTCTTGTAGTTTATTAAATTATAAAAATATGCAAACTGTTGTAAGTATAATAAAGTAAATGTTATAGTATTTTTCTAGTTAAATATCCTAAAATTAAATATTACAGCTTTTAGACTTAGGGCAAGAATCGAACTAACTATCGGACAATTTTTGCAAAAATACATATAAATAAAACGAATATAAGAAAAAACTTGAACCGCGTTGATAACAAAACTGTTTAAAAAATCTTTCTTCTCTTTAATAGAGTATTTATTTTCGTTCGGTCGATTAGAACGTGCGTGAAGTGAACTACAAATTTAATTATTAAACCAATACTTACTCTTTGCACACTACCGATCTGCGACATAAAGGCATTGTATGTATTATTGCTATTTAATTACTATTCTTATTTAATACTAAGGTTGAAGACCCGCTTTTTGCAACAGGTGTGACTATGATATACCTCTACGGAAAAAATATTTTGATAATGTTGAGTCTTTTTCGTATCCGGGTATTTGTCTTTTGTATCTATAAACCGAAGCGAAGCGCCCCTATATCGCCGAAATATTTCTTCACATTAGTCGTTTATATAAGAGGGGCAGACCAGGGCCAAGCCCCGGGCATAACGATTAGTTTAAAGCAAAATATATTATTTTTATTGGGTGCATATATATGTATCGGTTAACACGAAAGAACGCCCGAGGGTACGGGACAGGGCACGACGCATTCAAAGCAGGGTATTCCCGCCATAGTCATCAAAAAACCATCGTTAATTAGGATCTCACCCCAAAGACCATGGGCCGGCTCCTCAGAAGAATTAAATTTAAAGAGATATAGTTTTTGAAGTTAAATTTTTAGGCGGTTATGAAAAATGATGAGGGAAATTTTAAGATGGTGACCAAAATTAACAGTTTTATAATGAAAGGTGAAATAAAGGTCCAAACATAGTGATAAGGTGATTTTTGTATTTATGGTGATAATGGGTTGTTGTTTTTTATTTTAGATAATTTATAATGTGCTATTGAGTTAGGATTGGTTCGTTTTTATATATATATTATTTTTTAATATATTATTTAAATTTATATTAAAATATTATATTAAATATATTTATTATATAAAATATTAATTTTTGTAATGATGTTTATTCAACGAATGATGGAATATTTTTATTCATTTAATATACAACATTGTGGATTTATCTATTGTAATACGTTTTAGATAAGCGCCATCTGGCCACATAAATCAAAGCTTCTGATTTATAGTACCGCTTAACCGTGGCCAACATTCTCTTGGGAATTTCAATTTGTTAGCAACAATGGGCGAACTACCGGTTATATGATAAAAAGTTACTTTGTGAATCCATAAATTTTAATCAATTTTGGATTCACCGGTTTTCCTATGAAGTTCTTTGGAAATCTTCATTTTTAATTATCTTAATTAATTTTGATTTAACAAAACTATTTGTGAATATTATGAAAAAATTGTTAATATATTTTTCAAGTGCTCCCAATATTTGAGGTTAACTTCCGGTATGTAATATTTATTGTAAATTAATTATTTGCCAATTAAAAACAATTTTTTTGTTGCCAAAAAGATATTTTCCGCGCGGGTACCCGACCCATTTTTTCAAATCCGGACAAAGGCCTTTAAAGATCGCCTGCATTCGTGGCGGACCAACGGGTGGGGGAAGGGGGCGGCCCGCCCCGGGCCCAGGTTTGAGGGCCCCAAATGTTTTCGCCGGTTTTTCATAAAATCCTTTAAAAATGGGCAAGTACCTTCGCCTTTCAAAGATAAAACCAACAGCCATCGAAAGTGTTCGGGTATTTAACGGAATAAACTTTATCGAACGGTCCAAACTCTGGACGTCTATTATGGTACTTCCTGAATGGGGCGTGAATAATTTCTTTTGTGCTCCCTACCAAATTGTATGTAAAAATACATTGGCCTCGTACACTTGGGATCTTTATCCAAAATTTCCAAACTTTGTGAAGAAAATTGGGGAAAAAAATTAGTCAACGTGTCGAGATGCAAATGAAATTAATTATTTTTGGAAGAAACAAGTTGAAAATCATTAATTATTTAATACAAAATCTGATTGACTGATGCGAAACCCAGAAGAACCAAAGGCCAAAATGGTCCTAAGTTAAGGTCTTTTCATTCAATGATCTGCTCATTGGCCAATCCTGTGCCGGACATCAAATTTCCATTTATTGGAATAAAGGAATATTTCAAAATAACGGGACCTTTTGGAATCTTGGAAAGACCGGAAGCACAAGGAAAAACATCTTGTTAACTTTGGTTGTTTTACTACTTTAAAACAAACAAATATTTAAGGAAATGTCTATCTCACCATCAACAAAGAAATTTATTCTTGCCCGGTTTTTGCATGTAGGTTATAATCACCAAATAAATTTGTCTCTGGTTTTGTCATGGTGGAAATTAAATCCAAGGATATCCCTGGAATCATCTCATGAACATCTTGGAAAAACGTTGAAGTGGGCTTAAAAGATGTCCGTTAGTCTTAAAAAAAATTTTGTTCCCCCGTGAATATATTTTTACGAAACCAGGGTATTTTTTAAAGTACAATTTTGGAAATATGATATGTTGTGAAAGACATTTCTTATACAAAAGGGCCTCAATGGGTCAAAAATACCATCTTATTTGTCAAAAGGCCAAAATGAATTTATTCTATGTTTAGTGAACAAAAGGAAAATTTTTGCAATATTAAAAAGCAAAATATTAGGAATAATTTTGGACCTGACCAAAGTAAAACAGACATGAGTCAACAGAAATAAGTCAAATCATTTTATTCATTATATAGAAAATGACATTGTGGAAGTACGGGAATCTTTCGTAGGTTTTTTTTAATATCTGGAAAAACTGCTGAGGATATGTCAAAAAACATTCAGCAACAGCTGAAAAACAATGGACTAGATATTGCGTTGAGCAGGGCTCAAGGTTCCGACAATGCCGCGGCAATGTCCGGTGTCCATGGAGGGGTGCAACAAAAATCGAGAAATAAATCAAAGGCACTATTCAGTCCCTATTCTAATCATTCCTTGAATCTTGGTGGAGTTCATGCGTTTGCATGCGTTCCTTCCAGCGTCACGTGTTTTGGAACAGTAGAGAAATTGTATTCGTTTTTTTCATCATCTACACAGAAATGGCAATTACTGAAAGAGAAGACTGACATAAATTTAAAACGTATATCGGATACTCGCTGGAGCGCTCATTACGAGTCAGTAAAAGTCTTAAAAAGAACATAGAGACAATTATAAGTAGTTTGGAGCGTTTTCAAGATCCAACAAAGGCAAATCTAGATATAAGATCAAGCAAGCTAGCAAGCTTGAGCCTGCCGGCTGTTTGTGATTTCACCTTTTTTAACCTATATACAATTTTCGCTTTCTGTACTGGAGGAAGTTAATATAGTTCAGTAATAATTGCAGTCTCCCAAAATGACTCTGGATATAGGAATCGTTAAACTAAAAGCCTTGAATGAGTATTTAGTGACCGAACGAAACACGATTGTAGACAATGCTGTAACTTTTGGCACAAAAAAATGCAATGATATGGACATCGACATAGAGAAACAAGGAAGAGGGAAGGTAAAAAGAACGATGCCGGGTGAATTAGCTCATTGTGATGGATTGACAATTCAAAAAGAAGCAAGACGGTCAATGTTTAAATGCATACATCGATTTATACAAGAATTGTCGACACGATACGAGGCCATGAAGCAAATCAATAATATTTTCCAAATAATTGAATTAAAGTTTATGCTAGAAGCTTCAGATGACGCTCTGGCTGTACCAGTTGATAATTTAATAAATATTTCTAGTGAATTTGATAAGGAGTAAGTTTTGGAAGAAATTAGAAGGTACCGCAGACATGTAAAAGCCACCGATACGACTATGGGTGTTGCTGCCAAATGGACAGCCCAAGAAATCCTACAATTTATTATAAAATGGGATTTTAGTGAATCATTACCCTGTACATCGCTTATACTTCTTGACCATTTGCATCTCGGCTGCATCATGCGAGAAAAGTTTTTCGAAACATAAACTAATTAAAAATTATCTTTGACCTACAATGGGTCAAGCGACTGGTTAATATAGCCGAGCTTTCAATTGAAAGAAAAATTTCAAAAGACATTGATTTCACAGTTATTGAAGAGTTCAGTAAATTGAAGGCACGAAAACACATATAATAATTAATTTCATATCTACTGAAAAAAAAAAAATTAAAACATTTTTTTTTAATTCTGAGGGGACTCAACAAATTTTCATTGTTGTTTCCTAGTTGGTCAGGGCAATTTGGGCTGATCACCCAATTGTCTAAAAAGTGATCAAAGATGATCCATGCGTCGGATGGGCATCTAACAAGTCGGTCCACCCACCAACCTGCATTGGACTACCGTGGTGGGGTGCGGTCCAAAAACCCCCCAAATGGGTGGGGGTGTATTAGGGGAGGCCCATGTACAGCTGTGGACTATCATAGGCTGATGATGGTGATGATGATGATGATTATAGGTACATAACTATGTTTATTAAGCTTTTTTTTTGTTTTTTTTTATAGCTTACGCAGGCAGACGAGCAGTCGGGCCACCTGATGGAAAGTGGTCACCGACACCCATAGACATTGGCAATACCAGTGGTATCGCCAACGCGCTGCCTACCGTGAGACATAGGGTGTTTAGTCTCGTTTACCCAGTAAATGCGCTGGCTACGGTGCCCTTCAAACCGGAACACAGCATTGTTTTCACACTACTGTTTCGCGGCAGAAATAGGCACCGCGGTGGTACCCACCCAGACGGTCTCCTGTAAACAGGGGACCTACCACCGGTAAATAATTTAAGCCGAATTTAAATTTAACTTGCCAGATTTTAACGAAATAATCATAAATACTTATACATACAAATGTGAACTGAATAAAAAGCTTGTAGAATTACATTTTGCTTAAATCTTAGAGGCCTCAGTCAGCTTTGCCGCCCCGGGCCTCTGACGGGATTAATTCGCCGCTGCCTACATTATCCAGTAGGCAGTAGGCTCATTTTCGTCCTGTTGCTAGGTTTCGTTAAAATAAAACCGCGGCGATGGCTGCTAAAAGCTAGGTCAGCAGACAGACTGACATACTATTTCATTGGGGTTCCCTGCTCTGTCTTTCTCTGAATCAGGTATACTGGCAAAGCGCTGCGACCCCCGTCCTCCGTATATCCTATGATGTCATGGGACGTTGGTGCGCACAAGATTCATGATTGTATGATTGCGACCTTCTTGAAGAGTTCTCGGTCAAGGCCAGCGAGACGCCACCTTCAGCTACCTTCCCGTGGAGTCAAGCCAGGGCTGGCCATCACCCCCCGATAAGTTATCACTTTGTCGTAGTAGGTGGGCTCAGTACCTGGTCAGCCGCATAAAAGTGAAAAAGGAATCTGGCCGGTAGTGTAACGTAGACCGTGGAGGCAGGTCTAAGCGGGTTGCAGAAGCCCACTTTGGATGCGCTTAGGGTGTTGCGGCGGACGGAGATATCGGCTACCATCCCTGTCCTGCAGCCGGGGAAGAATCCTGTCGGTAATCCGTAGTTCTACTATTCTTAAGCCAAAGGGCCAATTTTATATAAAAATATTTGATGTTTAATTTGAACTTTCTTCTCTCTCATTCCGCGAATTTTTTTGATCTCCTCTAGTATTCTACGTTGCCGACTATGTTTACTTCACATTTAAAAGAAATATATTGATGATCCCGTATGAGCTATAACCGAATTGATATCTGACCCCCACAATCCAATGGGTAAATAAAACTCGTTGTGCAGATTTGTTTAATTATATATTATGTTAAAGTTGTTTCCACGCAGGATGCCTCACGACTTCTTGTTAATCAAGCAAGGGCCAATAACAGTAGACCACGTAGGCGAATCTATTAATATATTTTTTATGTTCATAGATCAGTTATTTCAAGTAATCTAGATTATTACAATTTTTAAATAATATTAAATACGTTTATATTTAATAGAATAGTGCAGCACGACGTGAAAATAAAGCGAGAGGTCGACATTTTTCAGTTTTTGCCCCGCTTCGAAAAAATTGTAGATCCGGGGCAGGTCTATATAGGTCAGTGTATGTATATCTGTTTTTAAGTATTACGATACAAATTGACCAGTTTCAAAACAAATCAATCCAATCATCATAAATGAACCGGAGTAGTAACTAACCAAATTATTATTCCTGTGTAAACGATATGTAGCATTTACAACTGGCGGTGTCAGAAGCCGAAGACAAATGTTCTGAGAGTTCGTGAAGACAAGACCAATGTATTTCCACAAGTATACATTTTTTTGCGTCTTTAACTAAAACTAAAATTAAATTAAAAATAACCCCCCACCCAACGACACACACTCACACAACCGTTAAACGACACGACCGATTAACATCAGACATATTTAAAAACACTCGCATGTAAATCACCTTAAATGCAAAAAAATACGAAACTTAAATCGCTTCATCTGTTCGGGAGCTTTAATGCCAGACACAAATGTCAAACTTAAACTCTCCCCCCTTTAATTTCGGGGGTTAAAAAGAAACCAATAACCGAAATCCTAGCCTAGTGGTATAGGCGTATGCTTTAAAAACCGGAGGGTTCGAATCCTGCAGGGACTCAACAAATTTTCATTGTTGATTCCTAGTTGGTTAGGGCAATTTGGGCCGATCACCCAATTGTCTGAAAAGTAATTTGATCCATGCGTCGGATGGGCATGTAAAAAGTCGGTCCACCCACCAACCCGCATTGGACCAGCTTGGTGGGATACAGTCCAAAACCACCTAATGGATAGGGGTGTATTAGGGGAGGCCTATGTCCAGCAGTGGACTATCTCAGGCTGATGATGATGATGATGATGATGAACCGAAATCGACAACAAATTTATGTTATTGTTTGGTTGATAAGGGGAATATAAGCGATTTCGAATAATAATCCATGTCTGGCATGAAAAAACAGAGCTACTTGCAAATGCTGACAAAACCTTACCACCTGGGCTCCTATGACGTTGAAGAGTCTCTAAAATTTCCTATCAAAAATAAGCCAATGTCACTCAAAAAATAACACCTATATTCTGTTACACAGAGATTTTAATAAAATAAGTGATTTTTAACTTAAAGTACTAAGAACACCTTAAATATAATAATCATTTCAATTACGGCACTAAGAATTTACTAATGGCAAAGGAATTTTTAAGCACTAACAGAAAATAAAGAGTACAAACAAATAAATACTTCACAAGCAACTATTTGTTAGAACTTATGAAAGTGACATATTTATGAAATCATAATAACTTGTTTTTATTACCTATTATATGTAAAGTACATATTTAAAAACAAAAAACTAATTATTAACTAAGCCTTACATAAGAATAACAGCAAAGATTTCTTCAAGTTATACATTTACAATCAATGAAAATTCGATTCAAAAAAATAATCTACTTAGCATTAATGTAATGATGAATGTGCTAATAAGCAGATACTAAAAATATTTAATAATAGTCAATATTAGCAGATCAACAAAACATGTTCTGTTGCACACACAACAAAACCTACAAAATTTGGTATCCTTCTCACCACCCATGCATATTATAGTTCAATATTTACTTGAGTTTATATTAGAACTTATCATCAAAAAAAATCTATTGAGTTAAATTTCGAAGCATTGTCGTTTTATCTTTTTTTTGTTAAAAAACGGAACTACCAAGCTTGAAAACTGTTAAATTTTAGTAGTTATGGCATAAGTATATGCTTAGATATAAAAATATCTCAAAATACTTGAAATATACTCATAATTATAGACCTATCGGTTAAAATTAATTTACTTTATATAGTTTTAAAAAAACTGCACTTTAAATACTTGCTAATATATTATTATAAGTCAAAGTGCTTCACCTTTTAAAAGGAGGGACAATATTAGTATGACTAGTATTTTTAAGTACAACACCAATCAAAATACGTTAATTCTTGGTGGGATTACTTGGTACTAAAGCAACATACAAGTATATTAGAATCGATAAATTATGGAACTAATAATAAATTCTTTGCTACTTTGCAGCCGACTAATTGTACATATTCAACTAGAGCTTCTTCATTAACAACCTTCACTTTATTCTTGTATACTGCATAGGGCATTATGGACCCCTTGTGAAGAAATGGTATGAAGCTGGTGTTACCATGTTTCGGATAATCTTCATCGATACTATCCAAATCAGGATTCAATCTTGAGTATGGAGAAAGATCCAACTTTGGTAAGCATTCCTTTATCGGAAACCATTTATAAGTCTCGGGCACAGCAGATCCGAAGGGTGAAAATTGCCCTTGTACCTCATTTTGCAACATGAGTGTATATAGAACCCTAAATAGTAGTACTTTAGCTGCGAGACACTGCATGCAGATCTCTTGTGAATGCAATCTCCCTAAAAATTATAAAACATCATGTAAGTACTAAAATTAATAAATTTTTATGAAGGAAGCGACAAAAATTTACCTTAATGCGCCATACGTTCCCAATGTCAAATGCATATAGTCTGGGTCGTAAAAGAAGTAAACCGAAGACACACACTTGGGTAGTATGTCAATAACTCCAACAGCAATCAGTTTACCATCAAGCCAATATGCTGATGAAATGATCCATACCCAGAAACAGGTCCAACCTCACTATACTCCTCCTAAAACAGGGTTAAAATGTTGATGATTAGTTAGATTTATCATCATCAGGCTGTGTTAGTTAACTGCTGGACATAGGCCTCCCCTAATGCACGCCTTCTGCATTAGGGTGTTTTGGACCTTATCCCACCACGCTGGGCCAATGCGAGTTGGTGGGTGGAACGACTTTGTACATGCCCATCCGATTTATGGATCATCTTACTTTTCAGACAATTGTGTGGTTGGCTCAAATTGCCATAACCAACTAGGAAAAAACAATGAAAATTTGTTGAGTCCCGCAGGATTCGCACACACGACCTCCGATTTCTATAGCACACTCCCATATCACAAGACTACCAAGACAGTCAAATAGAATTTATAAAGTACTTATATTAGTTTATTGAAGCTAAATATGATAAGTAATATTAGTAGTATTTAAAACAATGTAACCGTAGCAATTTTATAGCACTATAAACTATGATGTTATTGATGCTTGGTTTCAAAGATTTCAATTTTTTTGACCATCTATACAGAGTAGTCTAAGTAGGCTGGGGCCCCGAACACACAAAAATGTAGGGCACTTATGGAAATTTGTATTTGATTACCTAATATAAACCGCCACCGTGGCCTAGCGGTATTAGCCCTTGCTTTATTAACTGGATGGGGTGGGTTCTAATCTCACGGGAAAACATCATTGTCAAGACCATCTTTGGCAATCGTTATAGGAAGTCAGTGCTCTTAAATTTACTGACAATTAATTCATCTGTACAATGCAATTTTCCCTTTGGGTTGTGGAGGTCAGACACCAGTCGCTTTGCGTAAAAACTGTTATTCATGTTAATCTTGATAGATTAGAAGCCGACCCCATGATAACATAGAAATGTATCTATTTGAAAGAAGTATTTGATAACCTATTCAATCAGTATGATATAATATGTCATTAACAATTTAAGAATGTTTTCTTCCGAAATTTGAGATGAGCCAAATCGTCTATTATATCCTTACAAACAATTTTTAAAGGATATCTCTTTTTATGCACATAATTGAGAAATCACTAAGTCGTTTTTTTTTTTTTATCTCGTAAACTGCAAAAATTACCGCTCTCGTCACGTGGTTATCTTTAGGAAAAGGAATATTCTTATAGGAATTTTTACGTTTGGAATTTGCTTTGCTATGATTTTTCAAATTTTAACTCAAAGGAAAAGATACTGTTATGAGCTCAGCTGCATTCATGTCTTTGTTATAAATTCTTTGCACATTTTGTTTAACTCATGTTAAAGCCTAAGTATCGTTTTGACGAACGCTTTTTAAATGTGTCAATTATTTGAATTGGAGTATCTACACGAAAGTTCTTCTTGTGCAGTCTCTGATGATCCAAAAAAAATATGTGTACCGCAAAATCTTTTTTTTCCATGTACATGTCTTTGCAGTCAGCAAACGAATTTGTATTGCATTATTCTTTTTGAGCTATAAATTTAAAGTGTAAACTATTTAAATATATTTTTGCAGACATTATTAAATAAATCAAAATATCTCTTCCGGGATTCTCTCAACCATGTACAATGTCGACATTTACGTTGAGCCTTATTGAGACGGTTCAGCTTTACTTTGAAATAGAGTGATTATATTTTATTATCATTTAAAAATTTAGGTTACACCTTGTCCTTAATGCTCTTATAATCATACCTTCTGATATGATTACTGATTTGTAATGGATAGTGTAAATATGACCAACAAAAATTTAAAGAATATTCTTAAAATATTTTATGTGAGAGAGAAATTGTTGGGTCCTTCGGGCCCCCTGAGAATGAAGGTCCTGTGCATAACCCTGTGTGGCCTTATGGGACAGACAGAATTGACTCTATATACCTATATATAAATCAACTAGACTGATTTAAATAAGGTTTAAATGTTTCTGGAAGACCAGAGATAATGAATGATAAAAAATAATGAAGAAAAGGCTTGAAATACAATAAAAAAACTATTTCTCAAACCTTAGAAACTGTGCCTTTAGCATGTATGTCAAGCATTAAACAATAACATTAAAAAGAAGTACAGAAATTAAAATTAAAACAATGTTCACAAACTAGTAAAAATTGCTTGCTTCATTTTTATTGTAATGTAAAATTTGTTTAATATCTGAGGATGATCAATTCTAGATTTTACACAAAAATTATTATAATTTAATATTTCATTATAGAATCTTATTCATTTAATGTGACACACATACTCAGAATTCTGAACAAATTGTAATCATTTTAACGTAATTAAATGTAATTTAACATTTGACAATAGTGGCTTAATGCATGTTTTGACAGATGTTTGGTAAAATAAGATGCCTTGATCTTTATAAAAATTGTTAATAAGTATTTTTTTCACTTAATTTTCCTTTATGGGTTTTATTGTCATGTTTTTGTGCATTTCAACTACTAATATATATAATATATATAATATATAATAACTGCCTCCATAGCCTAGTAGTATGAGCGTGTGCTTTAGACACCGGAGGTCGTGGGTTCGAATCCTGCGGGAACGCAACAAATTTTCAATGCTGTTTCCTAGTTGGTTAGGGCAATTTGGTCGGTCCACCCACCAACCCGCATTGGACCAGCGTGGTGGGATACGGTCCAAACCCCTAATGGATAGGGGTGTATTAGGGAGGCCTATGTCCAGCAGTGGACTAAAACAGGCTGATGATGTGTGATGTGATGTGTCAACTACTAATTAACTCAAAAAACCTATAGGAATTTAGTTTATTTAGAAATTCTTTATGTGTATTGAATAAATTATGCTAATTAATGGGATCAATGTTAGTATATAATCTATTTAAAAAATAAAAAGATAAGAAATAATAACGAATATATATGTAAAAATATGGCTTTTTATTCCATTTATTTTTCTCCTTAATTTTAAGAGAAATGATCAAGGTTAAGAACTCTGATACTCAGATATAAAATAGCTTCAAGCCAAAATCTTATCTACTAAAGATGAGAGACAGATATGTGTTGATAAACACATTATTTTTCAAACATGGCATAGTTGGTATGAGAATATAACTTAGATTATATATATTTTTATTTTTTTATATATATTTTAGTATGGTTAATTATAAAGTATGTTATGTTAAAACCCACTTTAATATATTTTTTTATATGTTGCTATATTCTTAAAATAACAAATTTTGAGCATTAAGAATAAATAAATAAATGAATTACCAGTAATGGGCTTTGAACCAGAAATTCCCTGAACTTTGGTTCACTGCATTTAGATGGTGAATCTCCATGAATTTTCATCTGATATTTAACATACACCTCATGGGTTTGTTTAGAAGTTGCTAACCACTCGGGGCTCGGTGGATTAGTCCTTACTAATTTTATCTGTAAGTATAAATAAAATTAACATAGACTATACCTAATCAAATTAAGTCTTACAGATCATATAAACATTATGTTATTGATGATGAATGATATAAATATTAATTATTGCACAAAAAAAAAATAAAGCACACTAGAATTAGTGTGATTAGAATGGATAATGGCCTAATGGTATCACTAAATGGTTCTATTACTAGATGACAATCACTAAGCAATTTTTGATTTATATATTTAGGACTATAACATTAAAACAACTCAATATCATAAACTAGACAAATATAATTACCTCCAATTTTTGTTTGATATCTTCTGGTAACTCATTGATGATATCTTCTATTTGTTTTTCCTTGTTTTTTGGTGTAGTGGTCAAAGTGCTTATATCTAAACCCTTCTCCTTAAGTTTTTCTAATCTCCTCTCTCGCCTCATGAGCTTAGCTTTTTTACACGGAGCCTTGGTCACATCCATAGAAACATCTGAAAAAAATGAGACATTAAATAAAAAAAGTTATATAGCAGAAAATGTACAAAAATTTATGACTTACCTTTACAAAGCTGCAAATCATTTGAAGAGCCTGGAACAGAATCACAGGAAGATCTTTTCAAGGCTGGTGCATCTGAAAAGAGCATTTTTTTTGAGATATTCATTTAAATGAAAATAAATACTACACTTTTTTTCAGTTACTACTTAAATTAATGACAAAACCTATGTTCATACTTAGAACATACACCTTTTAAAAACTATAAAACCAAGCCAGAATCAAAAGCAATAGAATAAAAGAAATTCATAATATTTTTATGGTTTAAATCAATGCCTCCGTAGTGGCATGGGCGTGTGCTTGTGAAACCGGAGGCAGTGGACTCAACAAATTTCCCTAGTTAGGGATATTTAACCCAATTGTATGAAAAGTAAGATGATCCATGAGTCGGATGGGCATGTTAAAAGTTGGTCCACCCACCAAACTGCAATGGACCAGTGTGGTGGGATACTGTCCAGAACCCCCTAATGAAGAAGGGTGTATTAGGGGACGCTGATGTCCAGCAGTGGACTATCACAGGTTGATGATGACAAAATCAATGTTTTTGTACAACATTATTTATTACATAATAATATGCTATACCTTTAACATTATGATTTTTTTTATTATCAACACCAGTCTCTTCAGGGCACTCTGTAATATCTTGTATATTTATGTTCTGAGGATCTCTGTTCGCTTCAACAAATTGTTCAATTCCTCCATCTAAATTCTCTATCAATAGTCCTGAGTTTTGACTAATTGTCATTTTCCTTTCATCATCACTTTCAGACTTTTGCATGTCTCCAAGCAGAAACCTATTAACTCGTTTTAAAATTTTCTTTTGGGATTTGCTTGCCTTAAACTCCAGTGCCTGACATCTAAAATAATTGTAATCATTAAATAAATTTCAATTTATTTTTTAAGTACCAAATTTAATTGTTATAGAAAATTATTAAAATTTTTTTTTTCCAGAATTTACCTTATCGTATATGATGGACAGCAAGTGGCATTTAACGTGGGCTTATAACAATATTTCCCAGATCGTCTCCAGCCCCTATCTATTAAATTCTGATAATCATAAACTCTTAACGTATGCGCCCATATGCCTGAAATAAAAACAATTCTTAATAATGCTCAACAAATTTCACTACACAATGGTTTTTCTAGTTATTTGGAAATCAATTTTTAACCGTGACTATAACTCGTATCTGGTTTTTTACAATAACCACACTTGTATCTTTCGTGTTCTGCATAATACTCTACAATGCTCACTGGTGTCTTGATATTTTCCATTATTAATGCTTAAATAAATCGAAACCATTAACAATTAAAAATTACTATAAAGACAATGCAGTCTGACAATCACTTAAGGCCAATTATAAGTGTTACCAATTGAAAAATTTATTGATTTCTTAACCTTATATCAAAAAAACTTATAAGAATTACAAATCTTTTAAATTTTTTAAATTACTTTTTTAGTAACCTTATATATTTATATCGAATCATTCTAATAATTAAAGAAATCGATATCAGTATATAAACTACTATTAATGAAGAATGAAATTTAAAACTTATGAAAAATAACGAGGATTATAGGTTTTAATTCCATTTGTTTTTCTCCTTAATTGTAGATAAAACCACAATTTTAAGACCACTGATAACTGCCACACAAAAACTATGGAAATTGAGAGGGATCTGAAAATGCTTTTAAGATAGAATATTTGAAAAAACAAAGGTAGAATTAATACTAAAAATACCTTTAAATATTTTCGCAATATCGAGAGCGAATATTACTTGCGCAAAGTAAAAACTTTGCTCACCATAATCGAAGTTTCACCAACTTCCACCACACATCTTCCATCTCATCCGCCTTACGCCTAAAAGGCGTCAGGAACGTTATCGCAGTCTTCTGCGACACAATCACTGCTTTTTACAAATAGGCACGTCAAAACTAATGTGCTATTCGCCTCGACCTTTATGCATGGACAACTGACTCCCTCTAAATCCGTCAACCACGGGCATTGGGAGCTACGAGATATACCCCAACCTCTCCGTGATAGGAAGCGAGATCGATTGTTCCTTTCAGAATAACTCCTGCTCCCACGGTCCCTTCACACTGAATACGGAGTGCATCCCCGCGCAGTCGCGGAGGATTTTAAAAGCAGATTACGGTATACCGACACTCCTCTTCCTTATTACTGGCCCCTGCCACAACAACAAAGTAGAAACCTATTTAAGGGCTTGCAGCGGCCCATTAATTACAACGCTTTAGATTAAGGTAAAATAAGAGTTCAATAATAGTTACTCTTTTACGTATAGTACTTTAGAAAGTTTCTACTATCTCCGATAAAAAAAAAAAAACATTGCGTGAAGTCGCTAGGATGGTGTCAACCACATACAGAATTTGACTTAATTTTAGCGAACATTAATGCCCTTATAAAAAATAATACTTGAAAACTCATAAAAGTTTGTTAAAAATACGATAACAGCAATTAATCAACATTTTTTTATTTTGCAATAAATATGGATTATAAATGAAATGCGAAAGAACTTATTGTAAACGTATCCATGTTAAGTTTTATTATAAATGTAAAATAAAATTTGTACAAATGTGTTTGTAATAAATATGAATTTTCAACAACAGCTTTTTTATTCAGACGAGTCTCTTCGTGTTATTAAATATAAACTTATATTAACGTATGATTTTATAAGAAAAAGCTTCTTTTGTTTTGTGACTGGACAGTATGATATCTAAAAACAATAATCATTTTGGTATTTTTTATTATTTTAAATATTTATCTTCAAAATACTAATATTTAAAAAAATACTAACACGGAACCGTCCTCTTCAACTTCGGTAATGTTAGACATGACTGAAGGCCGGATAGTAGCATTGATTTTTCGGATTGGCCTTAAAGTGTAAATTTGTTTCAAATATTCGGTTTTTAAGTGCCTCTATAAAACTAATGTACAAGTCTAACGTCAAACGAGTTTTAAAATTTACACAGGTTTTTAAATAGATACGTTTTTATAGAGAAAATAGAGAAAAATTTAATAGAAGCCTTAGATACTTTTAATAATAAAAACCTTTTTCGATGGGAATTCCAATGTTGTACTTCCGTTTCCCCCCAAATCAAAAATATTACACCGCAAGAGAGTAAAACTGTAGCGTGAAAGCACCAAATATTTTTCCATACGCTCAATGAATTCTAAAAAACAAATTAACTTTACAAAATATTTCGTGAAAATTTTACTTATATTATTAAATATATTTATTTGTAAACGAAAACAAATAATAACAAATAACATCAATTACTTTGTATTTTAATGTGACTTCACCAACGCATAATGAAATAATTATACCGGAAGCATTTCCGACAATTTTAATCACAGTATATATGGAATTGACATATAGGGGCGAGAGTTCCTGAAAATGTTTAAACTGTTACTTCTTGTTATTACACCATTACTATAAATGAAAAAGTAAAAATAATTTTACAGAATAAAGAGATATAGATCAATTTAAACGAAGCCTGTTCCGAGACTCTACAAGTCATTTATAACGTCGGGCAAAACGTATAAATAATGCGGCAGCTATATATTAGAGGTCATTCAAATGTACAGGAGATGTTATAGGGCCAAACTTTACGCGCAGGTGCAACCTGTCTTGCTTCACTGAGAGGTCAGGTGAAGAAACTGCATTTCGTGCCCATCTAACGCATAAATCAGCTTATTTTACAGACAATCGAGTGTCCAAATCAACTTGGAAACAAATTAGAAAATTGGTTAAATCCCCGCCAGATTGGAACCCTCGATCTCCGATTTACATGAAGTACTTACGTAACAAATGTCAAATGTAAGATCCATTCCTGCCGCAGTGAGGGCTATTGAAAAAGTCAATATAGTTGGTTCAGGTATTGCGGAGAAGAACCATAACGACGATATTATTAAACCCGGAATCACATGAGCTGTATTAAAGTTATATTTTTTTAATTTTTTACACAAAATTAAAAAGCTTATTATTATATGCGACATACATTTTACTTACATACAAATATAAAATATTTCCTTGTATTGTCAATGCTTTTGATGTGATAATTGTGCTTATACCAATAAAATATTTGCATTATTATCGTGCCAATGACTAATCTAAACAAAAATGGTATAGCGGTAAGTGCCGACGCCTGTAAAAACAACGTAGATTAAAAGTAAGAAAAAAAAGAAGCATTACTTGCAAACATAACAAACCTCGTAGATCGGATATCCAAGAATCTGCGCGTAATAAAGTGGTCCATGTAAACAAAGCGAAATCATCATCCAAGAGTAACCAAATTCAAGATACACAAAGCCCAAAACGATTTGGACTTCAAAATTAATTTCCAAGGAGCTTCTTTGTTCGTTAGCTGAAAGTGTTTGCGATTAAATCGAATTTTATTCTGCGTCATATTTTTACCAGTATGAGTTAAATAAGGCTTGGAATTGATGACATACTGTAACCAATGGCGACGATTGACTCATAAAAGTCATCTTTTATGAGTCAATCGACGCTTAGTATTTGAAATCTTGGTAAAATTAAATTAATTACACCGCTTAATGTGCGACGCTACTTCATTTTGTTGGTTATCATGGTCACATCAATTTTAAGTCCTGTTTGCTTCTGGTTTACAGTATTATTATAATTGGAAAACTACATCGTACTTCGTGGCCACAACATTTTGTTTTTTTTCTCAATCCAGTGCTGGCAACGTAATTAAAAGAATAGGAATATTTTCTAATAATATTAATATAAGTATAATATAAGGTTTTGTAAACTTACTTTAATAGTGAACACATTTTGAATTGTACTTGTGAGATATTCTAATTCATCTTTCGATATATATGCATGTTTCTGTGGAGAATCGCTAACAATCAGAACCCATACAGTCGACCATATAATTTGAACAGCTCCACAAACGTAAAATCCCACCGGCCATCGCGAGTAGAAATGGACAGCGGCGCAAATCAAAAACGTACAACAGGTCCCTGTTGTTATACCTTTAAAAGACAAAAGAAATGGCATAAAATAAAATCATGTCTACGCTCGTAAATATTTATATCAAAGATTTAAAATGTTTCACACATGGCACTAAGAATTATTATGATTATTTAAAAGAAAGAAGTTCATACACTTTGGGAACGTTTGTTCATTTAATAAAGAAAGTCTCACGATGTTTCATGTGTTAAGTCTTCTTGTTATATCAAATCCACCAATTTACGGATTTTTCGCGTTACTTAAATATATTTATTCCCGACGTTTCGGATTCTTTTCAGCATCCATGATCACGGGCAGACTAAGTTGGTATATAGTCTGCCCGTGATCATGGATGCTGATCAGTAACGCGAAAAAGAACGCCATAAAAATACTGTTTTTTTTTCTATACTTTAAATTAAAGTACACTTAATATAACATTTGGAAATAAATCGTGCAGTCATTTATCTAACGAACCAGCTGTACTCTGTGTGTGTTGTACTCCGTTTATAATTGGGCTTAATACTAAAGGCTTAAACAATAACAAAATGGCTACTAACCACAATACGCCCACATAAAATGATTCCTTTCAATCGGGGGCACCCAATATCTCAACACTTGGACCATACTTGGTAACATGGCGCCCTACGATAAAAAGACGTAGTCTTTTATTGTAAATAATAGTTTAACTTTTTAACAATGGCGAGCCTTACGATTTTTATCGGATATAGAAATAGATTTTACACATTTAAAAACGTAAGGTAATTTTTCTAGCTCAGTTTGCCTTCAGTTACTATGTGTATAATAGTAGCCTTGGTATCATGGTCATGTACTTTAGAAACCAGAGGTCATTGCTTCGAATCCTGAGGATTCGACTACAGTTCTAAGTTGTTTCTTAGTTGGTTAGGGTAAGGCGGCCTGATCACCCGATTGACTGTAAAGTACATTGATCCATGGGTCGAATGGGCATGTAAATATCGATCCTGCCGCCAATTTTTCTCCGATCGTGACGGTTATCGGTCCCGCGGACTTTGAGAGTTAGGCAGAGGAGTGCACCTGTCTTTGCACGTACACTTGTATATTATAGTGTAGTTGCTGATGTCTAATAAAGGTCGGCCACCGTAGTTGAAATCGGCTTGGAGAACATTATTATTATATAATGCATTTGTAGTCGTCCATACCGCACAAAATCCTTTAATGCCTCGAACTAAAAGTAGCGACCAGAAATCGTAGTATGCAGATGCAGGAGTGAGGCAATTCAAAATGCCTGAAACCATGCCTGCAATCCCCACAACCCACGTTGGTCCCAATCTGTGAATGTCATTAATTATATTCGTCGAAAGATTACAAGGTTTTTTTCAACTATTAACTAATAAATTATTGCAGCGTGACCTTCTTTTATAAAACAAACTGTTCCAAGGTTTGGTTTAACACAAAGCAGAAAATATCTGGAAAATATTTATAAAAGTTTTAAATGCGACTAAGTATATTGCAAGAATTGCTTAGTACGGAAATATACCTGACCTTAGAATCAAACACAATTCAGACCTTCTCGAACCCGATCCTTCCCTCTTTATAGAAATCGTAACGCACGGACTATCATAAAAAAGTTACCATCTAAGTATAGGTAATGGATTCGCAGCAGGAAAAACGGACACTCAAACTAGCTATAGTCAACATTTTAGATTGTCTGTGATATTTATTTAAACTATAATTATAGTTAATTAACTATATAACGCGTTGTAATAAATCTTTTAATGCATTAAATACCTTTTTTTCTATTGGTTGTGCCGTTTTTTCTACAAACGTAAAATTAAGGCGAAATATAAAATTTTTAAAACATTTTCATAGCATTACACGTGTAGATAAGTGCACAGTTACACACACTCTTTTATTCACTACTCTTCCTAGTAATTTAAACCCCTATAATTTGTAGTTCTTTGGTAAATAAGATAGAAATAACTATTTAAATGAGCGATTATTTTTTTTACTTACCTATCACCAAGGTTATGGAAGATCGGAAAGCAAATGCAATAGCCTACATGATAGGCAGCAAATAATTGCGCCATTTTCATCTCGTCCCAATACATTATATCTAGTATTTTCTGTTCAATATAAATTGTATTTTTTTATGAAAAAGGTAAAAGATTCTAAGAAGAAATTATAGAGAAAATTACGGACCCCAACTCTAGCATCAAAGATTTTTCTGTTTGTGTCGTTTTCGCTTCTCAAATTGATTTTTCGCAGTTCTCTTTTAGATATTTGCATCATATCAACAATATGGACGCTTAGGTTATATCGAACTATGTATATGAGAAAGTACCCAAAGAATATCATAATTCCAACCTTCAAATGCAAAATATTATTAGTATTTTCTTTAATTTTTTTAAATACCAATACCATATTAATATATAATATAATTTATACTAAAATGGCTCTTACTAATACTCGAATTCTAATTTTGGGCATGTTTCTTATCTTATAAATTTGTGAAAGTTAGTTACTTAGTTAGTGTCTAATATCATAGCCAAAGTGATTTGCCGTATTATGTAGGAAAAATATAGATTAGATATTTTACTAATAAAAATTAAATAAAACACAGCCTATTTAGTATATCATGTTTAATATTTAAGTTATAATTTAGTAACACTTGATTTTACATATATTTTAACACAACAAAAATTTCTTTTTTATAATCAATTTTATTAAAACGACACATAATTGAGCAGACCGATAAAATGGACGGATACTGTCACTAAAAATAACAGTCACTATAATTATACAATAAAATATTTTCAATTTCGAGAATTTTATTTATTTAATATATAAAATTCTCGAAATGCTATTGGGTTTATTGAATAACAGTCTTAATAACGTCAAATTAATTCGGACATAAAACTTGTTTAATAAATAAAAATCTTACAAGAAGTGAATACGCCATACATTTGGCGCCTTTTAAGGTAAATAATTCTTGTAATCGTCGGAGTGATTTCAACTGACAATTAATGTCAATCGAATAAAATTAAGTTCTAACTATTAAAAAGTCAGTCTGTAAAAACATTTAACTTTTTACTGCTACTTGAGGCTATCACATAATATCTTAAAGTAATATATTTCATTTACAAATGCGCCAACTGTTTGCAATCTCTATTAAATCTCCGATTACAATCATACTAAACAATCGAGTAGGCAAACTTAATTATTTCGTTAAACAATAATAAATTCATATCGTTATAATTCATGTGAATAAATAAATAAATGGACGGACACTATATTAAAACTGCTTACTGTTCAAGTCCAACATTTATAACTCAAACCTTTAAAAAAGAAATGAAAAAAAAGTATCAACGTTTTTGGTAAAAACAATCACAGAGGCAAATAAATACAAGTACAAACCCTTACATCGTTATCATTTAATGGCATTTTAATTTAAGATAAATATTATGAACTGAAGTATACAGCCGTCATAGTAGGTTAAATAACAGTCAATAACAAATTCGTAATACCTATATGGTGATAATATTTCCCGTTAGTTCCGTTTAAACATATTGTTACGGGACTTAAGAGATAACGCTAACAGAGGTATCTTTCCGGTCCCTGTAGCTTTCATTTTTAATCGTCATCTCGCTCATCTCCTTGCGTTCGACCTTTTTAGTATTATCGCTTTCTTTATCTTCGACGGAGTTCCATGGTTGTATGTTGCCGGTTCCGAATAAAATGAAGAACACCGCTGACACAATGTAAACGGAGGCGCCGACGAAAAACACTGGCCTCCATTGCTCGAATGTGTTCTGTGTAAAAGAAAATAATTTATTTAAACACAATTAATATCAAAATTAGAATAACAAATAATTGTATCAAATATTCACCCCATTCCGTGTGAAGTAGGCGGTTATAATGGGTGTAACGAAACCGGCCGTGCTACCGACGAAGTTCGCAATGCCGTACAGTGTTCCAGCGTAATTTGGCGCCAAATCCTGATGGTTCTGTAGATTGGTCAGCGTCGCCGCGCCATTGAAGCCCATAGACAATGTGATCATTGTCACCGATAAAGCTGTCGAGCAGCCTGTATACACTAACATGATGAGCAGAACACCAGGCAGAATGTGCGAGAATAGACAGAAAAACTTCCGTATAGAGGTCGTCGACATCAATTTCCTAGATAGTATGCAGTCACCAACTGCCCCGAATACGGCTGCAGAAAAAAGTCTCGCGAGATAAGGCAGCGCGGATACAATTCCGGCGGCGGACAGTTCGAAGCCAAGAACGCTTGATACGAACTTGGGGCCGACTGTCATGATGAAATAAAGACCCCACATGTTCCCATAGTGGAGCATCGTCATGGCGAAGAATGGGAACGAGGTTATGATGCTCCAGACCGGCGGTAAACCCTGTAAATAAAAAAAAGATACACACATTTTAATAAAGCACGCTTATAATATTTAACTATTAACAGAAAATCAACGATTTTAAGTGATCCTTATTTTTTCTGTCATCAGCTAGTCATACACAAGTTACGTATTAAGAAGTATTATTTAGCAATTATCAGTATTTCAGATCATTCCATTAGATCATTAAATTTCGTAAAAATAAATCAAACATTATTTTGAAATTCCCAAAACCTTGAACAGCAATGCTCACATTATCTCAAATAAGTGCAAACCAAAAGATACGTCTGGACATAACACCACAGTGTCAAATTAATATTTGCATGTCACACTTGCCCGCGAAATAGCTCACCTTAGAACTCTTGACCCTGTCGCCGAGCGCGTCCAGAATGTACTTCCTCTCTTGGTCCGTGATCCTCGGATGTTCGGAAGGAGTGTCCGCAACGAGGTACCACCAGAGAACGCACCAGACCATGGAGAGTGCGGCGGGTACGTAGAAGGCCGTCTCCCATCCATACTTCTCCAACAGTGGGCCAGTTAATGACCAGGTTACTACAGTTCCAAGTGTACCACCCATAAGTGCACTGACGAATTTGCCCTTCTCCGCCGGCGGTGCCCATCGCGCTACCAGCACATGCAACGCTGGATATACAATACCCTGAAATAATTTAGATTCTTTAGTGAAATAACGGACTTCAGTCTTAGCTGTAAACTTTTGCATCCGTGACTTAGTGAGTTCAGAATCTGCAAGGAAACAACGTATAGTTGTTGTTTTCTGGTTGGTTACAATTTAGACCCCTTGCCTATTTGTCTGAAAAGTAAATCGATTTATGCTTTGAATGGGCATGTAAAAAGTCTCTCTTTAACCGTCAAACCCTTATTTTGTGCAGTCGCGCGTCCTGCTGTCGTTATAGGACTTTAAACATACTAATTATCAAATGCAGTTGCTCTGAGTAAAATCTGTTATTCAGGTATATCTAAATGGATCAGAAGCTGGCCCCATGATTACATGATGATGAGCATAGGTAAAAGAATAAAAATATTAACACTACCACTAAAAAATACTAAACTACTTAAATTGTTGTCGTATAATGTCTCCTATTAAAAACGTCATTATCACAAAACCTTCAATGTCTACCGCAATTTGCCGTAAGTACAATGTGACAAGCAGATTTGATAGTAAATCGTCAAGTTTACGGAAGTTAATTATAAATGTGTTTACACCGTTAGAAAATAGTTTTAGTGTTGTGTACTTTATTTCATGCATAGATATATTGAAATAAAATACTAAGATTTATTAGTAGTTTCAGTGTAAGCCTTTCAATGTCCTTCTAGAGAAGACAGGATACTAAACATATATATTTTATTGGATCGTATTATCTTGTAGCTAAAGAGCCAATGTCGAATTTCTCGTCTATAAAATGTTTACTACCTATTTGTTAGTTTCATTACCTTGAAAATTGTACTAGTTATACTGAGTGCCAGAATTTATGACGTTAAATACTTCGCATGTAATGTTTATCTGCCTTATTAGATACGCTACTATCTGCATTCTGTTAATCTCGCTATAATCAATAGAAAATTACTTCAAATTTGGTTAGTATATAACACTCTATTGTATTTTAACTGCCTCCTTAGCCTAGTGGTAAGAGCGTGTGCTTTAGATACCGGAAGGTATGGGTTTGAATCCTGCGGGGATTCAACAATTTTTCATTGTTGTTGCCATGCATTTTCCTAACCAACTAGGAGTTAGGAAAATGCGGGCTGATTACCCGATTGTCTGTAAAGTAGGAAGATCCATCGTTGGATGGGCTTGTAATAAGTCGGTAATGCGCCTGATCTCTCCGGTCGTTCGTATCGTCGGACATAATGGTAGAGTGGGTATCCGTTAGCACGAACATTTGTGCACTATGATATCTTCTACGCTTTTGACTGATCTCTAATATAGATTGGTCGCCGTAGTTGGAATCGACTAGGAGGACATTATAACAAAGTATATATCAGAAAAGAGTGACATTGAAACACATTATAAAACAACCGCTACATTAAAACATGTTTTGTCATTGTGATGCGACTTACCTGATTCAAAACCGACTTTATCGAATCGCGAGTAATGATCACTGTATTAAATGAACTATAGTTCTGTTCTTCACTGGATTGTAAACAAATCTTGTGAACACTTGTTCAGCGCTAAATGTACTACAAACAATAATAGTCACGCCGTACCGATGAATTGTGAACAATAAGTTTAGGATTTTACGCCTTTTTTACCCGTTTGTGGTTTTTATATCGTGATTGATATTGTGATCGATAAATTGTCTTTTTATTTTTTGCAGTTTTACGAGTACATTGTGCGCGAGATTTATAAAAGGTAAAAATATCTCGTCAGTTAATGAATAGTAATTTCTGTATTTTGTTACCGACACATCATCTGGTCCGATGCTAAGTGTTACGAGCGTTAAATAATTTGTGTTTTTTTATAAACTTAGTATTTTTTTAAATAAGAACTATTTAACAAATATGGATAACTATAGAAACACTAAATCACGAGAAGACGTTACGTTCGCCATGAAATAATATCCACGCAGTAAGAATTTAAGCTGTTATTAGTAAAATCATCATCATCATCAGCCTTTGGTAGTCCACTGCTGAATATAGGTCTCCCCTAATACGCCCCTATCCATTAGGGGGTTTGTTACCGTATCCCACCACGCTGGTCCAATGCGGGTTGGTGGGTGGACCTGCCTTTACATGCCCATCCGACGCATGGATCATCTTACTTTTCAGACAATTGGGTGATCGGCCCAAACTGTCCTAACCAACTAGGAAACAACAACGAAAATTTGTTAAGTCCCCGCAGGATTCGAACCCACGACCTCCGGTTTCTAAAGCAAACGCCAATACTAGTGGTATTGTTATGGCTACGGAGGCAGTTAATAATTCTAGATATTAAGTTAGCAAAATACTAACTTAATATCTAGAATTATTTTTTTACTTTTTTACACAAACACGAAATAACTAATAATTAAAAACATCGAATTTTAATTTCTCTGCCTAATTTAGGTAACTGGTTACTTTCTTTAAAGCAACTTAAGTTACTCCTAATTACATCAGCTATCTTCAGCGAAGGTCTCGTCAAAATTGGACCAGCGATTTCACAGATTGGCCAGAACAAACAGACAGACGAAGGTATAAAAAAAATATTTTGTTATACGTATCGGCTATACATCACAATGTAATATTCAAAACAGTTATTTTTTAGAAACATATACTCCCATTAGATTTATTTGTATTATTGAAACAAAAACTCAAAACTTACGCCGGCGAATCCTAGTAAGAAACGGGTCACTATCAGCGCAATGTAGCCCAATCTGGCTGCTGCCGGACCAATAGCCGTTAATAACGCACTAGCCACTGACGATATCAGCACCACGTATCTTGGACCCCATCGCTCTGCCACCATCCCGCCGAACAGTGACGTCACGGGGTAGCTCCAGAAATAGGCGCCGAGAATCATGGCCTGCTGATCTGCCGTCCAATCGAATAGCGCACTCGCAGGTACCTAAAAGTATTACAAAGACTTTATATAAGGATTTCAGAAGGAAGCAGCAGTTGCATCTATTTTTTTTCTAATGGCACTTTTGAGCATGACGATTAAAGAGTAAACACGCTAAAAATATATAAAATATTCGCTAATAAATATATATATTTTTTCTTAATTTTACTCGTGACGGTAAGCCCTACTAACCGGAACAAAGGCATGTTTTTAACATTAAAGCCGCTTAAACTACTACCCTTGCTAGAGGAGAACTGACTAAGAAATAAATACTACTAACAAACCACTATTCCGTTATGGTTCACGTGGATTTGTAGTTAGTATAATTACTGCGTAAAAGCTAGTCCCCTAGGTTATCCTCAGTCTTAAAATGGGAGCGAGCAATGTTCTAGTTGGCATAGCTTATTAGTTATCAATCGGTAAAAGGCATGCCCGTTTTGCCGCCAAAATTCAAGAGGAAATGGCTCTGAATAGAATACCTCCCTAAATTTGACCTAATCAATAATTGAATGATGAAACTGCCGATAGGAGATTGCCGATGATGCAAATGTTTACGCTTTCATTATGAGCCACGTTATTATAAGAATTTTAAGGAGGTGACAAACTAAACATTTCTAAAATGTTCAATATATTACGTTAGAAGCTACAATAACACATTTACATTTAAAAATTACTTTTGTTTTGTTCAATCTAAAATATTATTGTTCGATTTATGTATATTACTTTATCTGTTTTATTTTTGTAACGTCATAATGTTGTTTTAAGCAAATTTCTGCTTATGAATTTTGCATGCAATTAATTTCAAGCTACGGTAATTAAAAATGGCACATACCGCGAAAGAATAAAAGTTCAATAATGTTAACATACAACTGCGTTTTATATGATCGGTAATAAAACTTGAGACGCCGACATAATTCTCTACAATCTTTAGATTAAATTACATTAACAAACACAAGAAATTATAAAAATAGGAATAACAAATCTTCACGGCCGATAGTTATTAACACGCATCAATAGATTGCGGATTGCGATAACAAATATAATTATGTTTTTTTTAGAATTTATTTAATAGATACTGTATGCGATTTATTTAGTTATTATTTTATGTTAAGAAAGAGTATATAAAATAATTTAACACGTAAAATAATTATGTTAATGGATATATAACACAGCATTGCTTAACGCTGTATTTGAATTGTGGGATTCCCCGAAATTGCCAACAGCGTTGAGCTCCAAGGTTCTGTTTTTCCTACGATGTTATGTGAACGTACATGTACAATTTTTTTTGAATATTGAGCCAGAACATTTGTTGACGTCATTCATATTATAAATGTATACATAATGGCAATTATAATTGTACTTATTAAAGGAACCGTCTAACCGAACCGAATAGAGACCGCCTGGGAAGTACCACCGCGTTGCCTATTTCTAACACAATTCAGTATTATATAAACACTACAGTCTTCCGGTCTGAAGGGTACCGTAATCAGCATAAGTACTGTGTAAAAAGAAATGACATTACCCCGTTGCTTTTGAAATGTGCAGTACCAAAATGTGAACGTCACATTAAGCCGACATCAGCTAGTCTAATTACTTTAAGTAGCAATAAAAACAAGCGTATTAAAAAACAGAATTGTCTGAATTCAAAACTGCTCGTTACACCTTGTCTCTTCACCAACAATATGTTACAGGACGCAAAAGGAAACTGCAAATTAGTTTACATACCGCCTTGACTTTGAGCCAAACATATGAAAATATAGAAGATACTAAAATGTAAGCATACTGAGTTTCTATATTTGTTGAAAACAGTTTTCTTATTGTTTTATGCTTTAAAAACATGACTAATAAATGTAATGAAACGATATCTAACCAATTTTCTAACTAATTAACTGCGTTAAGCGAGGACTTACCGTACTAGTCAAAGAATGTAAGTTGTAAAAATGTCTGGCTAAAAACGCAACAGTATGATGTTATGAATGTATGATTTGTGTTCGACGCTTAACGTCTATCGTACGAGATTTAAAATAACATGAGCCATACATATTATCACAATTAGAAGTTTATCATAAGATTCTGTTAATATAAATTTCGGATCTTATTTAGTTGTAGTACATGCATTTGGAATAATAATTTAATTATTACTAAATCTCAATTTGCGTAAAGTTGCCGAAAGTAAATGTCTAAGTTTTTTGTTATAATTACTTGATGATTTATTAAACTGCAAGAATCACATAAAAACGGCATATCTACATCCTTTAATCAAATATTACATTTAAGGAAACAAATTTAATAGTAAATATTTTGAAACGAGGCTTAAGATTACCTCAATTGGCTTGCAATGCCGCACGTGCCTAGATAATATCGTACTATTAAATTTTAGAAAACAAAAAACTCTAACATGTATCTTTTCACGAGAACTAAGATAACTATATAAAGTCAAACAAAGTTTTTTAATACCATAGATAGATAGATATAAATTTTTCAAGGATTCCAATGATTCTTATCATAAAACGTAGGTCCAGTAGCCTTGTCTACAAATTTGAACTTGAAAATGCATTAAATAAAACTAACACATATACGTCAAGGAAACAATGACCTTATATAAACATGGACCTCTGTGCGAATTTTGAAACCGGTTGTAACTTGTGCCTCGATGTGATATCTCCGTTATATTATGCGATTTTACGTATCGTCGGCATATATCGTTACATTAAAACACATTTAAATTAATTGCAGATAATTATTTTTAATAAGAAGCTCTTTTACATGCTATTTTTTAATTAATCAATGAGCTATTTATTTTATTAACAACTTACATAACGGTGATTTCTGTGCATAAAATATTTATCCATTCTGTTAAATTTAAAACGTTTTAAGTCTAATTAATAATAACAAAACAACTCCAAATATATTAAACTGTGAATCTTTTCGTATGTACTTAAACCTGAACCACCTAAACACCTAAAAACCTTTCTTAAAGTCATTATTCTATAAGTTGTCGTAAAGCATAAACATAAAGATTCTTCTACTCTATAATAATATTTAACAATAATATTTTTTCTAGACGAATAACACAATATCATCTAAACTAAGTTTTTTTCTATCTAACTACATAATTTTTTCCCGCCATGGAAATTAAACCGTTTGCCGCAACAGTCCGGTTCTCTCACCACTACGCTAAACGGCTTGTCGAAATTTATAAAGATTAATAATATTATTTACCTTTGTACAAGGCATCTATTTAACTTAATACATGTTTAAAAATATTGCTTGTACTTAATTTAAAATAAATTTTTGAAAAACAAGATTTTAATTCCAAATACCTCTCTTGGTGCCTCCCTTATATCTGCAATGTCAGCGTTGTGTATGCTTTTGTTGACTAAAACATCATCCAAAGCACGGCACTGGGACTTAAGGCTGCCAAAGACAAAAAATTTTTACTTACACATACACTTAAAATATATATGTTTCACTAGCTGTATTTGGGCACGGCATGGTATTATTACCCAACACACCAAGCAAACAAATTATAAATATTATTGAATAAATACTTGAATCTATTCTCAATTCACTTCCGTTGAATAGATTTTAGTTATACTTTTAGGCGCGTTATGAAAAATATGATGAGAGTGAAATTTTAAGATGCGCGCACCTGGACTAAAATTAACAGTATGAAGCCGTCAGCTAATATATATATATTAAATATATTATTATATAAATATATAATTTTTAATGATGCCAATATACTTCTCACGCGCTACATAAGTAACGCACCCATTTTTAATAATAAATCACTTAACATAAAATGTTGATCGGAAAAATATGTAAAAGCAAAAAAATCAACATGATGAACTCACTGTTTTTCAAGACTTTGAATAAGATTTGTATATTTAATCTGTACAAATGGTAATATTTATCTGTGGTCTGCGTTTGAAGTCAAATTTTGTGCGTTAACAAGTAACTTGTTTTCCTCGTTTGCTGAGCACACACGTCCATATCCGAAATAAATAGAATGGAATCATTGCTTAACGTTTTTTGACATTGGTTTTTGCCCATTGGCAACGACAGAAAAGGGGAAAAACATTACGTATCAAGACACGGATTGTATGTATATACTTACGAGACGTTTCTAGTCGGGGCAGGAACCATGGCGATTAAATTTAAGCTCATATTAACTCGCAGCATGTACGAAACCCAGCAGCTTGTAAATATCATTATCCATAAGTTCAACCTCACCGGAATCACGTCTGAAATAAGAAAGAAAATAGAAATATGCGCTATAATAATATACATGTATAATAATACATAATAATAAATTCCTAGTCGGGTCCGACTACGGCGGCCGATCTATATTAAAGATCAGCCAAGTGCGCAGGACATATTATAGTGCACAAATGTACGCACAAACATAGGTGCACTCTCTCTTCCTCTACTCGCATAATCCGATGGGATGGATATCCGACACGACCGGAAACAGATCAGGGGCAGGGCCGACTTTTCACATGCCCATCCAACGCATGGATTACTTTACAGATAATCGGGTTGATCTGCCCGTATTGCACTAATCCAACTAGGAAACAACAATGAAAAGTTGTGAAGCACCCGCAGGATTCGAACCCACGACCTTCTGTTTCTAAAGCGCATGTCCTTGCCCCCCGATTACTGAGGCAGAAGAGAAACTACATAACATAACAGTTCTTACGACTAACGATTATACCTTTGATTCATAAATAATTATTTAAACTATGCTATTAAAACTAAGAATCAGGCTCAATATTACATACAGATAAATTCAATTCACTTTTATTTGGAACTGTTTGTGTTCAAAAATGTAAGAAAAAATAATAAAGCACATCACTACATATTATAAAACAAAGTTGCTTTTGTCGAGAATGCTTAAATCTTCAACGGATTCATATCCTATATATGCATAATGATATAAGTAAAGAAACACTGATGTTTTAGATGTTTCTAATGTGATGTCGTAAATAAATATTTTTTTTTGCGTTAGCATTGCAAACGCTAATTGGACCTCACGAGGTATATCAAAATGTGCAGTACTGTACACCATAAAAAGGTAAACAAAAAGGCCGTGATGCTAAATGTGTATCACTCAAGAATAACCCACAAAAACTATCATTATCCTTTCATTTTACGAAAAAATGTTTTATGTACAAAGTTTATCTCAAACAATACGGCAACGTCGTTTATGAGGACATTATGTGGTAGTATCAGCATTGCACCCGTGCGAAGCCGAGGTGAGTCGCTAGTCTTAAATAAAGCCAAAACCGGTTTTTCTTTTCCTATTCATTTCAATATTGTAGGATATTTTCATCATTGTACCGTTTGGAATGATTGTAACCAATAATTATATAAGGCACGTAAGTAATATTAACTTGAAAAATAATCGGTATATATTTGTAATAAATAACGAAATGGAACATGTAATTATCCTTGTCTATTTAATTTGAATTGTTACTAACATAGAATCGTGCCGTAAATTATTACCATTTGATTCATAACGTAATCCGTTTCCAAGGAAAAATATTGCTAAAGTACAAGCTTAAGGATAAAGTTACTTAAGTTCTGCTTCGACAACTTTCCACTGTTGGCCATAAAGTGAACACAACGCGGTCATCCTTTTACGCTCTCTTCGTAAAACCTGATGCTGATTTATGGATAATTTCTTTTGCATACATCTCGTAAGATAAACAACAGACTTAAGATAAAGAACGGGCAAACTTGGAATGTGATAGAAATAAACCTTTTCTGTGAAGTCTAAATATTTTTGTTTCGGTAAAGAGAAATTTGAACGCATACATATATACATGTAAACCTTCATATGACAAAAAAGATATAATATTGGTACTGCCAAAAAAAATAAATACTTATGCTGGGGACAAAAGATATATTTTTGTCTCCAACGTAGACGGTTTTCGATTTATTTTAAATCGTATCAAAAAAAATCGAAGTCCGTCCACTAGGAATGGCGTAACGAGGTCGCCTAAAAATCATTGAGCAACTCCTCCATTATTATAGTCGTCAAAACATATAACGTCACTGATGGCGCTTTTAAAATTACCCATACATTAAAGATAACTTTCTATAAGCTAAAATTATTATTTTAATTTAAATATTTTTCCTCATAAATTCATCATCATTAACAAGTTCACTATACAAGCAAATAAATATAACTGATAGAATATAATGCTAATTCTGCTATTGATTGCAAAATGCAAAAGCAAGCTTGCATAAGTAGGCCATAAAAACGGCTGTTTAGTGAGGATATAAACAACTTAATTAATGTATTCTGAGTACTTTCACAGTATCATGTCGAATGACGTATTGCAGTCTGGATCTTAGGCCGGTTTCTACAAAATTTTCCTATTACATGACTTCTAGAGCCTTCCACTGCCCGTGTCCTTGCGAGTCAGATCTATGATAGCATAATTTATTTGAAAAAATACGAATAATTATGGAAATATTCAAAAAACGCGGAGCTCTAATAATTGTAAAATCAAAAATAAAAAAGGTAGATGAAAAGCACAGAATTTTATAAAATCTGAAAAAAGTTACGCCTTTAAAGAAAAACAAAATAAAAAAACAATACATATAAAAGAGCTATAGTTTCTATCATTATATATATTCTAATATTTTTATCAGCTTTTCTTTATTACTCTTATTTATATTGACTTGTCTACGAGAACCTTAGTTTATAACAAAATGTAGTAGACAAAAGGTGCTGTAAAATTTCGCATTAAATCCCGTTTAAGACCTTATAACGTTATGCGCGACGATAGGAAGATATTCAAAGAGAAACATACGCAGGTCCTTTTCAAAACAAGTATTATAAAAGGAAGATGCTACACATCCTTACAATTGAGGGTCAGATAATCAAAGCACGTACTATTTATATAAAGGATAACGAAACATATTATGTAATTGATGTGGAGTCATATAGCATGTATTCGATCATTACAGGCGACTGTCTTATGAAATGCTGTAACGCTGTTCACATTATGTCAGCCGTCCAACCGAGCCTAATGGTTTATGACAATATGCAAGGTGTACTCTGCGCTCAATGCATGTTATAAAAACACTTTTCAGACAGATTCATCGCTTTGAACAAAGCAGTCACGTGTAATAGATTGAATACCTTTTTTAAAGGTAACTTAAATATTCACTTGTCTTGTTATTTAATACTGTTTCCAATTTAAATATTTTTATTGCGCGTTTATGTAAAAAGCTAAGATAATTTTAAGGATAATGATATAATTTAACAATAAAACTTATGAAAACTTTTCGTGCATGTGAAGTCAATGTAAAAAATCTGTGAAAACCCCTATTCTTTACAAAATGTTTAATTCTGACAAAGGAAAAAATATCGAAACACATAAATATTTTAAATAGACATTAATTATCAAAGGCCTGTCCAATCTTCAAATTAATAATTATGCGAATTTCAACAGACAGTGACCAAGTGAATGTCAAACAGGCATGCGATTTATAATCTGTGGATTAATTTACACGTGACTGATATCATTTCAACAAGTTTTTGCCGTTCCTTTGCATAATTTGAATAAATGAGACGTATTAAGAAATTAGGAACGTGTCATAAGATTTTTTTTGATAAAATGAGCTTGATCTTTGTGTGAATTTTAAGTAAAAGTTAATTCATGTTAACTTATCTTAAATCGACTAGTTTTTGTCGTAGTAATAATGGAAGTGGACACGATAAAAAATGATTGATGTCGGTATCACTACATAGTATAAAACAAAGTCGCTTTCTTTGTTCCTATATCCTTATGTATGCTTAAATCTTTCAAACTACGCAACAGATTTTGATGCAGTTTTTTTTAATAGATAGAATAATTGACGAGGAAGGTTTATATGTATAACACATCCTTAATATTGTAGGTATATTTTCTATAAGCATAGCTCCTGTGCATAGCAGCGGCGGGTCGCTAGTTTATTACAAATGGGTATGAATAAGGAGATCTAATTTTTTTTAGTCAAAAGTACTCTGCGGTAATCGGTATCATAACCTTTTTGTATTGGTGAAATCTGCTGCGTTTAAACTACAGACACGCTTATAACAAAATATCGGTATTAATTACATATAGCTGACGCATTATAAAGTTTTAATTTTAATCCTAATTTTAAAAGTTAATCGCTTTTCCTAAAACTAGCAGTTGTTTTTATTCCGGTATAACTATGCTACATGAACTTATTGATTTATAAACTTTTTAGTAGTTAATAAGGCAACGCGCAGTTTTTAATGTCTAAAAATATAACTATACATTTTTTTAATTTCGGTGACCAGCAACCACGCATAATGTCTACTAAAATTGTTATATTTTATAATACAGCATATGGCATTGAGTTTATCGTATCAGCAACAGGTTTTGCTTGATGAGAAACCTTGAAAAGGAATAAAATAATTAATTAACGATGATAACTTCCTTATAAAGTTTTGACGTCTCCTAAAATTAGGAACTTACTTGTTGTGTTACATACCTCGACTGATATAATACATAGACTACCACTAGAATGGTATCTAATGCAGTTTAATTCTTCCAAAACGTATTGATAACCATCAAATACGTTTTGGAAGAATTAAAAAAAAAAAGAAATCGCGTTACCCTTTAAAAGGTTGCTATTAAGCAGCTCTGTAGCTGTTACCGACAGAAATTAGACGTAATTCACAAAAAGACAGTCTAATGGTAAGCTGTAGTAGGGCCCAAACTTAACGCCGTTTTGGTGTACCGCTATAATTAATGCCCACGCGATGAACAATAAAATCGCGGTGCCTACTTTTTGGCTTCAAATGTTTACGTAACTTCAATGTCTTTTTTTACTCACGTATGGTGAAATATTTTTTCTTTTTTAAGAGGTTTCATTTGGTAACAATAAAACCAAATGTAACCTCTTATCCTGTATGTCAAGGCAGCAATGCTCGGCCGCCTCCACGGACTACTGATATCTGCACGGAATTTACGACACTGAGGTCGTCGGGCTGGAATCTTCGATTATGGTCTGATTACACAATCGCTTGGAAAATAAGATGATTCCTCCGCCAAATGGGCAACTAAAAATTTGGTTCTAGTTGCCAAGGCAAGTTTTGTAAGACTTCAATTTTATTCAGCATCTGCTGACATCTTACCTCTAGACAATAAAAACCTTTTGGAAACAAAGGAAACCAGGAATCTTCGATTATGGTATGTGTTAAGTCACTCTGCGTTAACTTTTATTTAGGTGCTATTGTTTGTTAAATAGATATGTCAAGAATAGGCTGAAAAAAGTTTACTCTGCATATCTTGTAAGGTGTATCACTTGCTATCTAATAAAAGCGCAGCATGCGTCATAAAAATAAAATACAATACGAAAACATTAACAATCTTGTGCAATGATGTGTATTATATAGACAACTTAGTCCCCGGAACAAATACTAAACGCTAATAACATTTACCAAGAAGACATTGGTGTGTCTTTTCGCTGAGGAAGTCACAAAACAGTATTATTGTAAAGTCCACTCTATATTTTCTTGTTGTTTTTTTTTCTTTATAATAAAAAGTCTCCAGCCGCAACAATTACCCTTATTGGTCTATTATTAGTTTAATTGCTTTTCTAATATAGCATCCAATAAGAATTAGATAGACATCTCAATGGTGACAATTACACGACAATAAGAAACAACTAAACATAATTTACCTTTTAATTCATCTTTATACAAAATATTATGATAACTAGCTGTTCATGCCAACGGTGTTGTGTTGTTATAATATAAGTATTGAAATTAATGTGAAGAGCTTGAATTATTCCAAGTATTGGGAGCATAAGTAAGAAATCTTAACAATCGATAAAAATATGTAAATTTAATTATTTAACGTTTCGCTGGTATGAGAAAACCCAATTTGTAAAAGGTTTGCAACTGTAACGTAACCCATTAACTCCTTTACAGCTAACGTAAACATCTCATTAGGGCAAAGTGTGTTAAAATCGATAACAATTGTTTGTTAAGACCTGTGGATATTGGATTTACTAGTAATGTTACACAGAATGTGCTTTTTAATTTCCCATAAATTTTAAATTGATTTAATATGTTTTACAATTTTTGCTGATCAGATACGTAGGTCTTATCTTAATGTCACTGATTTGAAATGTAATATTTAGTAATTTGAATATGTTTATTATTTATATGTAATTAAAAAAAAACAATAATTCGGTATAGTATAATTACTATTTATTATGTTTAAAATTATAAATTATTTCCGTTCAATACAAGGGCTGTGCCGTATTGTATTACACCGTTATAGCCTCTAATTGATTGTTAAATAAATGCACCGCAACAAGTGATTACGTATCTTTAACTGTGGATATGTAAAATGCTTTAGCCGTTTACGCATAGCAATATACTTACACGCGTGGACGTGTTGTATCTTTAAAACTTGCATCAATCAATTATCATACTTCCTTATCTCTTGTCCGATATCTACGACGATTTGGATGAAAATGGGATCATCATTTACAGTGTAAAATTTACTCCATGAGCTAAAGGGCTTAACTGTGACTTTGTGGTTTAAAATCGTGTGGGTAACAACGTAGTTCTATCGTTGTTTTCTGGTTTGTTTAATCTAGGTCTCGAATGGAAACTTAAAAAACAAGTCCTGGTTGACGGGGCGCTCTAACGGACGTCATAACATTTTCCCACTTCAACAAATGCCATATTTTTTTAATAATTGAGAAGTTTAACGCGAATCCCATTACATACATACTGACACAGTGGAATGAAAACCGACGCGTGGTTAAATTGGAAAATGGCATAAAATGTGGGCATATTATACAATGAGCGGAGTTTTTACCTGTTGGTAAGCAATAAGTAACGAATTACGTATTTACCCAGTAATAAGAAACTACGGTGCCCTTCAAACCGAAACAATGCAATGTTTTTAGTTTTTACGCAACGGTTTTTGCGGCAACGATATATTAATTCGGTACGGGTACCGGTAATGTTATCTCATTTGCCCTTGAAAGAAGTCACCGTTTTATATAAACAAAATTGCAATGCTGACAAGCTACAACACATCACTTTTCTTCCTGAAAGTTATAAAAATGAAAATTGATTATATTTTAATATTTACTTTTTTTTTGTGTTATTTACTGATTTACGTTGTTCCTAACGTACATTTATCAGGTGTGGTATTTAAATTTGCAAAGGCATCATTAATATTACGTTAAAAAGCTATTCGGCTAGTTTTTTGCATCGCGCCTTGTCCGATAACACTGATGACTATTTAAGAGATTTACGACTTAACATATTATTTTTATTAGAAGTGAAAATTCTCATCCTCAGTGCACATAAATTCCCTATGACCTACCAATATAATAAAGCCTTACTTACTAGGGTCTCGTAGTTGTTGCTCTTTTTCTCTTTGTTTCCAAGAATTATTTTTATTACGAAAATATATATTTACCACACTTACTTTCAATAAGTGTTCTATTATTGAGTTCGTATTAAAGTAATTCTTATAAGATTGGAATCTTAATATTTTAGCGATAGAACAATTAACGAAACATAGCGTAAACAAAGATATTGGCAGAGTTTATAATGCTATTAACTCGTTATGATTATTCATTATGAACGCTATGCATTTAAGAACAATAGAGTACATGGAAACACCGTTTCGAATAAATGAATACCCTTTGAATTTCTAAAATTTCATCGTTAATGGAGTGGCCATTTCTTTTTTATACGCATGTTACGCTTTGAGAAGCTTCAACTAACACAGATTTCGCGGGAACCTCCCGTCCTCGCAAACTAGGCGAGTGGCTATAAATAACATCGCAAAATAATAACTTACTACCGATGAATTTTGTGTGATATTTAATTTCGTATGATTTGTCAATATATATAATGTAATCATCAAGATACTATAATTTCGGGTGAAAAAGATATCGAAAACAACTTTTTTATTTGTCACAAATCTGCTAATGGAATGTTTAAGGCAATTCAAAAGTCATCGGAGTAAACAGATTATCTTTTAAGAATGTATCTGGGTTAAGTGCTGATAATGTAACTGCTTATTTTGGTGTCAATAATTAATTATTTCCTAATGTGAAAAATTTGGTACTGACTACATTTGTTTAAAGGCGATTCTTTTGCATATGCAGTGCCTAATTGCATCTCCTGACACAACGTTCCATTGACGCTTTCCGTTGAATGTAGAGGCAAGCTGCGAATATTTAAGATAAGTAGATCAACACTTTTTTTTATTGGAATTAAATTTGTTTGTATCTTTTGCTATGACATCTTATGTTTTTTTATTAATTGGTCATTTATTAGTAGCTATTTTTAAGTTAAGACTCAATCAATATTAACTGAATTTATTGATATCTAATAAAACTGAGAATAATATAATTTGACATGATATTAAAAATATATGTATCTTTGTAGCCACTTATGAAATTAAATTTATAAAGGTATCAAATTTTGAGAAGTACATGTCAAATAATTTTAGAGATTTAGGAGTTCGAAATGAAAAAGCCATTTTGGCTACAAAACAGGCCTAAAAATTTAATTCACAGTCGAACTTTCTAGCCGAGACAAACTCTCCCCTTTCACCATTTATACGGTTAGGTTAGATATGTCAGTTATTTAAATATTTAAGTTAACAAATCTTATATCTTTATGTGCTTCTTGATGTGAATTGTGAGTGAGTGCACCTACCAATAATTCTCGGCACCACCCGAGGATTAACTGGCAGAAAATACTTTTAGCACTGGATTCTTTGTAGAAAAAGGGTAGTTAAAAAAATGAATCAGTACAACAATATAGTTTATTTGTGCTTTACTTTGATAATAAGATTTTTTTTCGCCTATAACTAATGTTCTTTTGACACAACAAAACAACATATGGCAATCCTTTCTATAAAAAACCCGAGTCAAGATCTCGTCTCAAGAACTTTAAAATTTGATAATTAAAAGCCTTGTATGTAACAAAACATTAAAGAAGATTATATATAAAATTTTGATCAATAAACCTAAATATTTGTTATAGATTACCGGTCCGTTTATTTTTTATAGATTACCGTCTCCTCGAAGATGTTCTCGCTTTGTCGTAGCGGTGTGGCTTAGTACCTGCGTGGGCTGGGAACTCCTGGCTCCTATGGCCCCTGAGTAACCGACTCGGGGGAGTCTGTTATCTAACTAGAGGGGCCGAGACGAAGGGCGCGTTAGTTCCGCGTTATAGTTGACGCGCTCGGAGGGAGGCAGATGGCCGTAGGGCCGAAATGAGGCTGCTTCTGCGGCAAGTGCTGGTGGGGTCGCAGAAGTCTGCGAAAGAGTTTCTGTAACCCCATCTCTAAGACGCCAAGAAGGAGCAACGTGGTGGTTTTAGTCAGTGCGAGTCCGACATAACCCGTCTTCGCGAGGACGGGTATGGGTAGGCATATTATAAAGCCTAGTTTTAATTATATGTACACTGTTACATGTAAGAAATAAAAGAACATAATTAACAGTACAGTTCATTTATACAAAGTTTTCTAATATAAAAACATCTTTGTGACGATTATAATAAGTGAGTACCAACTCTCTCAATAAAATTTTGTATAGTTACCGGAACTGCGATCGAAACGTTTAAGTTGTTTTGGCTAAACACAAAATTCTGAATAAATTGCTATGATTTTTATTATTTTACGTTGAAAATTACTGTAACTGCTTATAAAAAGAGGAAATGAATTAACACAAACCACAATGGTTCATTGTCATGGCGTTTTGTAGGATGACCTCGTCATCGTATCCATTCGTCGTTTATTTGCTATAGTTAAATATAGGTATTTCGAAATGTTTTATAAAAAGAAGCGTACTATTAATTTTTAATGTATAAAAACTTTTATTTAAAGTAATCATGACCTAAGTTGACCTAAAACTGTAATTTCGCAAATTTTTGAAAACTAGAACCTAGCTTTTTTTTTTAAATTGTAGGCAACCGATAATAACATAACTTTTTTAAAGACGAGAAGTTAAGTAAAACGCACTGTCTACGAGAAATCGAGCACATAATGCAACGTCTTGTTTAACCAGTTGATACTCTAACACGCCCTTCAACCCAGAAGTAAGGTGCTATTTTTTTCATATTTTCCTACCTACCGAAAGAATAAGATCTCCGTGGTGATACCACCCCAGACGGTCCCGCTTTTATAAAAAGAAATATATATATATACACAACTAATTATCGGTACTATAAACAATGCTATATAATTTAAAAAATTACAAGCCGGATTACGTATGTGACATATTTCAAATTAATAACGATAATCAATCAAACGTGGTATATCGTTACATTAATGAGCGATCTAAGAAATATGCGAAGTTACGTACTGAAAGGAAAAAAAATATCAATCGCACCTATTCGAGATAAGAATCCAATAAAATCACGTATACCGCGCGGCCGAAAATTCTTTTATCGTCAGCGATTCAAGATGGCGGACGTCAACATCGACGGGAGTTTAATAACATTGCGGCTTCATCCAACATTCAATTGTTGACGTTTATATCCGAGTACAATCGAAACGTTTGCATTTCTCAAACACATAACACAGTTCTCTTCCAAATGCAACAGAAACACTTCATTGATATCATTTTCAGTCCGTGCTACGTTACGTTTTTTCTATTAGCATAACCATTAGGGTAAAATGACGTCAATCGATACGGGAAAAAAAGATATGATAAAAACTCACGAAAGGAATTTGGCAACAAAAAGATTGTTTAAAAAAACGAATCTTCTTAACATTTACAATGCTAAAGTTTAAATTTGAAAATATGTTCACGATGGGTTGAAAAAAAACGACTAAAACTGGTGATACTTATTTAGTAACGTAGTTATTTTTAACGATTATTGTTTTTTACAGATTAAAGTTATATTTAGCGCCTAACGCTCGCCTAAGTTTACGCATCATCTCTAGCTATCTATCTAACAAGTTAGGTACCATAACTGATGTTTTCTGTTTTGTATAAAGTTGGCCGGTGCCTCCCCGTCTCATTTTCTCTTTAACTTATATGTTCTAAGTTATTCATATAACACATATGCTTTTTGATCTGTACATCTAAATGAAATGTATGTATATAAACCAAATTGAAAAGTAATAAAATAATGTATGAAGTTGCATTGCAATTTTTACTTCACTGACTTCAATTAGAATATCAAACAAGTTATTTAATTTTTTTAATATACATATAGTAAAATTAAAACGTCTTCTACAAATTATTTCTAGATCGTTATTATTTATATCTATTATATTATACACAAAGATGCACACTGTTTGAAATGAGCTTTAAATATTTTTATTTGTTATATTTTTATGTATTATATACATACATTTATTTATATGATTTAAACATTGTACATCTAAATTTAACTATTTGTTATGTTAAGGATATTTATACCATTACGCCATTACTAAGATCACTAATAATGTACGATGGAATCCATCCAACATTGTTTTAGTCTATGTATTTAGGAAACGTTTTTTGTATAATTGCATGAATTTTATTATATTACTACATTTTTTTAAATATCTCAAGAAGTACAATATATCGAATAAATAAAAATAATATTAAACATGTTCAAATTTATTTTTAAATTTTTTGAGTACGCCTCCTTTTGGGGAGCCATAGAGGAAAAATAATATTATTTCTGTGAATTTTTTTTAATATGACATTATTTAATGTATGTATCA
Source organism: Lamproptera curius (assembly GCA_029286875.1). NCBI lineage: Eukaryota > Metazoa > Arthropoda > Insecta > Lepidoptera > Papilionidae > Lamproptera > Lamproptera curius. Next base: position 3,270,256 of record JAGSMT010000036.1, on the reverse strand, counting down.
TAATTGCAACCATCATAATTGATTACACCTAATTGTCATTAGTTATGGCACTTATTTGACTAATAGCAGACATTTCTAAATACTTTCATTTTACTTTACACGATGCCTTTTGATATCAAAACTATCGCCAAGTTTGAAGATAAAACTGGTTCAAATAATTACGTATAAAGTAATATTCTGATTACTTTCGTAAGTAATTAGTCTTTTAAACAGAGGACTAAATGGGTTATTGAACCTTAATGCGCCATCAAAGCATAGAATGTAAAAATAATACGGGTACTAAGTAAGCAGATGTAACTAAAAGCCTTAATAAAAACTTGCCAGACGTGTTTCAAAGGATAGTCTTAAAATAGATCTTAAGAAATAGAACTTACACGAATACGGACCCTAGATATTACGACAATTTAAAAACAAAGCTTTACTCAATGATCAGAACACATTCAAATTTAGAAATCTTACGCATATATACATATTTTTACATTATTTTGGTGTTATACTAGAGCGGCAAGTCTTTTTGGAGAATATTATTGCCTTGTTCTTCTTTTAAATGGCGCTACATTATACCTATATTTTTAAAACAAAATTCATAATAAAGGTTGCCATGATGCAAAATAAACCGGAGAATATACCTACGTATGAAACGACAACTTAATTTATGAACAACAAATTCTTTCGTAGTCGTTTTGTTCATATTAGAAAAAGTTGTAACTTTGCTCTTATAGCGACTTTCAAATTATTTAGCTAGGATTTTAACACAACAAATTAAAATTAATTTGCGTTTACGGATTAGGAAAACTGAATTCACACCTTTAAACATAAATATGAATGTAATAACACAATATTCCACAATTTCGAACAAAGCGTATGCAATGGGGGTAAGTTTAAAATTCCGCGAACTTTGAACAAACAACATTCGTGCAAAAAAGTCGACCCGACAACTTAATAAACTGGACTTACGTGGTTTTTATATGAATAATGCTCCTAATGCATAATTAGGAAGTTAAATGTCAATGTAATAGTAAAAAACGAACGTAAAACAAATGTATCTTTTCAGATGGCCATATAAAAGCATATTTAAAACTAGTTTATGATTAAATAATTGAGTTCAAATATATTTTATAAATTCGCCGTTTATTATTTTATATCAAAGCATAAAAAAATGTTTGAGTAGGAACTACTAACTACTTGAGTAGTTAATAGTCTAATATTAAGTAATTTATCTTTTTTTAGAAAAAATTTAAAAATTGCTACACGATTATATAACCTAGCTTTCGAATATTGTAAGTAACAAACTTTCTAGGAACTGCGATGTTTTTTAATTTCTCTGTCTTCAAATTAGGAATATAAATAAGTAAAGGAAAAACCTGACTAAAGTAAGAGCCATTTTGTTAATTTACAAAAGTATGTCTGGTTTGTTTGCGTAAAAACAAAAAATAACAGCAAAATTGTGTTAAATCATGAATTTCTATATCATAATTTATGTAGCTAAAATTTGACATGTAGGACTTGTAAAATTGTTTTCGAATACTCCTTAAATAATTTTTCTTAAGGTGGGTAAGGTATTTTTAAATTTAATTTAATTAGTACCGAATATTTTTTTGTAAATCTCAATCTATTGGCGATCCTGTATTTACGGGCGTCACTATCGCCAATTAATATTTAAATTTCATTTATTAGAAAATTCAAAGAACACAAAAAATTAGAAAACTAAAGGGGAGCAAAAAAACGGAAGGTAAAAGTAGTGTCCGACCGAACTTTCGGTTTCGGTTTCGGTTTCGGCCGAGTTTCGGCCAAAAATCAAGTTTCGGCCGCAGTTTCGGTTTCGGCCAAATTTGGCCGAAACTTTTGCCGAAACCGAAACTGGTTTCAGAAGTGTTTTCAATTTCAAAATAGTAGCGAAAGTTAAATGTATCATTGCTACAATCGAGCTCAGATCAGTCGATTTTAGTTCAGACAAACATTCCAAGTTTGACAAAAGAAATTGAGGAGGGAACAAATAGTAGTGAGATCAAAATATATATTCAAATTCAAATTCAAATATCTTTATTCAATATTGAAGTTTACACTTGCTTATTGATTGTCAAACACACTACCACCGGTTCGGAAAAGGACGCCTCAGACCTGAGAAGAACCGGCAGAAGGAATTTCAGCGGGCTATTTTTACGTCATCTTTTAAAAATAACAAACAATCTGATAAATCGGCATTACATATTATGTCAATTTTGAAATAAGACCTGGAGCGAGCATTCCATTACCAGGCTGTGCTATAATTTAAGAATTCATTAATATCGTAATAACCTTTAACACTTAAACGTTCCTTGACCACCTTTTTAAATTTAATAATAGTTAAATTCTGAACGTATATTGGGATTTTGTTGTAAAAACGTATACATTGTCCCATAAAGACTTACTTATTCTTCGCAGTCTATTTGCTGGAAGAATTAAATTATTTAAACCTCTTTGGTAACCGAAAAATAAATACAAATAATACTGGAAAGTGTAGCTCAGATATTTGTTGTGTTAATAAAAAAATCTTCTAGTCTCTTTACTTTTTTCTGAATGTAGTCATTTGTTTGCTATGTGTGGCGAAATGTTCTCGAAAAAAGAGAAAACCCAAGTGCGACCTTGTCATTAAAAACCACTGTTACAAAAAGTTAACAACGCAAGAGATTTATTGCGGCTCAAAGGCAACATGAGAAGAGACTGCTCTGTCATAATCAATTGTCGCAAAGTGGGCTTCTTAAATTCGAGTAGGGAGAACGTACACGGAAGACGAACATGGTTGCAAACGTCCATCGAAGCCAGTAATCAACAAGAAACAATAAGAATATGCTGCCATATTTGAAAAAACTGATTTTAGCGATTAAAGTATTACCATCTGATACCTAATCCAAGAAACAAGCATTTCATATAGAGGTACTCAACGCATATTGACACAAATTTTGAATAGGAGAAAAGTCTTCGCAAGCTGGGTGCCGAGAACCATAAAAAACAAAATCGACTTTGAAGATATCGTTGGACAAGTTTTAAGAAGATCTAAAAATTTTAATTTTATTTTGTGGCAGTGGACGAAACACGGGTTATCCGGAAGGATCTTCATGCCGTGGCCGTGGTATATGGCCTGGCCGGGGTATGGCCTCAATATTTTGGGACTCAAAAGTGATATTGTTGTTTGATTACCTGGAGCATGGAACCATCATTACAGATTATACAGCTTTAATACGAGGTTGAGAAATGCCGTCAATGATAAAAAGAGGCAAACTGAACGGCGAGCTGTTTCATCTTGACAAAGTACCGGCACATAGGTTGGCATTAGCGATGGCCACCGTTCAGCATGCTAGCGTACAATTGGTTGAGCATCCCCCTCTTCACCAGATCTGGCGCCTAGCTATTTTTTATCTTCTCTCCAAATTGATACAATACTTAAGAGGAAACATGTGTTAAAACTATACATAACAAGTAAACGATGCCGTGGTGACCTTTTTGCAGGACCAAGACAATCCTTTTTTTAAAGGAATTGAAGCATTGGAAATTTGGAACGCTGGACTTGGTGTGTAGGTGAACTCGGAGATTATGTAGAAAAATAAATAATTGAGCTGTCATAGTCAGTATATTCTATCTCATTTTTACTTTTTGATCCCCCGTCGGAACTACAAATACAAACCAAAGTATTAATTAGTAAGATTTCAATAACTAATACTTAGTCTTTAATGCAACAGTCACAATTATTAATTTATTTATTAATAACTCATATTGCTATAAGAAATTTATTTGAAACGAAATTAATATATTTTTAATATTTTGTTACATAAAAATATTATTAGGAAATGAAATAAACGATTACCACACGTTTAATATACTGTCTCCATTCCATGACTAAAATAAAGCAAAATAATAGGCATAAAAGCTCCATATTTTAGTATTTTAAGATTTTTTATACTTGATCACGTGAGTTTCGGTTTCGGTTTCGGTTTCGGCCGAAACTGAAGCCACGGCCGAACTTTCGGTTTCGGTTTCGGTTTCGGCCGGAAAACAGTTTGGTCGGACTCTAGTAAAAGTAATCACAGCACTTTAAAATTACGAGCGGATTCAAGTTTTACAATAAAACCACAAAAATATCAAGATTAAAATAAAAAAAACATGTTACTAAAAGTTATAAATTAAAAATGTTACATACCAAAAACTTTTAAATCGATCACAGCCATTTTTTCTTTTTATTTGTTTTATTGATATATTATTATTTTTACTTCACTGGCAAGCAGTTCATAAGACGCTCATTTTGTATCCGAGCGTACGTATAGTTAACACGCGTGGACAGTTGATAACTGAATGCTGTGCAAAACTCCTGCGAACGCGCCATCCACTGCGGCCAGCGGACGTCGTAACGCCAACAGTTATAACGCCACCACTAGACCTTGATTTTACACGTCTGAATATAGACCGAATGAAGCACACGTTTGTCAATCGTTCTATGATATTTATCTGATATAAGACTGGCAGTTGATAAATTATGTATTACCAAAAAATAACAACTAATAAATATTTTAATATTAAATTATAAACATTATTTTAAGTGCAAATGTTGTATTGTATAGAAAAATTATTACAGAAAGGTAATGATCACATAATCCAAATTATACAGGATCATTAATTTTACGTGCTCTGTGTTAGTAAACCATGTGTGGCGACCACATTACACGCCTCAAAGAAATGCGGCCAACGATTGTCACCTCATTTCCGGTAACTTGTAATGGAAAAATTTTAAACGAGATGTTCGCGTACTAAAAAATCAATGCTTGTGTCAATTCTGTCCTTATATTAGCCGTCACTTTTGTTCCAGATACATACACTTTCGCTCGTATTCATAACACTGAGTCCTAGTTAATTGCTATTGATATCGAGCTAAATAAGAATGGCATTAACGTCAAAGAAAATCCAAAGTTATAGGTACCTACTCCATTGGCGCCAAAAAGTGGAATGAATTATTGGTTACAATTTTGGCAGTTAAACAAATAAGAAGGTATAAAGTTTTGACACAAAAGGGGCGTGGAATTGAAAATCTATTACATAAATTCCAAGTTTATTTGAATATGTACTAAAAATATTATAGAAATAAAATCCTAGGAATCTTTACACAAAACCTTTATTATGTTAGATTCAATATGCCTAAATTCTAGGTAATAAATACTATTTGTAAGCGTATCTGAAATTGTATAATTACACAATATATCAGATCTGTATTGTATCATGAAAACAACAATTGTTTTTACTCATTTTATATTCATGTTCCTTAACTAAATATAAAATGAGTAAAAAAAATTGTCCTAATCATAAATTAGTGATGATAAAATAAAAAAATATTTATACCAACCAATACTTAACTCTCTCCAGCGTTTTCATATAAAATAGACTTTACTTAAAAAAAGAAATTAACTTTTATATTTAAACTTCTATAAATAATAAACAGGAAAAGGCGAGTTTATGCCTTAGGCAACATCTTAAAAGATAACCTACAAGGTGAGGTTATCAGCCTGTGTTAGTCCACTGCTGGACATAGGCCTCCCCTAATACACCTATCCATTAGAGGGTTTTGGACCGTATCCCACGAAGCTGGTCCAGTGCGAGTTGGTGGATGGACCGACTTTCAACATGCCCATCCCACGCATGGATCATCTTCATCGGGTGATCAGCCCGCATTGCCCTAACCAACGAGGAATATACTTAGAAAATTAGTTGAGTTCCTGCAGGATTCGAACCCACGACCTCCGGTTTCTAAAGCACACGGCCTTACCACTAGGGTACGGAGTAAGTTGCCTCAACTAACCGCATCATCTAAAGAAGTCCAGGCGCATGCTTATGACAACATTTTTGTAGATTACGCGAGACCAGATTTTGTTCGCAAAACAGTCTTAATCCTTAGTCCTCCTTAGTCTTAGTTTTAATCCTTATCCTAGACGCTATATATATGTTGATCCGATTAATACTCCAGGGTAAAATACATAAACTAAATTTAATTTTAAATCGGCGTTAATGTTCCTACTTTAATTATTTATATTGCTTTTACTTTTTGGTAGGCACACTGAGGTTATTAAAATTTGAGCTACTATTTGAAGGTATAAAACTAATAGAATGTAAATTAGCCAAAAAGAAAAATTTAAAAATCAAGTAAAATAAAAAATTTTGACAAAAGTAAAATGAAAAATGCCAATTGAAACTATCTGAATATATATCAATAAAAGATTCGTAATAAAGCCAAACTCTAACATCATTTAAAAATTGCAATACCTACAAATACCAATCTGAAACTACAATAATATAAAAACCCAGTAATATAACTAATAATGTGAAGAAATAATGGATAGAGGTATATATAACCCTGACCCATATTTTTTTCTTGTATTGAACAGGATTAACATTACAAATTTTCACACATACACGCATATACAATATTTTAAATACGTACTGGAGTACTGAAAAGGTAAAGTTAAAGGCTGCTGCCAAGCACACATTGTAATGTTTCGCTCGAATAGTACCGCAAATATAATTAAGCTCTGTAATTCGTTCCTATCACCTAATTTTAAGTACGATATGATGTTTAACCCTTTTACGATTCCAAAATTTATTTCGCTATGATGTAGTGTTGCTACTCGGCAAACAAGTCGTATTAACCTGAATTAATTTCTGGAGGCATAAACCAAGGAAGTAAGTTAATAGATATTTTATACAGTGTCGTGCAATTTATTTCGAAGATCATCATCATCAGCCTGTGATAATCCACTGCGTGACATAGGCCTTCCCTAAAGCACGCTTCCTCCATTAGGGAGTTTTGGGACCGTATAACACCACGCCGGTCTAATGCTGGTTGGTAAGCGGACCAACTTTTTACATGTCCATCCGACGCATGGGTATTCTAACTTTTCAAACAATTTGTCGATCGGCCCAAATAGCTCTAACCAACCAGAAAACAACAATAACACAAAGTTGTTTTCCCGCGGATTCGAACCCACGTCCTCCGGTTTATAAAGCAAGGGCCAAGCCGTGGTCAAGCGAACCGTGATCAAACATTAGTTGCTTATTAATCCATAATTATAAATAAAAACATAAAGCAATACGGACGGTATAACAGTTTTCCCAGGCGTTAACATAAACACTAAAAATTGACTAAAGATGTATAAATGTAGAATATTATCCGCATAACTCCATCGAATAAAGTTTTTGAGTAAAACATTACAAACAAAAAAGTTTGTCGAATCGGTGCCCAATTCATAAAGGAACCGGTTTACAAACCTATATGACCAGAGTATACAGACAAATCTCGCGTTGAGGTCTTTGAAATAAATAAAAGCTTACGGCGATTAATCTTTATCTAATTTTAAAGGTTCATGAAGCTTAATCGAAACGTTCATAATAAATTTAACTGAAGAAAATTTTAGGAATTTTACCTAATATTTAAAGGTTGATTCAAATACCGTACAGTTACCAACACTTTCCCTTTTGAAATATCGAAATTTAACTTAATTGAAAAAAAAGAATGGTCGAGTATAGAAAGTGTGAGCAACACAACAGAGATAATTCCCGTAATCAAGTATTAATAAATAATGTTAAAGATTTAATAAAGTTTAAATGCCCTCTCGTACCCACCAACCCGCATTGGACCAGCGTGGTGGGATACGGTCCAAAACCCCTCTATTGGAGGAGGCGTGCGTTATGGGAGGCCTGTGTCTCCACCAGTGGAAAACACTGGCTGATGATGAAATGCCCTTTTAATCCCAGTTTATACTAAAAGATTCTAGAAGAGGCCTGAACGTTCAAATATCCAGAAGTTCATGCTAAATTAGAAAAAAATAAAAACAGAAAAAAAAATATTGTAACATAACAAATATGAACTGCCTCCGTAGCCTAGTGGTATGGGCGTACGCTTTAGAAACCGGAGGTCGTGGGTTCGAATCCTGCGGGGACTCAACAAATTTTCATTGTTGTTTCCTAGTTGGTTAGGGCAATTTGGGCCGATCAGCCAATTGTCTGAAAAGTAGAATGATCCATGCGTCGGATGGGCATGTAAAAAAGTCGGTCCACCCACCAACCGCAGCATGGTGGGATAGGGTCCAAAACCCCCTAATGGATTGGGGTGTATTAGGGCAGGGCTATGTCCAGCAGTGGACTATCACAGGCTGATGATGATGATGAACAAATATGAGAATTTTTCATTTTTCTTATTTTGAAGTTATACTTCTTTTGGCGCGTAATAGAAAAATAATGAGGGTAGGGTAAGGAGGGGGAATGGCGTTCACTTAAGTAATACATGATTTATTTTTTTAATTATTTTATATAAAGGAAAATTTACGAGAGTAACAAAGTCTTTAATTATGAAGTAATCAACGATTTATCAACATAGGCATATATCTTTGACTAACTAGTACTAGGAAAACAGTATAAAAAACATGTTTGTTCTGGGACTGGGACGCTCGAAGACGAATATCAAAGTAAGATACATTTAACCACTAGTAAAACCACGGTAACAGACCGTGGTTATGCCAGTTTCGTCAGCATTTTGTTTGTTTGGAATAAAGTTATGTTTTACCATTAAATCACCAAGTTTGTCTTAGAAATTTTTATTTCTTCTTTGTTAAAAGCGGAATTACGATTTCAGCTTATCGCTTCAGCTTTGCGTATAGAAACTGAAGAAATACGTCTCAAATAAGAGTAAACTAAATCCAATCCAGCTGTTTTGCTACTTTGATCAATATCGTTTTTGATATTGTTGAGCTCTGCATATTTATGAACAAGTTTACGCATATCTGCGACTTTAAGTCCATACTATAGCGAAGCCAGTAGCTTAACCTGTTCAGCTAATTAATTTTGTTGCTGTTGGGTGTAAATGAGCTAGCGACCAAGTCTTGGATTGTTCATGTTTTCATTTTTTAGTCGATCTCTCAAGTTAGACAATAGAATGTTATATAATTTTGAAATAGAGACTGACGAACCAGGGATGGACCCTAAAAATCAGCACGTGTAATGGTTCATAAGGAAGAAGAAGAAGAGGGAAACCGATTACACGATGGGCAGACAAAATTTAAAAGTATTGCAGGACCATACTAGTCCAATACATGTTAGTCCAATGCTGGACATAGTCCTCCCCTACGCCTTCTCCATATGGGGGTTTTTGGACCACCACCCACGATGGTCTATTGCGGATGGATCGGTGTACCCATTTTTACATGCCCATCCGACGCATGGATCGTCTTACTTTTCAGACAATTAGGTGATCAGTCGAAATTGTTCTAACCATCCAGAAAACAACGAGCAATAATCCTTATCGGTAATCGGTTTAAATGAAGCCAATACCGCTAGACTGCGGAGGCGGTCTGGTACAGGTACCAAGCAGCTCATATAACATTTTGTTTCCTTGGAGAAGGCCTTTACCTAACAGAGGTTCTTAGGTTAAAGTTAAATTAAAAAGTAGTTATAAGTGAAATGTAATTAAGTAAAAACAAATAGAGGCTCTATTATATTTTATTTATTTATATTATATATACGCACAATCATAACTTTAAAACTCCAACAATAAGTAGTGCAGTGGACATAGCTCCAACAAATAAATTGTTTTATTATGATGTGAGCAGGGCTCTTCAGAGGCCCTGCTCATATTCTGTTAAAACGATTTTCTTATACTCTAAAGAAATATAGAAACCCGTTCCGAAGCACTTATTGAAATAAAAATACATAAGAAAGAAGAAGGGCCCGGAATAAAACTTATCTTGTCACTCCTGACGAGGGTCAGCTAACCAAGCTAAAAAAAAGCATGTACTTTTTTATATTTTGGGCATTATTTTAATTTTATAACATAGATCGAGAAAGCTAAAAACGGTTAAAGTTGACTAGAATGAAGCCATTTTATACCAAAAATTGTAAATTTACACAAATAACAGCCATAACCATCATATGTGCGTTATTATTTATTAGCTTTTATTTCACTTATATGCATTTACTGGCAGCGATAGCATGGTGACGGTCGGCGCCCGAGCCAAAAGCAGGTCGTGAAATTGAAGCATAAAAACAAATTTGATTAACTAGACCGCACATGAATTTTTTTTTCTTTGTGGTACAGTGGAAGTTTCCATTCCAAATGGCCAAGCACAATTATATTCGATTTCTTTACGCGAATTTAATATCGTTAACATTTTACTTCAAATCAAGAGATGAGACGAGCTACATGTCCATCCGATGACGGCTTTAAAGTTATCTCGCAGCATTGAGACATTATATATTATGTCTCCATCACGAATATTTCGGTTTCGACCTAAAGCCAAGTACCGTGTTTTCATACTGCAGCAGTATACAATAGACAACAAAGCAGTACTTCCCTAGTGGGTCCACAATAAAAAGTGCGTAAATAAAAGTTGAGAACCATTTTACCTTTTGCAGGCCTAAAACTTAATTGTCTAACATCTTTAAGAATAAATATTTACCGTTGAAATTGACAAACCTGGAAATTCAGTGATCATCCAAAGTTGATGACGCTTGAAACCGAGAACAGCTCTTTAAAATAGATTATATCCCCTATAGAGGAATGGAAGCACGTGTAATATTTTACTGACTCCCATGGCAGTCATAAAATTGTTAATAACAAAAAGGTTATGCGTGTTAACAAAACTTAAATATTTTCTCCACATAGTATAAATTGATATTTTTATGGCAAAATACTTCTTTTAAACTTAGTTCATGGCATCACTCCATAGTAGTCGCTCTTTTTGTCCCTATATCCCTATAATCGCCTAAAATCTTTAAACTACGCAACGAAATTTGATGCGGCTTTTTTTTAAATAGATAGAGTAATAGAAGAGGAAGGTTTATATATATAATTAATAATTCATTAATTATATATATTAAACTTTATATTGTAGAGAAACGCCGATAAATTTATAATTTTTCCATAGATTTTACAGGTATTGCGTCCGTGAGGAGCCGGGGCGGGTCGATAGTACATAATAAAATTAAGATGTCTTGGTCTTTTATAACAAATTCATTTTGAATATATAGCTACAGGCTAGTGAAAGGTATCAAACTTAAGTATACTGAATTAATAGGTATATTTTTAGTTTAGCTTATCGCAATCGCTGATATTTGACTCAGAGACTTGGCGATTAGAGAGCTTGCAAAACTGTTGTTGCCGATGTCCACCAAAATACTGTGTCGCCACTGAATTCACATTACAGCTAAAAATTACTCACAAAAAGAATAAAAATATTTTCAAAATAGACGTTTACGTGTATGGCTATTTAGACTTTAGGTATGTTAAGGAATATATTATAAATGTAAAGTTTCTAATATTTTCTTTGTAGCATGTAGTAATATTTATAAATTTTGATATTTTCTAATTATTTTTTTAATATTTTTGATTTGCTGCCTCGTAGCCTAGTGGTATGGGCGTGTGCTTAGAAACCGGAGGTCGTGGTTCGAATCCTGCGGACTCAACAAATTTTCATTGTTGTTTCCTAGTTGGTTAGGGCAATTTGGGCCGATCACATTGTCTGAAAAGTAAGATGATCCATGCGTCGGATGGGCATGTAAAAGTCGTCCACCACCAACCGCATTGGACCAGCGTGGTGGGATACGGTCCAAACCCTAATGGATAGGGTGTATTAGGAGGCCACGTCAGCAGTGGACTACAAAGGCTGATGATGTAATATTTTAATTGCATCCGTAGTCTAGTAGTATGGGCGTGCGCTTTGGAAACCGTATATTGTGGGTTCCAATCCTGGGACTCAACTACTTTTCTAATTCGTTAGGATGTTAGGGCTAAGCGAGCTGATCACCCAATTGTATATAAAGTAAGATGATAAATGCGTTGAATGGGCATGTGAAAAGTAGATCTTGCGCCTAATCCCTCTTCGGTGGTGTCTCTTAACCGTACTAACAGGTGTACTAGGAGCGTAACAGGCGTAAGCGCATTTTAATATCTCCTGCGTAGATGGCTGATCTTTAGTATAGTTCGGTCGCTGTGACATTTCTTCATTGAAAATCAGCTGGGAGATTTTAATTTTTATAATTTAATATACATAATTCTTATATTCTTTGTATTCTATATATTTCGCAAGGCAGGTCCTCTTTTTACCGTCTGGGGCGTTACCACCACGGTGGGTATTTCTGTGCTTTCACGCAGTGTGTTCCGGTTTAAAAGGCACCCCAGCCAGCGTATATACTGGCTGTCGAGACTTAACGCCCCATGTCTGACAGTAGACAGCGCGTAAGATACCCTTGGTATTGCCGATGTCCATGGCGACGGCCATTACCACTTAGCAACAGGCCCGACTGTTCGTCTGCCTTCGTAGGCAATAAAAATTTTCATTTTGTATATTTCATCGTCGTTACAATCTGCTATATTATTAAATTTGTGTGGCCTTGATTTTCTTCTATTGAAGAATTTGTATTAAATCAGTTTTTTTCATAGTCTGTGTCCTTTCTTTTAAAGGTCATATAAGTTAATAGGACGCACCCTTATACCCCCATGCAAAAGAAAGCAGAAAATGGTTAATCGCTACATAACAATAAAGCACGGAAATACGTTACAATGTTCGATAATATAATTTTTAATTTAGAACAAGCTATAAAACTAACGCAAAAGAAAAATATGTAATAATATACACAATATTTTACATTACATAATAGGCATTATTAAATTGTATTCAAATCGCTATCGAGTTTTTTTTTTATCTCTAGATAAGATATGTATAAAAATTGCGTATCACAACAGAAATACTTTATCCAATACTAGAGTAAGAAGTTTAACAATTTACTAGAAAGTAAGTCTATAGAAAATTTTAAATATTTTACAATTACAATATCAAAGTACCGAGAAAACAAAAGTTCACTATACGAGCTCACCTACAATGTTAACATGTTATTTATGTTGTTTTAAATTATACCTATATCAGCTGTCATTATTTTAAATTTTTTACTGAAACAATGATTTCAAAGTTCAAAACAAAGAACTGTCTGGCAGACAGTCGAGTTTATTCAAACTACACTCACCGCCGTTCGCTTATCAGCTACAAGTTTTAGGTAGCAAACTTTATAAATGTGTTTTCCAATGCATAGGCATTATATTTAATAACTGTTTTGTTCTTAATTATTGCGTATGTGTTACTTTGAGTTTTACTTGTGTTGTAAATAAAATTAAAACATATTTAATCGGATTTTGAAATGTTTTTAAGATATCTCGGTCAGTTGTCTTTTAGAAGATCTTTCCACATTTCTACAAAATTAAACCAAGCAATGGGTATTGACGGAAGCAATATATTAGCAGAGAGCCTGAAGAAGCAGGTAATTAAAGAGTTTATTTTGCAGTGAAAGTGGATCACTTTAGTAGATCTGTCCTTCTCCGAAATTCTCTTTAAAATATCAACTTCATTGTTTTATAGGGTGTGGAATATGTGTTTGGTATTGTTGGTATACCAGTAATAGAGACATCTTTAGCTTTTCAAGCTGCTGGGCTAAAGTATGTAGGAATGCGCAATGAACAAGCAGCTTGTTATGCAGCTCAAGCAGTGGGTTACTTAACGGGTATGATTTTAAAAATAATACATGTAAAAAAATAAGCTATTTAAAAATAATTTGTTATTTCAGTGATGAAATAAGATCCACATTGAATTTAATGGTAATTTTAATAAGCAACATTGACAAATTTCACTATTAATTCCTTTATTTTTCATAAAGGAAAGCCAGGTGTGTGTCTGGCAGTGTCAGGTCCTGGTCTACTTCATTGCATTGGAGGAATGGCCAACGCACAAGTAAATTGTTGGCCTCTACTCGTCATAGCTGGTTCATGTCCCGAAGACCATGAAGGTATTGGAGGCTTCCAAGAATGGCTCCAGGTACGTTAAGCAATTTTTTCAATGTAGTAGTATAGGTTTTAAATATGCTATCAAGTTTTTGTGCAAGTTTTAATTTGTAATTGCACCATAATCTTGTACTATATATATGTAATTTCACAGTTTTTTAAGTCCATTGTTTAAACATAAGCAAGAATAAATTATTTTGGAAGTTCAACATCATTGTTTTTAAGGATACTTAAAAATTATCATTTCTCTTATATAATATTTTAGTAATTGTTATAATATCTACCCCCATTAGGATTGATAACAGATGATAAGTCATTAGTAACACATAATAACCTGATATATGGATAAGTTTTACACTTTCAATCTCATTGTTAGATTAAATGTTGAAAATTATTATTTTTAATTAATTCTTGATTTTTCCAATAATGGACAATACTCACTTTTTAATTATATTATAACCAGGCGTTTTCTGAGATGTTATGGGTTCAGCTGAGTAAAACCTGAAACCTATTTCACTTTTAGCACCTCAACTATCAATGGATTAGACATCAGTATATTTAAAGCCAATGCATGCTGCTATAACTTCCCAAAATAGTCTAGATCTAAGTCCAGTTTTTGCATGCCTATGTCTTACTGCCTCTATGGCCTTGCGGTATTGGCCCTTGCTTTATAAATTGGAAGTCATGGAATCAATCACATGGAAAAACAACTTTGTGTTATCATTGTTTTCTGGTTGGTTAGGACTATATAGGCTGATCACCCAATTGTCTGAAAACTAAGATGATCCATGAGTACCACCTGCATTGGACCAACATGGTGGGATACAGTCCGGGAACCCTCTTATCGAGAAGGTGTGGATTAGAGGAGGCCTATGTCCAGCAGTGGACTTACACAGGCTAATGATGATGTCAGAAATCAATCTTCAGTTTCAATCAGAGGTGATACTGCACCTCAGCGGCCTAGGCACTGAGGTGTTTATTTTCTAAGTTTGATAATTTTTAACAAATACTTTTTTGTATATTACCAGGTAGAATCAAGTCGTCAGTATTGTAAGTATGCAGCAAGGCCACCATCGGCACGCCTCATACCGCAGCATGTAGAGAAAGCAGTAAGACTTGCATCTGCAGGACGCCCTGGTGTCTCTTATCTTGATATGCCAGCAACATTGCTAACGGTAGGATCTTTATATTGAATGTTACCTCTAAATAATTTTTTTTTGTCTTCTTAAGAGCTCAAATTACTCCCTATTATATTATTTATCTTCCGATGAAAGCATTCCAGAGATTATACAAAACATACAGATAGACAGATACCAAATTATAAATAAATTGCTTTGTTATATGTATCACACAACACATCACAATGTCATCATTTTAAAAAATGTTCTTTAGATATCACAAACAGACAACCCAATTTTATTTATATGCTTTAGTGCTACTAATTGCTGTAATAGCCTAAATTCAAAAGTATTTTTAGGTAACATGTAAATATTTTCTTAAATTATTCTTCAAAAAATATTATACAAGAAGAAATAGTGACTTTGAAAATTATAAAGTATGTATATGTTTAATTATAATGAGTTGTTATGAAACCAATATCATACAATGTATTGAGCAACCTCATTAGCATACTAATTTAACATGCATTTATTTGCTTTTAAAAAATAAGAATTGGTATCTTTATTTATGAATATATCATTTTGCATTTGCATTCATTAACAGTTATGTTTTTAAATACACTTACAATTCCATCCTTATATGAAAACATAAGTAAAAATTTGAATTGTAATAATAACTGTAATAACATGTTCAATAACAAATGAATTCTGTTTTTCCATAAAAGTATAAGTTCTTGCACATATAGATACAATATTTTATTTATTATATATAATAGTTTCTAATTTTTATAGATATTTTTACTCTTTTCTAGGCTGAAGTGGATGAAGACAAAGTGCCTTTGGATTACTACAATGCCGGTTTGATTAAATTGGCTTATCCCGACCCTGCATTAGTGGACCAAGCAGCAGATGTTCTTGCAAAGGCAGAGAGACCTCTTATTGTGGGCAAAGGGGCTGCATATGGAAAGGCAGAAACTGCCATAAGGAAGCTGGTGGAAAACACTAAAATCCCGTTCCTGCCAACGCCAATGGGTAAATTAAGATAAACAGAACTGCTAACTATACTCTTTGCAGTGACATCATTCTCCTACCCTGCTATCTTCAAACAAAAATATTTATTGGTGCTCACCACTGCATACTGAATAACCCCACAGTTAATTAAATTCAAAAATTCAGTAAAATAGTACCAGTCTGTAAATCGGGTTGTACAGTTAATATTGAAAATTAAAGGCCAATCTCTATACTGCCAGCACTTAGTAAAATTTTCGAAAAAATTATGTTAGAACAACTTTTTTAGTACACTTTTCCAAACATGAAATTTTAGATGATCACTAATTTGGCTTTATCAGAGGTAGATCAACAGTAAATGCTGGTATAAAGTTTCTCATGTTCTACGGGCATGGGAGGATCGCTGTGATTCTATTGGAATCTTCTGTGATCTTTCCAAGGCCTTTGACTGTGTGGACCATGACATATTAATCAATAAGCTAAAGTACTACGGTGTACGCGGGTTTGGTCTTGATTTTCTATCTTCTTACCTACGCAATAGAAAACAATATGTAAACGTAAATGACACTCTGTCATCGCTTTCCCCTTGTGCAGATGGGTGTTCCTCAAGGATCAATTTTGGGACCTTTTCTGTTCCTGGTCTATATAAATGACTTGCCTCTGGTAGTGGAGAGGCTGTCCGAAGTTGTCCTTTTTGCAGATGACACTTCTCTACTGCTAAGGGTAAAAAGAAATGACCATAACGTTGAGATACCAAATAGGGCAATTGATATTGTGTCAAACTGGTTTGCGTCCAATAACTTGGTACTTAACGCGAACAAAACCAAATGCTTACGTTTTACTCTTTGTAAGTTGCCGGATTTTCAAAATATTAAAATTGACGATGAGGTCATTCCTTACGAAAGCTCTACTACATTTCTTGGATTTTCTATTGATTCCAAGATGCAGTGGGGAGCACATATTGACAAACTCTCTAAGAAGCTAAGTACAGCAATCTTTGCCATACGCAAGATTAGGCAGCTGACTGACGCGGCAACGAAAACTAGTTTATTACGCGTACTTTCACAGCCTATGTCCTATGGATTATTATTATGGGATCTGCAGCGGTTTGAACACAATATTTATACTACAAAACAGGCTGTTAGGCAATCTACAATCTGGGTTTAGGGAATCTTTACGTAATGTTTTAATAAAACTGAAATTTTAACTTTACCTCGCGATACATGCATCATCATCATCAGCCTTTGATAGTCCACTGCTGGACATCGGCCTCCTAATACACCCCTTTCCATTGGGGTTTGGACCGTATCCCACCACGCTGGTCCAATGCGGGTTGGTGGGTGGACGACTTTACATGCCCATCCGACGCATGGATCATCTTACTTTTCAGACAACTGGGTGATCAGCCCAAATTGCCTAACGAACTAGAAACAACAATGAAAATTTGTTGTGTCTCCGCAGGATTCGAACCACGACCTCCGGTTTCTAAAGCACATTTCCATACCACTAGGCTACAGAGGCAGTTCGCGATACATGTTTGAAAATATTATGTACGCGTCAAAATATTCATATGTTTGCTAAAAAGATATTAGGCCGCGCAGGTTTCGAATTGAGCCCTAGAGCTACCCTAGATTTAGACTGACCCAAACCAAAAACTTTCATGTATAATAGTATAATATAATTAAATGCCTGCCAAACGCATCTGAACCTACTATTCTGTTATAAATTATATTGAGGACCAAGATGTGTGAGAATAGTTTATATTCTGCGCTTGCAAATTCCCTGGTAACTTAAAAAAAAATGTATTGGTCAAGTTTTGTAAACACTAATATTAAAAAAAATGACCGCAGAGTTTCTTGGCGTTTCTTCTCTGGACGGGTCTGAGTTTTTGAACCGGTGGTACATGGATAATTTTTTCACTTTGACTTTATGTATGATTTTATGCTTAAACAGTAGTTATTAGAATATCTGTATTCTGGTTTAGAGGACACCGTGTCTAGAAGTATTATTGTGTGAAAGAGACGTAAAATGTCGTAAATCACAGTGACAGCGGACCTATGGTGATATATTCTGTCCCTTTTATATGGTGTATATCTTAATATGAATTGAACATCCTGCTTGACACAACAGTACTTTAAGAATCAAACCTAGTTTAAAAAATACTTGTGACATAATTAAGTACATTTTTAACAGGTAAAGGAGTTGTGCCTGATGAGTCACAGCTGTGTGTTTCATCTGCGAGGACCCAAGCACTGCTCAAGGCTGATGTTATCCTTTTACTTGGTGCCAGGCTCAACTGGATGTTGCATTTTGGTCAGCCACCGCGGTATGCACCGGATGTGAAAGTTATACAAGTAAGTTTGTAGTGAACTATATTATAGTAGAATGAAAGAAAAATTGTTCATTTATGATGTAAATAATAGTTTCACTGTGAATTTTAATGACCTTAGAGATTATATTACTCAGTATCATTGCTTTTTTAATGAATATGTACTGTTTTGTCAGCAAAATGTATGCTAATTTATTGTTTTTTTATACAATTATAGTAGTTTAGGCATTAAATTTATACTATTTTTGTTATAATTTACCAGAAAGTATATGCAATACTATCCTAATACTAATATTAAATATATATTTCAAAAAGCTTTTAGTAAAGATTTTATATTTGTATTTCAATTTTAGGTAGATATATGTCCAGAAGAGTTACACAACTCTGTTAAGTCAGAAGTGGCTGTACACTCTGATATAAAACCCTTTGCAGAGGCCCTATATAAGAAGTTAGCAGAGAAGAAGTTCAATTTGAACCCTAAGAACAACAGCTGGTGGCAAACATTACAAGAGAAGCAGAAGAAAAACACCGAGTTTGTTGAGGTAATTTCTTTTAAATAAATGATGTCCCTTATGAAACCACAGCCTCCTAACTGCCTCCGTAGCCTAGTGGTATTGGCGTTTGATTTAGAAACCGGAGTCGTCGGGTTCGAATCCTGCGGGACTCAACAAATTTTCGTTGATGTTTCTAGTTGGTTAGACAGTTTGGGCCGATCACCCAATTGTCTGAAAAGTAAGATGATCCATGCGTCGGAACCCGGCGGTCCACCCACCAACCCGCATTGGACCAGCGTGGTGGGATACGGTCCAAAACCCCTAATGGATAGGGGTGTATTAGGGGAGGCCTATGTCCAGCAGTGGACTATCAAAGGCTGATGATGATGATGATGATGATGATGATGATGATGAAACCACAGTGTATGAGTGATAATGAATGACACTTTGCATTATGTAAAAACAATCCTCATCATCAGCCTGCTGGTAAAAACAATCCACCACCAATTAAATGACTGATATGTATGATTTATTATATTATAAACAGACAGACAGATTTTTATATGATTGTTATAAATATACAGCCAACCAATATCATTGAATTTAACTTTTTATATCAATTTTTTTTCGCATTGAATACAATAATCTTTAGTGTTCTTGAAATAGGTAAAATGTTATTAATATGTTTGAAACGTCGAAAATAAAATTCTCATAAACACTGTTAGATTACTCTTAATCAATAACATGTAGTATTTGCGCTAATTAATGAAAACATCTCTCATTCTGACAATTATTTATCAGAAAATACATGCTTCCAGGCCCAAGCAAATGACAAAACTGTACCTTTAAATTACTATGCGGTGTTCAAGACTGTTCAAGCTAATATTCCAAAGACTCAATCATAGTTAGTGAAGGTGCCAACACAATGGACATTGGACGAGGCATTCTACTTAACAATGAACCGAGACATCGTCTTGATGCGGGCACCTTTGGTACTATGGGTGTAAGTACTTTTGTTGATTGCTGGAACACAACACACTTCTGCAATGTATAAAGTGTAGAGGTCGGTTGCATTTTCGCAACGAATGAACCTTTCTATTGAATGGCTGCTTTTATAAGTGAATATGTATATTGTTTTTATTTATCAGGTTTAACAATGTTTAAAATATTACAAACTGTTTTCGTAAGATTTTTTAAAGTAAACACCATTTTAGCCGCTTTTTAGTGGGGGAGACTTGTATTCGGGTCATCGACACGCACATGAAATCAAATGCTTTTTAGATGGTTAAAATTTTGTGTTGTCGAGTCACCAACATGCAAAATATATATATTGAGCATTTTTGAAACAGTGTTTTTGATTTTTTTTGACACTGATGTTACGCTTCCAGGCTCTTGTGTTTGGTAAGCTTGATCTAACACAGAGTTCGCGGGAAGCCACCCCTCCCCGAACTACTAGGCCAACATTTTTTCTAAAAATGAAGGCCACACGATGTTTTTCTTTGATAATTATTTTATTATAGAACCATTGTGGCATAAAATAGTTAGTACTTTACCCGAGCTAAGTGAGAGATAAAACGTTTTATGAAACAACGACGGACTCTCTTAAAGGTTAAACTAAACCAATCGCTTGGGATTGAAAATGGCACGTTCCAGTAATAGCAGAAAATTATTTTAAATGCTCATGTTTATTTTGGGTTTCGATTCTTTTTTTAACATTAATTTATTTGGATATTTTTAGTTCTTTTGTTAAAAGTTTTCCTATCAGCAGTTTCTATTAATGCGTTTTTTTTTAAATGAGTAACAAATGTATCGGATGTTTTCTTATTACCTTGTTATTTTGGCTCTTTTAGGTAGGACCAGGTTTTGCAGTGGCTGCCGCAATGTGGTGTCGCGACCATGCTCCCAACAAACGGGTAATTTGTGTCGAAGGAGATTCCGCTTTTGGCTTCTCTGGTAAGTCAAGAATGTAATACATATACATTAACTCTTGATACCAAATAATATATAAAAATATTTTGAGGAAATTTATTCTGACCTAAATATTTTGTATGCATTTAAATTGTTGATTTTGTCTATTACTTATTATTATGTTATTAAACGTGAAATCTCTTTTCAAGGTATGGAAATAGAAACAATGTTCCGTTACAAGTTACCAGTAATTATTGTTATTGTTAATAACAATGGAATATATAGCGGGTTCGACAAAAACACTATGCAAGAAATTCAGTCCTATGGTGACGTTGCTCAAAGGTAAATATGTATACCTTAAACTACAAAGAGAACTATATAAAAAAGTATTTTTTTTTTATATATAGCACAAGTTCTTATTGATAAATTGTCACCAAAGTATCAATCACCAAAAATGCTAAGTTTGTGTTCCATTAAGCAAACACAACAATAAAAATAGTCCTTGAGTCTTCATAATACGAAATAAGTCGTCACTTATAAAGTTTTGAGTTACACTCACATAAAACTCACTACGACAGATATAGTGGAGCGTTGTAAGGCATAAAAATAGTAAAATCTCGGAACCCAAGGCCAGTCAATGAATCTGTATAATAAGTGTTTCGGTTTGACTACATTATTGAAACCTCAAATAAAAAAGTTTAAAAAAAATTAATTCGATTACAAAATTTTTAACAACAGTTTACTGAAAAATAAGAGACAAAAGGGGGAAAAATGATTACAGTAAAGGTTTTTATTTTCTATGAGATAAATTATGTTTGCAGAGTAACTTGGATAATTGTTTGTTATATTTTCGTAAAAAAAAATTATTAACCAAGAACAAATATTATTAACTGTATACATTACTGTTCATTATTCTGGTAGTCGATTTCGTTGTTGTAGATTGTGGGTGAAGGATTAGTACAGCAACCATTGCATTCTAAGCAAGCTGCAGTCCAATTTAATCTACTTTACCTGCACCCACTAGATGCTCCACATCTTATTTTGCATGCGCAAAAATTATTTATAACGAAGATTCTGGAGCCGGTCGCTGCGGCATTATTTGCGTATCAATATTCCACGTTCATGTATCCTCCAACCCCATTCTTCTGGTGATATTTCTCTTCCGAGCCATGTTTAAATTTGTAAAAATTCTCTTTTAAAGTGTCGAAACGCGGCATCTGCAGTAGGTGGTAAAACGGCCGTTTAACGCAGGTATTTTTGGGAGTTGCTTTCAAAAAAGAGCTTTATCTTAATACATTAAGGTCATTATAATATTTTTGGAGGGCATCGTATAAAGCAAGAGTGCATGTAACACCAGCCTTTAAAATTTTATCGAGTTTTTTCGCAGTCTTGTCGTAACATTTTGTAAATCAATTCATTTTTTAAAATTATTTGTAAACTTTTTTGCCACGTTGGAAAAAAGCTGACGTCGTGTCCACAGCCTGTAAATGGATTAAATGACAATATGCTCTTTATACTTTGGTAATATTTTTTCTAAACGCTTAGAAGAGTATGCTCTTTGCGGTATTTTTGCCTTTGGAAGGTTTTCGAAAATAAATTCATCGAAAAAAAAAAATCGGAACGTTTAGTAGTGAAATAACCTACTGTTTTGAAACTCTTCTAGGTCCATTTTGGGTACATAATTCGTGCATGTCTTGCAAGTACAGTTGCGCAGACGTTGCATACGGAAAATGTCCAGATGTATGAAAGTATTGAATCACCTTCTCAATAATTTTTTAAGGCTAGCAAGTTGCCGCGTGTACTATTCTGTTAGTGCTCGCGCAAACAACACCTAACAGCTGCTGTTGTCCCCTCTATTCGCCTCCATACCCTTCATCATAATACCTGCAGTCCCTTCAGACCCAAGATCAAGTTTGCAAAAGTTCTTCTTTTTAAAATTTAACTTTAAATTAATATAAATAAAGGAAAACTGAAAAAGTTAATAATTATTTTTAACAATAAAAAAAATAAGATCGCACAATTTTTTTTTAACATTTTTCTATATACTATTAAAAACACATTTCCAAAATTTATTTAAAGATTCATTTACTGGCCCTGGATTCCGAGGTTTAAACCTTACGGCGCTCCACTAATAGGGCGCTATCTAAAAAAGTGGGACGAAGTGATCGTTCAGAAAATAAGCGGCATTTTCAAAAATCAAAGCGTCGAAGACGGCGACCATGAAACTAACATACGTTACGCAAACTATGTTTTTATTACATTTGGTCGTAAATAAATTAAATCCAGGGCTAAGAATAAATATAAACAATTAAATTATGAATTATTTTAAACCTTAAGCCTTGCAGATTATAACTTGACCTTCTAAAAAGATTAATAAAAAGAAATTAAAAGCTGGGGTTGTGAGTGTGATCATTGTAAATGCTTTGAAATGCGGAAATTTAAAGCATTCCAATTTTTTTGACTTTACTTGACCTAAAGTTAATCATTGTACTATATTTTATCAATATAAAAAAAATAAGTTCTATAAACTAGAAGTCTAGCGGAAAGTTAAAGAACTCATGTTTACTTTGCCTACAATAGTAAATTACCTACATCAATAAAAATTCATATTTTACATTTATTTCAGTACTCCACCGACAGCATTGACATGTGAAGTTCGATATGAGAAAATGATGGAAATGTTCGGCGAGACTGGACATCTTTGTCGCACAGTTAAGGCGATTGAGACAGCCCTCAAAAAGGCTGTGACAGTTGTAGACAGACCAAGCATTATAAATATTCTTATTAATCCACAGTCCAACAGAAAACCACAAACTTTCAACTGGCTTACTGAATCTAAACTGTGATAAACTTTGTATTTATAAGGAAAAGTCTATATTATTATAAATATATTATAATTATGACATTGGTGCTTTATACTTTTATACACATATTGGGGTTGGTGTAAATAAGAAACGGGTGTTTGTCCATATTGTCTGTAATTGAATTACTTATTTCACATCACATGTTTGTATATGGTGAACTTAAAAATATTTATTAAATACAATTTATAAACTAAATCCCTGTATTATCATTTAAACTCTGTAAGCAAAATTAATCTGCTGTGTTGATTGTCTTAAGCAAAACAAATATTTGATTGGTTTTTACATTTTGCTGAGACATCCAATTAAAAAATTTTCTATCACAGTTTGCGCTGAAAACAAAAGGAAGTATTTTTCAATCACCACCATTAGATAGAATCCTTAAACAATATTTAATTACTGCAGAGGCAATAAATATTAAATGCATTTTGCCAAACAAGGAAACTTGATGTATGAACTCAGCTTAACCCTAACCAATATTAGAAAAAAATATTTAGTAATAAGGTTTTGTTTTGTTTGCCTTTACAGTAAAATATAACAAGTTAGGCTTTTATCATATAACAGGTTTTCTAAAAAACAATTCTCTACTAAAAAGGCAGACTTTAATTATAAAATTTTGTATTAGAATTTATTAATGAAAAGCTGAATTATATATTTGTACTGTTATCATATCTTACCCAGTTTGCAGTTGTTGGAAGTAGTAAGTGTATAAGCATCTTGATCATAATCATTAGTAAGAGTAAGATCGGCACCTCTTATGAGGAGTTCATTACAAGTGTATGGAAAGTCTGCCGCTGCTGCATACATGAGAGCTGTGCTGCCAGACTGGAAAGAAAGAAAAACAATGATCATATCTTAATCATTGTAACTAGTAGATATGCTTCTTGCAATTTAATTTTATATAAAGAAAAAAGATCTTTCTTTTTTCTTAATATTTATTTGGCACAAATGTAAGATAAGTTTTACATGTCAAGTTAAATATACATCAATAAAAAACTGTTTGGTACCAAATTGCTTTCCACTCAGCTTTCCACATTATAGCATTCTATGCTTGAAATAAAAACAATTTAGGTTCTATAAGTGAAACACTAATATTTGACTGAAAACACCAATTGAGGCATACAAAACCATTTACATTGTAGATTAATACACTCTGCTTCTTAACAAGGAAATAGCAATATTCTTGATAATTTATATGGTACCTACATTGCTCTTATATTAGTCAATATTTAAGAGAAGTTTAGCTACCATAACATATTAAAATTGTTACTTACATCATCCTGTATGTCAGCATCAGCACCCTCATTCAAAAGAAACTTCACAACCTCATGGTGCCCACCAGCTGCAGCTAGATGTAATGCTGTCTCACCTTCTGGGCCTCTCATGTTCACATCAGCACCACTCCTGGTCAAGAATAATAATAATTGAAACATGTTTAAACTAATATGGATTTTTTGTAAACTGTAACATAAAAGTATAATTTAAAAAGCCGAATTTATAAATATGTAATTCAATTTTCATAATAAATTATGAAGCAAGAGAACAATGATAAGGAAGTATAAAATCCAATGGACAACCTAAGAAGTACTTGTAAAGAAAGATGGTCAGCACTAAGAACAAAGGAAAGTAGATCGTGAATTTGTTACCACACAAGATCTTGACAACTATTTAATTGGCCGTAACTAGCGGCCCAATGTAGTGCGGTGAGCCCGTGTTCATCAGTAATATCAACATATTGCTCCAGTTTCACGTCTTCCCGAGTTATTTCTCCGCGCCCAGCCTTTGCGTGAAAGCTACAGTCGGGTTGAGGCAATTCAGGAACTCGCGCCTGCGTATTACCTACAATAATGACCTTGAATAGTTTAAAACTTTCAATAGTGTCAAATAAATTAAGTAGTCAATATTACATAAAAATCTCGATGATGACTAAATATGTTTCAAAAGCAATATTACCTCTTTGTAAATTAGTTAACGCATTGCATTGGACTGATTTGTACGGAGTAAACGCACTTTTGCGTATTCCATTTAAATTGGGCGCCCATCGCTGGTATCCACCGCTACCACTTTTACTACTGTCTTGGCTGCCTGAATCAAACTCATACTTAAAACTGTCTACATTATCTTGCTTCTCTTGTTTAATATCAATATTTTTGCTTTCGTGCTTGACAGCAGCCGCAGCAACACCTTCTTCCATTTTTACCATAGACAATTAGTTTACAGCTACAGCAAATGTTTGCGCGTATAAAGTAAGATATAAGTTTTACCATATTGCAACTGATGTTAAGTGTTTATTTTTTTAAATGTTTCCAATGTAGTAATATATATGGCTACAGCAGATATTAAAAAAAAACTTTGTATATTTAATAGATACCTTAGTGATTTTTTATGCTTTCTCACACCAAATAGGGACTCGAAGTTAACACTCCTTTATTTAAATCATGGATTTTTTGACTAAAAAAAAATACATATATGTATGTTACCTAGTTGATCCTCCTAGTGCTGAGAATTTGATCTTTCTTTTTTTTAATGGTATATAGTGGCACTCATGTGGTCTCAGGTCGCAGTTTTATATTATAATTTAGGTATATATTCTTGTGGGCGGTCAAGAACTGCCATGCGAACCCTGAGTCAGAAACTTAGTAAGCAGGCAGATTACTTTAGGAGATTTTATGAATGGGGCGTCTGTAAGGTTTGATATATATGGTTTCTTTTGGTTTAATTAATTTTTGTATGACATTTTTCTGAATTTTTATTGGTAGTATTTATTAGATCATTGTATTATTCACATTTTTCAAAAATGTCAATCAAATATAAAAAGTATATAAATTGTCTATGTATACTTTCAGTTTAAATTTCAAATCCAACTTAAACTCTCATAATTTTGTATAATTTTATATTTCATACATTAAGTGATTATAATTGTTGTTTTCTGATTGAAACTACAATTAAAGTGTTTGAGTATTTTTTCGTTTTCATATGAGTTTTTAAAAATGTCTGTGAGTGGACAGCAACAACTGCAGTTGTTACAGCAAGAATTACAAAACGAATTAACATCTTCAAATCAGCTTTTGAGACTAATGTATGTTTAATTAACGTAAAAATAATTTGGAAACCGAATTATATATTTATTCATCATTAAGGACCATATATTTTGTTTTAGATCCATTGAACTACAAAAAATAAAACAGTTCACGTCTGGTGGGGAAGAGTTCGAAAATACCATAGTTCAGGTAATTTTTAACATAATAATTAATGAGTTAAAAAATATGTATTAATAAATACTCAATTTCTCTAAGGGAGTTAATTATTAGTTGCATAGAAAGCAAAATTTACTGCACACATCACCTTCATATATCACATACCTGTACCCGTACCTTTAATGGATACTTAATATTTCTCTTAATATATCAAACATTAATTTTGCAAACATGATTATATAAGTGATGATGGTCTGAAGTTTAGAACCGCTTAGGCTGTTACATCTTATAGTAGTTAGCAAACATCATATTAATTAGTGATTTTATTACTTTTATGACAAAAAAATGATTGAATATCTAATTTATTAACGCAAGTTGTGCTTGGAATTGTATATTATTGCTGCTTTAATTGTAGATATGACAATAATAAAACAATGAATATTTCAGAATGTGTCACTCATTGAGAAGGTTGTCAAATATTCAAAAAATTGATTTAAATAAATCATCCTATAACAGGAGATTGTGAATAATTTTTTTTCAAAGGAGATAGAAGTATGTGTATTTTAAGAAAATTTTATATCTATTCCATAAGCTGAAATAAAATATGTTTTCAATTTCATATTTTTTATTTATACATCTTTTATCTACTTAACATTTAACAGAACTATAATGTTGTAAGTATCATGTTCAACATGCTTCAGACTAATACAGAAGTTATAATAAAAAACAGTGAAGTTCGGTATACTTTTAGATTATTAACTTGAGCATTTCATAACAGTTCTTGCATCTGAAGTAGAAATTTTATTAAACTATTACATTATTTATAACATTGTATAGAATTAGTTAAAACACTTACAAAGGTTTGGTTCTCTGACCTACCAAATATTTGTGCACAATAATGACTGTTTGGTCATCCAATACGAAAGAATTTTAATCAATCACCAAATCGGTGTACAAAACAATATTGTGGTTAGCCATAAAGGATATTTTCCTAGTAATCCAATTATTTTTAAGAATTTTTTTAGTACATGTTAAAAGCCATTTTCCTTAAATGTTAAATAAAAAAAGTATAAGTTTTTTAACATGTACTCACTATATTCTATTAATTTATGGCGCAATTACATTATCTACAACTAAG
The DNA here is from genome assembly GCA_029286875.1 of Lamproptera curius. NCBI lineage: Eukaryota > Metazoa > Arthropoda > Insecta > Lepidoptera > Papilionidae > Lamproptera > Lamproptera curius. Next base: position 3,242,363 of record JAGSMT010000036.1, on the reverse strand, counting down.
ATGAACTGATAAATATAAGAGTACAAGAGTTAACAATTGTTTAGGTATTGTTATATATCAGTAACAACTTATAACTTACACTACAAAATATTAGATAAAAATAACATGTTAACTATTGTTAAATTTACAGTTAATAATTGACATTTTATTTCATAACTTAAATATTTAAAAATCCTTCAATATCATCAAATATCTCTCAACAGCTAATGTTTCCATTCTTTGTTGGAGATATATAAAATAACAAACTATGCTTCTACAAACTAAAGTAATATAACAATATTTCTGGTTGATGTAAACAACGCTAATAATGTTTAGAAATTTATACTGTCTACTTTGGTGGAATATTACGAATTTCAGAGATTAACTGAGTATATAAAAATGTATGTTTACAAGTATACAGATCGCTTGGAAATGGCCTTTATAATTAAGCCAGCAACATATGGTAACAGCTTACAGACTAGATACATATAGGTAAGTTTAACGATTATAGTTGAAAGATTGCAGTCTTCTCTTTAAACCTTTGCCTCCGCAATGCTTTCTCTTCAGCCTCGCGTCGCTTTTCTTCCTGTTCTTGTATTATCTCGTCGTGGAATTTGTTCTTTTTCGCTAGCTCCTCTATTTTTGCCTCGAAGAAGTTCTTGGCCCCATTGACACCCACTTGGTCGACGTTGATTTCTGTGAGACGTGCTAGTGCCTCCAGACCGGAGTCCATTTCGAGTTCACCCAATCGCGCTTTTCTAGAAACGACAAGAGAAAGAATTTCTCGTTGATCAAAATTCATCAAAGCCTGTGTTTATTTGAATTTTCGTATTATTAGTTACATCCGCTCAGTAGTAATCGTAATGTAAGAAAAATAATACTATAACTAAAAAAAAATAGCTACATTAGACTCGGAAATAAAGTAAACCAAGTCTTTAGTTAAACTCAAATATCGCAAAAACTCGGAAGTTCTTATTGTCAAACCATTGCTGGAGGATTGATCAAGGCCGCTGTCCACCAATGACGGCGTTCATTTCTGGCGCCCTAGGTGTTTGAAACAAGACCTTGTTACGTAAATTAGAATATAGTAAATAATAATTTTGAATAGAATCCTTTACATTGCTCTTTCGACAAATACTGCTATTAAGACAATTGAGAAAAAATAAATAATTCTTACACTGTAACGTATCTTTAATTCAACCTACGACTTGGTTTGTATAAGAGGTACCAGTAGGTCACGACGCTAATAATAATTACACGTACGTTATACAATATAAATGTCTGTAGTCTATTTACCTTCTGCACTTTAACGTGGCAAGAAATGAGCGAAGGTCAAATGTACTTCGTTTAAAAAATCGCCTTATAAGACAATATACATTTTATAGAGCGCTTTTGTAACAGAGGTTTTAATAAGGAAAACGTTTTGTTTTTATGCAAAGATCTTGTCGGTTCCCGCTGGTAACGAGGTCGGAGGAATTGATTAAGTACCTATATATCTCAAGCAAATCATATTTAATTAATGAAATAATTGCCAGATGAAACTGAAATGCCGTATTTTTCGCATTTATGCCCAATTTAAACTTCCGATTTTTCTATAAACGCAATCTTTAACCTAATTACTATTTATTGCTGTAAGTCGTAAATTAATTCTCTCAACAATTTGAAATCATTACGACGTGGTTAATATTAAATGGGACCGTCGTTATGTTAATGCTAGAAATTAATCTTTTTTTTAAGAGTCTCACCAATACTTAGGCGATAAAGATTGAATTTTAGGTACCACAGTATTCAAACTAGGCTATTTCTATCAAAAATTATGATAAGATGTGGCAATTATGTAGCAAATGTTTAACTGTTCATATTTATTCATAATATTTGTTTCAACACCTTCATCAAACTAACTCAGATGTGTACTTTTATAGAATATTATTATATTATCACTCTGTAATACTATAACATTCGCTATTCTATATTAAAATATAGAGATTATTATTCTACATACCTGTATATTAACATAAACTCTCTGAAACTGATCTTGTTGTCGCCGTCCTCGTCGACTTCCGCTATCATTGCCTTTAGCCCCAAGTGAGTCTGTGGGGCGCCCAATCGCTCCATCATTCGCTTCACTTCCGTCAAATCAAGGAAACCGTCGCGCCCTTCGTCAAATCTGTAAATTATGGCATATTATATTTTATTATTCCTTTTGTTTACGTTATTATTATACATATCAACAGACAGACTACCCGTAAATCTATTTTCACGGGTAGTCTGTCTTTGATGAGCTGGAAAGAGTCCGAAACGTCGTAAATAAATATAAAGAATATTTACACCTAAAATCCGTAATGTGTGGATTTTATATAGACTTTGTATTATTACTTCTGCGGTTTTTCTTTATAAGGTTTAATTTTAATAAGCATTTATTTTTTTAGAATTTTTATGAATCTAATTGTAATTCAACTATACAAATAAATTAAATTGGAGTGTCTGTTTCTAACATCTAAATAACAGTTTTTAAATGATTAATTTTATAACTGATTGATTTAACAACAGAAGACTTCGTCTTAATTTTCGCCTGTCTGTGACTTTTCTAGAAAAAATATCTGTAATTGACCGAGTAACTTAGCCTAAGTTACATTTTTTTAATGTAAAATTTTTTAATTATATATAATAATATCACGGGGACGAAGTCGAAGGCAACAGCTAGTTATCGAAAATAATAATAAAGTGAATTGCTTAAGCTTTTAAAGAGTATGCTTAGGATAAAACTTAATTTTCAATTTTAATTTCAAACCGATTTCTCATATAAAAACAGTTATGGCTATATCAGGTGTCTTCAACAGACATTTAACTCTGTATATGTGTAAATGGGTTTATAATGTAAATAAATATTAAAGTACCTATTCGTAGGGCGTTATGCTATATTTTATTTGTATATCCTCCATCTTAATATCAATAGACAGCTGCGACCCCAAATGTGTTTTTTATTTATAACGAACATCAAAAAGTTGTCATCAATAATGATAATTATTTTAAATCAATATTCAAGAACATAGCTTAAATTCTACCAAAAACCTATTCCTGTATTGGTAACAGAACCGACAAAACAATATTTTAAACACAATGCCTAACTGTGCAACCATATGTGCGTAGACTTTAAATAAACTAACCTACTGTCTGAATAACGTTGCCTAAGGCCTACCATGTGATACCGCAAGTAAAACAACGCTATATATAGGTATCTATAGGTGTGAAGGACAGTATAATAAGTATAGTTATTAAGTTTTCTAATGAAAGTGTCACTGCAAGGTGAATGTTTCACATACTACACTTTCCCCAGGCACTGAGTGATATCATTGTTTCTAATGGCAATCTTATTACCACTAGCCTCATTATTACAACAGAAAAAAACACTTTAATCACTATAAAGTCTCACAACCTTAATTTCGCCAATTATATTGACCTCAAATAGAAGTCGCGGAATAGTTTCCATTCCTTAACATATTTTTTATTGCTAGTGCTCGCTGTTTATTTGAATGAATGTGAATTTAACTATAGCCATCCATCAGAGTCGTGAGAATTTTAGCGTGAAGAGTAATTACATAAAATGTATAAGACTTAACAATTTCGGGTGTTTTTATGAGCATTAATAACGCTTTATATTGTTACACAATATGTCATTAAATCCATGGTCTATTAATTTCTGAACTAGTTTTAAGAAATAAAAATTATTGCTACAGATGCAAAAAAGTGTTTTAAAATCGCTTGTTGATTGTTCTTTTTGAAAATTTAGGCGTTAAATTTTTACATGAATTAATAAACTTTTTAAGTACTATAGTTATTGCTCCAAGTGATAAGATATTATCGAATTATCAATGTACGTTTACAATTAAGGTCGATTAAAAAATCTATAGGCATATTCCATTCCGATCTCTGATCTGAAACAATTACCCGCCACCCCTCTTTCCGTTTAGCGATGCGCCATGGCTTATATCTTTAATCACAGGAAATAAAGCAAACAATATAACTACATCCTTCCAGGGCAACCAGTACAAAACGGGGCTATTGTAATACAAAGTAAAGCTATACGCGTTGCGGTGTCAATATCCTATTCAAAAGGAGTACGCCGCGACAAACTATCCGCTTTTGTAGTGCACTGGCAAAAACATGTAACGCAAGTAACCATAGCAAACTGTGACACCTTCACATATCGCATTGTCTCACTTTGACATCTGTCAAACTATTCTATATGTCAGGTCCCAACCTGGAAACTGACAATACAGTACGTTTGTTCTGTAACGTTTTGCCAATAGCCTAGAAACCCGCTTTATGGTGTGCTTTTTAATTTTACAAACAATCACACGCCAGACTTTGTGGCAATTAGACTAGTTATGTAACGGCAGTGCGTTGTTGCTCGCGTCACAAGTGGATTATGCTGAGACTCCATTAAAAAAATTATGCATGCATACGGAGCGAGCATTTGTGTAATACAGTCAATTTATTTTTCATAATTTGATATTTTCTATGTGTATCAGGTATCTTAAAACATTAATTTTTTTACATGAATCACTTGTATAAATTAAAAAACACGAGTAAAAACCCAAAGGACGTATAAAGTAACTTCATTTCACACAACTTAACAAAAATTAGCTTATATAATACGGTTAGTTATGAATGAATTAGTTTAATCGAAAATTAAAATAAAGTATAATATTACGTTTCAACGTCGGTTTGTATTTGAAATAATAAAATAATGATTCTAACCGTAAAAAAAAGGAAAATTTAGTTGTATAATTGTTATTCTTCTAAACTTCTTATAATTTTTAATAAATTATTCGAGCCTTAAAGAATATTATGTTTGTTATTTATTACTACAAACGCCGAGACATAAAATAAGATAATGCCACGATATTCAACTGGTCGTCCCTTCTATATATATACATTCAGCCATTTCCGTGAATTAAATTCACTTAAAAAACACACAGAACAGCAAATGTTAATTCATATCAGCAGCGAGAGTTGTTCTTATCCGACAAAAACTGCTTCGGTTGCAACTAACTCCATTCCTTACTAGATTCCATTTTTGATGCACTGACGAGTTCCGCTTTTCACTTTCGTTCTCAAAACAGGAAGGGATTGCGTGTTGTGCCCGTAGTTTGCGTTTCGCTGGCGCAATTTATTATAGTTCGACCCAAATTTCGTTTATAACCGAATATCGGGTGTCGGTAAATTGGGGTCGGTGATGATAAAATGGCAGCGCCCTAATAACTCGGCATACTAAACCTAACACTATGATCTTTTGACCGTTTCTCGTAAAGCTAATTGGAGTACGCTCTTGAGATTGTGCCTGTTCTGATATTATCAAAATATTGTACCCTAATTAATCTCATAAATGACATACATTGGTTATCTATGTATTTTTAAATAGATGATCATATTGTGGTATATACCTACATACATTGTAGAGTATCTTGGACTCTATTATGGCTACCGTAAATAAATATTTTAGCCTACTTTAAGGAATTTCATCTGCTTTGTGTGGCATTGACAAATAAAGATTATGTCAATTAATCAATGATTAGTTTTAATTATCATCATTAAAGTTAGTATTAATGCAGCTATTTAAAGCTTCGCAAATAAAATAATGGTGAAAACATAAATGTATACTTGGGTTTTAAGTGTCTAAAACCCAACCAAGATGCTTAGATAATACAGCGGGGTGGCTGCTCTCAAGTGTAACCCACTTTACAAAATTTATTTTCATTTCTGTGTCAAGTTATACACGGACATAAAAATGCTAAGTTATCACGAAGTGTTGCAAAAATTATGTTTTCTTACTCTAAAGACCATTTGAAAACCGTTAGGCTGTATTGAAGAAAGATAGGATGGAGTTTAACAAGCATATAGATTTTCTTCTACTTGGCCATTTTTGAAACTAATCATGGGTTCGGCTTTTAATTCACTAAGTATTATAGTTTGAGGTAAATTAGAATCCGAGATGCACTTTGCATTCTACGATAAATAAGGTTTTCCTTTAAAGGTACCGATGTTCTTTAATAACAACTAAATATAGTCTTGAGAACTAGAAACAACTTCTTTCACTTGCCGGGTAATTAGGTGATCGGCGCATATTGCCATAACGAACCACAAAACAACAATAATACGTAGTAATATACAATATAGATTACAACATATTCTAGCTAGTAGCTTTAAACATGTTTCTTTAATTGTATATTAGGTATATTAGCATGCGCTCGGACCAGGAAAATGAAAACTCACCCTGCGACATCAGAAATAAAGGCGAGTCTATGACATCACCATCATGGAGAGGACTTTCCTATAAGCACACTCCAAATACCTTTTTACACGTTTTACTTAATATTTTAAGTATTTTTTTATTTAGCTTTATTCTAGAACAGTAAAAGTAATTCACAAACAAAGCGTGCAATTCGATCGGGACGAGTACATCTGACCCACACAAGATGTTCTTATGGTAGTAGAAAATGATGTACCGGTTTGAACTATACACTATATAATATATAATACTAATCTGGTCAAAGAATGCCGATGGTGGATGGACGTATGCACGTCTGGAATAAACCTAAAAAGGCAAGAAGATAGAATAACTCATATGCTCTATTTAATTTTTTTAAAATTCAATATTAAAAATACAATGTTTGTAAAACAGTTTATTTAACATAGACATGTTTAACCTTAAGTTATAACAAAAATATCTTATGTAAAATAAGAAACTTAAGAAATGGTGGCATTCGAGCTCATATGGGTCGTAGGCAAATATTTAGTCATCAAATTTGTTATTTCCTCATAAGAATAAAATATTAGTATACTTATTATTCTTTTTGTTAACTGTTCAGTTACGCAATACTCGATATTTTTTGAATATGAAAATAAATATTCATTTCTAATCTGGTTTTGAAGACTGCATTTAATAACTGATATTTAATAATATTGTTCCTTCCGGTAAAAATAAAAGTTCTCTAACAACATCTTGTCGAGTAATATGTATGTACTGCTTTTCTACTACAAAAGGAGGTGAAAGTTTGAATAACAGCGTGGTATTTAAATAAAATACCGCTTCATAAGTTAAAATTTAAATATTTTTCCTTCGTTCGTTTTCGAATTTGGAGATTTTCAAAAACGTATGCTACAAAATTTACTTTACATAACATTGGTTAAGAAGCTATTTGGACATTGATCTTAAGCGAACAAATGTAATACTTTTTTTATATTGTAGTAATACAAATACGTTCTTACACTTAACTAAACTTCTATATGTATAGAAATATATGACCCATGACGCGATATTTGAAACACGAAAACAAGAAACAAGAATAGCCGCTTTGAAAAAGCCTTTGTGGTCGCTCCGAAAAGGGTGTTTGCATTTTGCGTGTCTCATATTTACGCGCATTCTAGCAGTCATCATAATGATAGTCGTCGGGCCTTGTTCATCATCAAAATCAGTCTTCATCGGTGAGAAGAGCAGAGCAGCTACGTCCGTAGTCCTGCGGGACGCGCGGGGCGAAAGCCAGATCGTCTTATGTCTTAGGTGATTGAGATTTGCTTAGTCTTAAGGATTTGAGTTCGGGGAATGCAGTCCGTAACCTGTGATCAAACATGAAAGAATGCCACGAGCATTTAGGATGCGTAGGTTAATTTAAAATCGCCTAGGATCATCGAACTCCGGTATATGAACCGAGACTCCAGCGATCGGTTGACTGTCTAATCGGTTGCTGGCGGCGGTGAGAATCGTCCTGGAACGTGGGTGTACGCGGTGTGTTGGTCTCGCTGAGCTTTTGAGCTCTTGCTAACCCCATACTGATATGTACAGTGTCGTGTGTGTTCTTCGCCCGGGTCTAAAGTAAATTACGCCTGCGACGTTTTTTGGTAGCGGCGTCTGGGTCTGGGTGATAGTTTGCTGCGATTACCATCAGAGGGTATTTCGCATTTCCATTCTATCGAGGAGTCGTAGAGGTTAGGCAGAGCGGCCTACGGATACCGGCTCTCCTCTTTCCGGCGGGGCCGCACTGCTGATGCGGTTTGAAGGAGACGTAGGAGGGGCTCCTGGCTCTCATAGCTTCTGGATGGCAGTTTCTTCTGCCGCCCAGATGTAGGGAAGTGGCATTTATTTGTGACATAAGCAGCTTTTCTCCTAACATCTTTAATATGATAACCTCTTTGATATGAAAAAAGGTCATGGCAGGCATATATAAGCTGCGCGTCATGGGCAGACAGTGCTGCCCTCGCGCCGTGTAGCGCTAACGGACATTTATTAAAGGAGTTAAACCATCTTTACTCGCGTAACTCATAACTTACGTATAATATACGATTCGTCTACAATACCGAGTTTTACTACACTTACTAAAATATTATAGTTTATTTGTAAAAAAGTATTTTTATTACTTTGTAGAAGTGCAATTGATTGTAATGAGTTTCTTGGTGTGTTTTATTGCCATAAGTTTTTGAAATGAAAAGGTAAGTAACGTCAACTGAACATTATTGTTTAATATTAAGACATTTTATCAAAACTCTTCATCTCCCAATTACTATGCAAAAATTAGAATAGGATGACATTAAAAAAAAACATTTAAACCAATAAATTAATAAGATTTCTATTAATACTTTCTGTTGCTTTCCCGAATACTATACATGATATATAATATTTTTTTACGGACAATACGCCAGACGGAAGAGCAACAATTTTTGTATCTTCTTTTTCAGCACAAACAAATATGAAGGTTTGCTTTAATGATGTATCTCCAATCTAAAAACATTAGCCATTACAAAAGGTAAAATATGACTAATTTTGTCAATACTTGAAGCCATTCAAAATTTTAATTATAAAGGAAATGATATAAGTGTGCTCGTTTTCGTAAGACTATGACATAAGCTTATTCAAATATTCTGCAATAGTAACATCGGCATGTAAACTGATATTTAATTAATTATTCGTGTCGCCTATCGTTTCTATATAATTTACATGTGTCCGCGTGTTTACTCAGTCTATTTAATTTTTTTATTGCTATATAAATATAAATCTGATCTACCATATAGATAATTTTATCGGTATTATTGCCGCGTACTTCAAATTTTAACACAAAATATGTTTTTTTTCATTAAAAGATAAAATCTAATAAATAAACTAAATAGTAAAAGGAAATGCTCATATTATTTTTGGATATTTAGCTATTAACATTGTCCGGTTGGTGTAGAAATATGGTAGAAGTATATGTCTCTAGCGACAATATCGGAGTTCCGTCGTGAACGTGGGGGTCGCTTAAAATACGCACGGTCAATAAGTCTCCCGCGCAGCCCATCGTTGTTTGTTTCGTTTTTAGCGTTCCAAAATTTTGTTTATGTTTACCTTTTGCTTGTTTAACGTTTTATTGTTTAAACTTTCGATTGGTTAGTACCGCGTTCGCTTGTGCTAATGCACATTTACGATGCCGTGGAAAATTTTTACGAATATTTAGTTCAAATCTGATCTGTTGGTTTTCTTTATTATACATTTATTTTATTTAAAAATGTCTAGGTTAAATATTTTATTATGAAATAGAATAGTCACAGTTCAAAACAATTTTGCTAATATTTTAAATGTTTTTTTTTTCTTGTAAACGTTGGTATGTACAGTTAGAGAGTTAAAATAAAGTTTGTATTTTATAAACAGTTGCCATTTCAGAAACAAAACATTCATAAAATAGAAAGACACCGTCATTTTTAAACGTAAAGATGTAACAAACAATATCAATATTTATCGCAATGTTACACCTAAGTACCATAAAACTAGTTAATAAACATGGTATGTATGAAGTTATATATTAAGATAAAGTTAAAAGTATTTTGCTAGTTAGATATAAAGACAAGGCAATATTTAAATATCATTAGATAAAGTATCGACAAAATTTTGTCAAAGTTTTCAAACAATTTCAAGAAACAGAGATAAAGTAAATTGTAAAATAATGTTATGTAGAACATTGACGATAACCTTAGTTTTATTTTTAAACAATAATTGACATGTAAAGTGCAAAATAAACGTACAGTTTTATTAAAATAATATTGTCAAAATAATGCTATCATATCGGTTTTATGTCATATTCATCTTAAACATTTAATAATTTTAAGCTCTCGGATTTAACGTAAATATTTAACTTTTTTATTACCGTCGTTTTAGATTTGTTTGCAGCAGATATGGTCACAAAAAAACTAAAATTTAATTATAATTAGGACAAAAAACAGTTCATCACCAACGTCATCAGCTTATGTCAGTCCACTGCTTGACATAGGCCTCCCCCAATACAAGGCTTTTCCATCAGGGGGATTTCGGCCCGTATTCCACCACACTGATTCAATGCTTGTTGCTGGGTGGACAGACTTTTTACATGCCCATCCGACGCATAAATCATGTCAGTTAATGTTAATTTTTATTTATAATGTGTTGTGCTGTCGTAAAATCAAGTGGGTAGTCGTTGACATTTGTTTAAAATCCTTTATTTTCCTTTAATGTATACTCAGGTGTTTTTGTGTACTTAACCTTATCTTCGGGCAATGCCTACCTATATGTTATCGCGGCTCAACATTACGTCTGTTATACCGACATAATTTATCCGAAGTACTGTACTGCCGTACGCGTTTCATTGCGCACTTATCTTAATTTATTGGAAACATGACAAATGGTACTAAACGGAAACCGTTAATTTTAGTTGCTAATTAAAACGAGCCGTGGGGAGTTATTGCGACAATACCAATACGCCTTGCGTTTCACAGATAAAATATGACGTTAAGGCAGAATGAATTTTTGTTTTATGCATATATAAAAAAAAATCATTTCCGTCAAATACTTTTCACTTTAGCATTCAAAGGCGTATGCTTAGAAAAGTAAACTTTCCATGGAATACGAACATAATAAAATGGAATTAGGGTAAAAATACTTCGTATATAATTGACATCGTCGTTATAACAATTTAAATGCTTTGATAATAACTTAAAGAAAAATTTCTTAACTACGGTTTCCATTAGTCAGTATGACGTTGATTCATTGAGGAAACATGATGAATCAGCACCGCTTGTTTACACGTATTATATAAAAATGGATACGCGTTAATGTTATGACTAAACCGGAATTAGAATATCGAATTGGCGGCAAGGGAAATATTGCGTTTACGCGGCAAACTTTTAAACGCGCCCCGCAGTTCACTGACTCATCTCGAACCCGACGGGGCATTGATTTTGTCGCGCGGTATCAATGCGATACTGCCAGTGCACATTGTACTTCCTTCCAAACAAAATGCAATCAATTTTCAACATAACGTTGGCTTCTTCACGACCGTCTAATGACGAACATGAAAATCGATCGAAATTTTGTATGACAAACTTAACTATAAAAATATATTATAGAATGATTTAAAATATAAGGATGGTTGTTTTTATTTTTTTTAATCTTATGAATGTACCTATTGTTTGTTGTCCGTTTAATAAACAATGGTCGTTTAGAAATAAACAATAAAACTGGTTTATACCATTTGGATTGTTAAGAAATGTTTTATTATGCATTTATTTATATTTCTTAAATGAATGCAACCTCCCAACATGATACGCGTAAAAATGAATAAATAAATAAATTGATTACTTGATATAGTTAGGTTTTGACTTTCGCGCAGAATAAGAAGCCGGTATTGATTGAATGCTCAATTTTGACGATTAAAACCAATAAATGACATTGAAGAATTAATAAATAGAACATGTAAACAAAAAAATATGAAACCTCTATATAAAAAAATGCATTTCAATACTATAGAAACTTAATATTTTATGAATAACTCAAACACGCTCCAACTATGACTAAAAACTCTTACAAATATGACTCATACATTAAAATTCTAGGGAGACATTGAATATAAACGTGACCCTAAATAATTTTAAAACGCATTTCGACAATGAATGGCAGCACGATATTAAGCTATGAAATTATACACACGAGAATTACCCTTGCCTGTTATATCACCCACTCGCTTGTTATGTATAGGTAATAATTAAATATACAGCATGAATAATTTTAATTCGTTTAAAAGCCGATTTCAGCATTTACGCAATAAGGGTGGGGCTAATATAGTCAAAATTAGTTCCGAACTGTCCCCGCGGAGTTCACTAATTAAATAGAAAACTCATACCTACTATGCATTGTACTGTTGTTTTTGTTATTGTGTCTATCTATAGGTATAGTCCATGCGGTGGCTGCTAATGTATAAATAACTTTTTTCATTGTTAAGATTCTATACACAAGTTGTTAGCGATTAGGAATGCCACAATAGTCTGTGCGCGTCGTAAGATGCCGGTATTTTTATTATAATGCGGGTAATTTTGAGTTTTAGTTTTAACTGACAGTTACATGCGTTTTTATGCCATATAGAGTTAAATAAAAATATAAAATTGATGTAGACGGGACATAAATCATAGTTCGTTGGAAGTTTTATAGTTTTTTTTTATCACTGGTTTAAAAATGCACAAACACAAATTTATTTTTTTGAACCTATGTCCTCTTTCGTTTCGTCAAATGATTGCAATATTACTTTAAGTCTATGTAACTATAGGTACGCATACTACACAAGTTTTGGATTTTCATTCTATTATTGGACATCCTTTTTGTCAGAGCAGGAAAATTGCTTTATTTAAAGTAAATAATTAGGCATTTATAACATACCATTATTAAACACATTTACGAAAGTAACATTTCTTTTATAATTAATTTCTTATGAACTTGTACTTTAGACTATATTTTCTCCTTAAGTAACAAAACTGCGGTCGCAATTTCTAGTAAGTGAATTACACAATTGTTCTAAATGAGTACAATCACTTCGTGTGAATCCTGAGTAATCACGTTAGATAGGTAAATGAAAGTTACGATGAGACAAATTATTCTCCAAGTGAATATAACTTTACTCCTATTCATTTCTGTCTCCCACGACGGCTACAATGTTTTACTAAAAACCAGCCACAAATTTTAAGTCGATTGACATAACCTTTTAATTAACTAATGTAAGCACAAAATTAATAATTCATGATCGCAGTGATGACTTATTATTAATATATATTACGAGGTTTAATTATAATTGAATCGATTATTGTTTTTTTTTGGGAAAACAATTGATGGCGTCAAAAATATAAATGTGCTTAAACTTAACCCAAAACCCATCTCTTAATTTAATGCATGCTAAAAGCTTAAAAAAACTTATACACGAATTGGATTTCGACCTTTATTGTAATGAGAATGGCAAAAGGACTATTTTATATATTAGCAGTGTAATGAAGCGTTTTCCACTACAGTATTTAAATTTACCCATCAATGTATCAAAAATCACTTACTTATTGAATGTGTCCTCGTACTGTTTTATTTCCTTACGAGAGAACTCGTGAAACTCTGTATAAACATTGACGAATTTATATTTGGGTTTAACCTCTAAACCCTCCTCTAGTTTCTCGTTAATCTCCTGACGCCTCGATAGTATACCACTGAGCTCGTCCGTCGCCGACATTGTTGAAATACCCGCCAAAAAAAGGAATTGACTCAACGTAGGCGTAACGTAGTACGCTGCGAGGCTGTTAACTATCCTACGACCTTACAGATACTGGCGGGCTGTTTGGCCGGTCCGCAGACGGCAGTCTCGCTCTACGCGCGGTCTCTCGCTTTTAGGGTGACCATTGCGCTGTATTTGACTGGGATACTTATAACATATAATGGCAAGGGGTATATATCTGTAGTGCTCTCCTTAAAAGGTGACTAAGGATGGCATGGAAAGCCAAGTCCCGGAGGATATGGAGGCTCTACACGACGATTTAGACAATGTTTAATTCGTAGGTATCACTCGTTACATTTTGTGCCCATCTAAAACGTGTAAAAACCTCTCTCTGGCTTTCTCGCATTTGGCGTATACCGTGATTGTGAACTATGTTCTTTAAAATTAATTATATTATGCCCAGTAAAACATGTGATTGAATCTTTTTACTCATCGGAAATTGTCGGTGATTGCATAAATACCGTAGCTCGTAATCAATGAATATCCGTACAAAATTAAGCGTAACTTAAGGTCACCCTACTCGATCGAGTCATCGAGCCGCGGGGGAAGGACGAACGAGCGTCGCCACCGCGCACGGCCCGCGCTCCACCATTTGTCTAATCTTACCGCAATCATTGTGGTAATAACTCTGCACCAAAACACTTGTAAACTTATCTGCCACAACACGACCTTGAGTAGGCTCGAAGAGCGCGCTCGCTTTCATACCGGGCGTTTTGAAGATATTGATCAGGCTGTATCTGCGTGTCGGCAAAGTTTCGTTACTTGATGCGCAGTAATTAGTATTGGAAAAGCTTTATCATCATAATGAGTAATTTGACTTATTCAGGTATTATTTGATAATTGAGATTTATATTTTTGAGTAGTGAGGGGTTTTCTATTCAACACGCTAAACGTAGGCTTTATATTTATTATCATCTTCATCATCATCAGCCTGTGATAGTCCAAACTTGGACATAGACTTCATAAACAATCCTTTTCCATTAGAGGGGTTTTATATTTATACCGACCGCATATTATATATTACTTTATATAAATGTGCAGTGAAATAGTATGTTTAAGGTAGAAAAATAACATTTACAAATTAATGAATAAGAGAATTATATTTGGATTTCTCGTACACCATATATTTAATTTGGACGAGTATAGAAATTTAATGAGATTGAATCGATTTAGAATTATTTTCGATCGATCGATTCGAATTGATTATGACCGTTTCGAAATGACTGATATATATAATGGTAGTGAAAAAAATTATAAACCCATTTGCACATCAACTTATGTAGAACATTCTAAATCAATGTATTATACATGTCAATCATTATTTAAATTATATGCAACATAATTGAACATGAAATTTAAAGGATGCTTATATAGGCGTTTGGTGGCAAACTTCGTTTTCTCGAGCCTATAAAGTGTATGGAATAATAGCATTATATAAATGGTACATGATGATATCATAGTATTGTTTAGTAAAAGAAGTCAGTATTTCCTTTAAATAAGTCTAACTTATTTAATATTGAAAAATTTACGTCGATATGTATTTATTTTGATTACAGAATTGTAGATTCTTAACTTTGAAATTTAATAATTGAAATATTATATATATATAAATGTATATATAATATATTCAAATAATATATTATTTTTACATATAAATAACCAAGATAAAAAGTTAACTTTAAAAAGAAAATCACGTTAGTTTACATTTACATCTGAAGCTTTTTCCAGTGCTTGTACAGAGTTTACTAGAAACAATCATTTAACTTGAGTTTTGTTATGAATTGTTTCTAAACATAAAAATAATACACTTCAACATAAGTCTATGCTATTTACGAACGATGTGAGAGTTGAAGACCTTGATTTTTTTTTTTTTTTTTTTTTTTTGGGACTGATGGTCACAGTTGGCCTACAGGGCCTTTACTGTTCCGCGGTTTGAGGTGGCGTGCACGAACGCTATGCACGCCTGAACCTCATTTTGTGACTTAACACCAAGGGCCCCCCTCGAGAGAGAGGAACCTCGGCTTGGGCCGTCACTTACGTTTTCGCGTTTGCAGTCTGCAACGAGGGCGCCCAGTTGGGCCGAACCTCGGCTCGTTCAGCTGCAGCATTGGTCCTATATTCCCTAACCGTAATTAGCTACTATCTACTACCACTTCGGAAAGCGTTATCGGGTGGGAGAAGAAGTGGCGGAAGAAACTCCCACCGCGCTTCTATCATTGATAGGAGAGAATCGGCCTGGTACGTGCCGATATCTACTGTACGTATTGCGGTCCCGCTCTGACCGTCGTCGTGAGCGGGCTGTGTCTGAGTTGTGTGAGCGAGTGAGCAGAAGACGACGCTTCTCTTGCGCGACGGTGATAACGTCGTCTGGTTCGGTTAAAGCATGGCGCGGCCTACGCATGGAGTTTTGATTTCTGTAAAATTCGAGTGGTTTGTAGTCCACTGTTTGAACTATAAGCGGTTGGGATGTTCGGAAGCCGTGTCAAGACCTTTGGGTGAACTTTTACAAAATTGGGCTATTGAAGGTAGCTGAAGATCGAGGTGGAGGTCTATATTTCTGATGAACCAGGGAGCTCCGTGGCTCTGCGCATGAACCGGTTCTGGATCGCCTGCAGGCGTTTGATTTTACTATTGTCTGCCTGTAGGAAGACAGGGCAGGCATAGGTTAAGATGGGGCGTATGAAAGTTTTGTAGATTGTCACTTTGTTACGAAGTGACATCTTGCTTTTAGAGTTAATTAAGTGGGTCAGGCGTGAGAGAACAAAGGCTGCTTTATTTCTCACTCGGCTAATGTGGGGACTAAAGAGAGTTTGGAATCTAACGTGACACCAAGGTACTTAGTTTGGGTGACCCAGGGTACTGGTTCACCTAGCAAATTGACTTTAGCAGGGGGGACAGGCAAGCCTTTTGAGAAAAGGATGGCTGCACTTTTTGAGGGATTAATGTCTACTCTCCAGACTTTGAACCAGACACTGAGGGCGTCTGCAGCTGTCTGGAGGGTACGGTGGATTTTGTGGGGGCAGAGGTGAGAGGCGAAGAGGCATGTGTCATCCGCAAATAGAGCGAGACGCGCATCCTCATTAAGGACGGGTAGGTCGCACGTGTACAGAGTGTACAGTACTGGGCCGAGCACAGAGCCTTGGGGAACACCTGCACGTACAGGTCTGGGAGTGGAGAGCAGGCCTTCCACTCTGTAACGGAATGTTCGACTCCTGAGAAAGTCTCGTATTATGAGTACGAGGCGAGTTGGCATGCCGAACTTACACAGCTTGTATATAAGTCCTTCATGCCAGACTTTGTCAAACGCTTTCGCCACATCGAGGAACAGGGCACCCGATGTCAAGCCTTTTATTTGACTGACTTTAATGTGCTCTACGATTCTATGTACCTGGTGGGTGCAGGAATGCTTAGCTCTAAAGCCAAACTGTTCCGGGAGGCCTTTGGCTGTCATAGCGATCAGCAGGCGGGCAAGAACGATTCTTTCATAAATCTTCCCAGGATTTTGAGGAGACTTATAGGTCTATAAGAGGTGGGACTGGATGCAGGCGAGCCAGGTTTCTAATGCCAATAACTATGGCGTCCTTCCAAGTGTTTGGAAACACACCATGAGTCAGGGCTGCGTTATATATTAAAACAAGAATGGTAATAAGGTTAGGGGCAAAGTTTAATGACTTTATTCGAGAGGCCGTCGGCTCCTGGGGCTTTACGCGGTTTGAGTTTTTTGATAATTGACACGACTTCCTCATTGGTGACCGGAGGTAAGCTATCGCGGGGGGATTCTCTGATCAATCTGTCTGTCTCGTTATCCAGATGTTTCTGGAATTCGGCACAGACAGGTTGAGTGATTGGAGACATTGAGATTCTAGGCTGTCGGCTGGCATTCCGCCTTTTCGTCGTCGTCGAATGCTGGAGGAGCATTGGATCTCGTTAGGGGAGGCATGGGAGCAAAGTTACTTGAGCCTTTCATACTCTTCGGAATGGACCAGAAGGCAGTATGAGAGGGTTTGATGGAGCTCAGAGTTTCATTCCACCGTTCGTTCCTGAACTGCGCAATGCGATACTTGACCTCGCGGCAAAGTGCTCGCATCCGAGTCCTGTTACCAACGGTGGGATGGGTGTCATGAGCACGAATCGACGCTCTCTTACGCCTCAAGAGATCCAGGATATCGTCTGGCAACTTCCATTGTTGGTTATCCTCCAATGGAACTCGCTTTGAGGAGACCTCGACAATTTCCTGAACATGTCTTGTGAACGCATGAGCCGCCAAGTTCGTGTCCCCGACAGAGTTGAGCTGTGGTGGGATGGCACTGAGGTGCGAAGTGGTGGCAGATTCCAGTTGGGTCTTTAATTTCTGCCACCCTATTACGGTCTTAAGGACGGTAGAAGATTGGGCGGGAGAGCCCATACACAAAAGAACTGGGCGGTGATCAGACGAAAGGTCATGGATCACCTCGATTCTAGTCATGGGGAGTGCAACATTTTTGACAACTGCAACATCAAGCACATCAGGCAATAGCTCAGATTGACTCGGATGGAAGGTTGACTCTGAAGGAGCCAATACGTCAAAGTTGAGCTTGTTCATAAGAGATGCCATCTCGCGTCCCCTGGTGTTGGGAACGCGAGAGTTCCATTGCGGGTGCTTGCTGTTGAAGTCGCCAGCTAGTATGACGGCTCCGTCCATTGCGAGAAGGGATTTAAGATCCTCTTCCAAAGGTTGGTGGGGGGATCGCACGGGCAGTAGACCGACGCTATGGTGATAGGCGCATGGCCAGCCGACAGACTGAAACCTCCATGAGCGAGAGCGACGGTGGGTCTAACTAAAATGCAAGGATTTCCTGTAGTAAATGGCAGTGCCGCCGCCACGGGCGCCGGCTCTGTCATTCCTTACAAGATTGAAATTTGGAATTTTTGGGCCCGAAATGGAAGGTTTTAAAACGTTTCCTGCACTAACATGACGTCAACGTCGTGATCTCGTAAGAAGTTCGTAACCTCTTCTCTCGATCCCTAAATCCGTTCGCGTTAAAAAGACTATTCTAATCGCGCGCGGTTTTAATCGGCCCGGGCCGTCGTTAGTGTTCCGATTGAATGCTAAGCCTGAAGGGCGTCTACTAGGTCGCTGTATTTCTCGAACAGCTGCACCCTGAGCATGAGGTTACCGGCGGCGGCAACATACTCGTCCGCGAAACGAGTGAGCCTCACCCTTGATATGGTGCTCATTGCGGCCGATAATATTTGCAAGTTACTACCAGAGCTAGCCGGCTGGTAGTTTGGTGCCTGAGGGGCTGACATAGGTGGGGTCGCGATTCGCGGGGCCTGAGGGGCACGGGGGGAGGAAGTTGCCCACGGTGGGCTTTAAGTCCACGCGTTGGTGGGAGGAAGAGGTGGGAACGCCGACTTTGAGGGCGGTCCCCGCCTTGATTTCCATTTGAGTCTGCGTCTTATAAAACATTTATGTCAATAGGTCATCGGGGTTAGACAAAAAAAATTTACGAGTGAACATATTATGCCAACAGACTTTGTTTAAAATGTATTCTGCCTTTAAATGTCGGAAGATTTCATTTTTAATTATAATATTGATAGTGCTTCATTTTCTGTTGAAAATCAAGTATTTTTATAGGATTACTTACGTTAAATTATATATTAAAGTACCTATCTAAAATATCACTCTCATCCGTAGCCTAGTGGTAAGGGCCTGTGCTTTAGAAACCGGAGGTTGTAGTTTTGAATCCTGCGGGGACTCAACAAATTTTCATTGTTCTTTCCTAGTTGGTTAGGGCAATTTGGGCCGATCACCCAATTGTCTGAAAAGGAAAATTTTATGTTTAAATTTTGAAAACTTATACAAAAAACAAGGATTGAATGATAGATAGTTTATTTTGTAATTGAGCATATTAAAAAGTTCTTAATTCTTTCACCGTCCCTGTTGATAATTTTCAAATCTTTCACTAGTGTGTGCTTAATAACTTGACTAATGATATATGAACTTTAAAAAGGCAAAAACCCTAAATTAATGGCTTATTTAACTGAAAAAAATGTTATTATATAAGTTAGTTAATAATTTTATGAAAAAGGGATGAAAACGTAGTGGTTACTATAAGTTATTATTGCTAATGTATGTAATCGTTAAACTTTTTATTAAAATACTTTTGTCTTAGCTTAAAAATAGGTTAAATTTTTGTTTAATTTTCCTTTTTTTAAATTGATTTTTTTTTTTTCAAATTGGTAAATTGTTACCAATATACAGAATATATAAAAAAAACTGTACATTGAGATCAAATTATGCTAGAATATGTTAAATACTAGATAAATCATTGTAGATTTATCTTGTTTTACGGTACAATATATACAAAATTACCAAAATTAACCTACTTTTTTAAAAGCTACCCAAAATGGAATGTAAAATGTAACACAATACATATACCTATATGTAAATATGGAACTAATTGCGTTCGTTTCAATTATTTAATTACAACCTTTTCTATTGCATGTTTGCAATGAAAATTCAACTAACATTTAGGGATGCCATATTTTAACCGTTGCGTTTAGTTGTATTACGTATTTATAAACCATTTAACATCTAGCATTAATTATTAAATTCATGCATTCATCTGACGCTTTATTAAACTTTGTACAACCTAAAATTTATTTCAAAGCAATAAAAGGTTTAGGCCAATCTTATCGAACTCCTTTAAATTAACGTTTACCTTCAAAGTGTAGTATCTTCAATATTAGTTCAGGTTGACATATAACAAAATTAAAAATCATTACCGATTTCTAAACGAAATAATGTATTAAAATTCAGAGAACAAAATAACCTAGGTACTCCACTACTATTAAGGAATTTATTTTTCTATTGTACGTTTCATTTAGAATAATCCATGGTATTTCTGTACACAAAAGGGTTTTCAATAATAAATGCTAAAGTAAAAATTATCTTAGCTATAAAACAATCCGGAATGGAAACCCGCAATAAGAATTAGAAGTGTGCATAAATTTATAATTTATTAATAATACTTTAATTATTGAAAAATAGTCAGCCCTGATAACTCAATATTTTGTTGATGTTCATAATTCGTAGTATTCATTTTAATTTAGTAATTGGCAGACATTACCTTAGGGAGATTCGTAATGGTATTATTCAATGCTCGAAGGCGAGCCCAAATAAAAAGCTAACGAAATTCTGCGACGGGTTATTCCAGTTCGTCCTGGCCACGATGAAGCGCCACTCCAGGTTTTTTGTTGTATTTTTATCATACACATAAAATACAACTGGCCAACATTAACAGAAATATTTAAACAATAACTTACAGATCCGGTAGTGTCGGAAGAATTCCAGAGAGCGATTTAGAAAAAAGTAATGTTCCGGAGCCTAAAGTCAAAAAGGGGAAACGATTCACAATCAAAGAATATCTCATAGATTATACAGCCAACTCCAATCTTCACGGTCTTAAATATATCGGTGAAAAAGAACGCACTCCGCTCGAAAAGTAAGTACATATATTGCAAATCTTCAATTTTATTTAAAAAAATAATATATTTTTTATTTAATATGATCGTCGGTTACGATATACGAATATTTCTTAACATTATTTTTTTAACTATATGTTCAATTTGCAGGTTTTTCTGGCTGTTTATGTTTACGTGTTGCGTCGTCCTCTGCGCCGGTTTAATAAGAAAAGTTTATATAAAATGGAACGAAAGTCCTGTGATTGTAAGCTTCGCCGAAAACTCAACCCCAGTTTGGCAGGTAATTCAAGATGAAAATTTATTAGTAGATATTTAAAAAAAATGTAATTAATAATATCAAAAAACGTAATTCGCTTTCATTTCGGTTCATTTTTCATTTCTTGACTTAAACAACATAATTTGTTTTAGTTGTAAAAACAATTTTAAACGATTATTTATTCGTATTTGTATAACTTTACATTCATATAACTTTAAAAGTATTTTTGTCTTGTCACTACTTTGTCAATATTACTAATACAAGTTACTTTTAAATTTGTGACATTTAACCGTTTTTTAATACAAACGGATAAATTATACAAACATATTCCTTTCCTAGGAAGCCTTTTATTATACGGTAACAAGTTTTATATCTTTGGTTTCTGTTTTTCTCCAATTCGATTGAAAAACATTGCCTAACTCAATCAGTCCGTATTAGTCTAATTGCCATAGATTCAAAGCCAGAACTGAGAACGTTTAACATTTGGCTAAAAATTGAATAACAGAATATTTGAAAGCGCACAGGATTCCAGTAACGTGTTTCATATGTGATGTTGGTCGAATTTTACATCGTCTAACTCACAGAAAAGAAACGGCAATATTGTATTAACTAGTAAGAAATTACAAATGCAAAGCACTTTATCCCTAAATTCGAAGCCTTTGGGTTTTCACGACGAAGTTCTGCACCAGCAGGTCGTAGAAGCAGTTATTGTGGTTTATTTATTGAAATATCACGTTTAATTCTAGTCTTAATAGTTAAATTAACTGAGATGAGCAAGTGTTTAGTCAATAAATTGAATTTAGACATGACATTACCATTTCGAAACTAATGTTTCTTAATTTCTTAATTTTCTATATAAAATACAATAAGCTTCCTGAGCCTTACATTAATATTACAATTATAATTTTAATTTAAACATATGTTTTTTACGATTAACGTACAACATACGATAAACTAAATTAAACGTGATGCCGTAGATACCGTATCCAGCAGTGACCGTGTGCTTCGAGACGAAATCACTTCAGACTAGATTCAACTTTACACATTACTATCATCTTTACAACAACAATGTCACTTACCAGGAACTCACGGAAGAGGAGTAAGTAAATTGGCCTTACTTTTCTTTGTTCTGTTACTCAATATTTGCATAAATTTACAAAAAAAATAATTATAAATTTATATTATTTATTATTATTATAATGCATACAATGGAAACTAACCTACGTAATTTGCTAGTTTTATTTTTTTTTATATGAAAGTATTTATTATATACGAGTTACTTAGTTTTCAATTCTACCCGTATCTACATAACAGTTATAACGTTTCCGCACGCGTCTGTTTTGTAAAACAAAATACAAACCATCTTGGTAACAACTAAACGATAACACGTCGTTTAATGTCTTTGACAGTTATAGCTAAAGCAATTTTTGATATAAAAATTTGAATTCAAATCCGACTTATATTATAAATGCGATTGTTTGTAATAATGTATGGATCTGATGTTTTAGAAGTTTAGTCAGTTTTAGATGTCAATAACATAGGATTTAGAGAAATATTATCATCATCAGCCTGTGTTAGTCCACTGCTGGACATAGGCACGTTTTCTTCATTAGGGGGTTTTTGGACCGTACTTCACCACGCAGATCCTATGCGAGTCGGTGCGTGGACTGACTTTTTACATGTCCATCCAACGCGTCGTCATCTTACTTTTCGAACAACTGGGTGATCGGCTGAAATTATCGTAACCAAAGAAAACAACGATAACACAAAGTTGCTTCCCCGCGGAATTCGAACCTACGACCTCCGGTTTACAAAACAAGGGCCAATACCGCTAGGCCACAGAGGCAGCTAGAGAAATATAGTGTGAATTATTCAAAATTTTATACAAATAAGAATCGGAAATATACGGAAACTGCACATCGGGGAGACTGAGTGATCCGGTAATTCATGTGTTCATGCACCATACTGCGAAGAAATACATTCGGGCACTCCACAAAATTTGACAGTATAGTCATAAATATCTAGTAAATTTCCGTCACTACACCTGATCGATAAAACCGCGGCGCAAAGGCACTTTATTATATTTCCTTCCTCGTACAATATAGGACGTAAAAGCAAATTTCAATTTTAAACTAAACAAGTTACCGGCTGTTTAAAATAATGTATCAACCAAAAAACCAATGCAAAATATATGAAGTAAGATGTTATCTTAGGAAGAACATGTACGAAGACACTACATTGGTATGTGACGATCACCTCGCTCCTGCCAACGGCCGTAAATTTTCCGACGGAAATGCTACAGTCGAGAACCTGAGACAGGTATATTATCTATATTTGGATCAATAAAGATGTGCATCATTTGTAAACTAATGCTCACACAATCGCACTAATATAAAAAGCTATTCGTAGAACGCTGCTTAACGTTGTTAAATAGACAACGCCAACAAAAAAGTCAAAAGTTTGAGTGCTCCATTACCAAATGCACTTTATTTAGGTTTTAATAAAAAAAATACTTATATAAATCTTTTAGGAGTTTATCTTTTTTTATAGGTTTCTCCAAATATCACTGAGTTTTTCTTCGGTTGTAAATGGAAGGATATCCCAAGAAACAGTTGCACGGATCTATTCTCACCTATTCTTACTGAAGATGGCTTCTGCTACACGTTTAATACAATGGGTGCTCAGGAACTATTCAGAATGGAGAAGTATATTTAATATTCATAATTTTATAGAAAACAAAACGCAATTAAATGCATCAAAGCTGTGAGAGAGAAACAAAAATTTAATTATTTATTATCTGTCTGTGATAATGACGCTCATGCCGTTTACGACTACGGTTGCTCGACGTGGTTTTTGACTAATATTTTGCATTTGGTTTTGTTTGTCAAAAAATCAGTTTATGTTAAGATGTTAATTTATGCAAAAGCTAGTTGTCTATATTTGGATTGTTCATTGTTAGATTCAAAGTTTTGTTAACAAATTTTGAAATATCTTTTTATTATTTTAAGTCTGCACAAAGAGTACCAATATCTGGATACGACCGATTCTACTGAAAGTTGGTCATTAGAAAATGGTTATTCGCCATCTACGCCGTTAGAGACCTACCCACATAGAGGTTCGGTAAGTGCCTTAGCAATGTTACAAATATATTTGTATATTCAAACCAAGTAAAATATGTAATTTTGGTCATCACAGTTTTATGTATTAACATAATCTTTGGGCCTTATTTTCGCTCTAGTATAAAATAAGCACTAAAATAGTTTTAATTTTTATTTATTGTTACCAAATTATAACACTGATTCAGGTTTTCTTACAAAAACGATTCGTTTTCTTATAACTACAGTGATAATTACTCCACATGTGATATATTTATGAAAATATAAATTTCATTCAAAGGTTAACTTTGTTTGAAGAATAAATATAACTATGTCATATATTTTTAGTCTATGCATGAATTCCGAAGCTTATTATTGAAACGAATACAATCGCGTCTGACCTTTTTGTGACATTTTAATATTGTTTAACAGTTTCAATCACGATTTATAAATGTCGAGAATTTTGTTATCGTTATTCTTGAATACAGTCTGACTCACGTGGTTTTGAGTCAGTCTATTGTTTTATTGAAACCGCGAAATGTTAGCGGCTTGTACATACATTATCAACACCGGTGTTACGTAGAGTTAACACAGCTCAAGTGTCGTAAAAGGATAAAAATAATGATTATAATTTAAAATACATCTGACTTGGCCGTCGTAGTATAAATGTAACGCTTTGTATTCAAAATACAAAGCGTTACATTTATATTATAATACAGAAAAGTCTAGTGACTTTTGCTGTGTATTAGTATATCAATACTATCTAGATAGTATTGATAGCAAATATATAATATTCTAATAATATTGCAAAATGTAAACATCTTTACAAAAACTATATAAAAATATACTACTTTTGGAACCAGGTAAAGCAAAAAAATATATTCATCTGTTTAATATATTTAATAGAACGGTATACATATGTACATATACAACAATTACTAATGGAAAAGTAGTACAGGAAGTTGTTATCTATTGAAAACTATCAAGAACATGTCGCTACTACCACCTAAAAATGGACGCATATCTCATGTGCCTATAATTTGTAAATATATGCTCGTCTTCTGATAGTTTTTATTATATTTCCAGGGCTACGGTGCCAAAGCCGGCTTGACATTTTTACTTCAAACTAAAAACATCGATTTAGACTATCTGTGCAAAGGGCCAGTACAGGGCTTTAAGGTGTATAATATCTTTATGAATATAATAATGAGTTAGTTCATTCAAATGATTAATATAATAATGATTTTATACTTTTTAAGATATTGTTACATAATCCTGCCGAGCTACCACGATTGTCGCAGCAATACTTTAGGTCGCCATTATCACAGGAAGTGGTAGTCGCTGTTAGACCGAAAATGATGACAACATCCGACGGATTAAAACCTTATCATCCCACTGTGTAAGTATTACGATCAATTTAAAACCGATTCACGTTAAGTGAAGATAGTAAATACATAAATTTTGCATTACGTAGTTTTCCTGTAATAATTTTACGCGTTTGTGAAAATGTTCTGATTAATATGACCTTTAATATAAGAAGTTCGTTTCCTTATTATTTTCTTGCTTATACTAAATATTATACACTCCTGAATAATACAAATTTTACAAATTTTATCGCATAGTTATTATTTGGTTAATTTACCAAATCAAACGTAGGATTAAACAATAAAAATCTTCTAGTTTTTTAGCATTCGTGATTAGTTTAATGCTTTTTTTTTTCTTAAAAAAATAATGAGGGATACCCTACTTAGAAGATAGTGTAATAATACCATGCAACAATAATGATATTCGACCCTGAAACCAAGAGTTACGCAAGTTGTCATCCTTTTAACAGACTATTCAAAAACTATGTGTATGTTGATTAGATATAATAAGATACGGTCGCTTACAACAGCGGCATATCTAAATACTCTAAGTACAAATAGAATTTTAGTATATTTTTGCATATAATTGTATATATAACTATTGTTACAATAATCAACTTTTGTTTCGCCTATCTTTATAAGATATTGTACCAGAAAAATAGGTATCACAAGTATTTAGGGGCAGACAGCAGTTAAATCTAATCGAACTAAATAGTTATTACATTCGATGAAAATATATGTACAAAATGTAGTTCATGTTGTACATATATTTTCATCAGGGATCAACTGTCTTAAAGAAAAGGCCCATGTCCTGCGGGACAGCTTAAGGCTGTTAATTATTATGAGGATGATGCGTTATTAAACACATTATTTGATTTGCAGACGTCAATGTTACTTCCCCAGCGAACGATACCTGCGTTACTACAAAGTGTACACCCAGGCTAATTGTGAAATAGAATGCTTGACGAATTTCACTAACGCCCGTTGTGGTTGCGTACATTTCGGCACACCGCGTGAGTTGAATATTGAATGTTAAAGTGCGGATACACTAGACGAGCCGAGTCTCTAATGTAACACCTTTTTTAAATATAATTCATCCATATATGAGTTGTCAAAAAACATTCTTTCAACTATTTCCTACATTTCTCAGTCGCTATTGGTGGATCGCTGTCAAGCTGTCAATTTAATTGCGATTTTCCACCAATAAGAGCTGGGTTTGTTTTATGTTCGCTTGCCATTAATTCCTGAACGTTTGACTTACACCTTACGGCACGGGATCGTTAGTGCATACGCACTCGTAGATTATATCTATTGTGCAACTGTTACGAGCTAACCTATTTTCTTTTAGACGGACCTGAAATGAAGATCTGCAATGCGGGTAGCGTCGCCTGCATAAAGAGAGCGCAAAGTAAGTCACCGCAATACTTTGTTACGACTTTTTAATTAAAGACCAATGAGAGGACAGAAATAACACTTTTAGCGTGATCTTTTTAAATATGTTTCACACATTTTTTGTCCTTAGCAAACAGGATTGAACCTTAGGATTTTAAATATTTAAACAAATTCTAATGTACAACGCTAATAGCTCCAGCCAAAAGATTTGCAAACATACAAAAATTTGTATATCATTAAATGTTACGAGTACATACAATGGTTGCATTATAGTCAAATATCATGATGATATAAGATGTAAAATGTGTTCATAGAATCAAAGTCTAATGACAAACTTTAATGGCGTCAAATCTCAATGGGTGTATTTGAACCACCACCAACGTCAATAACCATCACATTTTCAGTCAATAAGAGCAACACGTTTGGGCCCTAATAGCATTTAATATTTTCACACTACAGACATCTGTCTAGTATATGTATGTTATATTGGCACAGTAGTGATGTTCTCCTCCGTACCTAGTGGTGGGCGTGCCTTTAGAAACCGAGGTCGGGTTGATTCTGGACCAAGAAATTTTCATTGTTGTTTCCAGTTGGTTGGCAATCGCGATCACCAATTGTCTGAAGTAAGATGATCCATGCGTCGGATGGGCATGTAAAGTCGGTCCACCACTCAACCGCATTGATCAGCGTGGTGGATAGGTCCAAACCTGATGGATAAAGTGTATAGGGAGGCCTATGTCCAGAGTGGACTTACAGGCTGAGAGATGGATGAGTGATGTTCTTTATATTCGGTAAATTAGTAGTCTGAATGGACACACTAGTCCAATTTGACTAAACTATGACTAGATGTATGACGCAAATTTCTTGAATGTTCAATGTTAGCAAATTAAATATGAAATTGACCACTATTTGATTTTTTTTTAAAACCATTTTTAAGTAACTTCTCTTGTAGTTTTTTAGATCAAGCTGGCTATTTATTGTATGGTTTATCCTTTTCCCATATATATAAACGTAAATAACTTAACCACCATTCGTTATTTTTATTTGGCACTTCAGTCTATCGTCCAGCAATTTATTGCTCTATTTTATTAATGAATTTCATGTTTGGAATACCATATTTATGATAACACATTACCTTTCAGTGGAACTAGTTACAGTGGAGATACAGTCACGTTTAGAGGAAGAGCTGGACTTGAACGACACATTGGGCGAAGCACGCACCGTCGCGTCCGAATGCAACTGCCTGCCAGCGTGCACCTCAATTGAATACGAAGCTGAAACGTCACAGGCGGATTTCGATTGGAAAGCCTTGTTTACCGCTTACAATTTGACACTCGATGACGACATTATAGAGTGAGTTTTGATACTAATAACAGAACGTTTTCACAAAAAAATCTTGTAATTTATGAGAAACATCACTACTACATACTGCGTGACTCTCATCTCTTGTCCTAAAGGCGTTATTATAGGCTGTGTTCGGATGAATGTCCAAATACATAAACATACAGATTATCTTTTAATGGTATATATAATATACGTGGATAGACGTCAGGCCATTCTTTACAATGAATCATGTATTTTATTAATCAATCAGTTTTGCGCTTGTATTTTAACATTCTATTTTCGATTTGAGATTAATAATTGTTAAATAATTCTTACAACGTGCGTTTATATTTTACTATAACATAACTATTTAATTTGATAAACACGAATAGAACGATATGCGCAGACTATATGAACCACCAATCCACCAAACCACCACAAATCATTTTAACATCCTAACACACAAGGTCATCTTTACCTTTTATAAACAAATAGATATTTTTTTACTACAAGAAGATATTTTAACATTATAACGCGTTATGAGAGCGGAAGGGTAACTTTGTGATCTAATAAAATATTAACGATATAAATATTAATTTCAGCAAAAAGTTCGCGAGGGTTATGATCTTCTTCAAAGAAGCTCAGTTCATTACCTCTAGACGCTCGGAACTGTATGGTCAAACTGATTTCCTTGCGAACTGCGGTGGCCTCCTTGGTTTGTTTATGGGCTTCTCTATTCTCAGTGTCGCTGAGATAATTTATTTTTTGACTTTAAGGTAAAATTTTACACACATACAATAGATAACAATGTGAGTAAGTGGAAAAATATGACATTAATTATTTTTAATGAAACATTTCAGGGTTATTTGCATTGTTTGGAAAAAGCGAAACGCGAAGAAAATTCAAGACAAATACCCAGACGAGATATCTACTCCTAAGCCTAATAGATTCAAACATTAACATACCGACTAAAATGTGTTTTAAATTCAGTTTTAAACTCACTTTTATAAATTTTATCACCTCGTCAATTTACAAATGTAAAGTTTAACGCGTTTTATCTGGTTATTATAATCAGTTTACAGCTATTGTATGTTTTATTATTTCAATGTGTAGTATTTGCATTAAAATGTTATGTTTTAACTTTCATGAAAATATAAATTGGTCAGGCATGATGATAGCATAAAATAACTGAAAATCAGCTTTCTGTTACCGTTAAAAATGTTAGCTGGACCATCCATTAATTACGTCACATAATAAGGGGGTGAACGAGATGGTCTTTATGTGACTAGAGGGTCAACGGGTGCCTAAATTCTGTAACGTCAAACTTTCAAATCTACGTGTTAAAATACTGTTTTCAAGGATTTGTAAATGTAAAATTCCAAAATATGTGACGTAACACTAGGGGAAGGGGGGTCGGACTAATGTGATCAACTGTGAAAAGGACGAGGAAGAAGTCTCAAAATTTGTTTGACGTAATTTATGGATAGCCCTTTACTCTCTGCTAGGTTTAAAATATAAATGTATGTATAAAACGCTGCACCTAAACTTCACCTATTGACTTTTTATACATATAATCTTAACTTTACAAAATTTTGTATTACTTCCTACTTGAATTACCTCATGTTATAAATTAATTTATGACATTAATGTGTATATGCTAATAATTTTATAATTAAACATATCTTTTAATATTTTCTAATTTTATAATTTAATAACCCATGAAAGTAATGAACAGTTTATTGTTATATTTATAATAATACCAGCAAATTACTCGTCAATGGTTGAGTGTCTCTATCATTCCATGTTATTCAATTCAATAATTTATTATATCATATTATTTCACTTTTGTGACACGATAAACAATTCGTTCTAGAAGTTATTTTTATCAGATACCTTATTTTAGGCTATGAATTTTATTTTACACGAACCGCTAAAAATTGATATATAGGTATTGATAAATGCCATCCGAGCCAACAAAATCTATAGTTTCGCTAAATAACAAAGAAAGTTACCTACAGCAGCGAAGAGGCCCTGCATGTATAGTTTCTGTTTTATTCGGCCGATATATTCACCGTAGTTTAAAGCATCCGATTCCAGGAAATTCGCCGCCTAAATGAGTACTTCCTACCAACTAAATTATAAAATCAATTAAACATTTTACTTTCTCATTTTGTTAAAATAGAGAGAAGCAGTGTTTGAAGGTTGTATGTATGCTAGTGTATTATGGTTGTCAGGTTGTAGGCTGCTTGTCCGACACACTGAATAGTAGAATGTTATGTAAGTCGTATGGACACATAGAAGATCTTTCCTGTCTGCCAGAAATGTATATAGGACGTTAGTGTCTTCGGATATCTTGACGCCTAACCCACCGAGTTCAAATTATATTCAATGGATGGATTGACTATCCTTTCAATTAGAGAATTATACTTATTTAAATTATACCTTTTGAAACAAACTTATAATAACTTGGGTAATGTTAATTTACATAGCGATAAATATGCATATGGCACAATTTCTACCGTCTCTTTGAGCTATATCTGACCCTAATTTAAATTTAACAAGTTTACATTTTGTTTTAAATCTCACGCCATGTATACGTGAATTAAA
Organism: Lamproptera curius; assembly: GCA_029286875.1. Taxonomy (NCBI): domain Eukaryota; kingdom Metazoa; phylum Arthropoda; class Insecta; order Lepidoptera; family Papilionidae; genus Lamproptera; species Lamproptera curius. Next base: position 3,211,294 of record JAGSMT010000036.1, on the reverse strand, counting down.
CGTGTTAAATTGCTATAACTTTTTTGCTCGGTCTGAATTCCTTACCCTGTGTAAGAGAATATAAAATCCACAAATCTATGGAAAAGGAGATCTCTCGTTATTCAACCACAGTGACTGCCAATTCTTTCATTACCCGGTTAGTAATTGCTTCATCAGTCTCCTTTTCGTTAAATACTTTGACTGTTTTTGAATCGTTGCGATAAATATTACAACTCCGTCGATATGTCCAATGATCTCGATTACAAATATAAACTATACGGGACTTAACTCCCCTCTTCGGGGCCTTGAAGCTAAAAGTTGTGCAGAGATAATAAAACCAAGACATATCGTCGGTTATATCCTCGCGTATTTTACTAGGCTGTCGCAATTTTAGACGTATGTCACAATATGTATGACAAGAAAACCATAAAAGACCGTCCTTGCTAAAAATACCGTAAATCACAGATATTTTTTTTCAAGAAATTAAAATATAAATAAATTTGGTACGTATGTACGCACGTAACACCTATATATTCATCATATCATCCTATTGAAAACCAGTATGCCCACGTACTTGGAAATGCAATGTAATTGAAATAAAACTCAAGAATTTAAAAGCTGCATTACCTACGGACACCGTTATTTTCTTTTTGCAGATATTTATACCAGAACGAGATAGGATGTGGATTTTAAGTAAATATTTTAAAGGCAAACTTGTTCGACTTTGCGCCTTAAAAGTTTGACGTAAAAATGTATTTTGTGGCAGAATACCAACACATTAAATTTTGGCAGATGTTGTATCAGTCTAGGTTTATTATTAAACGACGACATATTGATCTTACTTTAACTTAGTTCTTCCATGACCATGATCGTTGCAAAGGAAAAGTAAAATAAAATCCTCCCTTATGCTATTATTTCACAACGGGATGCATTAGTACATTACTTTCATTTTCAATGTTATATGTATTAAATTTATTTTTATTGCATTAAATTACTCTACCCAAAAAAAATAAAAATTAACTAGATCATAAGAGCACTTTTCGCTTTTTAGCCGTTGTATAATATTTAGACTTTGATTTTGTTCATTCGTTTAAATTCCATATCTTATTCAATTTGTTATAGAAGCTATACTTAATAAAAAATAAAGGGTAAAAAAACTTAAGTGATGCCTTATGCACCCGCGCATAATATTTTAGGTAAATTAAAATAAAGTAGTTCTTTACAAGAAAAAAAACACATTGAACGTACGGAATTATATTTCAGAATCTTATTTAATAAAAATCAAGTACATTCCGGAAGTGTGCATATTGAAAAAATTAAATCTCAAATTTTTACACTGTGCTCGGACCACTAGGCTTCTTCTTGGGAGCATAGCCAATTCTTTTGTGAATCTCTTCAATTGTTTTTGTACCTCCTCCAGAAGGCCTAGGCGTATCTTCTTGCATTTCGTTTGTTAATGATGAATTATTTGCTTGATCTCTTCGAAAATCTTCATATTCTTGCAAATCTTCCAATTTTAATGTAATTTCGGTTAAAGGTCGTCGAATCATAATTGAATCTGCAATTTAATTTTAATATATAAATTAGGAACGCACCCTTAAAAGCGATCAATGACGATGTTTCTTAATATCATACTGTTGGTAGAATTGAAATTCCTAATGATGTCAACAATTATATTGATTTAGATGCTAATAAAATTTTTCATAATATTTTACAGTTTAATATACACATTGGGAAATTTAATAAGAAATAATACTTTAAATGAATAGCTATTACAATTTATAGTATTTCTTCTTTCGAAATAAATATTTTTAATAATCAAATTTAAAAGAAAAGGTATTTTTAGGTTTAAAAAAAAAGATGTATTAAATTCTTTATAAGCATTCTTATTTTCTTATTTAACAAGCCTTAGAAATACAAAGCCTTATAGTAATTTGAGTATTGAATATTGATAGAACATGTTTTCTTTTTATTTTTGTTTCCAATTAATATTTCCTGTTATGTTATTTCTTTATATAAAGCGGTAGAATTACTTAACTCAACAAACTAAAAAGAAATATTAATATTATCGATAATCGAAGCAGAAAACGTGCATCTAGGCATCTCTAATAATTTACTAGTTAAGAGTGACGTTACGCAAAAGAACACGTCAACGCGTTGCATTTACTGCGTAGTTTCCTATTATTTCAATAATATTTCCATTTATTTTAGAATTATAAGTTTCTTATTCACAATAATATTGTTTTAACACTCACCAATATGCTTTACCTCGAAGATTATCTGGAAAGTGAGTTTCTCTTTGTTCTCTAAAAATGACGCCATGTACGATTGTGGTTGGCAGTATTGAGGCCAAGTTTTGACTCAGTGGCGCGAAGTTCAAATTTTAAAGAATTACCTAATTTTTAACATTGTGTTGTAATTTTTACAGTGATCGAACATCTTCCACAAGAACTTAGAGATCGCTTTACCGAAATGCGAGAAATGGATCTGTCTGTTCAAAGTTAGTATATTGTAGGAATTTAATTCTTAAAATTTAATGCACATTAATAATCAATTTTTTTTTTTAAATTAAACAATAATTTTTTAATTCGATTTTGTTATTGTTTTTGTAATACGTGAATATTGTGTATGATTTTAAGGAGTATTATAGACTTGGTATATATTGTTATTTTAAACTTTAATTTACAGACAATATGGATACTCTAGAAAAACGAGTAAGAACTTTATTTGGCGGATGTAGAAGGGGTGAAATAAACACTGATCAAGCAAACACTGAGTTTGCTGATATAAAAAGGGGATACAATAAAACTATTGAAGAAGCTGACGAGAAAGTAACTCTCGCTAATCAGATGTATGATCTGGTTGATAGATATCTCCGGAGATTAGGTAATCAAATAACTGTATTGTAAAAATTGCCTGTCCGTAGTCCTTTTCTTGATTCTCTCCATCATATTTTATTATGTTGTATTTCAGTCTTTACAACCTAAGGGTATAAATCCTTCAAAAAAAAAAAATTTAAAAAATGCTATCATTTAAAAGAAGAACTGCAGATGTGCCTGCTAGTTTTTCTCTTTACAGATTTGATTTTTTAAACCAGTGCTCAATTCAGCCTAAATGAATAAAATATTTTTTACTTCAACTTTAAAGTACATGCAATAGTTTCTGCTAGTTGAGATTTAGAATAGATGTAAACATTTAAATCTATGGCAACAAGTGGTGTCATTGCGTCAAAATATATGCATCTTTGTTTTTTATTGATCTTTTCTCTAATCGCTGAGGAGCAGCTGACTATTACCAACATGATAGTTACTCTTTTCACATCTTTTCCTAGTCTAATTTGGCTAAATATTTAATATTCAAATCTGGTAAATGTCTGTACATCTATAAACCATTTTACATCCTACCTTGCTTGCCTTCACTTTAAAGATGCCTATAAATATTTTATCACTAAGAACAACACATTAAACAAGGAAAGTATTATTTCCTAGAAGAAATTTTGGTTATATAAATATATTGTCATATGAACTAATTCTTACATTTGTTTACTAAATTTATTCAATTAAATTTTTTAGATACTGAGTTGCACAAGTTTAAATGTGAACTAGAAGCTGATAACAAAGGGATTACAGAGTTATTAGAGAAGCGCTCTTTAGATCTGGACACTAATACTAATCATTCTAGCGCATCTGGCAACAATCATTATAAGGAAAACAGGTTAGTGTGCTAGACACATTTTAATTAAAAAAGGCAAAACTACTTATTACTATACTAACTGCTTTATAAACTGGAGTTTGTGGGTTTGAGTCCCGTGGGTAAACAACTTTGTGTTATTGTTGTTGATGTTAACAGGCATACAATTTACATATTTAAATGAAAATGTTAGGTTGGACTGTGTATGCTTACAAACAGAAAGTACTGCTTTGAATATATTAACTAATTATTAACTCATAGACAAATTCTAATAATTATAATGAAATGTAACCATATACCCATAAGGACTATTTATTCTGCAATAAATACAAAAGAATAAATAGAAAAACATTCTTAAGTCTAAGTGATTAACTGTTGTGTGTGTACATACCTTAGAAACTATTAACTTTTTTGATATTTTATTTTCTCTGATATATTAAGTGTATAGTATATTTGAATATTTTTTTTTATTTCAGATATCGCATTCGGGCTGAAAAACGTCGTGAAAGTTGGGGTACAAGAGAATCGAGAGCTCACGCTAGCAATGGGAATCTTTCCAGAACTGATACCGCAATTCAAGTATGTGTCTATTTGTTATCAAGTTTAAACTATCAAAAGTATGACCTTATTCTATAGATCTTTATTCTAATAAAAACAATGGATCATTAGGTATAGCAAAAGTTCTTATGTACTTGGGGAAAGCAATTTAGCGCTGTCTCATTTGAGTTAACTGACCTCTTAAGTTTATGTTAAAAATTGGATATTTAGCCATTTTGTCTACTAAATAAAACAAAGGGAATGTATTTTTTCAAGTTAAAATATGGGGAAACTGATTTTTTTTTCTGTTTTATTATAATATTTAGGTTTACCCTTAATTCTAAAAATTTTATAGATAGATGTCCAATATGTTAGCAGATGAATTGAAAGATTTATATGCAATCCTAAGCTGTCTTTTATGAATAACTTCCATAATTATAATAGTCAATAACCAATGTTGCTTATATATTTTATTTATTCATAAAAATATTTGACAATCAATATAAAAATGTAAACACTATAATATTAAATATTTTTTATGTTTTGTTGTTAGACCTTAAGTTTTATGCTATAGATGGGGGATGGCAGAAGGAATGAATTTTCTTATTATTCCATGCATTTTATTTATAACATGATGTTTTATTTTATAGACAACCTGGGTAAGTGATTAGTGACCCTGTTCCTACCACGGGAAGAATGCTTTGTGATGAACATATTGTTTTTAATATCTGGGTGATTGTATCTATATAATATGTACTGATTTCTAAAATAGAAGTAAGTCATATTTATTTATTAGTCATCTTATTTCCATAGTACAAGCTTTGCCGAGTTTGGGACTAGACAACTGGGTAAACAAGACTTAACATCCTTTGTCTCACGGTAAGCAGCGCGTTGGTGATACCAGTATTGCCAATGTTTATGGGCGTCGGTGACCACTTTCCATCAGGTGGCCCCGATTGCTTGTCTGCCTGTGTATGCAATATAAAAAAAAAGATGACGTTGTTAATAACTGGTTAACGAAATGCTCTTGCAAATGCAGGCAGTGCTCGGTCGGGATTCGTACCCGCTTGTGCACGCGGGCAGTACCATCGCCACCGCTGCAAGCCAAGCTATCGCTGCTACGCAACAGGTAACTATTTATATAGCGTCGCGTTTAAGCACAAGATGTTAGATAAGTAAGTCCAATAATCCGCCATCCTCTGGCCACGTCGCCCTCGCTTGGGCCCATCACCCAATTGTCTAACAAACTGATCTATGCGTCGGATGGGCATGTAAAAAATCGGTCCACCCGTATTGAACCAGCGTAATGGGATACGGTCCAAAATTTCCTAATGGATAGGGGTGTATTAGGGGAGGCCTATGTCCAGCAGTGGACTATCACAGGCTGATGATGATGATGATTAAACTCTACGATGAATGGTGTTATTGATGAAGATACATTTTGCATTACATATGCAGTTTTAAACATGAGGGTAGCAATCGAATCCTGACCTTCTGGCGCAATGGTCAGATTGTTAACGTTCGTAATGCAAAAAGCTAGTTACGGTATCGGTCCACCCACCAACCCTAATTGGACCAACGTGGTGGGATACGGTTCAAAAACCCCCTAATGGAGACAGCGTGCATTAGGGGGACCTATGTCCAGCAGTGGACTAACACAGGCCGATGACGAGGATGACAAATTACTGCATTAAGATATTTGACACTGACGTAATTTCAGACGCACCACGGCCGCCGCACCGCCGCGCTGAAGGCTTCCTACGAGGTGGTCACCGGGGGGGATCTGGTCCATCAGACTCTTCACCAGGCGCATCACACTCATCATGACCATGGTATATGAGAAACTAACCTATAAAAGTTGTATCTGAGCGAAATGAGTTTTAAGATATTTGTTAACTAAATTTAGTCAAACGCGTTTTTATTGGCGCAAAGTTTTAAAACGCTAATTACGAAACGATTTTTCACCAACAGATCTACAACTCGTCTTTTGCTATTTGATTTAAGCGTTTATTTGGCTTTGGCATATGTTAAGAAACTTGCTACTAAATGACTTTCCTGTTTACTTCGCGTGCAACAATTAGTCGATAATTGTAATGTCAACTACAAATAATGATGGCGGGATGAAACTATAAGTTGCTTAGATAAAGTCTGTATCTTGTTCGGTTCTAGTATTTATATATCATTGGGATCGAGTTGTCTTTTATTGAAGTTATTATTAGAATGCTTGGAAACATTTTAATTCCTTTAAAGTATTTACTAATCTTGTTACTGTTAATTCTAACAGGTCACGGATTGACACCGAGCCACAGCCAAAGCAGCAACGTGCACACTCACCACGCAGCAACTCACGCCCACACCAACACTGCCTCAGCTAATAAACGCCATAACAAGCAAAGTAGTATAAATGCAAATAAACTTTTTTGTTACAAAATTTTACATTTTAAATATGGAATACATACTACAATGTAGTAATAGGGGTGTATTAGGGGAGGCCTATGTCCAGCAGTGGACTATCAAAGGCTGATGATGATGATGATAATGATACTACAATGTACTACAAACGGCTGAACTCACGTGAAATCGGTATTGGTGCCGACTTGTTTCGGACTTATCAGAGTTCCTTCATCAGGATTAGTTCAGTCTCTTCCCGTCTCGTACTGGTCGTCTCAGTGAGTTCAGCCGTGTGTTGTACAAATATTAAGTATTATGCATAATTTAAATAATATTGTTACATATGATGTAAAGGAATTATTGAACTACTAATAAGAGTACTATGTCTGTGCACCGAGCCAATTAAAAGTTTTATCACTTGTTTATAATTTTCTTTAGATTTTTACAGAAATACTGAATCGTCAGTCTTAAATGTCATCTCTGTTAAAATCTCTAGACAGATTTTAGTAGGGTGTGCATTTATCATTGTTGTAGCGGTTACAAGTGTTTTGAATATTTTCTGTACTCTTCTTCGGCAACTAAATATAAAATATGTGTAAGCATAACAAAAATATGGCTTTCTTATATATATCATTATAATGCGGCCGTTTATCATATATATATATTTAATATATATACTGTTTTTTACCATTTCTCATAATTTGATATCAGGAAGAGTTCGTATGGGACTACTTCGGCCGTATCAGCGCATACTCAACAAACCGTGTCGGCAGCTGCCAGTCGCTCTTCTTCTCCAACTGTTGTGTAAGTAAAGATTTTAAATATTAAAAATATATGTGATGAGGGAAAATAATTATATGAACTGCAAAATTGCTAAACATGTAACCGATTTTTAATATATACTAAATTATTGGGAAATTTTTGACGGTGCTGTAATGTATATATGTTTAAATTAACTAATTTACCTAAGTGGCATCGACTAATGTTTCGACTTCGAATGTTTTTAATTATGTTTAACTGAGCATTTAAAATTCGTAACGTAACGTAAAATCGTTACGCGCAATTAAGATGACAGCCCCTCTTTATAAGGCAGTGTAACGCTGTCTATAATACATCAATTTACATAAAGATTTATGTAAAATATTAATGCATAAATAGTAACGCAAATACCGTATCCCGAATAAAATTCAATCGATTGTCCCTTTTTTAACACTTTTCTGAATTAAATTATAAAGTTTGTCTCTCTTTTTTCAGTGGTATCAACAATGTGGTTAACAACGTAACCATAGAGGAGCCGATGGAGGAAGAATGGACCTATGACCCTAACGAGCCCCGCTACTGCATCTGCAACCAAGTTTCGTACGGTGACATGGTCGCTTGTGATAATCAAGACGTGAGTAATTAAATATCATTTTACTTATCTGTAAAGACCATTGATCGCAACAGACATGAATGCAAAATATTTATCTAATAATGTTATTCGACGTCTTAAACAACTCTGTCAGTATCATATCAATCATAACGTTGATGTATAACGGAACAAAATATGTAATAAAAATAAAATAGTCGTAAAAAGGGCATTTATATATAAATGAAATAAATAACCCTGTCAATTATTTAAACTAATTATTATTGAAATAATTAAATTAATTGAATGAAATTCAATAAAAACATTAAAAGACTTTAATTTATATAGGGTCCGTCCGTGGATTGGCTTATTTTTTATTAAAGTTAGCTAAGAGATTTTATATGGATTTTTTTAATATTTTGATTATAAAAATCTCTTGGTCATAGAAGTGACAACATTTTAAGTCTTGGGTTCTTATTTAATAGTGTTCGTTTATATTAACATAAATAAACACAGGAGTAATTTTGTTATATCTGTTCCAGTGTCCATACGAATGGTTCCACTACCCGTGCGTCGGAATCACTGCCCCACCAAAGGGCAAGTGGTACTGCCCTCAATGCCAGACCAACATGCGTCGCAATCGTAACAGGAAGAACTGAATCTGTAATGCCACTGTTCGTGTGTTTGCACCGTAAAATTGTTTAGCTGCCAGATATAATAATAAAATTGATGAAACTGTATGCCGTATTTTATTTTCCTGTGTTTCGGTGTTGTAAGAGAAAATATAAAAAAGTTCATTTAGTAAAAAGACTTATGAGATATAGAATATCATTTTATGAGATTTAGACAAATAATAACATTCAAATACCAGGACAATTAAGGTATAAAAATGTTTTAACCTATAGAGACTAAAAATAATAAGTACTACGTACAACAGGAATGAGCTGTTGTCGCAAAATTGAAGCCAAACGAGAGCTCAGTAACTGTACCGCTGATCTCTCTCTTGTGATGGTGAATATATCGAAATATGGCTAACTGAACTGTTAATTGAAGAAAAAACAACCTTTTTTATAATAAAAAGTTATAAACGAAAAAAGTTTTGGCTTCTGTAATAAAATTTGATTTTTTCTGAGCCGCCGAATAATCTTGTATGACAGGATTATTCGGTGGGGGCGACGATATGACTTAGTTTACGTTTTTCAATCTATAATTCATCTATGGTAAAAAGGGGCTTACACTTTTAGGCCGAAACCAATGTATCTTTACGATTTTTTTTGTATTACTTTTACAAAAATAAACACGACTTTTCAAAGCACGAGAGCATTGATAAATTTCTTTATCATTGATAATTTTCTTTTATTTGTTATTTTATATTACCAACGCTTCAATAGTTATTTTATCAAAGATCATAAATCACATCTTTAAAAAATAAAATATTTTATTATAAAGGTTGGTTGGCAGTTGGCAACATTAATTCCTTTAAGACTCTACCGGCGTTGGGATTTGACGTTTTGGCTTAGCTTTAGCAAATTCTAGAAAATGCTCGATCAGTATTGACGTTTTAAACAAGTATTTCTCATAGGCGCTCCATGCTGCTACTTTAAATTAAATGAGAAGAGTTATTGTGTGATACGTATTCGAGTGTGCAGTCGTTAAACCGTTACGCTGTTTATAAAAAAAGGAGAGCTACAAATAAGTATTATATAGTAAAATAACCAATAAAAAACAAAGAAAATCATTTACAATGTCAGATTCTAAAATTAAAGAGGTAAATTAACCCTTTTTAAACAAAAAATCACTAAATTCAATCAAAAATTACGTAATGACATACACTTTACTATTCATTGTGTTTTATTTCAGCTTAGAAGCGATATTGATGAGCTTAACGAGCTACTTAAACAGGCCAAACGTAAAAGAGTACAAGATATATTATCTCTAGAGATTCGAAAATTGGAAACTGAATGGATCAAATTAAAGGAGTCGGCTGCACCTACCCCATTGGAAGTTAATCCCGTACCAACCACTTCTACGGCTACCTCTGATAAGAGATATCAAGTTAAACTTAATGGATATGGTATGTGTTGCACAATAATCTCTTAATTAGATTAAGCAAACATGAATGTTATTGTTTCTAATGACATACTTCAAATATTATGATGATAGAAACAGCTTAAAAATGCATAATGGGCTTACTATTACATTAATTTGAAATATAACTTATGTATGCTAGTTGCTGCATTTTCTGTAGGCTGGGTATAACTTTGTACTGCTTACCAATAGTGCACCTTGTTTTGTTGCATTGGGTGATAAAAAATTGATATATCCCAATAAAGTAACTGATATATTAAATCGGCTATAAATGATATGTTTCTTTAATGTTACTTTATGTGTACATTTATATGTATTGTAGGCCATAGGTAAATAAAATAAACAGCACCAACAATAAAAACCCTTTACAGGACACTCTAAATGGTAAAATAGATCTACAGTAAAGTGATACAGCCTATTACTTGAACCAGTAGTTATTCTTTACAAAAATTGTATAATTTACAGTAAAGACAATTCATTTAAAATTATTAAATATTGTACTGCATAACCTGAATTATATGCTGTATTTTAAATTAATACACTTCAAAAAGCTTACACTGTATTCTCTTGTTAACTTAAAGAAAATAAACTCGATTATATCAGCCATCTGTATAACCCATATAAATATTCTATAATAGTTTATTACTCACAGCATGATTCTTTTTTTTTGACCCAATTCGATAACAAATTTTATAATTTGCTTCAGTCTTTCCTTATAAGTAATTACAGCCCATGACAAGTTTTTATTTTTTTACGAAAGGTTTCCTTATCTCATTTTAAATGAATGCCTTATATTTTATGAATATTTGTGACCGTTATGGGATAGCCTCATCAAAAATTTAACATTAAACACTCATGGCATTATAGACCAGGCTTTCTTGTTTTATTTGATGTTTAAAAAGCTCAGATTTTTTCCCTTTTAGGCTTGTAATTATACTCGTATCTAAATTCCTGCTTTTTGGCTTCGGTATATTTGGTATTATGTAAATGCACTAATGTAATAGTAATAATTTTCTTTTATTTATCTTATTCTGCTATCTTTGTTTTCTAGGTTGGGATCAGTCTGACAAATATATCAAGGTGTTTGTCACCCTGAAGGATGTACACACTCTACCAAAAGAACAGGTTTTCTGCAAACTAACAGACAAATCCATGGAACTCATTGTTGAAAATTTGGAGAACAAAGATTATACATTGCAAATTAAAAAATTACTTGAACCAATTAATGTCGAGGAGAGCCATTGGAAACAGAAGACTGGTAAGAGACACATTTAAAATTATTGATTTCCTTTGAAACAATTTATTTAATACTAATGTAATTTTTCTTTTACTGTGAATATTATACAAAATAAACTAAGTGACGCTTTAACACTATGGTAATTTCTTACCATTGTTGTAATAAAGCAGTAATTCATTCTGTAAGAATCAAATAATATAACATAATGTTGGGGTAGTAGGCATTACTTTTCGGCCTTTTCCGATTCCCTTTTAAATAAGCATCCAACTGCACTTATTAGTTGTCATTATAATGTAATAACTGATAAAAATAATAAAAACTCACTTATGAGTACTTATTCATATGGGGTTATTTCTCACTATTCCACATTGTAACAATAGAATAGTCAATTAAACTTTTATTTTCTTATTGCCTGATTATATTTTTTAAACCCATTCTGGACAGAATTTGTTTTGCTTGTATAAAAATCTTTTAAAACTTGAAAATTGTTTTAATAGCTTTAAATTGGTGATAAAAATAGTGTAATTTTATAGAGCACAAAGAAATATATACAAGTAGAAATACAGGTAGATTCAATTTACATGAACTTTTGGGAAATAGGTGCCACCAGAATTTTTTGAAATCTTGTGGGACACGTAGGTCCTCGCAGTCCCAAAAGGGTTAAAAAATAAGCAAAATTTAATAAAAAACAAGATTTCAATGACACACATTATTGAATAAATTTTCTTCTAGATATGGTTGTTATTTTCCTGGCCAAACAAAATCAGAATTCTAAATGGTCTCATATGACTGAAATTGAGAAGAAGTTTGAAGACAAACGTAACAGCCGCTTCAATAATGATTTTGACAAGAACAAAGATCCTCAGGAGTCTATTATGGGTCTTATGAAGAACATGTATGTATATAAATATTATTTAATATTTAGATTTTTGGTAAAATAGACAAGGTTGGACTTTTTTTACCATTTTTCAAATGAAGTATTTAAGTTTTTTGCATACCCAAGATTTTAGCAGGCTTTTCTTATAATTTCTTAATGTTACTAATGTTCATTTTAGCTATATTTTCCCAGATAATGTAGTTTTCTAATGGTTACAGTATTTATTAAGTAGTTTTTGAGTTTAACATATAAAAGTGCAAAACTTTCCTCTTTATAATATCAATATCAATTATTTTTGTTGCAGGTATGATTCAGGTGATGATGAAATGAAGAGAATGATTTCTAAAGCCTGGTATGAGGGCCAACAGAAGAAAATGTCGGATAAAATAGATCTATGAAATGGAAAACTCTTAAAGTAACTTTAAGTTCAATGTCTCATTTAAGTATTTTACTTTCTAATATTTTAATTTTTAACTTTTTAGGTTAAGATAATCAAAAAAATATATATTGTGAACTTTAATGTTTTTTCTTTTCTTAAAATTTTGATTGTTCATCATCATCATCATCAGCCTTTGATAGTACACTGCTGGACATAGGCCTCCCCTAATACAGCCCTATCCATTAGGTCGTTTTTGGACCATATCCCAACATGCTGGTCCAATGCGGGTTGGCATTATTAATTGTTAATTGTGTTTGTAATCAGATAAATCTAATTATTTAGTTACCAAATAGGATTTACGTTTTTTTTTTTTAATTTGCAAAAAATATGAGTTAACTGAGAAGAAGAAATGCTTATATCTTCATCTACACTACATCATAAAAACATAGTCGCTTTTCTTTGTCCCTATGTATGCTTAAAAGTTTAAAACTATGCAATGGATTTTGATGCGATTTTTTTCAATATATTCATATAGGGTAATTAAAGAGGATGTTTACATGTATAATTCATGCATAAAACTGAAGGGAAATGCTGATAAATTAATAAATGTTTTAAATAGATTTTACAGATATCAGTATTGTATATTGGCGGGTCACTAGTAAGAATTAAATATCGAAATTGATGGGAGCGAAATGTTCTTGATATAAAGTTAAATGCCCTAGCATTAGGCTCTACAAACTGACTTTGTGACTTGTTTTAAATATTCTTCTAATTAATTTTACTGGTGGTAGATCCCCTTTTTACATGGGCCCGTCTGGGTGGGTACCATCCACAGTGCCTATTTCTACCGCGAAGCGGTAGTGTGAAAGCACTACTGTGTACCGGTTTGAAGGGCACCGTAGCAAGCGTATTAACTGGGTAAACGAGACTCAATATCCTGTCTCACGGTAGGCAGCGCGTTGGTGATGCCAGTATTGCCAATGTCAATGGGCGTCGATGACAACTTTCCATCAGATGGACCGGCTGCTCGTCTGCCTGCGTAAGCAATAAAAAAATTAAAAAAAAACACCCTTGTAGTCATCAGGATGTGTTTGCTCCAGTTTTCATTTAAAATGAGTTTTCTAAAGAGAAATAACAACGATAAAGCAATTACGAATTAATACTAAATTTAAAATAAACATGAAATATTAATAAATAAATTAGTTTAAACATTATAAAGAAAAGTTGCATAAATTATATTATATGATATACTTGTACCAAAAATTGGACAAAAAACCATAGTGAACCGAAATTTGGATAATAAATTAAATGTGTCTCCGCCCCTTAAATGGGTTCCCATTTTGTTATAGTGGTAGGGCTTAGTACTTATGTACTGCTCTAGCCGCGGGTAGCTAAGGTCTGGCCGGTATGAGGTGTAAGGCTGGATATACCAGCGGCTCCTCCAACCTGGCTGAAGAAGGCAGCTTTGGATGTGCCATGGAGAATGAGAAGATGCTTAAAAGGTGAAAGGTCTACTGCCACCGCTGTCTAAGTTTCGTCTGTCCTAGAAAAAAGAAAAAGACTATAGGGACATGGTTAAGAGCATAGAAAGAATATGTGAGGAGTCAAGAATTTGTGTCTGAAGCAAGTAACGGCCAATATAACTGTAAGGTTGGTGGGGCCATAGGAAGTTAAGCGGGATTGCCCTCATTGTCCTCTGTAGTCAAGATGTAGGCAAAGGGGCTTTTGTTTTGGTGTCGTCGATCTCTTTTCTGTGACCGATACAGGGCTAGCGGTGGAGCCTATTTCCAAGGTCGCCGTAGGTGACAGTCTTGTTTCTACGGAGACAAGAAACTTCTAGCTCTCAAAGATATCCTTTAGATAATGATTACGGGGGATGGAATTACCTAGGTATTGTAAAACTAAGAGAAAGGACGCGCGCTCCAGGCTCCTGTCTCGGCGACTGAACAATTCTTGAAAGGAAAAACGTGGCGGTTATCGCAGGTGCGAGTAAGGGATACTCTGCCTTTTTTCCCCGTAAGGATTGCGGGGACACGTCCCCAAGAAAAAGAAAAATAAATCGTCTAACAAAAACTATCCGTCTATTATGGTTCACCATTGGCAGGTAGGGCAGATATTGAAAATCAGATGCATTATTCCATGCATAAAGCCGTTATTCCCATGATACTGGGAAAAGAAGCCAACTTGAATATACCGCGAATTAGATAATGTATCTATTGGTTATTGCAGTCGATAAGTTGAACGCCTCGCATGTCGATTAGTGAAGTATGTAACAGAGAATGCTTTGAAATGTGCGTAAACCCATCAACTATTTACGCCACGTGCACGGGAGAGTTGTTCGGTCGACGACCCTGTTTGGTTACCCCGCGTAGGCCAACGCCCTAAAAGTGGAAGCGTGGCCTGAATAATTATGCTCTGTGAGTTGCTTATGACTAGGGCGACAAAACTATATTAGAGATCAGCCGGTTACGCAAGATAGGTATATAAACTGACGGCTGTTCCGTCAGTTTATATACAGATTGGAGTAGCAGGCTCCCGATCGAATTCTTGCGTGCCAATCCAACATATATATCATCATACTCTACTCGCCATAAGTTCGGATCATCCCTCGACACGCAGGAAGCAATGTAGGTTTTAAATCACGATAGAACCTCGGTTTGTTTAGCGTCATATATTATTGTTTAGCCAATTTAAACAGAATTATCATTTTTTGTAAATAACGCCAAGCTCAATTGGCGCCAGCCTGTTATAGATTTTACATGGTTAGGGATTAAAAATGACTTTGTTGTTGTTCTTTAAAAGACAAAATGTGATCTTCTGAAATCTATTGATAATAATATAAATTCTTAATAGAATGATTAACAACAAATGATTAATTAACAAAGTGATCATTAAAATCGATAGACTAAATAATTGAAGGACACTACATGACCTAAAAGACTAAACTTAGGGTGTGAAATAAAATCACATATTTGATGGTTTTATTTTATATTAATTTTGTAACCCTAATTGTATCCATAGGATTGGATGACATTAGTGAACGGTGCTGTCGCCTTCGCGACCTTCTCACCAGCTTCCTTGGTAATTTTCTGTAAAAAGGAGAAAAATATACATTAATATTTACTCTCAAAATGGATGGATAACAGAAAAACCTTTACTCAATCAGGCATATTTGTTTTTCATGGCATTCAAATAATGTAGGTAAGTTTCAATCATCATTTTATTATATTCTTGACATAAGCCAAGGTCTGCATAAACGTTAGGACTATTCATAAATAGATCAACAAAATGGTGGCAAAGTTGTTCCCTATGGCATTAATCATAGCAAGATGTTCTACAAATAAATATATGGATTAAATATCCTATTAAGTAATAACCTTATTGTAAATTTTACATGTGTTCTATTGACATACCTGAAGTTTCCTCTCATAGGCGATTTTGTGGATGACCTTGAACTTCCTCTTGTCCTCTAGTTTACGGACGACATCACGGTACTTCCATCCAACTTCATGTGACAGGCGACCAACATGACAGTACTGTAATAGATTCAGATCTTTAGTGTCATATTCCAAAGTGAAAATATTAAAAAATATGTAACTCATCAGTTTTATTATTATTAGCAACATAAAATAATTCAGTCGCAAATTACCCTTATGTGTAACATCATAGAGAAAATGTTTACAATTTTTTTAAGACAGACATTTGATGAAAAAATTTAATTAAAACCCATGTCATATGTGTATATATGATACAAGAACAATATGTTCATAGGTTAACATCATATTTAGATGTTATTGATGAAAATTTAGAACAGCAAGTTTCTTACTTCCACCGTAAACATAATTAACAGCATTATTAGCACATACAATCAACAAAATGAAGGAGATGAATGAAGTCCATTAAAAAAAATTTTGATATTGTTTCAGCTATCCAAACCACTTCAATACACTACAATACCTCCAATTCTCATAAAAATAATATGAACTAAATTTATTTAAGTAAGTATTGTATATATACTAAATGGATACAGTACTAAAACCCCCTAAATTATTATTAGGGGAGGCCTATGTCCAGCAGTGTACTAACACAGGGTGATGATGAAATATACTGTATTGAATTTTTATGTTTTTTTTAAATTATGTTCAAGTAAGTTCCACCATGGCAGTGTAAAAAATATACACAAACAGAACATAAATGTTTCTGCTTTCTATTTTGTAATGTGTCAAATACAAAACTAAATTGTTTTCAGATTATATCTACAGAAACTACAAGAATAACCCATATTGTTGCAGCTGCACATATTTAGCATTATATGTATGAATGAATTTGAAAGTTAGTTTTCAAATAACTTCTGCTAATCAAATAGTCACAACTTAAAGCTTTGTTCTAACAACCAGCTTAAGCGATAAGTGCGTATGTGAGGTACAGAGACCATGACATATTAAGAGATAAATACAACCATACCTTGCGGCCTGGTTTAAGACAGAACACGCGCAGAGCTGCTGGAACAACAACACGGCGACGGTTATCAAAAGGTGGGGGGCAGCCGTCATATGTACGCAGCCTTCTCAGAGCATCCTTTCCGCGCTCAGTCTTGTGAGGGATCATGCCTAAAATTAGGAACAATACTACTGTAGTTACTGCTTAAACAAAAAGTCACAAGGTTTTTTGAAGATAGCATCATAACAGTTTATTCTTCTCATAAACATCAAATAATGTAGGTATATTGTAATAATCATGACATGTCCACCTCCAATTAAAATAATATTTTTAACAATAATAATTAACTTCAGATCTTTTTCTGAACTTATACAATTAATAACAAAGCTTTTAAAATAAATTAAATATTCAATTTCATACTCAGATAAACAGATTTTAAAATGATATGCTCACCCCTGACAGTCTTCCACAAAATCTTGGATGGTGCCCTAAAGTGGAAGGGGCCACGAGCGGGATTGACATTACAACGCTTGCGCAGGAATGACATAAACTTCAATTTGTTCCTGAAAACAATAATCATGTTAATAACAAACCTAATATCACATTGAAACCACGTGAAATAGTCGAAATCAGAACATTAAATAACAACACGTGAACTTTCAGTCGCAAATTACCCAAAATGAATACATCATTTAGCGAAATATTAACCATCTCGTAAAGACAGTACTTAAAAATCTATTTACCTGAAAAAGTTGCCAGAGATGTTAAGTTGTTCACATCGAACGACTACGACTTTGTTCCCCTCCAACAACACCTTGGCAATAACTGCGGCCAAGCGGCCAAGAAGATGGCCACGGCCATCGATGACTATGGCCTGAAAATATAACATAAAAAGCAATTTATTGATGACGTCCAGCATTTACCGGATACCATAACACATAACCTAAAACAAACCACAAAAACTCAAGCGTAGGTAAAAGGTTACGACAATAATGTCTAATAATGGAAGTAATCGTTTTAAACTTGTTTCATTTGTATTATTTCTTAAATACAAATTAAAATGCATAGAAATAACAACTATGATAAGCACGTGTATAAGATGAACAAAATGTATTATTAATAATTACATACACGTATTAATCACTAGAGCTACGATAGGCCACATGTTTAACAAAGTTTTCAACAATTATCCATACACTAAGGAAAATTTTAACATTATAAAACTATTTTAATACATCACCTTATTACTAAAGCCCGTCATTTTCACGACAACAAAACGGAAAAGGATAACTTTTTAAACTAACATGGCCACCGGATATTCTGCTGAATTTATAGGTAACGTTCAAAAATAAAAACAAAATTTCATTATTGTACAGAATTAAAAGCAGAACTTATAAAATTATAATATTAAGATTTTTTTATAATATGTAAATAAAATTTTATCATAAGTAGAGTTAATGCTATTTTATTAAAATTATATAATTTAACTTCATTTTTTATGAGAAGCTGAATTGACGTCGTGTTCAAAAGTGGCATAGTTATTAGATCATAGAGGACAAGCTGAAAGTTTATGATCAAATAGTACGCTCAGGAAATATTCTTTTTTCTCATAATAAACCTCTGGGTGCTTAAAATTTGCCGTATTCAAAGTAAAGGAATGCTTAGTAGTTAGCCTCTACAATATTATGCAATCTGCCTGTGAGAATGGCGCTATGAACGGTATAGGCATGCATCTCATTTCTTTAAAAAAAATTATATGTTTGAGCTTCAAAGCTTTGCGCAACCATCTCTTGTCACGCTCAGGCTAGGCTTACTTTGACCCGTCCATATTACAACGGATGTGTTTACGTAAGTAAATTTGAGTACGCAAACAAATATACGAAAATCTATCATCCAATATAAGCGAAAAACTTTTCTCACCGTTCTCACACATATCACAATGAGGGAATAATATATACTCTCGACACAGATACGCTTATGGTTGAACGGCCAATGGCCTGAGCCTGAGCATCTTCTTGGGAACTGATTTAACAAGGTAATGCTTATGTAGAGAGACGCAACAGGAACCCCTTAGCCGGAGGTGATCATTAAGCAACAAAAAACAAATTTTGGTAGTAATACAATTTGATTGTATTACTACCTAAATTTATAAATGATTGAAACTTACCTACAATTTTGTATCGAGTACATATCAAATACTTATTACCGATTTTTAAGCTCCTATACAGCGTCCATGATTAAGGAATGAAAAATCCAAAATATTGTATTGTGCTTTATTAGTTTCTTTAGCATAAATTGATCTAGACATAAAATATGAAAAAATAATGGTAAAATTATGAGAGTTACATGGTTATAATTATACTTCACAAAAGCATTAGCTTGTAACGCTCTATCAACATCTTTTGAAGTTTTATTTCTTTCAGCCCGTTAAGAATAAATTGAAAATGAAAATAAGTAAAATTCTTACGATGAAGCCAGCACCCGAGCCGACTCAGAACGCGCAGCGGCCGCCGCTGCTTTAAATAGCCAGTATGCTAGCCATAGCAGTGGCAGCACCGGCCAAAACTGCACGTCATTCATAAAATCTCTAGATCTCTTTGATCTAGACTATTACATCGGCACCACCGGTGAGGTCGAACTTACACACATTTTGCTATATGACACTGTAACACTATATTAGAAAGGAGTTTTGCTGGAGTTTCTTGCGCCACTTCTTGTCCCTGAGCCATCGCTTTAAGAAGTGGTTGTAATGTTTAGATAGAGCTGTTCAGGCTATTAAAATTATCCTTAAGAAAGTGTCTGAATAGCCGCCCGGCTCACCTGGGCAGCGTTCGATTCAGTATGCTAACGGTAACCAGAAAGCGATGGCCCAAGCCGAGGCGCTATCTGGGGGCCCTTGGTGCAGTTAAGTCACTCTGACAACTGATATTACTACAAACGTAGAATAAGGTGAAAGATAATATTTTAAAATATTTATATCATGTTACGCCGAAGAAGCAGGCATAAGAAACTTTTAATAACTTCTGGGGAGAGACTGAAAATCTTATGCTGTATGTAGCTTTTGATATATTTTATCAAGAAAAACATGACGATGAACGTAAAACGTTCAAGAGAATTTCAGCTAACGTCAAATCAAACGATTGGTACATGACAAGCAAATGACACATGGGCTGAATCAGTCAGATCAAAATGTTTATTTTTGGTATTGGCATTCGAAATCATTACCAAACTTGTTGAATGTATTTTTTGTATATTCTAAGAATGATATATAATTTGACCTGTCTGAATAGAAAATAGTTTAGACAGTACTGAAGATGGATATCCCATACCGAAAGATTTTCATATATATTTTAACTTTCGTCGCCTACGCATATACAGGAGTAGGATCTAACATCTTGCGGAATTTAAAAGATGCAGTTTTATCAGCGGAATCAGTATTTGGTGATATGTTTCGTAATGTCATTACGGTAGCGGAGAGATTCCGATCATTGCATGATGTATTTGACGCTGCTGTTGAAGAAGATTGTGTTTTTACTTGTCCCGGCGGCAAGTATTTATAAAAGAAAAATATTTAAACATTTCTATGCTAATTTTATAAAGGCATTTAATGAGAATAATTTAATTTATTTCAGGGTATAAACCAGTCCGAAACAAAAACCATATACCAAAATCTGATGGATGTGGATCCTTAGGCTTTGATATATCATCTGAATATCTGCCACTTGAGGAGATGACGAAATGTTGTGATACACATGATATTTGTTATGATACTTGTAACAGTGGTAAAGAAGTATGTGATTTAGAATTCAAAAGGTGCTTGTATAATTATTGTGATACATACAAGTCTGTAAATGTTGCAGGAGACACAATCACAAAAGGTACAACAATCCAAAGTGTTTACAATTTGTTTCTTATTATTCAAAGTTAAAAAAGAACATGAGAATAAAAATCACATTTAATGGATGGTTTTCTGTTAATATGGGACTAGGTTGTTTCAAAAGGGTTTTCTAGTCCTTTCTTGACTGTTTTGATTTGAAGCCATTTATATCTTTGTCATCATCAGCCTTTACTAGTGTAATGCTTAATGTAGTACATACGCTTCATATTTTTGAAACTAAGATATACTATTTTCCATTAAAATAAAATATTAAGGTGGCAAACAGATTGGTAAAGTAATACAACCTGTATTAGAGACCAAGAGATTGCACTTTGCTCGTCACTCATAATCAAATCCATAAATATAGGGTATAATTACATTGCAGTATAACATGAAAAAAGACATAAATAGGATTTTTTTATTGTTTCAGGTTGCAAAGCAGCTGCTAAATTATTGTTTACGGGTACACTCACCCTTGGCTGCAAGTCGTATCTAGATGCACAGAAAAATGCCTGTTATTGCCCCAGCTAAAAATAATAAGAACAAAAGATATACAAGTGGTGATGGAGAACTATGAGATTTATTTAACAACTTTGGTGTTTGTATATTTGTTACCAAAAATTCTTTTTATTATTTATTTAGTACAATAATGAGTTGGTGATAGTCTTTGATAGTTTTTCTCCCCTTTTTTCCCAATGACATTTGACTAGCTCACATTTAGAGCAATGTGACAATGTATGTTTTTAATTGGATCAAAATTTCTGCACAGAATATCAGCCCTCTATAACTGTAGGTATTACATTTATTTTGGATGGATTATTATATAAAGCTATGAAATTTTTACACCATTTTTTGGATTTATTATCTTCCTTGCTTGTAGGGCATCATAATCATTTTAGCTTCTGGGTCTCAGATAGCAAGGAGTATAGTTTTATTATAGAGGAGAACAATATGAGTGAGTAAACAGACAATGGAGGGTCTTAAATTTAGGATAAAAAAAAGAACAAGATACATTATTTAGTTTTTATTTTAGCAATAAAAATCTGTGGCCCTCATGGCATTACACACCTCACTATAAAATAATTTATTTGCTAAATGTATTATAGGCCCTGGAAAAATAGGTGCCATCGCAAATGATAAATAACATTATCTTATATATTAAACTCTAGAGCAACATCTGTACAATAGTAAGGCTTTTACTGCCATTCCATGCAGGTTGTTAGTAATATAAACTAATACCACTAATGGACGCAGTCAGTACATATGTCTTCTACTTGTCATATGTTGAGCATATAAAAATAATTCATTGAATTTAAATAAATGCATGTAAAAATATGATGGTTGAATCCTTAATTAACCATAATATGATTTTATCTTAGCTTAAAAGAAACAAGAATGTGAGCGATTTTTGAGAATGCTTATATGATTCTTGACATTAAATATATTAATGCCTATGTTAAGAGCTCCTTAATCTCCTCTTTTTCTGCTGCATCAATGTATGGAGTACCATCTGGTGTCTTCCCATTCTTTGATGCACCCTAAAAATAGATTTTATAAATATCTTGCTGAATAGAAATAGTCTACTAGCCCATAGAAAAAAACTACCTATTAAATGACCCAATCTGAATTAAAAGCATAATGAAGGTTACTGTATTAGAGAACAAGAGACTAATTATTGGCTCGGTTTTAGACCCCTGCTGTAAAAATATTAATGGTGTTTGTATGTAAAGTATATGTATAAAAAAATTGTTACACAAATGCCTTACAGTAATTATATTAACGGCAAATTAATGATATACACTAACTTCCTGCACCACTATTTTTGTACTGTACTAGGTTTTTCCTATAAACTATAAAAAAAAAATTAATAAGTAGTCATAATTACTCACTGGTACCAAAGAAATACCATTTACTCACATACTGACTAAATATACTCCAAAATGACCACAAAGCCCTCAGAGTTATTCTATGTCTTCAGGTCATTTACAGGAATTTTTAACCATGGGCCCAATTAAAATGACAATGATACTTACATGTTTCAATAGAGTTTTGACACAGTCAGTATGACCTTCCCATATAGCAGCGAGTATTACAGAAATACCATGTTTATCAACCATCTGTAAAACAAGTGTAATTTACACATCTCACAATTAAGATTAATTATAAAAGAAAACAGAAAATTAACAACTACTGAAGTCTTAGCAATGTTAACATTATATTGGTCTACTAAACCACTTTAACATCAGTTTTAATAAAGTCTGGCTCCTTGCCTTCCCAGAACCCAAAGGACTCCATAAATAAATAAACTACAATATTTTATAGAACTTTATCTACAATTTAGAATGATCTAGAACATAGGGATTAAGTTTTTAAATGCTTACCTGAAGCTCAGATCATTTCACACTTCAAAGTTTGGGTAGTCCATATATATTGTACTAACTGAGAAGTAACTAATAACATAATAGTTCTTTATAGAATGCGAACCTACAACCTGTGTTTTGTAAAACTAGGACCAAGCCACCAGGTCATGGAGTTAGTCCTAGTACTACACATCTAGAAGTGTTGAACTTATGACAATTTTGATAAGAAAGGTGATACTTACATTAGGATCAGCTCCTTTATCCAGTAAGTAGTTTAAAACGGCTGTTTGTCCGTAATCAGCTGCATAGTGAAGGGGTACCCGGCCGTCAATAAGTGCATTGACATCAATTTTCTATAAAAAAGAAAAAGACTTTTATGATATAACAAATAATAAACCTTATTTATTGTATTATACTAAAACGTTGCTAATATTTGCAAGTAAATAATGTATTAGTGTTTAGTGAACAGCAAATTATTAGAAAAGTTAGCGAGAGCTCGATTCATAAAAAAAAAAAAACATTTTAAATCGCTAAACTAATGATAATAAGAATACATACACTTTTTTCTATAATATCTTTTACTTGATCTATATCACCGTTTTTAATACCCCAAACTAATTCACTCATTTTGATGTACTGTTAAGGTTTTAACTGTTTATATTTTGTATGTAAGTTTAATACAATCCAATTTCAATACTCATCAATGGTATTATTAAAATAGGGTGACTGACAGAATAAGTCAAACAGATTAAAAATACAGACAGATAATTTGATCTCAATGGCTTGAACACTATATTTAATAGTTTTTCTGCGTTACCTACAAACATAAGACGAAAAGGTGTCTCGTGGATGTGGGTGAGGATCTTACACCACGGAGTTACGGGAAAAAAGAATTGTCGGTATTCCGTAGGCCGCTCTCCCTATCCTCCGCCGCGACTCGGCAGGTTGGCACCGCTAATACTAATGTTGATGTGAAGGGGCCGTGGAGGTGAGGTCATTTGGCATGGTGTATCCTCCTTCTGTGGCTGAACCGGTGCTAGCGGTGGAGCCCAACGTCTAGGCTACCACTTAGGAACGGGAGATCTCCTGGCTCTCAGGGCCCCTCGGTCGGTGCGGTTCGGGGGAGTCTGCTGGCCAGATGCGAGGCCGAAACGAGCCCTGAGATGGATTGTGCATAGGCCAAAACGGGGCTGCTTCGGCGGCCAGCGATGGTGAGGTCTCAGAAAAGTGTGACACCTTTCTTCCTGAGACCCCACCCTAATAGCGTCAGGAAGGAACAACGTGGAACAACTATGTCGGACTCGCACCGCTATAATGAATAGCGGTGCGAGTCCGGCATAGCCCGTCATTGCTCCCGCGAGAATGGTATGCGTGAAGAAAATAAAAAATGATACATGTACAATGATACATTAGAGTAACAGATATCTAATTATTTCCTTTTTTCTATATTCTATAGGCTTGCCTTTGGTATTTTAATTGAATGTCATTTATCAGTAGTAAATATTTATCATCTTCCTCATTTAATTATTACATGCACCAATTCACCATTATGAATTTACTGTAAAGTTTCTATATTTTATCTGCAATATAACGTTAATAACGTGGCCATTTTGAATTTGAACTAAAAGAACGTTATCAATTTTTGTGATATGAATTGCAAAATTTAAAATAAATAAATTATTGAAATGGAAGTCAGGGGTTTAAATTTATACCATGAGCTTCCTCACGACGTTCAAGTAGCCACTAAGTTTTTAGTAGTAGGTTACCGAATGAACATTTGGAATTTAATTTATTATTTTTTATATACTCCTTCAAACTTTATATTCTGATTTTATTATTTCAGGAAACTTTTTTGAATAAGCTTTACCCATTTTTGAAAAGCCTAGGGGTTGATATAAATGCGGCATTTAATAATATCGAAGTCCGAGATGAAGTAATAAACATACGCAATGTGTTTACACTATGTGTGAGTCAAATAAATAAGTGCTACGCGACTATGATTGATATTCTTAAACTAGAATTTCACAAACATGTCCTATTATTGGTATGAGCTTTTTTACATTAACTTTAATATGATATTTTTTTAATTAATAAAGACAATCAACAAAACCAAAATCTTATTTGTTGTCCCTATGTGTAGATGCTTCATTGCATGAAGGTTGTATTATTTTTTTATTTATTAAACTACAGCAACAATACATTTTATACAAACATGTAAGTAATTGCATGTGATTTCAAAGATATAAATTTTTGATCAACAAATTAGTTAAACTGACTGGTCCTAATAAAATATGCCTTTTTTTTAACTGAGACGTGACTACTATACTCAATGCTTATAATTACTAATTTTTATTGTTAATATTGTGATTGCAGGAAAGTCGGCAATGCACTTTAGAAAGGCTGTCATGGTGTTGCAACAGGCTTCAATTTCATTGAGAATAAGTTAAAAACCTTAAAACAAGGAGCAGAGCATGAAAGTAGTCTTGATGACTCTATTTTGTTACCGCCTATGTTCTTTGTAAATTGGATTGATAAAACTTTTGATATTTTAAATAAACTCACCGAGTTGGTTTCTAATGTTGGATGTGAGAGTTCTGGAAATTTCAATGATAATTGGGAAAAAGAAGTAAGTAATTTCATTTAGTATTTGCTTGTGAACTCTTTATAAAAACATTGAAAGGATTATAAATTATTATCATATAGAGTTTTTTAAACAAAGAGAAAAAGAGGGCTAACTAATGAATGCAAAATGATTACAACACTTTAGGAAGTCTATTGTTAAATAAAATTATGAAATCAGTGCTATATGTATTTTTATTATTTTTTGCTTTGAAACTGTGATAAAAAAATTCTTTATAAAAAATAGTGTTATTATGTACAGTTATGTTATGATTAAAGGAAAAAACATAACTTTTTTAATATTGTTACATAAGTTTATTTGTTCTTTGGGTGCCCTAGTCCTAATTTTTAAATTTGTAATTTATCTAATATTCTTATTGAACAATTTACGCTATTTTTTTTAGATGAAGGACAGTTTAGTCAGTTTACACACATTAATGGATGAATTGTTATTATCTGCAATGACTCTATGCAGATACTGTTTGCCAGGAGACCAGATGATTGTAAAAGCTAGGTGTCCAAGTGGTACGGTAATCATATACTTTTAAGGAATTGCTGTATTCTGGTTTGAAGGGCATACCTGAGACAATAACTTTTCCATAGTGGTTTGCCCTACATTTGTAATAACATGGTTGGGACGTTGATTAAGCTTTTATTACTTCTATGATATAAATAAATTAATACCATAATAAACCTTAAAAGGATTTAATATCTATTTTGAAGGTGTTACGGGAAACAAAAGTTTTGTTAAATGAAACAATTGAGGGTGATATTGAAACAATATTTAATGATTCGTAATATCACTGAAGCTGCCGATAAAACCTACAAATGTTACAGTGTTAATTGATGTATTGAAAGATGTACTCTATACTTTAGAGACAAATATAAACACTGCATTGTTATCATTATTGATTCATTGCTTCAGTTATAGTACATCGCCTGTAGATATTTTGATGAGCCATTATGTTGGCAGCAAAAAGGGCATTTGCAAATGCTTGGAGAAAAGTGATGATGATATAACAGTGACATGCAGTTTTATAAAGGAATTTGATTTGTACAATGAGAGACTGCTGCAAATAGGTTCCTTTGCTGTGTCATGTTCTTCAGATGATAAAAGTAAGTTAATTAACCATTAATATTGTATATACTTGTAATAACTACCCTGTATTTGTATAAACTTGTATACAAAAAAAATATATTTCAAGAAATAAAATATTGTTCAAAACTTCTTCAAATATGGTGTCTCAAATGTAATGCAATATGCCTTATATTCTCTGTACCTAAGCTGTACCTAAGCTTAATAATACTAAAAATTTCGAAAAAAATTATTGATATGACTTGCTAATGAATCTCAAAATACTTTACTGCTCCAGTCCACTCATAAGAAATCACATACCAATACGAATACGAAAGGCCCGACTTTGACTCCAGTAGTGTTTACGTAAATTCCACCTACGTTATGTGTGTACGGGTTCGAACCCACGACCTCCGGTTTATACAGCAAGGACCACAAGACCACGAAGGCGGTTCATTCGACAAAACATTTTTAGAAGCAAAATAAAGCAATTTTTAACGAGTATTTCATTCCGAATACAGCGACATATTAGAGGCTAGCCGTTTGCGTAGGCGAATTGCAGTAAACATGTGCAATTTCTTTTAAATAGATCGCAGTTGTCTTTTGCACATAGTCCGATGAATGGAAATTACCTACCCAACCGGACAAACCTCAGGCGCAGGTCTGATCTTTTGCATGCTTTATCTGCTCCGCTCTCCTTAATCGTTAGCAATAAAATAACGAGAGAGTAAAGTTGGTCATCTCGTAGGATTCGAACTCACGGCCTTTGGTTTCTTAAGCGCGAGCCAATATGACGATGGAGCGTCAATGGCAATTTAACTTTGTCTGTAGTGTTATGTCTCTAACTAAAAACTACGCAATTTTTTTAACATGTACCATTCCAATATTTCAGGAATTTTACTCCTTCGCAGTAATCTTGCGACCCTTGAAGCATTGGATCCCCATTTGGTTCCAGCGTTAATAATGTCCCCCGATAGCCATCATTCTACAGTTTTAAGGGAGTTATGGAATAAAGAAGTCTCCGAGATAAGGGACAGTGTATTTCTAATCGTGGATCCAGCAGCGTTTGCGGAGGTATTATAAATGAGTTTTTAGGTAACTTACAGTAGAAAATAATAAAACGATTAATTATTCCACAACCCAAAAAAAGTAATGTAGGTAAACGATAATGTAGCGGAGTATTTATATATGTAGAAATGTTTTATGGTATAAATGACTGAATATGGACAAAGAAGTTAATAGTAAATGTTTATAAAATCGTTCTGCCTCCGTAGCCTAGTGGGACTGCCTCCGTAGCCTAGTGGTATATGCGTGTGGCTTAGAAACCGGAGGTCGTGGGTTCGAATCCTGCGGGGACTCAACAAATTTTCATTGTTGTTTCCTAGTTGGTTAGGGCAATTTGGGCCGATCACCCAATTGTCTTAAAAGTAAGATGATCCATGCGTCGGATGGGTATGTAAAAAGTCGGTCCACCCACCAACCTGCATTGGACCAGCGTGGTGGGATACGGTCCAAAAACCCTCTAATGGATAGGGGTGTATTAGGGGAGCCCTATGTCCAGCAGTGGACTATCACAGGCTGAGGATTATTGATGAATGAATAAAATCGTTCGATGGAATATTTTCACAAAGGTCGGTGCGCTTTTACATAATTGTGTTGTTACCCATTTTCATTGTGCTTCTATTTTGGTCGCAGTGACGCAAAACTGCATTTTAAACACGTCAACCTTTTAACGACTGAACGTAGGCGATCTAATTTATGTTAAGAAATTCATTTTAGCGTTAGAGAAAGCGCTAAAAGGAAAATTGAATTGTTTCCGCCGACAATAACCACGCTATGGACCAATTAATATTAGTTTCGTTCGATCGTTTCGTTGAATATCGCCCAGTTATTGTCCCTGCAGCATCCTTGATAAATAATTTAGCTACGATGTTTTGTTTGTATATATTCCAGTTGTTGCATCAGATTTAGCATCATACTGGTAACTTTAAAATTACACTGAGAAAATGATATACACTTATACGTTAAAATATATATATATATATATATATATATATATATATATATATATATATAATGTCTATGACCATTATGTCAACTTAACATATATATAATTATCTACTAATAAAAATTGACAACTGCCTCCGTAGCCTAGTGGTATGGGCTGTGCTTAGAAACCGGAGGTCGTGGTTCGAATCCCATGGACTCAAAAATTTTCATTGTTGTTTCTAGTTGGTTAGGCAATGGGCCTGATCACCCAATTGTCTGAAAAGTAAGATGATCCATGCGTCGGATGGGCATGTAAAAGAATCAGTCCACCCACCAACCCGCATTGGACCAGCGTGGTGGATACGGTCCAAACCCCTAATAGATAGTGTATTAGGGAGGCCTAGTCCAGCTTGGACTAACAAAGGCTGATGATGCGTATGTGATGATGTAAAAATTGACGTCAATGTACATATTATCAATCCTGCTGTATGGAGTTTCTATTACTTATTATGTGTTTTACAGAAATCCAAACAAATGATGCATCAAAACTTGGTGGATATATTAAAAGAGAATTTTTATGAGAATAAGAAAATCTGCTCTTTTATCAACATAGGCTGCGTTGTGTTTGACTTCTTTAGTGTGTACATAAAATATGAACCGGATGCAATTAACGAAAGTGATAAGCTTCAACTCCTATTGACAAATTTAAATAAAGGTATAATACGTTACGCTTTTTGTATATTTATGTAATTTAACAAAAACAACCAAGTAAATATTGAATAAGCGCTTTGTTGTTTTTTACACCGCTAACAATCTTTCTGAGCGTGTATGTAAAATAGAATAGACACAAGTAAAACAGGAAAATATTTGCTTATATTTAGCATAATATGGACAGGATTTGCTTGCTTTATCTTCTATTCCTATACGAAAAATGTTGTCGTAAGTAATTTGGCATGTATAGGACGTGATAATTCAGGCAGCTTTATCTGAAGATTTATATATATATTTAAGCAATAAATATCAACTTAATGAAAGGGCAATGAAATCTAACGAATTAATCTAGTTTAATTTTTTTATACATATTTGGTTTTTTTTTACCAGCCCAATCGGAGTGCAAAGTAGTAAGCGATCTTCTCAGTACCGGCGACGACTTCGTATACAACATGAAAAAGCCGAAATCTTCGAAGAACGTGACAATAGAACAAGTGCACAAGCGTCTGAAACTTCTATACACGATAATCAGTAGAATAAACGCATTGCTTCATCCGAAGGACAACGACGATTTCTTTGCAAACGAAGATGTTGCAGAGTATGAAGTCACGCAATCGATTCAGTTAAAAAATGCTACCTATATCAATTCTCCACGTAGACCGAATGTATTGTCACGTAGCATTTTCGCCAGAACAACTAATATCCGAACACCAGCCTCTAACATTCCTCTATTAAAGCTAACGAAGAATTTTAAACGGAAATACAACCAAAATGTTAGTTTCTCTATGCGATTGGAGGAATTGTGCAATTCTACGAGTAATGCGGCGAATGGCAGAGATTCATTGGCGTTTTTCTATTCGCCAATGAGGAGACGTCCCTCGCTAAGGAAGGAGATTTTGAATCGGCACAAGCTAACTATCGAAAAGCCGATAGATTCTGGTGACTTTGAGCAGACGGTTGATGAGAGTTGCTTTGTGGAAGAGTCGTTGGGTTTTCAAATAACAGGTGTGTTTTAATCCTAGATGTGTCTGATAATGGAAGACTGTTATAAGAGGTCGGTACATAATATAGTGCACAAGTGTACACGCAAACACTGTTGCGTTTACTCATACTTCACTCTCATAATGTAATGGCGCGGATAATTGACACGACCAGACAGTTCAGGCGCAAGACAGACTTATTACACGCCCTTGTGATGCATAGATCCTTTAACTTTACTGCCAATAGGATGATTATTCGCCCCATATTGCCTAAAAAACTAAGAAGATAACAAAAAGTTTTAAATGTCTCGAAGGTATCGAATCGACGACCTCTTATCATTTGTATACACAATACATCACGGTTATAATCTTCGAGTATGACGAATCGGCGTGCGTTTCTATGGCTAATGTTGCATATATGATTTTTATATAAAATAGTTTCTAATAATAATATTTTTGTGACTTCTTAACAAAAAATGCACTTAAAAAAATTATTTAATAAAATAATACAACTTATGTTTCAGAGGTCTTAAATCAGATGAACGACTTGACGACAACATTTTCTGCGTCAGCACCTTTGAAAACTGATGCCAAATACAAACTGGCTTCTCAAAAATTTGAACATGAAGAATCAATGGACGCAGTTTTAAGCTTAAACATAAACGACACAACAATAACAAAACGCATCTGGAATATTCCTATCAATACTAGCGACGCCAACATCAGTCGTACCACATCAAATGTATCACAACCGTCTAATGTGACTACATTGGAGAGGTTAAATGATTTGGACCTTGTAGAGAGCAGATTGAGTGATTTGAGGGTAGTCCAGTTGGAGACAAGTTTTTGAGAAACAAGAGAAATTTATATTTATTTATAATGTCTCCCTGAGAAAATACCTCAGTCAAATAAGATATGGACTATTTCAGTGAAACATTCGTATCCATAGCAACATCATGGCTTTGTATGTTTGGCATCATATATATATACAGCCATGGCCATAAGTATTGAGCACCCTTGAAATCTTTTTTCCAGGAAGGTATCAAATGGCAATGAAATTAAACTTTTTATGTAGCTATTCAATTATATAAAATCAATATTTAGTTGGGCCCCCCCTTGCGTTTATCATGGCAAAAATTCTTTATGGAATAGAGCTCACAAGACTTTTACATTCTTCAGGCGTAGGCAACGTTTAAGGTCTTCTTTGTTGTTTATTGTGTGGCGCCTAACCTTGAGCTTCAATAAACCCCATAAATGTTCTATGGGGTTCAGGTCCAGCGACTGGGCTGGCCAGTCCAAAAGCTTAATGCCGTTTTCCCGAAACCACGCCATGGTGTGATCGGATTTGTGACAAGGTGCGTTGTCTTGTTGGAATTTGACGCCATCCATGTTAGTGTCACCATAAAGGGCCAAAAATGAGGGTAGCAACGCAGATTCGAGCACGTTTATGTACTTTGTGGAGACCACGGGGCCCTCAGATTCAAATATCTCTCCTACTCCTGAGTCAATGATACAGCCTCATTACGCTACCGCCGCCGTGTTTCACGGTTGGCACCACACATTCTGGCTTAAATTGTTCACCGACCCGACGGTGCACAAAGTTCACACAAGGGGTACCAAAAACCTCCATAAAAAGCAAACATAGCGTTTCAACACATTTAAATAACTTTATCACACAGTATTATTTTCAAATAATCTTGTTAAATAGTGCCAGGAGGATTCATTTACTAACTCACCTCAAAGTTTGATTGGTCTGACCACACAACATTTAACCAATCTTCTACGGTGAGATGTTGGTGTTTTTGAGCCTATTCATATTGTTTTATCTGTTATTGTCGGAGTGCGAAATTTGCAAGATGCTCAAGACTTTTGGCTATGGCTGTATATTTATGTATATATAGTGTAAACTAGCTTTTGCCCACGACCTCGTAGGTACGCGTGGTAATTATATAAAAATAATATTCTGTAATTTTTGTCTTATTAAAAAGTTATAAATGTAATTATTTAAAAGCGGTTATGTTAATTTTATAAACAGACATTACATTTTTATTTATTTGTGAAAATAGATAACAAAGCTCAGCAAAATAGTAATTGTACGGAACATGATCCTTTAAGGCATCACCAAGTATTATAATTATTTAATAAGATTTTTTTATCAATTAGCAAGGCAGATTTTGAATAATCATTTAGTTATTTCTATTGCTTGCGCGAATATTATACATTATTAAATAAAATGACTTTACGGATTTTATCGCGTTTATTTTACATTAAATTCCCGACGTTTCGAACACTTTCCAGCGGCCGTGGTCGTGGTGAAGTCTACCCCGTGACCACGGCATGTAAAATAAACGTGATAAAATCCGTAAAGTTTTTATCGCGTTCCATTTTCTTTAATAATCATTTGGTTTCATAAAAGTGATAAAACGGGAAAGTAGTTAATTATATAGGGTTTTTTACGTTGTGTTTTCTTACCGTCCAATAAATGTAGTAAATTTAGTTTTTATAGGTATAAAAAAAGACGTTTATAAAAATTATATTTATAGGTTGTAAGAATTTAATGTTACAAATAAATATTTCCTAATAAATCTTTCACTTATTTTATTATATAACAGAAATATATGATTACTGTATCTATCACCTGTAGCTAGTTTTGCATCTATGAGGTTGCCTGTTTAAATCTAATGTATTAAAACTTACGACAACAGAATACCAAAATTAGAGATAGATAAGTGACAAACTAACATATACTTTATTTATTGTGAAAAGTTAAGTATGATTTTTTTAATCGTAACTTTATTACAGTCACTGCGAGTGTATTTTTCAAAAAAAAGTTTTTCATAACAAAAAATATAAACATTAGTGCGCCTAAATTATTTAACGTCAACGGCAATATTGGGTTGCTAGTATAAGACTTAGTAGGTTATACCCAAGCTAAGTAGTAACATATGGAGGCTAAGCAAACAAAAACTAGTGGAAAAACGTAAAGCGATCTAAAGAAGATGTCTGCTAAATTTTCTTTATCACTTATGTTCCGCTTTTAGCGCTAGGTATATGTAGATTTCAGGTTTTTTGCTTGGTTATCATCACCTGGGCTTGTTAAAGCCCTCTGTTGAGCTTTCCTATAAGTCACCAAGAGGCACAATCCTTTTGTTGGATTTACGCTAGTAATTAGCACTTAAACTCAACGAAAGACTAGACGGTAGAACAAGTAAAACTTATGACCGACTTCAAAAAGCGTATTTTACGCAATATTAGCTGGTGACAATGAGCTCTCTGTACAATGTCTCGCCATTTCTGCCTCCGCATTTTAAATCGCTGATATCTGAATGATAAGGTAATTATTTAATCAAATGTCGGCTATGCCACGTTTTATGTACATAGAATAATTTTTTTATGCAATATATTTTATGAAAACTTATACTGTATTATCTGAAATGAGCTTTGAATAAGCCTAATTGTAATTTTTAGAATGTTAACATAAAAATGCTTTTTTTGGTTTATTCTTAAACGTAGATATACGCTCTCGCGGACTTTACTTTAGGCCAATTCAAGTAATAAAATTATGTACAACATAGTTTATGTAGGTAGGTATAAGTACGCTGTGATTTTTGTCGCCGTAAATTTCTTATTTTTAAACATCTATTAAACTACTTATCACAAAATTAAATATTTTTATAAATGGAACATGTCATTTGTCCCATCTTATCATTACAAAAAGAATGAACAAAACCGGAACACTAGGAGCGGAACATCGAGGTAAGATATATAAAATAAAGAAAATTCGCTCTGAATTGAGTACCTCCTTTTTGGGAAGTCGGTCAGAAATTTTCTGCCACAAATTAATATAGTCTACTATAATTATAACCCGTTTCTTTCTACATGTGTCTTAGAAAAATTCTTTCGATTGTGAACATGAAATTTCTAGACCAGTGGTAACAAGAGCAAACTCAACTTACGGATTAGCCGCCTCTTACTCTTACCCACTAAGATAAAAAAAAAAAAAACACTTGGAATAATCTTGATGCCTGTTACCAGCTACCAGCCCATCGTGGCCTATTTATCATAGTTTGATTTATAGAAACAGCAGTATCTATGCAGTGTAAGGGCCTGCGTTTTATTAACCTGGGGTCGTGGGTTCAAATCCTGCGCGGACTCAACTTTTTATTGCAGTTTCCTACTAGGCTAGAGAAACTATCACTCGCTTACCTTTAAAGTAAGATGATCCGTGTGTCAGATGAGCATGTAAAAAGTCAATCCTGTGCCTGATCTCTCTCCGATCGTTTTGGTTATACGTCTCATCTGACTATGAGAGTAAAAAAGAACAGGGAGTGCACTTGTGTTATACACTTGCACTTTTGCGTGCACTATAATCTCCTGCGCAATTGGTTGATCTCTATATAGAACAGCCATTATTATTATAGGCAGGTGTGTAGTAGATTGCTTTTTATCATCAACTTTCTATGGATTTTTAGTATAAGAAATTGTATTAGTCTAAATTTTTGATCTGCCGTTTATATATAGTGAAAAACATGCAAAACTTGCATAACAAAGTGGCCATTGCTATGAATTTAACTTAGAAAAAAAAAATGTATTTGAATTACAGTTAGCAGTGACGTAGTTATCTATCTATCTGTTAGGAATAACCATTTTTACATAACTAAATTAAAAAAAAAACAAGTAAAAATATATTCAAATTTAATTTAAGGCAACACTGTGCTAATCCTATAGCAAACTAAATATTAAAACGTATCTCAGACAGCATTTTGATAATAATTAATATCTTTAAATATATCAGAGATTTATAACGCAGCTGCAAAATTCACGGGTAAGTGTCCTGACACAAGAACGTCGGTTGAAACTAATGTTGACTCAATTTAAAAAGATATATAAAAATAATGTTTTTTTTTTTTCATAAAACATTATTTTATGGTAGTACATGAATGACACTTTCGTGGATCTACTTACTATATACATAGAATATACTTAAGACATACTTAGATAGATCTACAAAAGTTCTTATAATAACTGTCTTTGTACTAACATTGAAATTTAGTACTTCAGTAGAAATATATTTTATAAAACGATAAAAAAATTCTATCGTGATATTTTTATTCCTTACCTCCGTATTCCAGAAATTTATACGATATTAGTTTTATATCTGGAATATTTCAGCCGCCAATAAATTACTTCATGACGGTAATAAGAGGATTTTGCATTCCCGGCGCGCCCAATTATCGGTGCTTTGAACGTAAGGTCAAATAACGGTATACATACTCATAATAAGTAGCTACTTATTAGCGTAATACGCATACCAGTAAGTATATCACAGCTAGGTAATATGATCAGTCGTGCAAAAAATGTTGTTAAATTTTTTTTTGCACTTTAACAAAAAATTTGGTAATTTGAGCTATTACATTACAGGCGATTTACTGTATTTATTATATTTCATTTAACTCAACTTTTTAATCCAATATAGTCCAGAAAAACCAACGATAATTAGAGTTATCACAATAATGAACATACATTTAACAATTAACCTAATTATTGCAACAGTATTTTAATCAATTAGGTTCTATTAAAAATTATCGCAGCTCGCTTCTCCTACTAAAATTATCAATACCAAAACATTAAAATGATTTTTGTTTTTAATGTGTCGTTAAAAGTAAAGCGGTGCAGATAGTTATTTATCTGTTTTTAAGTTATAGAATAAGCGCCAGAAACTTATTACGGTTTATTATTTAAGTTTAAGCGGAGCCAGCCAATAAACTTACCGAAACAAAAATGTTTCAGCTCTTTTTAAGGTTCCGTTTTATAGCGAAAAGTTTTTGAGTGTTTTAATATTTTTATATTACCAACATTCTCTTTACCCCCTAATAATATAAAGTAACGCTTTTTCTTTGATTGGAAGCATTTATTGTAAAATTACTTATTAATATGTACCCGAGAATATCGTATTGAGTTTTCTCAGTGAATATTTGTCTTAACATTAATATTGCAGTGGTTTGCAGGGTTCTTGGAAAGCATAGTATCTGGTATAGGTACATTGGGTTGTATAAATTAAGGTCGATATTTAAATAGCATCCCGGCTTCCTCAATTCCCAATAGCAATCAAATTAACTGCAAACTTTTACCGTTTCGATAACAAAGGAAGTCAGTAATTGTAAGAGCAATTTATTACCTTAATTTATTTGAGAACTACAATATGAACGCTATAAATACAGTTTCTAAGTAGCACGTATTAATTAAAGCAGCGCATTGTAAAGTTCTTACGAATATTATGTTAATTAAATTTTGATATGTGACGGAAATGTTGAAGTAAGATTTAAACTGAAAGCAGCCTAGAAGCTTTGAGACTTATATTCCAGAATATTCCGTATTAATAGAACACTAACTTTGCAAAGTAAAGGGAAGGAAATTTTCTTTACGCATGATGTAAGAGGGAATCTTATGTCGCAATAGAAAATTATTCTAATCCTTTAATTTTTCGATCAGTCAACATTACCAGTGGGAAATTTCTAATACCACATTTGTAGTAAATGTATATCATAAAATAAGTATAATGAACTATTTTTTAGTAAATAAAAGTAAAGGATATTGTACAGTATTTATTTTATGTTTCTAATTTAACCGAAGAAGGTTTTAAAATCAAAAAATTTATCCGCACTGATATCGAGGTTTCATTTTTACCTATTTACCAAAAAAGTGTATTTGTATAATTGGTACGTATGAAAAGGTTTAGCAGACGTAGACCTATAATCATAACTTAAGGGTCCGTTTAATTTTATGTGTATTTTTATTGCACACGAAGACGAGACGAGCAGTTAGGCCTTATGATGAAAAGTGGCCACTGACGCCCTTGTACATCGGTGATACCAGAGGTATCACCAACGCGCTACCATGAGACATCGAATGTTACGTCTCGTTTGCCCAGTAAATACGCTAACTACGGTGGCCTTCGAACTGGAACACGGCAGTGTTCTCGACTACTGTTATACGGCAGAAATAGGTACAGCGGAATTACCGCACTAGAAGGCCACTTGTTAAAAAGGGGACCTACCACCTAATAAAGTTTTGCGTTACTTGTTTTCAAACGAAATATCTACTTTGTTTTGTAGTAAAAAATGACTATGAAATAAAAGATTAATATTTAATATTTTGTAAGAACTTAAGAAGAAATAGCAAGATGCACGAATATGTGCATTTCCACATAAACAAATAAAACCTTTACGACCCTTTAATGTTAACTTTTTATTTACTTTGAAGTATACGTTTTCAAATTTTTATTGTTATACTAATAAAAACTTTTTGTGAAGTAACGGTTAAAATGTTATTTAATTATTTTTAGCATTAACCTAAATTGAATAAACAGTTTCTGTTAACTTTTCAAAACTGTATTTGAATTCAAAGTAACAGCATTAGACAATTAGTATTAGATTGAAACGCGTCAAATAAAAATTCACTTATAATCCGAAGATAACATAAAGATGATTCAATACGAAAAACAAACCTCAATACTTGCATTGAATAATAAAAAGATGATGTTATAATTTTTCTTTTAACACCAAAGTGCAGAGTTCGTTTTGCCAATTTTTTTACAACTACGTTTTTAAATAAAAGATACTCAGACACTACTACAGTTTTGTGCAGAAAACAAACTTCCTAAGGTGTAAATGGAATGGAGATCCATAATTCCCAATTTTACATCAGTGTTCGTTTACTTTGTGTTAAAATTCGTTTTAATCATGCTATTTATGCATGCTATCTTAGAAATGAAATTCAGGTGGAAAGGAAATCCATTAGTCATAAAATTAAGGCGTTTGAGGACTTATTAAGCTAGTTAAGTCAGTGACTTAAAACTGGCCCTTAAAATATACAAATACAGGTAATATATTATGGAAGAAAAAAAATTCTTTAAATAGGAAACCTACAACCATATTATGATTAAGATACGGTTTTTTTTTATTTTACGAGGCGAGATGGACGCTCACCTGATAGTAGTGATACACCATGCCTATAAGAAATGCAGCGTAAGAAGCCCCTAATCCGCTTATCGCCTTAAGACTTGAGATGCTACGTCACGGTTCCCCAGTAATTACGCTCGCTGCGATGCCCCTCAATGCGGAAGGCAGTAGACAGACACACGACTGATGTGCGACAGGAACAGGTACCGCTATGGTACCCTGGACGGTTCCTGGTAAAAAAAGACTCTACCACCTTACTCTGGTAAAACCGCTTACCTGCTTTAATTAAGTGTAGTGTTAGTAATAAACAGCATTAGTCTGTCAGTCATAAATCAATATTGAATTAATTCTTTAGGCATGCATCGATCAGAAATACACTATAACAAACCATTTGGTACAAAGTCCAACTTTACTAAAGTCAATTAATCGTTACATATTTTTTATTTTAGGGCACATATGTGCGGATTAATAGGCCAATTTAGATGCAGAAACTAAAATATGCTCAATTAAGTAAAACCACTTCATGTTCTCTTCATAAATGTCGCCCTGCGACCTTCGAAAGCCATCAGATAAAGTGCATATTGCACGAACGCTGGACTTCAAAAGCTCCTCCCTTGAGAAGTTAGCGCATGCGTATAACTGGACATGATATTAGTATAAAAGCTGTTACAGTGCCGAGCAACCACCATTCCCGCCATCGTTCCAAAGTTGGTCTTCCGAAAGAGAAAAAGTTACTACAGATAAAGTTGACAAGTGTACGCTCGGCTTCCAAGTGGAAAGGTAAGGATTTTTTATCTGTTTTAACTTATTAAATAATTTTCGGAGTTGAAATTTATCTTGATAATAATTATTTGACTTTAAAGAATAATGAATTATGATTATAAAATTATAGCTCGTTAAATTACTTCACGCGTAGCTTATGTTATGGAATAAAAATGGATAAGGAAGGTTTCGCCTTTTTCGCATTATAGATCAAGTTCAGCGAAGTCTGATTCATAATAAAATTTACATATTTTTCATATTTAATTTTAATTAATAAAAGCATAAAATAATTATTTTTGATGTTTAAAGGCACAAAAGTTTTAACCGTTAGTGCATTTAACTACTAAGTAAATTTAATTCAGTGATAGACAAAAACAAATTAATCTTTAAAACAATTAAGTTTAAAATGTTTTGTCTTCTTATACTTGTAATAAATATCCTAATAATGTATATACATTAAAGCTGACTAATTTCTCTAACGTTTAAAAAATTATTGAAAATGGACTAAGCATTTTATATTCCCTGGAACCAAATTAATAATTTTAGTAGATGCCTTTGTAGCAATATTCTTTATTTGGACTTTGTTTCACGAAAACCAATATACCTGAAGATATTTAAAATATAACAATGTAATATTCAAATTATTATTGCTTAATATATTTTTTTGAAAATTTAAAATGTGGAAACTATATACCTTAAAAAATAAATTTCTATGGAAGTTTTACTTCAGCGCACTCATACAATGTAATGATGAGGCATAACTGAAGAAATTAAAAAAAAAGTCTTCTATTTCGTTGCCTTATAGTGCATTAATTTTTCTTTAAATATTGTTGGAACAACGAAAGTCATGTGAAAAATATAGGTTCAGTTTTAAGAATAAAATTAATCATTTAATTGAATCTTGATAAATAGGCTGAAATTTATGTTATTTCATCTTAATCTTCTAGCTCACTTCATAAAATTATAACGTTTATATGTAATCCAAGACTGAAACATTATGTGATATGCGCAACGGTTTCGTAAAAGTTCTCGACTATTCCTAAGAATTTTCTAATATTAGTTAAAAGATTGACATAACATTAAATAACAGGTCAGGTTCTGATAGATGATTCATTATAACATTGCACAGATTATATATCTCATGAGATACAGACTTAGTCTGCCTGTGATGCTGGAAAGAATCCGAAACGTCGGGAATAAATATATTTAAGTAACGCGAAAAATCCGTAAATTAGCTGTTTTGATATGTATAATATCGCGTAATTAAAAGAAATGATTGCACAGATTCTTAAATTTTTAATCAATTTAACACCGAGCTAAATAAACCTCGATTGATTGTTTTTATCGAATGGAAATTGCAAATTTCCTAAGTTATATTCTCAGTAAGTATTATCTCTTTTCAATCAAGTGATTACCGTTCGATATGATTTTACAATATTTTTTTTATTTTTCTAGATAATTATTATGAATAATTAGTTTAAATAACATTTAATGTGATTTACATATATTTTCAAATTGATATAATATTGAATGAAGCGAAAAGACGACTGAAACGTTCACTAATGGTAAGTGACACGCCCTGCTGAAATAAAATGCAGCTAAAGACACCGCAAGTACACGCGTTAGCTTAAAACATTGGATATTAGGCTTTTGTTACTTTCTTTACCAAGTAACTACGCTACGGTTCCTTTCTTAACGGAGCAGAGTAATGTTTTTGACCGACTTCCGAAAGGAAGAGATACGCAATTCGGAGCGTATGTTCCTTTTTTTTTTACATATGTTACCTCGTTGCTCCGCTCCTAGAGCTCCGACTATGTTCATTATTTTTTAAACGATAAATATTAGCTTCCCAATGGTCCATTTTTTTTTATAATTTTGTGATAAAGTAGTGTAATAGATATTTGATTAATAAAAAAAATCACACCACCAAAAGTCACAACCTCGTGGGATTAAATTACAAACGCTGCAAAAACCGTAAAAGATAGACATAAAATATGCTTTACATATTGTACTACTTGTATTTTTCTACGGTAAACTTCGCGATAGCATATGTCTATGTTTTGAGAATAACGCACAATAAGCATTTTAATCTGAACATTTTTAAAAATTGCAATTAGGCACATTCAAACCGCATTTAAGAAAATAACGCTTAAGTTCACATAAAAGTTAATGCATAAAAAATATTAATTCTATGTACATAAAACGTGTCATAGACGACATTTAGATACAATGAATACCTTAAAAATTATCTGAGAGTTTTCAAATGCGGTGGCTGTAAACTCGACGCAATTTTGTACGGAGAGCAAGTTGTTACCTGCTTATTTTGCTTTAAATAGTTATACGCTGTTAGAAGTTGGTCATATTCTTTTGTTAAAATTTCATATCATGATAGTACTACCCTAGTTGAAAAAAGGAAATCTTAGTCTTCGAAAAATGGGCCCATCTACCTAATATTGATTATTAATACCAATTATGGTGATTGATATTTACTTTTCTGAATGTTTAGTGATCGGAATGAACCCTATAGCGAAATCAAATTTGCCTTTCACGTAAACGTTTTGCAGAATATTAAAAGGACCCAATAACTTTATTGGATTCAGGATTGCGATGTACATCACTCGAATCGAAATAATTTTCGATGTTAATGTAAATAGATCGTATCGCTGTATATTTAAATAAGATTTTTAGGGTCACGACAAAATTGGAATTTCACTGAAATATATTTACCATTTATGATGACTGTGAAACTCGATTTGACATTACAATTCTGAAGAGTTTTAATAAAACTTTGCTTATATTATAATATAAGTCAGATTTATAAACGTTAAAAATTCTTCGACCAAATGAAATTTTATTATAAAATTGTAATATAAAAAAGAACTCACTTCTTTTTTTTATTCTGTTTACGTGTCTCTTTTTTCTAATTGTATCTTATATCATAATTACTATAAATAGGACATGTTTTTCACATTTATAAAGGAGTAAATTAATTTATAATCTGTTTTACAATCAACCCTATAAATATACAATGTACATTTTCATCAGAGTAAATATTCTTTTATACTTAGAATGTCACTCATAACAATGACGTTGGTAAACTAAACTTTTCTCATCTTCTTTGTACTGAACCTCCCCGAGACCTTTGTCTCTACAAGAAACTTTCCCGAGTTGAGATTGAGATGACATTTGCAAATTAAACAGCATTCTTGTACTATTTAGAAATGTTCAACTTACAAGAATGCACACAAATAAAATACTTATCTTACCTTTCACAAGCGGTCCGTCCCAGCTTTTCTTGCCAGATTTTTTTTTGACATTTTGTTATAAATATAGGAGATTAAATGATGTTAAACACAGTTTATGGCAACATTTTAACATCTTACCTTGGTTTTAGTACAGTTAGTTCGGTCAAGCAGTTATTTAATTTATTATTTGTTCATTCAAAAGTACAAAATTTTCCTCTTGATTATATTAATATAGATATAATATAAGTAAAACAAATGGTTTGTGTTTTATACTAATTTATTTCCTAAAAGGCAAGAAAACAAACAAAATACAATATAAAATGCTCGGAAGGATGTTATTTGTTATAAATATATTCGTTTTTAATAATGTTAATACTGCAGTATCGAAATATTCCGTCAGAAATTCTATCAATTCGATAATTAACATCCAATATTTGTTCGAGGACCCAGCGGATTTATTGAATACCGCGCTCAAATATTTAAAGAATTCAATAACTGTTACCTGCGTGTTTTGATCAAAAATGTGAAATTTACATAACTTTAAAGTACATTACGGTATGTACACAAATTTATTTGGTATTTTGGTATATACGTACAAGACAATGTACAACGTTGTAACTTAAAATTAAACACGGGCACAAGCGTACGTGTTCAAACATTTAAGTAATTTAGAGCGGCTGGGTATTTAGTGAATTATAGGATTAAGGGTTTTATATGTTGTTATGAGAGGCCTTAAATGTCTTTCATCTTTGGTATCACGA
The DNA here is from genome assembly GCA_029286875.1 of Lamproptera curius. Taxonomy (NCBI): domain Eukaryota; kingdom Metazoa; phylum Arthropoda; class Insecta; order Lepidoptera; family Papilionidae; genus Lamproptera; species Lamproptera curius. The sequence continues at coordinate 3,167,988 of JAGSMT010000036.1, read as the reverse complement.
TTATGTATATCGAACGATGTTAGTTTCCATTTTTAAATTTAAACAATCAATTTAAAATTGAATATTTTATAACAGTTTATTACGAAAGATAATAACGTTTGAAACTTTTTTTTTTATTTTCCATTTAGCTTTCTTACTCTTATCCAAATTAAGTGTAATTAATTTAATGGCACTATATTTATGTAAACTAAATTTCATCTGAATTTTTCCAATGGAGTTTCTAATAAACTACGGTGGACTTTTCAACGAAATCCAACTTAGATTCACTTTACAGTCAATAGGGTGAGTAAGGTTACGCCCTTTGCTTGTCGAAACCATCGAAAGACAAAAGCACCAACTTTAAAAGCCGTCGAAGGTCGCCACGTAATTGACACAAAGGTCGATTGTTGATTATCATTATTCCAGTTATAAAATTGAATATTCATGAAACTAATATTTTTTCGTAATAATCCATTAGCTGGTATTATTTAGTGTAAGAAATTCACAAAACAAATTCAATGTTTACTTAAAAATAAGTTTAATGAAAAGCAGTTAATATGTATATACGATATAACCTTAATGAAACTTAGTGAAAGTAATTGATTTTATGTTTAAATAAATTAGGTATTAACAGAACAGATAACAAAACATAAACGTAGTTCTCAACACCGACTGCATTTAAACTTTATCCGTTCAAGGGTGAAATTTCCACATGCAGTTAATTGCTTTCGGCCCTTGCCGTCGTTCATGCTGAAAATATCTTTTGTTTTCTCATTGCTCAGGTGCTCTCCTGGCTTGCGGCCGGCACCAACAGTAATTGAATCTGCCAAGTTTATATCGTCCCCGCGACAGACTATTAACAGCGTACTGCGTCTAATGGTGTTATCTTGTCGTATCGAAGTTTATTTAACTTTGAAAATGCATTTCTACTCCGGGATAGTGTTTTAATTATCTATTTATTATACGTTATAAATGAAGTAAACTTTTGCGGATTTATCGCGCTTTTATAAACTTTTATTGTAGACCATTATGTTATAAACAATCATGGAGAAGACTATGCTAGGTAACTCGATTCAATACGACTATGTTTTTTTTATACAATCAGAAGCAAAATAAACTTTTAGGGTTCGGAAGTGTGAAGTCTGTGATCATGGACGCTGCAAAGTGCGTAAAATTTCATCAATAAACGGAATAAAAATAAATTAAAAAAAATTGAATTTAGGATCAATTTCGTCAGCTTTACAAATGTATTTTTATTTTAATTATTTACTTATATTTAATTTAAAACTCTATTTTTTATGTATATAAGTTTATAAAATGCTTAACGTAAATAATGCTATTTGAAATGTCTTTTAATTAGTACTATCAGACTCTATCAACCTTTTGCAGTTACTTTAATTAACGGTTACAAAGGCTTGGATTCTAAGGTGTCACCAGTTACTGCCAAAATTTATGGCTTTCAATTTCATCAAGATCTTTAATCAGTAGTTAAAAGGCCTCTGCAATATTTATTAATATAACATTTTTTTTTAATTCTTTTGATTTTACTCCTTTTAAGTTGAATGTAACGAAGTATCTCTATTCTTTTAACTTTATTCTTTTTATGAAATTAATTCTAATATAGTTTGGATAAATATGATGTTTCGTTTACAACAAAAATAATAGTAATTAACATATATTTACATTAATAGGTATATCGTTTTTTCCTAGATGAGGGAGCTCAATCGTAAAAACAGTATAAGATTTAGATTTCTATTCGGGGCAACTTTTCTTTTGGCATTGTCTACGTACATCGATCAGGTAATTGAAATAAATGTATTTTTATCTATATGATTTGTATATTTTTAATGTTATAATTATAAATGTAACGATTGAAGGTTCTGAGTTTACCAACCGACGCTACAGGCCAATGGCCAACATTCCCCAGAAGGAATATCGCGGCTTTAGCCAGAGATGGATACCTCAGGAGCGCTGCATCAAGCTTCAAGAGAAGCATTTCAACTCTGGCTAAAAACGGTCAACTGCCGACATTCAGATCTCCTTACAGCGACGCAACCAAGTCTGAACAAGATGACGAGGAGTCACACGACAAACGCAACATTGCCTCCATAGCCCGTTTGCGCAGTTATACCGCCCTGAAAAGGAACATTCAATCCCTGGCACGAGATGGATACCGCGTTGGCAGGGGCCACTACAACCAGGGCAACGCCAAACGCAACATTGCGGCTTTAGCACGCAATGGTATGATCCATAAGAGAAACGAACTGGCCGGCGATGAGTACTACTATCCATTCTATCAAAATCCTTTGCCACTACTATCGGAAGCAGATGGGCCTTATGACATCAACGAAATGTACGATTTCCAAGAGCCCGGTAATCCTGAAGCGGCGATTTCTCGAATCTTTAAGCGCGATGAGCTGGATTCCGTTTTGTACCCGGACTCTAATCCTGAGATGGACTTCAATGGCAATTGGTATTTGAAGCGCGGCACTGCTGGTCTGCCGGCCCATGGGCTGTACAGACCTACTTACATCGAGCCCACTTCGCGCGTCAAGAGGTACATTCTCTCAATGCCAGATGTAATCGACACGAACGACATTGAAACGTCCGAAAAGGACGATAATGAAAACGAAGACAAACGTTCTGTAGGTGAGTCAAGTGTAATTATACATTAAGGCAAATAAGATAACGTTTGTGCGGTAACCGTATTTGCTTTCATTGCGTCTGTTACAGATTATGATGACGTCCGTGATAATTTTGCTAAGCGTCATATTGGTTCTTTAGCCCGTTTAGGTCTATTGCCGTCTTTTAGGTTTTCGGGAAGCCGTTATAGCAGATCTGGAAGAGCCAGATTGTTAATGCCTAGTCAGGAGTTATACAGGTCTTGTAAAATTGGGATGTGGTAGTCATCGATGTTATAGACGTGTTAGAAAGGCTCTCTGTGTAGTAGATTCCTGTGTGCTTTAAATTTAACGCTTTATAAATGATGACGATGCGTAGTAGTCCAAAAAGGCATGTTTGTGTTAGATGGTACTATTGTTGATAGATCGACATTTTGTTACTCGAAATATTCTTAAGGTTGGCTGATTGGTTGATAGACATAGTGAGTGTAACATTTGTGTTAGTCGTGCTTCAACTTAACAATTATTTATCTAAAAAAAAATGGATCGGAGGTTACACTATTAAAATAAGTTTGTTGTAACAGCATGACAGTTAGCTGTACAGGTGCTTTATATAGACGTGTCCAAAGTTGACATATTTCATAAAACATTTAATAATATTATTTTCATTTCGCAGGAAGCATTCCGCTGACGAGAATTTCGGAATTAGGTAAGACGGTTTGTATGTTGGGATAATTCTTTCATTTTTTTAATCAAACTACAAAAGGTACATAAAAACATAGCGTACGTTCTTCTACCGCTTTCTTCTAAATTAGTATAGTTAACTTGTATTTACGTTGAAAATAGTCACATTGCGTACATCAAGCGCAGTTTACCTCAAGTCATATAAGATTAAAAAAGTCCCTTTTCACATGAAACTAGCTAAATATTGCGGCTTTGTAAAAATACTTTCCCGGTTTGATGGACAACGTTGGAAGTCTACTTAACGTGTGTAAGAGACAACAGCGCTCATTTGTGTACAGAAGCATGTAACACAAATAGTTTGTATTGTTTGAACGTGTTTTATTGTTTAAAGCAACGAAACGAATAGGACTTTCATGTGATTTGTCCTATCCATTAGAAACGCATCATAAGACGCGTTTACTAATCCGCTCGCTGCCACGAGACACAGGATGATACGTCTTGTTTACGCAGCAATTACGATGGCTACCGCGCCCTGAAAATCGGATCATAACAGTTTTTACACATTACTGATTTGCGACTGATATAAGCGGCACGGTGGTACTTACCTAGACGGTCCCCTGTTAAACTTATCTTAATCGCTTTTTGTCTGTCAACAGGCAATATATCACTAGTCCCGAAGTTGACGCAGCAATCGATACTGACGACACCGACCTACCGCCGCCGCCAATACTTGCTCACACGCACCCGACCGGCCGGTACCTCCACAGACCGTTAAACGACGCCCCATCGACCACCATCACCCAAAGCGCTAACAACATAGATACCAACAACAAAAACTGGCAAATAAACTCCAAAGACGTCCCGAGGTTCTACTACTTCAGGTCTCAGAAAGTTCCGTATCGCTCGTCAAAAAGATATCTGCTCCTACCTGCAGTGGATAACATAATGCTGAGGAAGAACTACCGTAACAGCAGTCTACCGAGCAGGCGTAAGAATCAGTAGCTATGCCGCTGCCGAAGCGATGCTTAATCGCTAAAAACTGACTCTCAATTTCAATGTCACCCGTAAATTGTAACATGTTGGATCCATCTTGAGCATCGCCGTCGGCAAACAAAATAAAGCTAATACAATGCCCCAAGTGTATTTAGACAATAATTATATAAAATATATACTATTCTAGTATTCGATGTTTCATGTTGTGATTTTAATTGATTTTATTCTAGGAATATATCATAATTATGTTATAAGTAATTCTTAACAGATCTGATTCATCGTAAACGACATTGGCCTGCTTATGACACACGATTTAATGATAAAGTAATAGTTTTTAGAGTAATTTTAGGTCAGTTTTAAAAAAAAAGTTGTCAATCGCAAATATTTAAAAAGGAAAAAAAAAAGAAGGTTTAAATAGTCTTGCAAAATTAGTATTAAACATCTCATCTTACTATTGCTATGTATATCTTGAATATTTTGTGGTCTATGAAAAAAATACATTTCTGTTTAAACGTTGTGATAGCATTTATCGGCTTAACAATAATTTTCACTATTGTCTCCTTATTGAGTCAAGAATTAGCTGTGTTTGACAAATAAATAAATTTTACGATATAATCTATACTTATCTTACATTTTTGGAATTATATTCAAATAAAGCTTTAAGCTTGAGTTATTTACATCGATTGGAGCCTATCCAATCTTGTATCGACAATAAATAGCAAAAACGATGCGACCATGTAAATGATAATAATATTATAACCTATACTGTAGTAGTCTCTTTGGCAAAATATCTTTTATTGTATTGTAGATACATTTATCGATTTCCATTTTAATGTTACTTTAATTGTAAATAAAGGACAATATTCCAGAATCAAGTATTTTCATTATTTTCATCTCGTTTATTTCTGGTTTATGGGTTTACATCTTTGAAAAGTTTATATCTTTTCGGTTTATGAGAAGTACATTTTAAAATATTTCGAAAGTATTCAATTAAACAAATAAATAGTTAGGACTGTTTAATTGATATAAAACTAAATTTGTCTATAAAAAGGATTATCGAAGTAATAGCTCCATATTTTTGGATTCATCATTAAATTCAAAGCATCTGGGAAGTAATTATTTCTTCTTCAAATTAGTTTTGAATTTAAAGAAAAAACAGAAAACCACCAACTTCTTGAGATGCTATCGCTATATCATGCTGAACATAACATAGTATAATAAGCATCTAATCTAATCTCCAAACATCCCGTGCTTCGGGGCGTTTCTCTGTCCAATTACCAATAAGAAATAATCAAAGACAACGTTTGAGGCTACGTTTTGCATTTTCTAGGACAGTTAAAGCGCTCACTTTTGTCATTTACTTTTGGGTTCAAGCAGTGTCAGTTTCGTATATAAATAAGGGACTTTTTTGTTGCCTATTATCTATACTAAAACGCTTATGTATATTGGAAGATGTGGATACTTTAATTCTTTGTGACTGAAGGACGCTTTTTACATTTTTGAAGAATGAACGGGCAGGTTATCCAGATGAGGTTCCGTTGCAAGCTGAACCTCGGACGTATGAGCATCTACCCTGGTTGCAGTAGCGACGTACCCACGGCATGTCCTTAAGATTCCAACATTGTTAGACAGGCAGAGCAGGGTTTGTCTGCAGCTAGCGCATGTACGTCCAGCCTATAATTGCAACAATTTACGCTTTATTGTATTTAAACAAAGAGGTAGAAATAAATATTAAATGATCTCAGAAAACTTATGAAGCCTCGCTATCGAATACACCTATGTAAATTTCTTGATGAAAATGGATGTAAATGTACGCCAAGGGCATATTTAGTTAAAAGAAATACTCGTACATTTGCTACGAAATGTTTATAAAATAGCATTGTACGGTTTGACAAAAATAAGATCATAACTTGTATTAATAAGTAATGAATTGTAATGGTACAGATATGGTTTTATGATGTAACAAAATAATTTCATCGTGAAAATTTGAAAAATTTCAAAAGTTATGTTTAACGAAATAATTTTAAGGAATTTAACAATGTTTATGAAAATGCATATGTTTCTCGCCAAAAGTAAAACTAATGAAATAGCTAAGGAATACAACTTGCTGTATTTTCAAGTTTAAATGAATAATGTCCTTTAAACTAACTTAATAATATAACTTTAATCAACTAATCAGAAAAAAGCATACAATACGAACATGCCATGACGTCACTGTGGGTGGCATACAAATGAAGAAACTTTGTTTTCAAAACAAAGTGTATATTATTACCTGGCTCGTATAGTTACAGCTGACGCTTCTGCCAAATGAACATCTACTGTTTCCAGGTCCATCGGCATTATGGTCTTCACCGGGTGGTGGTGGATCACGTTCTTGGGCAAAGATGATGTTCACAGCTATCTGTTGGACGAGAAACATTTATTCAACGATAAACGCAGTTCGGAGTAAACTGCGTATAACAGATATGTTAGATATGTTAACACTCCATTGGGGATAAATTAAAAAATAGTTAGAAAGAAAAATCGTTTTATTTCTTGACCCGAGTTCTTGCTGTGTATGAAGCCATTCAATATCACTTCAAATCTTAAAAATGCCATTTTCTTTTTGCTTACTTTTTTTTTGTACAAATGTATCCTCTTCCGTCAGTGGTATTGGAATTCGCTTTAAAATACTTAAATTGAGAGAGTAACCACAATTAAAAACATAGTTTTTGTGACAATGAAGTAAGACAGCATTCAAATGCTATATAGTACGTAGATATATAAATGACATTATTTTTTTAAGGTTTTTCGATCTTACCACAGCAGCGAGTAGCAAAACGTATTTCATGCTGAGGACCATGCTGATCGATACTCGATATGTCTCACTTCCAAAGTATTAGTGAAGACGCTACTTTCAGACGAGTTTATATATACCTAACGAATAATATACTTATTATTAAATATTACTATACAACTAGGGCTGTCTCTGTATAACTAAAATGGAAGCGTCTCAATCGAAACGATTTCAGGCAACAAATAAATAAAAGAATATATTTTTTAATGATCTACTTTATTTCATATTTCCACATTTAATATTAGTCTATTAAGAACGAGAGAAATAATCATCTACTTTCAGTTTAAAAAACAAATACAATAAAGTCTTTGTTAGTGAAATTACTTGTACATTTACTTAATATTTTTTTTTATGATGGGTAACAAAATTGAAACGGCAATGATAAAAATAATTTCTCAAGATTCACGACTCTTGTTTTGTATGTTTGTTATATAACAGTTAATATAGAAATTTAATATCTGTTCGCAGGAATATATCGATAGTTTAAGTGCGCTATTTCTATCAAAATCCAAAGGGAAACTTTATCCAGACGAAGTGCCGTTGCAGGCTGAACCTCCGACGAATGAACAGCGACCTTGGTTGCAGTAACGAAGTAGGCCGTGGCACGTTCTGAGTATTCCAATATTGTTGGATGTGCAGAGCAGGGTTTGGCGGCAACTAGCACAAGTGCGGCCGGCCTAGATAAAAAAACAGAGCTGTGTAAAGTGCCGAAGTAAGAAAACGAAACTTTGAGCCGGTTTAAAGGCACCGCAGTGAGTCTTATTGTTAGGGTAATTTGTTCCATAACATGTTAGAAATATTTAAGAGTAAAGATGGTGGATGGTGGATGATGGATAACCATTTTTTGCTACTAGTAATATTTTGATGTTAGAACAATTTAAGATTTATATAAAAAACGAAGTCATACCTGAGGCAAATAGGTATAGATATAAAACCAAAGGCATTTTTTATCTAGAAAATAATTTTGCAATCACAGGCATTGCAAAATTTGAAGCTTTTACTTGAAGGTTAAAGCCATTATTCGTGTTTTTCTCTGTTACTTAAGGCAGATTAAAACTTACAATTACTATTATAATATGAGGATTACCTGTGACGTAGAGTTACAAGCAACTATTCTAGTAAAGAAGAATCTGTTTTGGCTGGACCCATCCCCATATTCTTCAGCAGGGTCTGAACCTGGTGGTGGGTTTTGTGGGCTACCAGAATCCAATGAATCTTGAGCAAAAATTAAATTTGCAGCAATCTGTTGAAAGGGTGATAACTTGTATTAGTTATTGAGTAAAAAAAATATATTAGTGTATAAAATTGTAATCATATTTTCTATTTGTTAGATAGTTCTAATCATTTCTTCAATTTGTTAAATACGATATATATTGATCATTAAGCAAATCCTTGTTATCCTTGTTGATTTAACCTACCTATCGAGTCTCACTGTGTTATTAAATTTAGGAGTCTTATATGACATAAAATTGAGTTTGCGATCTTTATTTTTAAAGTACTTAACGAGTACTTGTTAATATATACGTATAAATTCTAAGTCAAGCCAAAAACCTCCTTGTTTATAGCTTAAACTTAAAAGCCAAACACACGGAAAGTCATGGATATGTTTTAATCATGGATATTTCTTTCTTTCTCATTATTATTGTATTCCTAAGTTTTTAATAATTAATATACCATAATTAAGACTATATGATATCTTACCAAGGTAGCAAGTAGAAATGCGTATTTGACGCTGAAGACCATGTTGATCGATATGTTTTACTTTCAAGGTACTAGTGAAGAACATATCTCTAGTCGCGTTTATATATATCTGGTGAAGGATATTCCCATTATTTTTAGTATTGCCATTATTTAAGCGCCCGCGTTATGACGAAATAATATATTTTATACCTTTAAATATACTTCCAGTCTGACTAGTATTTCTTACTAAAATTATTATAAGTATGCACATAGAAGTTATATTGTTACACAATAAAAAATTATTAAAAGAACTTTTTATTATTTTTAATAAAATACTTATTTATTATTATGTTTATTTGAAAAAAACAATCAATTTTAAAATAAAAAAATGATTAAGTAAATATTGTTCGCTTCATTTCGTTGTATTATAACAAATTTAAATAACTAAAATGTTTAAAATTTGTTATGACGGTTAAACATGGAAAGTAAATAAACCTGTTTGTTTACCAAAACAATTACCCAATAGGTGTTAAGGTACTTTTTTAAATACTTTAGATCATAATTTTTTTTTAAAAAGGCATCAAATATAACCCTTTAAATACGTTTATCAAATTTATATTATACAAGCCCTAGCTGAAAAACAATTTTATAATTAAATTCCACAATATTGTTACTAGGCCCATTGTTAGTATACGTAAACAAGCGTCAATTTTGCGCACAGAAAAGACACAATGCATCAAAAGCATGTCGTGATATCGTGTCGCATGATGCGCGGCAGGAAGTACATTTATGGTCCTCGATGGCAAAGACTTCTTTCTGTACAAACTGCTTCTAGTAACATCTATCGCAAAGAATTTTACATGGAAATTTGTCTATTTATTCGTTTCGGTGATTTTTAACAACAACTTTTTGTTGTTTACGCAAACCGTAGCCTGCTGAAGAGTTTTATTTGTTGTGTCTCTCTTCGTAGCTTCGTTGTATGGGCTTGTTCTTTTGCCTCCATAGCGTAGGCTTGCGCTTTAGAAACCGAAAGTCCTGGGTTCGAATTCAACACAACTTTTAATTTTTGTTTCCTAGTTGGTTAAGGCTATGCGGGCTGGTTACTTGTAAAATACGATGATTCATGCTTTGGATAGGCATGTAAAAAGTCGGTCCTGCGCGTTATCTCTCTCCGGTTATCCAGTTATTCATCCCATCGGGTTTTGAGAGTTAAAGGAATATAATATAATGAGATAATACAAAACCTGGGTTTGTGCCACACTTGGGAACTACGATAACTCCTGCGCAGTTGGCTGATCTCTAATATTGATGGGCTGCCGTAATCATAAACAACTAGGACGACATTAGTATAAGCTTGTCAATAAACAGTGGGCATTTTTAGAGGAAATTTATTGTTATGTCCATATTGGTGATAAGCCCATGATTGCCGGAATAGTAAAAGAAATGTATGCGTTCTATAGCCGTTTAGTAATTTGGTTATAGCGATTTAAATCCTTTGTCTTCTCTTATACTTATGTTTTCCTCCTTTAGATCATTTCTCTAAGAATAATTTGTTTTTATATAGATTTTAATGTAATATAACTTACTATGGTTTCACCTGAATCGTGTACATAGAGATCCTATACATATATTTGCTTAGTAGGTTTTATTATTTATTTTCTGAAAAATATCGTTATATAGAAAATATATAAAACTTGGTGTCTGTTTACATGAAACCGCGTATGCAAATTGTACTGCGATGATTGGTTTAGGTTTTATTGACGAAAATACTTCGTTACGGTTTAAGAGTAATGGTCAAATTACTGAAATTTAAAGTATTGATTCTTCGCTCTATTGTTTTTTTTTTTATTAATAATCTGCTTCCGTAACATAGTGGCATGGGCTTGCGTTTTAGAAACCGGAGCTCGTGGGTTTGAATCCTACGGGGACTCAACAACTTCTCATTGTCGTTTTCTACTTGATTAGAGCAATGCGGGCTGATCACCTGATTGTCTGTGAAGTAAGATGGACCTATACTAAGTAGGTGTTGTACACCACCGGACTACGAGAGTATAAATTATGAGAAAGTGTAAGTGTGTAGTGTGTGCTTGCGGGTACATTTGTGCACTATTATATATCGTGCTTAGTTGACTGATCTGATAGCTGGTATACATCGGCCGCTGTAGTCTATAACTACTTGGAGAATATTATTTTTATTAATGCAAGATGTTACCTCAGTTAAAACAAAATAAAAAATAACAACTTAATTAATGAAATAATGAAAATACCCTGTAATTTATCAATAAAAATAATTAGCATGTACTAATGTATCATCATCATCATTGTGTTTGTAAATTGAAGCATGTACTATAGCATGTGTTTCAAAACAAATTTTTGAAATATTCACAATTTTTTTTATTACCGGTGGTAGGTTACTGTTTACAGGAGACCGTCTGGGTCCACTACCACCGCGGTGCCTATTTCTGCCGCGAAGCAGTAGTGTGAAACACTGCTGTGTTCCGGTTTGAAGGGCACCGTAGCCAGCGTATTTACTGGGTAAACGAAACTTAACACCCTACGTCTCACGGTGGACAGCGCGTTGTCGATACCACTGGTATTGCTAATGTCTATGGGCGTCGGTGACCACTTCTCATCAGGTGGCCCGACTGCTCGTCTGCCTGCGTATGCCATAAAAAAAATATTCATTTACCAGAAAATAAAATAAAATGTATGTTACATTTAAATTAAATAATCTCAAAGTAAATTTTATGATTTACAAACTTGGAATGAGAAGAATGTAATCACATAAGATTAGAATCAAAAATACTGTCCACATCATAACTTAATTCTTTATTACAAATTAAAGAAAAATTAAGACATTTTAATTTTAATTAATTCTTGCATTTTTGGGGTGTTAAATTATAGTATTGATTGTTTTAGGTAATAAGAACATTATTACATATTTTGATAAAATTATTTTGTGCTAATATTTGTAACAAACAAATAGTGGAGATGAAAATCTAATTAAATAACCAACGAATAAAACTTTGGACATTACAGGTTGAAGATTGTTTATTCAATTTTAAATTTAATACGTTAAAAATAAATGTTCTCAGCTCAGCAGTATTGGAATTTTACACAGACTGTTAATATAATTATTATTACAATGAATTGAATATAACGCTGAGATATTTATAAAGTTGTCCTTTACTATTAGAAAATAATTATGTATTAAACACTAAAATAACAACAATGAAAGATGAAGACAGATAAGGCCTCCTTAGTTTGACGTCATATCTGATTCATTAGGCGTTTCTTCCACTTTGGTATTGTTACAAGATTCGCTTGGAGTGCGGGAGCATTTTCCATTCTTACAATACTTTTGTGTGCCTCGACAGGTTTTCAGAATACCTTTGTTGCTTGGCAAACAACGTAGCTGTTGATTACAACTCTCACAACTACGTTTCTGTAAAGTATCAATAAAATATATCACTTATTTAAATATAAGCTAATCATCATTCTATTGAGTTTTTTTCAAACAAGCGCTGCTAACTAATATAGTTTGAATGGGACTATCTAAACTTAAACTACATAGAGAATTTATGCAAAAAAAGTCAGTTGTTATTGGAGAATCAGCCTTAAACGTACGTTTTTAATATGATATTTGACCAATTAAAGCCATATTTCTTGTTAATGTGACGTAACGTTAAATAACTTATTTAATTTTGGTTAATAGTTTATATCAATGCCGATTTTCGTGCTCATTATATGTTGTCTGATGAAATATACCTGTGATGAATAATTACATGAGACTATTTGAATAGTCGAAGTGTTAGTTTGATTAGATTTTTCATTTTCTCGTCTTCTGGCATCAGGCAGTTCCTGAGCTACAAAAAATTGTTTACAACCTGAAATATAAATAAATTTTATCTGCCACTAGCCATTACCAAAACTTTATTTAATTAGTTATAATACTTGTATACCTTATCTTTAACTATAACATCTGAGACAAAAAAAGAAATTACTTTATGAAGTAGTTAACAAAATTGTGGTGGTGTTGACGAAAATATAAGAACGAGGAGAATTTGGAAACTCACCTTGCATTTTTAACTGAAATTTTGGATTACGATAGTTTTAGGATATAATATAATGTGTTATATTATATGATAATTACTATATACTGTCATTACACATTATAATATCAGTGATAAAAGAAGCAATAGTAATAATTCAGTCTATCTACTTACCAAAATGAAAAAAAAAGTTATCGAAAGTAATAGGCAGTTCATATTGGAGATACTCTTTAAAAATGTTACTATCACCTGTATACTTCAATGAGAAAACCCTTACACTTCGAAAGTGGTATTGCAAAGGATATTTATACTTCATGGTATATGCTAATGTGTTCAGATACTGCCCCCATAAAACACTTAATGTTTCGTATTTTAACTGTTCAATGATAAAATTTGCTAATACTTAACACAACGCTTAACACAAAGTGAAATTTCGTATTAAATTAAGTGTTAACTTTGTGCCATGAATTCAATTCAATTTAGTAATTAAATATATAAGCCAATATGTTATTCAGTTTAGACTTTACCAGATTATTTTCTAATAATGTGTTGCAGTTTTTTTAAACACTACAAAATACTTTTTAAGTCCTTAATGCATAAAAAATAACATCTTAGCATTCATTTTCACAAAAACGTTTCATAATATTATATTTTATTTATTGACATAAAAGATTTTAGCGTTTTTTAGGTGTAGTACTATGATGAGTATTTTGTGATCAAAGTAATTAATTTACTTTAATTCAAAACTCGTTGTTCATCTATACGAATATATAAAATTTGAGTTTCTATTTGCAACATCGAAGTAACCGCTTTTAAATAATCATTGTGATATATAACAAAAACGTATAACAAAACATTTTTTTTAAATATTTGTCCGTCTTTCTGTTTGTTAGTTCTGGCTAATACCTGGAGTGGCTAGTCCGATTTTACGGGATTTTAACTGAAAGATAGCTCATTTTACTGGGAGTAACTTGATTAACACTGATTATAATCACTATTATTTTTATTTATTCCCGACTTTAAACTCTTACATTACCATTTGGGTTTATTTAAGATCAAATTTTATACGTTTGCACTTGTATTATATTTTGATTTTGTAATCTAAGAGGGTGAAACATAATAAAATCGCCTTTAAACTTCATCAGTAACAAGTAAAAAAATTTTTGCTTAGTGTCATTGAAATATGTTATTGAAAATACTAAGATTTTTAATACGTTAAAAGCATTGTAACGCGACAACCAGCAAATACTTTTACATTTAGAATCAGCATCAGCGTTTATGACTTAAACCAATGTGAAACAAACAGCGCAGAGTTATTTATATATTATTTAAAAATGTTATTATTTTCTGGTGTTTTATAGAATGTTTATTAAGTCAGCAAACGATATTACTGTATCATTGTTATTAACTACTGTAGTGTATATAACAGAAAAGGCCTGAGATTTGATTTCTTAATGTCTCCAAATTTCTCGTGACCATGTCATTAAACAATCGATGATCCAGATTTAACGACTACTTTATTTGTAGTGTTTGCACAATAACTGATAAATATTTTACTGGTGAATTATAACGATGCAGGTAAAATAATTTGCGATGTCAGAAACATTATATATTCTTTTTTGAGTTATGAACCGTGAAAATCTTAATTGTCTTTAAGTTCTTAAAAGCTACATTAAATATATAGTCGCTTATGTAAAAAAAATCACGAGCGTATTTTTTAGCGCGTAGTTGTTTAGAGCGCGTGTAATGACGCCATGTATCCGATTTTATTTCATGTATCGCAGTTTGTTGATTCTGATATAAATAAATATGTCTCAATCATAGAAAAAAGAATATAAATAAAGAAGACAAAATAACTTGTCACAATTAAAAAAAAGATGTTAGATTAGTTATAAGTTTATTCGATACTCGTATTCATAATTGTAGCATTACATTATTCATAATCAGGCCCACAATAATCCATCGGATTTTGGGAGCATATACCCCCGTTGCAATACGGTCTTCGTCCGTTGCATGTAGTCAAGATGCCATAATTTAGCCTTGAGCATATAAGGGATTGTGTACAGCTTAAGCAGGATGCACCAGGCTGAAATTATTTTAACTATAATTAATTTAAAACACTTATTGAAACAATGTAATATCTTTTCGTAAGATGTTATTGCCATTCAAATATGTAAATAATACTGTTAGTAATGCCATTTATCAGCCTTTTAAGGCATAATCTAATTTATGGTGTTAACCTGAACAGTTTTAAATTAAATTAAGCGAAAGATTAATGCTAAAGAATAATGATGATAATTATAAATGCACCTATCTGCCCGTGACAACGCTGCAAAGCGGATAATTAAATTTAATTAAACGTGATGAAATACATAAATTAGTGTTCTTTTACTTAACTTACCAGGCTAGTGTAGTTACATCGAATAATTTCTTTGTATATTGCAGCCTTGTTGCACTAATTCTAGATTCTTCTGGATCACTGTTCGGATTAAATGGCGGAGGACGTCGTCCACCGTTTGGTCCATCTCTCGGAGGGCCAGGGTTATGGTTGTGCTGGTCCTGAGCTGTGATTAATGTGAAGGCGATCTGTAAATGAAAACAATAACAATTGAATTTATTGATGTTGTACTTTCAAGTTAATGTTTCCATTTTCCATAGGAACAAATTCTTAAAAATTTGAGCAGTTAAGGATAAACAAAATAATTGCATCGATGTTGATGTTATAAATTGAGCGTAGATATTTAGAGTGTAAAACAGCGAAATGCCTCACATACAGACACAAAACAATTGTTATCCAATATAAAGATTGGAACTTCGGAATTCATATAAAGACAATTAGCAAAGTATCCCAAATTATATTTTCGATACTAATTTTTTGTGACAAAATAAATCCAAAATTCATTATTTTGTTATAATTTTATGGGAATATTACCACGAATACCGAAAAAATATTCAGAAAAAAATTTATAATTGAATCTATTTTAGTTTAATATGTTATAATAATAAGAATATTTTCTATACTTTATACTTTTTAAAATTACATAATCATAACGCATTCTTTATTTATGGCTTAGTAGGCCGAAGGCTTTCAAAGAGATGTTTATAAAAAGGCGTTTTGTTTGAAGCTAAAACAGATTTAACAAACCGACGTATCTTACCACAGCCAAAACTATTGAGAGAAACTTGAAGTCTGCCATTTTGTGAGTAGTCCGTGACTATGATTTTGTTGTTTTCAGATTTTACTTTATATACGTTACGATCACAATTGGTATTGATGCAATTCAAGTTAAATATAAGGCTTGTGTAGGGCTGTGAGGCTAATAAACAACGATTAAATCTGACATTAAATGGTATTTTTACAAAAATTAGTTTTTAAAATTTATTTTCTTCGCTTAGTTTTTTAAATTCAAGCTAATAGTTTGTCTGAAAATTTGGCAAGCTCTTAAATGTTGTATACCAACGTATATAAAAGTCAGTTAATATAGTAAAAGAAAAATATGTTGAAGAGACACAACCAGTTTTGGTCAAGTGTATTTTTACTTTTACTGTAAAAATTAATATTAAATTTAATTGAACATCTTTAGTGTCTACTTCGCTACCACCATTTACGTCTCTTTATTTATTGTTATTGTAACACAATGCATTTGTATGATAATATAGACACAATTGCATCACAAATAAAAGGAAAATCGTGAGAACGTCAAGTGGAAAAGAGAAAGGAGCCGATTCATTGTAATTTTAAATGGCAATTTTTTAAATTAAACTTGTAAATATAATAATACATACTTTATTTTATTTAGTACATACGTCACCTCTAGTGTTTTATTAAAAAAGTAGTCACCTACTTTTATTTTATTGTAACATTAAAATGGTATCAGGAGGCGAATCTAAAATTCATGATATGACTTTTTAAACGTCCTCGTTTGCCCTCCATCGCGTTCGTCAAAGTCAAGTCAAGTCAAAAACTTTATTCAATATGGAAGCATTACACTTTCTTATTGATTGTCAAATAATGTACTACCGGTTCGAAATGGTTCTTTCCTATTTTTTCAATAAGTTTTACTAAATTGTTCATATTCATTTAATACTTTGAAATAGCCTGGAGCGAACAGTTCATTACCAGAATGTGTTATCTATTAAGTAGTCGCTACAACAATAATATCCTTTAACGCACAAACTATCCTTTACAACTTTTCTAAATTTATTTACAGATAATGAACTGAGCTGAACGTTTTCTGGGATTTTATTGCAGAAGAGTACATCCCATGAAATATTTCATTGTTCTTCGGAGCCTAGTTTTTGGAAGATCAAAATTAGGCTTATTCCTAGTATTTATAGTATGTGTGTCTCAATGTTTTAGGAAATAATTTTTATGTTTATGAACATACATACATAGTCTCTTCATATACAAAAATATTGGAGTTTTAATAAACAGAAGGTGGGCAATGTCATAGTGGAATTAAATGTCATAGAGTAACGTATGCGACTCATAATCTCATAATCAAAATCTTTTATTTATATTTTTGAATACCAATGTTTATTGTGAATTATTCTGAGTTTATAAATATTTTATTGGTAAATTTCTGTAAATATACTTAAGATGTACTGTACTCTAGTAGAGGAGGAAATATGCCACATATTTCACCATTTATTAACCTAAAAATTGTATTTTCAAATGCATTTTTGCACAAGAATTCACACTGTATTGTTTTCCTTTTTTAATTGACATCAAACAATCTTTTCTTTCTATGTTTATCTAAAAAGAATCTTAGAAAATATTAAAAAAGTGGGGCTAAATGACAAACTATCACATATACAACAATCAAATGAAGAGAAAAAGACGTAAAAGTTTTTTTATTTTCCAGAGTACCCTTGTTTTCGAAAATCGGTCAATAAGTATGAACTTTGATATATTTTTTCATTTTATAAATGTTAAAGTTCGTTTTTCTTTTACTCAAATAAAAAACATATTAAACTTATTGCATATTTATTAGAGATTTTCGTAAATACCACACGTAACGAGAAACGAAAAAGGCATTACCTGTAAGTAATCAAATTACATTGAGATAAAATTGTAATAAAATTATTTTATAAACATGGTACTTCGTAAATGTTTTCAACATTATTTTCTGTAGTTAGCCGCACAAGTTTGCATTGGAGTTGTAGAGCAAACTCCTTTATTGCAATAACGTCGTTGTCCGCTGCATCTTGTCAACACGCCAGTGTTAGATGACGAGCAAACCAGTGCTTCAATACAACTTATACAGGATCGGCCGCCCTGCAATTATAATTTAAAGCATCACTAATTGAACATATAAATGTACTAAACATGAATACTAAACTAAAAATTAAAGAAAATGGCTGGGCAAAAAACATTTGTTGTGATCCTAAATTAACATATTCTTTAATTGAGATATAACCATTTATATAAATGAATATATAAAAGAAATATGTGAGACATATATATATACATGAATTGAATGAATAATATTTATGAAACATTCATGAATTTATATAAAGGAATACATGTCAATAATCACATAGTTACAGCTATAAGTAACGTTTTGTATAATAGAATACTTTTAAACAGCATTGCTTAAAACCTTTGCAAGTCCCGTTTATAAAGGAGATGAAGAATACAAATAAAAGGTATGGTATAATAGGAATCCCAATTGTAATTATGACTATCATATTACCATTATTACTACTGCATATAAAATTGGGGTAAGTATAAGCGCCAATGGCATTTAGGCTTAATATAAATAATGTTTTTTTTATAAATCATCGTTTGAAAGGCTTTACTTGAGCAAGACATGGTACTTCATTATACTATAGTATTTTTATTTACTTGCCATGGTTCTGTAGTTGCATTTGACAGGTTCTCCAGTCACCGCTTGAAGTCTGTTATTCTCTGGTGGTCCAGAGTCAGTGTCGTTGAATGGTGGATTATTGGATCCAGGTCTAGAAGGTGGTGGAGAATCGGGCCCCGGACGAGATCCAGGGCCTGGTTGAGATCCGGGGCCTGGTCGCGATCCGGGGCCTTGTTGAGGTCCGGGGCCTGGTTGAGAACCGTTGCCTGATTGAGAACCGGGGCCTGATGAAGACCCAGCGCCTGTTGGTGGTCCACGGCCTGGTGGTGGTCCACGGCCTGGCGGTGGTCCACGGCCTGGTGGAGATTCGGGGCCTCCTTGAGGACGGCGTCCGTCGTTGGCCCCCGGTCTTGGTGGTCCGTTGTTATCTTGCGCTGTGATCATCGTAAGTGCTATCTACAGACAAAAAAGTAAAATCAATAAATAAACATAAAATTTTAAAACAAGAAATAAATCGATAAATTTGATAAAACTTGTGATATTTTTTCTTTATTTGTTTTGTTTCATTTATTTGGCAAATGTGCACGTAATTATAATGCGCAGAAGTACTTAATTTTTTTTTTATCACAAAATATGTAGTTTACAGTATCTTTATTATGTTAACTGAATCTTACACGGTGCGAAATTTTCTCTGATCCGTAATTTAAAAATTAATTAAATAACACTTGGTTTTACGTTATTTGTCTGATGATAAGTTACGACAAACAAAGTATATCTAGCAATGCTTATCTTAATAGTATAAAGTCGAAGTGAAAGTCAATTATTCAAAGTAATATAGATGTCACGAGCACCAAATGAATACTTTGTTTCAAAATATAATTCAAGTTATTTTAACTCCAATACAAGACTTTAAAAGACAATTGCACATGCATAAACATTGTCGCTTAATGTAAAAAGCAAGTAAAAACATTAAAGAAATATAATATCTTACCAAAGCGAAAAGAATTGAAAGGTACTTGAAAGCTGCCATTTTGAGTGACTAACTTTGTCTTCGTTTCTTAATGGATGCCACTTTATATAGCGTACAATCACAATGAGCGTTGAGGCTGAATACATTATAATGATATTTAATATCAACAGGGCTGTCGAACAAATTGTGCTGTTAATAAATACCCTACCTAATATATAACAATAATAAAATGCAGTTACGCAATAACAATTGACGTATATATTAAATATGGCTTTTAAAGCCAGGCAAAGACACATCTTTTTACATGCACTGTCCAGTGTGACTTAAAAAAAATTAAACATTTTTTTTTCTACAATAAGTTAAAATAACGCAGAAATGAAATTTTATTTCACTTTATCATTGTATTGTTAATATTAATTGTACAAGTACAAGTTTCTATCTATTATATATCAATATTCTATTTAAGTATATTGATGAACAGAAATCACCTTAGAAATTGAAGAATGTGGAAACTCGTGAGAAGGAAGCGCTACGTCCTTTATTCATAAAATAACTCCGTCTGTTTGTTGGTTGACATCATAGATAACACATAATATAAGGAAATGTTTATATCGGCTTTGTTTCATTCTGAATTTTTGTTCAGCTGAGCTGTCTCTTTCCTGATATTTTGCTAGAGTTGGTACTCATAATAAGAATGGCCTGATAATTATAAAAAATATTTGGATGATTAACGGTCAGAAGATTGTCAGTTTACATTGGAAACAATTGAATGTTTCGGTAGAAACTTTATAAGGCTGTAGCCTTATTAAACAATTCGGGATATAGAGATATAATATATTTTTAATATTTAAAGTCTATTGTCAGTACCACTATAAAAAATTTTATGTCACTATATATGGGGTTTAAGCATTGATGAGATCATGAGGCAGGCAGACACAATCATAAAATAGACACACACCATAGGTATTTAGTTCCTCGCATTTTTGGTTGGTATTTTTTGTGCAAAAGTGCGGAACTCTACTGGTTCAATATCTTTTTACATTGGGATAGCTCTTACATAAAAACGCTGATATTTAACATAAAACACGTAAAGGTGTTATACACAAACACCAAGAAACAATATCTTCCTAAAACGACGCCGTCAGCGTTATTCAATAGACAGGATGCCTTCGGAAAGTTTTAATGATTTTTCGCTTTAGGTTACGTCAAATTAACACGTGTTGGTTATGCATAAGTATATTTTTTGTAATGATAGGAAACAGTCTTTCTAATTGCAAACAAAAACAAGCTGCAAACGTTTACAATCGAGGTATTTATTAAACCTTTTTTGAACCCCTAGTTTTATTTTTGACGACAACTAGAATGTATAATTTATGTTAAATAGAAAAAAATATTATTGTCCAGACAGGGATCAAAAACTTAAAGTAAGCGTAACCGTTTATAAAATTTTACGATACATTTTATTATTTTTTACGTTTTTAAATATTCTTTCATATACAATTGTATTGTGACAGCATTTTTGTTGCAATTAGAATTAATATCAATTTATAGGTAGACAAAAGTATGTATAAGATGTTCATTTTCCCTTTTTCGTTTACAGGCCATTCGACATTAATTATGCTTCTGTAGCAGTCTTTGACTGGAGACCGGCGCTTTTAAGATATTAAAAATCCCTATAAAAAGATCTTCATAATTTAGAGGCTCATTCAAATACGGCCTTGTTACTTTTTTCCCTACCTACAAAAAAGGAAACGGTGATTGAATTAAAATGTACATAAAAAGAGTGGATCTCTTAAAATTAATTTGGGAATAAAATATTTCTCTGCGAACAGTTAATTTATTAAATCATACTTTAATTTATATTAAGTCACAATGTTATGCGGGTGTCCTGTTTAAGAAGGACCGATTAGGGAAGGTTACCAAGGCACCAATATGTTTGTCATTTTTTTATTTTTTTGTTGCTCACTTCTCTACAAATGGTATGAGGGCTCATATATTATAAAAATAAAACATTTAATATATGGAGCAACCTACTTGGCCTAAGAAGTAAGGTGGGCTGTAGTGGCTTCAAAAACGGCTGGAAAAGCAAAGCGGATGCTGCACTGGCGGCTAGTCAGTAATAACCATGGCGTTTTTGGAACCCTACCAATAAGGATTTAAAATCGAAAAACGTGCTTCTGATAAACAATGCGTATTTAGTCTCCATATCCAAGTGGTATGTACTTGCGCTTTAGAAGTCTTATGACTTGAGTTCGATATCTGCGAAGACTGAACAACTATTAAATGTTGTTTTTGATTATCCAGCGTCATGGGGAATGTAGACATGAATTTAAAATAGGACAATTGTTCTGAAAAGTTTAAAAGTATTTCGTCGCAGGAGATGTAGATTAACATTTTAAATATTTTTTTAAATGTTTTTAAAGTTTTAATGCATTATTTTAATTTTTATGGAATGTTTATTTGTATGCAGCCTAAAATAAGATAATTATACATGAAATTTTCATTGCGATAGATGATAAAAAGTATTAAAGTATATTTTTCTGTTACGTAAACTTTAATACTTAATGTCGTCCAAATGCAATGAGTATGTATTATAGTACTATATTGTTATTGACAAAAAATATATTTTTCATTGGAAAAAGCTATTCTGTTTCGTTTTAATATCGATTGTTTTGTACCAAAAGCTCCAAAAAAACAACACAATACAGGTGTACAAATGGAACGCAGTAGTCAAAACAAAAGCTATACTCATTTAATCGTACTATTCAAAAAGCATTGGCCTTTGACAATTCGTCGTTTTTGAAGTTTCACGTGCACAACGTGAAATATTCACAAATTCCCAAATCATAACAATGAGGAAATCTAAATAGTTTAATAACATAAGCCATAAATATGAAGCTTGAGATTTTTCTGCGTCTTTTTCTTAATTTATAACACTTTCAGAGCTATGCGTGATCCATAAAACGAGGATATTGAACAAAACATTTACATATATAGAATCAATACTGAAGATAGATAAGCGTGAGGCCTATTAATGGAGAAGGTGGGCATTCATTATCATCATCATCATCATCATCAGCCTGTGCTAGTCCACTGCTGGATAAAGGCCTCCCCTAATGCACCACCTTCTCCACAGGCTTCTGTTAGGGAAGGCCTATGTCCAGCAGTGGACTAACACAGGCTGAAGATGATGATGAATCAGTACTACAATCCATACATAACTTTTAAATGCAATAGTAGTTATGTCTGTCAGTCTGTCTGTCCTTTTTTATCGTCTGAACCACTAAACCGATTTTGTTGAAATTTGTAACATACGTGGAAAAGTTTTCAAGAAAGGACTTAGATTAGTTACTTTGCCGTAAAAGTATTTAAAAGGGTCTAAATGATCCGCCGTTTCTATGACGAAATTTTATTCGAAAATTCGTCATTGTTAAAGATGGAACCATGAAAATTTTAATACACTACCAAAAATTTTTATTATTATGCATTATATTTAAATGCACCACGCGTACGAAGGTGCGGGTACCAGTCGGTAAATAATATATCAGAATTGTTTCTAGGTGACGTTTTAGTTATAAAGCCGCCTTTAAGGTATAGCTCTTACTTTGCAAACCAGAAGTCGTTACTTTAAAAAAATTATCCAGGTAAACCGTAACGAATTAGTAGGCTACCTGATCAAAAGATGAATATAATACTAGGACAAAGAGTGAATAGTTATCAAGCGAATCTCGAACGTTTATCTATTTATTTAAATAAGAAGTTTTTTAGTTTGAATTGTCACTAAGGCGGCGGGCTATAATAAAGTTCATCCCTCTGCATAGGGATACTGAGTGCTTAAGTGCGCATATGGAAGAGGGGATGCAGGACGAATACTAATTTTCATTCACTCTGTCAATCCGATAGCACTGATGGCCTACATGAGAACAAAGATTAGGCGCATTACGGTTTTCCCAAGCGCAATCGCCTCTTATAGATAATCTTACTTTACAAGCAATTGAATGATCAATATGCATTATATGACGAACTAGGAGACATCAGGCGAAAAGAGCAGAATTAGAACCGAAGACTTCCGGTTTCTAAACCGCAAACCCATGCTACTAGGCTTCAAAGACATTAAGGTATTTACTTGAATGCAGTTGTTCTTTTTTGTCATAATAGTAATCCGATATCTAAATATAATACTAAACCGAACCATATTATATTTAGGGTATTTCAAAAAGAAGATCATTTTGACCCCTTATTATAGACAAAAAAAGTAGGGTAAAAGGACAAAATAAAATAAAAGAATAACATGTTTGATTGGATTTTAATTAATTTGAAATGAAATGACGATTAGGTAAAATTGTTGAATATAATCAAAAAAATATTTATATTAAAGATGAGTCAATTAATATATTTGTAATATAATTATTTCTATTGCTTGCCGAATATTATACATTATTAAATAGCATGACTTTACGGATTTTATCGCGTTTATTTTACATTTTGAATTCCCGACGTTTCGAACACTTTCCAGCGGCCGTGGTCACGGGGTAGACATTTGTAATACTGAACCTTTGTAATGTTAAGAAATTCTGGTTTAGCTACAAATATTCTTTAAGTGATTGCAGCCTGTTAGTTGAAAAAGGCTGAAGGTGCATTTACCCTTTTTTTAAGAAAAAAGAAGAAAGAATGCAATATTTATTCATGCAGAAATTAATGTGACTTATAATAAAGTTATCAATTTGCAACAACAAGTAAAGCGTTTAAAGGTTATCATATTTAGTTGATCAGACGTTGTTGTTGATGTGTCCTGGATTTCAGAGGATTGCTCGGATGAGTAAAAGCTAAATACGTAGGAATTATGTACAATATATAATATAGGTGTGAAATAATGACTTTGTGTGTTAGGAAATAATAAAAAAACAAAAGCTAACACTAGTGCATTAAATATATATTGATTTGTTAACAAATTATTATTAGGAAAGGGAGCCATGTTTTAGTGTTTTCATACGTTTTTTTCATTTACCCCAGGAAACACTTAGACCAACTGTCACGGGACGGCGCTGAAAAAAAAAATTTTTTTTTCTATTTCGGTAAGGCGATGGGGTGATCAATTAATAACTTCATAATTGACAAAACCTTATAGTCTAATAGGCATGTGACCAAGATGTTAATCAACAAGCGACCAGCGATCAAGTGAACCACGCCCAATATTTGTCACCACGTAGTTTAATTATTCGGTACAAAACCAAATAATTAAACAACGTGTAGATTTTAGTTGTAGATAGACCATAATTACTAATACCACTAGACTTTCAATTCCAGTATTCCAATAACCAGTATTTTGGAATACTGGTTGAAATTATATATGTCTGTATAATATACAAGAAGACAAGTTCCATGCCATGATATGTCTCGGTTTGCGTTGCACTAATGAGAAATACACAGATCTGAGGTGAAATTAAATAGATTGCAGTTATAAATTAATAAAGAACACCTTGGGTATATAGATTTTTAAAATTTAATTATAATTAATTATATCTAAAATGTAAAAGAAATGTTACCCTATCACCGTGTGAAGTGGAGTTGCAACTTGGGCTTGGAGTTTCAGAGCAGTGTCCAATATTGCAGTGATTTTTGTCACCAACACATTCAACCAATAGCCCTACATTAAAGCGGGTACACAGCAAGAGGTCCTTACAGCTAGCACAAGAACGAAGACCCTGGAATAGGATTAGAAAGTAATTGAATGACTTAAATTAAATAAGCGAAAAAGTAACTTAATTAGTTCACCATGTAGAGAATAATAATAAAGTACAAAGTCTGTGCCTTGCTCTGCCTCTCCTGAAAATGCCTCCGTAGCCTAGTGGTAAGGGCGTGTGCTTTAGAAACCGGAGGTCGTGGGTTCTAATTAGTGTCCGACCGAACTTTCGGTTTCGGTTTCGGTTTCGGCCGAGTTTCGGCCAAAAATCAACTGTCAGCGCAGTTTCGGTTTCGGCCAAATTTGGCGAAACTTTAGCCGAAACCGAAACTGGTTTCAGAAGTGTTTTCAATTTCAAAATAGTAGCGAAAGTTATATGTATCATTGCTACAATCGAGCTCAGATGAGTCGATTTTAGTTCAGCAAACATTCCAAGTTTGACAAATGAAATTGATGATTCTTATAAAAAGACGAGGAGGAACAAATAGTAGTGAGAACAAAATATAAACTCCTTGGTAACCAAAAATAAATACAAATAATACTGGAAAGTGTAGCTCAGATATTTGTTGTGTTAATAAAAAATCTTCTAGTCTCTTTACTTTTTTCTGAATGTAGTCATTTGTTTGCTTGTGTGGCGAAATGTTCTCGAAAAAAGAAACCCAAGTGCGATCTTGTCATTAAAAACCAGTGTTATAAAATTTAACAACGCAAGAGATTTACTGCGCCTCAAAGGCAACATGAGAAGAGACTGCTCTGTCATAATCAATTGTCGCAAAGTGGGCTTCTTATTTTTGAGTAGGAGAACGTCACGGAAGACGAACATGGTTGCAGACGTCCATCGAAGCCAGTAATCAACAAGAAACAATAAGAATATGCTGCCATATTCGAAAAACTGTTTTAGCGATTAAAGAATTACCATCTGATACCTAATTGGAGAAACGAGCATTTCATATAGAGGTACTCAACGCATATTGACACAAATTTTGAAAAAAGTCTCCGCAAGATGGGTGCCGAAAATCAGAAACAAAATCGACTTTGAAGTTATCGTTGGACAAGTTTTATGAAGATTGTAAAAACTTTAAATGTAGTTTTGTGGCAGTGGACGAAACACGGGTATATCCGAAGGATCTTCATGCCGTGGCCGTGGGATATGGCCTCAATATTTTGGGGCTCAGAAGTGATATTGTTGTTTGATTACCTAGAGCATGGAACCATCAATACAGATTATACAGCTTTAATACCGAGGTTGAGAAATGCCGTCAATGATAAAAAGAGGCAAACTTTAAACGGGCGAGCTGTTTTATCTTGGCAACGTACCGGCGCATAGGTTGGCATTAGCGATGGCCACCGTTCAGCATGCTAGCGAACAATTGAGCATCCTCTATTCATCATATCTGGCGCCTAGCTATTTTTCATCTTTTCTCCAAATCTATACAATACTTAAGAGGAAACACGTGTTAAAACTATATATAACAAGTAAACGATGCCGTGGTGACCTTTTGCAGGACTAAGACAATCCTTTTTAAAGGAATTGAAGCATTGGAAACTTGGAACCCTGGACTTGGTGTGTAGGTGGACTCGGAGATTATGTAGAAAAGTAAATAATTCTAAATAAGCTATCATAGTCATTATATTCTATCTCATTTTTACTTTTGATCCCCCTCGGAACTACTAAGTACAAACCAAAGTATTAATTAGCAAGATTTCAAAATACCAATACTTAGTCTTTAATGCATACAATTATTAATTTATTTATTAATAACTCATACTGCTATAAGAAATTTATTTGAAAAAAAATTAATATATTTTAATATTTTGTTACATAAAAATATGATTAGCAACTAAAATAAACGATTACCACACGTTTAATATACTGTCTCCATTCCATGACTAAAATAATAGGCATAAAGTTCCATATTTTAGTATTTTAAGAATTTTTTACTTGATCACGTGAGTTTCGGTTTCGGTTTCGGTTTCGGCCGAAACTGAAGCCACAACCAGCTTTCGGTTTCGGTTTCGGTTTCGGCCGGAAAAACAGTTTCGGTCGGACTCTGTTCTAATCCTGCGGGGCTTAACAAATTTTCATTGTTGTTTCCTAGTTGGTTAGAGCAATTTGGGCCGATCACCCAATTGTCCGAAAAGTAAGATGTTCCATGCGTTGGATGGGCAAGTAAAAAGTCGGTCCACCCCGCATTGGATCAGCGTGGTAGGATACGGTTCAAAAACCCCCAAATGGATAAGGGTGTATTAGGGAAGGCCAATGTGTACTATCACAGGTTGATGATGCTGATGATGATGACAAAGTCTGTACATTAAAGAAATGTCCAATAGTTTTAAAATTAATTTTTGGCAAAGGATCCATGTTTGATCTGCCTACGCTATAGCAGCCCATAACGGAAAAAATAGTTGTGCCTTAGTAGTGCAATTTATAAAAAAAAGTAATTGTTTTCATACCCACATTGATAAAGAACCTAATATTTGAAAAACATAATGTTTGGAAATAATTTATGGTCAGAATTTGCAAATTCACCGGCAACTGCTTGACCGACATTACGAATGTTATTATTTGATGTTTACTATGTGATTTATAGTTAATATTAAATAATACTCCAGTTTGTTTCGGTTCTTATTTGGACTGGTCACAATATTTTAAGCCAGTGGGTGTTAGAATACATTCATAAGACCTTAAAACAGCTAATAAAAATATATTATTATAAACAGTAAAATAATATTGACTTTGGCAAATAAATGCAAACAGTTTTTCCATATCTTGTAAATAATAGGAGTTCCGCATATCAGTAAAATAAATATTTAAAAATATAGCCAAAATTTACTTACCACACTAGTGTAATTGCAAAAAACAAGCGAGTTTAGTTTATTCTCATCGGTCAATTCTACTGCGGGAGGGCTGTTTATTTCTGGATCCTTTTTAATTACTTCGTTGCTGATTGCTCCTAGCAAAGAGGCAATGCAAAGGACCTAAATCAAACAATGCAAAATGTAATAAATACAAACTACTACTGTCGTTTACTGATATACATATCTTCATTTAATATTATTTATTCCATAAATTTTGACGCAAGACTTACAAATTTACGATAACTTACCAGAAGATAAACGGAGACATCACAAGGCTTCTTAAATAACATGTTTGATATTTTACTAAAAACTGCTTAAGAAAATGTTCAATATACTGAAAATGTCACCGCTTTTATATATTTCCTTGATAAAAGCCATGAAATGTATGCATATTATTAATGAGAAAAACTTCAGTTCATGTTAAAATAGGGATGTGGGTTTTTTTTTTTCGTATATAAGTTTCATTTCTTCGGTTTTTAAGTACCGATTGAAAAGTTTACAAATTTATATTATAAAATTGGAATGTGGCATGTCAAAGTGGACTAGATCCAGTTTTATTTTAGTTTATTTTTAGGTAAATGTACTTTAAGTTTCTTTACGGCTTAGCAGTTTTCATTACTTATCATAATATTGGTTTCTAATCCAATCAGTATTATCTGAAGCACGGTTTTTCAGGAAGGAGTAAATTGTACTATAAGTTCTAGGTATTATTTGGAATACAAAGCTATGGTTAACATAATGACTATTGTCCCATAACATTCTTACACATGATTTTTAGTGGGTTAAGTAAAACTCATAATGAGACATTAGAGGCAGGAGATGGTGCACAGTTTAAATGAATCCTTCTGACGCATTGGCTTCTCGGACAAGACAAAAGTCATGGTCAACGAACACGTTCTCCCGATGCCGGTCAACGTCGATAGTGTTACCCCCGAAGTTGTCGATGAATATGTCTTACCTTGGGCACATATTGTAGTTGGGAAGACATAGCATCAAGAGGGAAGCCGATAGGAAGATTCAGTTGGATTGGGCAGCATTTAGGAAGCTGAACCACATTCTTACGTCATCGACGAAGGTCTTTAACCAATGCGTCTCCCCGTGATTACCTACGGGGCCGAAACATGCCTCTGACTGTAGGATTGGTCCACAAGTTTGCCGTACCTCAACGGGCTATGGAGCGCGTTATGCTCGAAGTTTTTTTGTTGGATAAAATTGGTATCGAATTCATCCGTCAAAAAACCAAGGTCATCGACATAATGCAAATGATTAGCTCGTTGAAGTGGCACTGGGCCGGTCATACAGTTAGAACTGATGACGGATGGACCAAGAAGGTTCTGAGTGGCAGCCGCGTTTTAGAATACGGAGTGTTGGCCGACCTCCGGCCAAGTGGGATGCCGATCATCCGTGCTGTTGCCGGTTCGTTTTGGAAGCGAGTAGCAGGGGATCAGTCTTCTTGGCGTTCATTAAAAAAGGCCTATCTCGAGCAGTCGATCGATAAGAGCTGATTAGGATTATGATTATAAAAGTGTAACTCAGTAGATAAATTATATTAGGTAATAATATGATATTGCATATACATGTAAACATTTTTATTTTATATGTATTTTGAGAAAAGAAAACAATATTTTTTTATGAAATTGTGCTCTGCGTTAACAACAAAGGTTGATGATTTCAAAATGTTTTTATAACATTTTATCATTTTATTGATCTTCAGCCCTGTTATTATAGCTGCTATAGGGGTTCACACTTAGCAACGAAAGTAAGTTCTTTGTAATGCGAAGCAATATAGTGAGTTTACTGCATTTAAACAAACATAATTAATGAAGAACAATATAAATCGTTATGAAGTGAGATCGTGCCGTTGCCTTGCATTTGTTTTAAAGCAACTTAAGAAAACCTTTTTGTTAACTTTTCATTACGTTAATATTAATTGAATAAAAGAGAATGAAAAGAAGATGTTGTAAAATATTTATATATTGCTTCGTTACGATGAAAAAAGGTGATCTCAATTTTTAAGTGTGTTTTTTTTATGACTGATGATTTTATTTTGTAGTAGCTGACACGGCACACAGATTTCGTACTGCCTCAATGGATACATAAATACCAAAAATATTATTAAACATTTATCAGTCTACATAAAAGTAATCAGAGAGCTAAGAAACAACTGTAGTAAATCTAGCTAAAATAATTTTTACCTCCTGAGAACAATAAGAAGTTAGAAAGATATAAGAATTTAGAATGAAATATGATGATAAATGAAAATGATAGTCGAAATGGATGAATGAATGATAGATGAAATGGATGAAATATTATAATTTTATTATAAGCAAGCCGTTTTAAACTTTTCTTTTATTTTTATTTCTGAATGACGGGGGACGCATCATAGGAAAAATTAAACTATATTGTTGTCTCTATTTAATTTTGAAAATTTTTCACAAATAATTCAGTACTAAAATTAGCTAAATCGGTTTAGCCGTTCTCAAGTTTTAGCAAGTCTAACGAACAGTAATTAATTTTTCTATAGAACGATTATTCAGTTAATTACTTTACATATCTAATTATGTACTACATATAAAGAAGTACGAAGGTGGTAGGTATCCTTTTCAGGAGATCTTTTAGGAAATACCATCGCAGTGCGAATTTTTGACGCAAACTATGGTGTACGAGAATAAACATATTTTTACCACTAGTCTAATCACTTACCATCAGTTAAATGTCTTGCTCTTTTCGTCACGTCATCTCATAAAAATTATAATATTTTTTAATTTTTATATAAATTCTTGAATTCAATAACAAGCAAACATACGGAATGTTAAAACTGGAGTGAAACTGACCAATTTAGGCGATGATAAACAATATTAGAAAAGACATATTTGGATATCGTCTTTTAATGGATTACTTATTATTGACTGCCTCCGTAGCCTAAATAGTAGTAGTGTAGTATACATGTACAATGCTATTAATAAATATATTAATAGCATTATAGATTTATACTGAAACGGTGATCGGCCCAAATTGCCCTAACCAACTAGGAAACAACAATGAAAATTTGTTGAGTATTCCGCAGGATTTCCCGCAGGATTCGAACCCACGACCTCCGGTTTCTAAGCCACACGGATATACCACTAGGCTATGGAGGCAGTTAGGATATAAAAATAAACAAAAGAAAATAATTCTTTCACAAGAGCTCTACATTTATCTTAATAGGCTTTAAACTGAGATTGGCAAACTTACAACAATGAAAACTGTCAACGCCTTAACCTGAATTGATGCACAACAAAATGTTATGCATTCAACGCAATAGAATTTAATTCTATTGCGTTCTATTACTTTTATTTCGAATCTTATCACAGCTTAGTATCCCCTGCGCAGAGAACACAAACAAGGAATGCAAACATTCAAGTAGAGGGTTTTCCTGCGGCGAAGAGTCAACAGTGGAATGTTTATTGTTTTCCGTTAGTGGACTTTTATTTGTTCCTTTGTACCTAGGATAGGTTCGAGATTGTTCCATTTTACATTCTTTGCTCTAACAATGAAAGTGTTTATTAACAGTGTTATGTTGGTATTTTTAATTGAAAATTGTCAATTATATAACTTTTTTTCCTTTTGCTACAATTAAATTTTTGTGATGTGCATGGTCAACAAAAATATTTTTGTATTACACATACAATATAATAAGCAATGCTCTTGCTTGTTTACCAAGCTCAATAAATACATGCCCATTTGACGTATTGCGCGTAAAAAGGTTTGTGTCTATATCTGTTTACTTCTACTTTGGTTATGAAACGCTTAGAGATAAGTAGAAGAGGCATATCTTCTACGCACATAGCTTATTTCCAGAGAACCGTAGATGGATTTGATAAAAGGGTATTTTACATCGTTTGATTTTGATTCAATCATGAGGTATGTAATTGTAAGAAAATAAATTTCAATTAGAATCCTTCTGACGCATTGGCTTCTCGGACAAGACGAAAGTCATGGTCAACGAACACGTTCTCCCGATGCCGGTCAATGTCGATGGTGTTACTCTCGAAGTTGTCGATGAATATGTCTTACCTTGGGCACATATTGTAGTTGGGAAGACATAGCATCAAGAGGGAAGCCGATAGGAAGATTCAGTTGGATTAGGCGCATTTAGGAAGCTGAACCACATTCTTACGTCATCGACGAAGGTCTTTAACCAATGCGTCTCCCGTGATTACCTACGGGGACGAAACATACCTCTGACTGAGGATTGGTCCACAGTTTGCCGTACCTCAACGAGGCTATGGAGCGCGTTATGCTCGAAGATTTTTGTTGGATAAAATTGGTATCGAATTCATCCGTCAAAAACTAAAGTCATCGACATAATGCAAAGGATTAGCTCGTTGAAGTGGCACTGTCTGTTCATACAGTTAGAACTGATGACGGATGGACCAATAAGGTTCTGAGTGGTGGCCGCGTTTTAGAATACGTAGTGTTGGCCGACCTACAGCCAAGTGGGATATCCGTGCTGTTGCCGGTTCGGTTTGGAAGCGAGTAGCAGGGGATCAGCCTTCTTGGCGTTCATTAAAAAAGGCCTATCTCCAGCAGTCGATCGATAAGAGCTGATTAGGATTATGATTATAAAAGTATAACTCAGTAGATAAATTATACAAGGTAATAATATGATATTGCATATACATGTAAACATTTTTATCTTATATGTATTTTGAGAAAAGAAAACAATACATTTTTATGAAATTGTGCTCTGCGTTAACAACAAAGGTTGATGATTTGAAAATGTTTTTATAACATTTTATCATTTTATTGATCTTCAGCCCTGTTATTATAGCTGCTACAGGGGTTCACACTTAGCAACGAAAGTAAGTTCTTTGTAATGCGAAGCAATATAGTGAGTTTACTGCATTTAAACAAACATAATTAATGAAGAACAATATAAATCGTTATGAAGTGAAATCGTGCCGTTGCCTTGCATTTGTTTTAAAGCAACTTAAGAAAACCTTTTTGTTAACTTTTCATTACGTTAATATTAATTGAATAAAAGAGAATGAAAAGAAGATGTTGTAAAATATTTATATATTGCTTCGTTACGATGAACAAAGGTGATCTCAATTTTTAAGTGTGTTTTTTTTATGACTGATGATTTTATTTTGTAGTAGCTGACACGGCACACAGATTTCGTACTGCCTCAATGGATACATAAATACCAGAAATATTATTAAACATTTATCAGTCTACATAAAAGTAATCAGAGAGCTAAAAACAACTTAGTAAATCCAGCTAAAATAATTTTTACCTTCTGAGAACAATAAGAAGTTAGAAAGATATAAGAATTTAGAATGAAATATGATGATAAATGAAAATGATAGTCGAAATGGATGAATGAATGATAGATGAAATGGATGAAATATTATAATTTTATTATAAGCAAGCCGTTTTAAACTTTTCTTTTATTTTTATTTTTGAATGACGGGGGACGCATCATAGGAAAAATTGAACTATATTGTTGTCTCTATTTAATTTTGAAAATTTTTCACAAATAATTCAGTACCAAAATTAGCTAAATCGGTTTAGCCGTTCCCAAGTTTTAGCAAGTCTAACGAACAGTAATTAATTTTTATATAGAAAGATTATTCATTTAATTACTTTACATATCTAATTATGTACTACATATAAAGAAGTACGAAGGTGGTAGGTATCTTTTTCAGGAGATCTTTTAGGAAATACCATCGCAGTGCGAATTTTTGACGCAAACTGTGGTGTACAAGTATAAACATATTTTTAACACTAGTATAATCACTTACCATCAGTTAAATGTCTTGCTCTTTTCGTCACGTCATCTAATAAAAATTATAATATTTTTTAATTTTTATATAAATACTTGAATTCAATAACAAGCAAACATACGGAATGTTAAAACTGGGTGAAACTGACCAATTTAGGGGATGATAAACAATATTAGAAAAGACATGTTTGGATATCGTCTTTTAATGGATTACTTATTATTGACTGCCTCCGTAGCCTAAATAGTAGTAGTGTAGTATACATGTACAATGCTATTAATAAATATATTAATAGCATTATAGATTTATACTGAAACGGTGATCGGCCCAAATTGCCCTAACCAACTAGGAAACAACAATGAAAATTTGCTGAGTATTCCGCAGGATTTCCGCAGGTTTCGAACCACGACCTCCGGTTTCTAAGCCACACGGATATACCACTAGGCTATGGGAGCAGTTAGGATTAAAATAAACAGAAGAAAATAATTCTTTCACGCAAGCTCTACATTTATCTTAATAGACTTTAAACTGAGATTGGCAAACTTACAACAA
This sequence comes from Lamproptera curius, assembly GCA_029286875.1. NCBI lineage: Eukaryota > Metazoa > Arthropoda > Insecta > Lepidoptera > Papilionidae > Lamproptera > Lamproptera curius. The sequence continues at coordinate 3,133,504 of JAGSMT010000036.1, read as the reverse complement.
TGAAAACTGTCAACGCCTTAACCTGAATTGATGCACAACAAAATGTTGCAATGCATTCAACGCAATAGAATTTAATTCTATTGCGTTGTATGCGTTCTATTACTTTTATTTCGAATCTTATCACAGCTTAGTATCCCCTGCGCAGAGAACACAAACAAGGAATGCAAACATTCAAGTAGAGGGTTTTCCTGCGGCGAAGAGTCAACAGTGGAATGTTTATTGTTTTCCGTTAGTGGACTTTTATTTGTTCCTTTGTACCTAGGATAGGTTCGAGACTGTTCCATTTTACATTCTTTGCTCTAACAATGAAAGTGTTTATTAACAGTGTTATGTTGGTATTTTTAATTGAAAATTGTCAATTATATAACTTTTTGTCAGTTTACTTTGAACTTTAGTCGTTATTATATTATTATCTGTTCTTATGGTAGTTGAAGCATTATGGTAATCATTTAATCTTGAATCGACTATGGTTTAGTAAAAAGCAGCACTATCATTGAAGTTACCTAAAAAGGCAGATGTTAATGATACTTGAAAAAAGTTATTGCCTTATATTGCATTCTGATGTTATGTACCTTTTATTTGAGCAAAATTAAAAATATCAGTAGTATGTACATGTATACAGTATCATATACTTGTTTGTGATACACTGCTTTGTATTGTGTTTGTTGCAATAAAATTTATGTAGTTCAGAAACAAGAGATAAAAAAAATGTTTGCCATTATCTATACATTTAATAACAATAATTATAAATTATACATAAGTAAAAAATCGTGATTAGGAACGCAAACGAACAGTTTAAATAAATTGAGTAAAAATATTTCGTGCAGAACCGGTGCTCAAAAAAAATTTTTAGGCTGTAACATCAGCTGAGGCCGCTGGAACCGCTGGTACTGCGCATTCCTCAGATGGGGTTGCAGAGCATTCACCCAGGTTGCAATACGGCAAGGTAGGGTCATTGCAAGAGCGTTGTAGACCGCCAATCTTGGTACAGACCAATTTGGTGTTGCAGTCTAGACAGGTGGTGCCAATGGCGGTGCACGGAGACCATTGGGGGTACCAGGGAGCGGCTGATACCCACGGGGGGATCCATGGGTTGACGCCCGAGCCCCAGCCGTATGCGGCGGCAGCAGGCTGGGGTGGAACCGCAGATGCTGCTGCAACCTATAAAAATATATTTAATCATAAAACGCAATGAATTTTCAACCAGGAAATGTAAATAAATAAAAGTATCATGTGACAAATTGAACAATATTTCATATAGAATTACAAAATGGCTTATATTAGTAAAATTATAATATTTTATTCACTTACCAATAAGGCTAGTCCAAGTGTGATCATCGTATTCATGTTGTTAGAATATTTTTCAGTTTATTACTGTTAAGATCGAAGTATCAATTATTAATGGATATAACGTTGTTAATAGCCGAGTTTTATATGATTGTTTTGTTTGATCTAGGCTTAAAGTTGATTACCCAAACAGATACCACCTGCAGGGATTTCCCAATGGAAATTATGTTCAAAACAGATAACGATCTTAAATAAAATAACGTGTGAGAATAATATTTGCTTCAGCGCTCGTATTATCCGTAAGAAAATATTTATGCCACATAGCAACTGAGTTTTCCAATAGCATTTGATAAAGTAAAACTGCTACTAAGTACGTTTAAACGTATGACAGTTCTATTTATAGATTTAGTGATAAAAATTATCTCGTTTCGAAATTGTTGTAAATTTTCATCGTACTGTAATTGAATTCCTATCTTGTTAGATGCTTATTATTGTTATAATAGTGATTATTTTTTTTTGATATTCTAAGCTTTACTTAAACGAAGTCTCCTTTAAAACTTACCGAGATTAAGTCTTTTATAGTTTCATTCATATATGAATTGCATAGTTAAGCGAATTAGCTACTGCAAAAATATGTACCAAATTAGGTTTTTAAAAGAAATTTCATGAATATCATACATGCTGAATGACTAAGCTGGCATATACTATTTGGATTACGCTGATTCGAATAACTGTTACTGATAACAGGATTAGTAATTGCTTAGAATATTTGAAAGAGTTTATAGTTTAGCAACTGCCAATAGTGTTCTTGTCATGCGACAACACATAAATGCCCATCAGAAATATACACAACCCTATTTTTAAGGTTAGCCATTACTAATGCACTAAGCAATTATCAATAACCGTTTAAAATGTTAAACCTACGGGAATCACAACACAAGGATTGTATGTCTTTGTTTTATTGATTTTTAAACTGTTTTCAGCTGCAGTTTACATAATTAGTATAATATATATATATTATTATATATATATATATATATATATATATATATATATATATATATATATATATATATATATATATATATATATATATATATATATATATATATATATATATATATATATATATATATTATAATAGTATATAATATAATATATACATCGGAGTATCTCTGAAAGACTGCATCAGAAATGACGTGATCCGTCAGAGAACCAAAATCACCGACATAGCCCACCGGATTAGTAAGCTGAAGTGGCAGTGGGCCGGTCATATAAGCCGTAGAACTGACGACCGTTGGAGTCGAAAAGTTCTGGAGTGGAGACCGAGGCTCAGCAAACGTAGTGTAGGACGCCCTGCGGCAAGATGGAGTGACGACATTCGCAAAGTGGCCGGTGTGGGCTGGATGAGAATAGCCGAAGATCGGAAACGGTGGCGTGCATTAGGGGAGGCCTATGTCCAGCAGTGGACTAACACAGGCTGATGATGATGATGATGATGATATATATAGAAGTTTCTAAATAACAGTAAAATCCGTATGACATCACTCGCCTATTGTGACGGCTGTTCTTATTAAAAAGGTATCTTTATAAAGTATTTTACTATGCACAAGAGAAAAATGAGGCACCGTGGTATGATTAGCAGTACCTGTCAAGATTTCAATGCAACGAGATAAATTTAACCCATAGTTACCACCGTCTAAAACTTTAAGGCAGGTTTTGTTCTAGAGAAAATATTTTGAGGAATATGACATGAATGATGAGATGAGATTTTGCCTCATATTGACTGGGTATTTATTGTAGCAATAGTTATTTTGGCTTTGACCGTATTCTGTCGCCAAATAGATCGTGCAGCAGCCTGGTCCCCCACAACATAGGGAAGATACGGTTAGAAATCAAGAGGTTGTATAATTTCTTTTTCTTGGCGGAGTGGTAAAAACATAAACAAAGAAGATTGAACCAAGAATGTAGATAATATTCTTTCGTGTCTTTTAAATGGACTCTAACTCCGATAACGTTGACTTTTTAATGCGAGCATTTTGTTTAGCAGGTTTACCACTTCTTTGTGATATTTTATCAGATTTTGGGCTAAATAATTATAAGATCTCAATTTAGGGCAAGAAACTTAAGAATGACTTATGCATTTTGAAGAACTGTGTATTTCATATTTGGTAATTTGTAGGCTTTTTATTTTTTATGTAAGGAGAAGGTACACGTAGAAAAAAGTGACTGTAAAGTTTTGCGTGCAATAAAATCAAACGTAAAATCACACCCATTATTTTTCTATAACAAATAAAGAACAAATTAAATTATATTAACGTAAGACATCCTTTTTGGTCTTAAAGTGCGTTACATTCATTATGAATTCATCTATTTTATTAACTTTTGTATATCTATAATACGATTAGTTATTGGACCCTAAGAGATGTTGACAGTTTGTCTTCAGTACTGTCAAACAGGGCGGTTAAAGGGCTGCTATAGTATTGAGCCAAAATTAATATTTTATAATACAGAAAACTTAATATTCTAATTACTGATAAATAAAAAATATTTGTAATACACACTAAACATATTTTCGATACTTAACCTTAATGTTCATGGACTCAAAGAAGTATCTTAAAATGTACAAAAATCGCTTCACGAAAACCAACTTTTTTTGGAATATTAGAACCATTATTACACACTACCAACATCCGTATTATCACTACTCTTTATTATGCAACAAACGTCTGTCCTCTCAGACGGATTATGAATATCGGTAACAGTTTACACATAATTTTCCATTTACCGTAAAGGATAAATATTCTAAAAGATTTGCTTCTTTTTTTAATATAATGGCTCTTCCAAGGATAACTCGGTGATTCTGCCAATGTCAAGGCACAAAAGTGCTAAAAGGTCAAATATAATTTTAAGATGAATGCTAAAAGTTATCAGCACATAGTTATTAATAATTAGTGGCTGAAAAAGATTAACTGCCTCCGTAGCCTGGTGGTATGGGCGTGTGCTTAAGAAACCGGAGATCGTAGGTTCGAATGCTACGGGACGCAACAAATTTTCATTGTTGTTTCCTAGTTGGTTAGGGCAATTTGGGCCGATCACCCAATTGTCTGAAAAGTAAGATTATCCATGCGTCTGATGGGCATGTAAAAAGTCGGTCCACCCACAAACTCCCATTGGACCAGCGTGGTGGGGTACGGGTCAAAAACCCCTAATGCTATCCATTGTGTTAGAAGTGTGTTAGGGGAGGCCTATGTCCAGCAGTGGACTTACACAGGCTGATGATAAAAAAGGTTTAAAGATTTGCAGAAATGCTCTTTAAAATATTTTTTATGTTAGTAAAGAAAAATAGGGTTTTTATGACATTATTTGAGTTGCTGGTCTGTATGTTATCCAATAACTCTTTCATAGTAAGGTCAAAACCATCTTTATGAGAAATTTATACTGTTCTGAAAGTTCTTAAAAATCTTACCGTTTATATGCAAGCAAACAAAGTTGCTCCATAGTCTAAAATTTTCGCCTTTTATTTTTTAATAGCAACAGTTCTTAATATTATTTTTGTCGTAGTAAAAACTTATTCAGTTTTTAAAAAAAATAAGGTATATGCTTTTCTGTAAAGAAATTTAAATGGAAGGTTACATATATTGGAATGTGTCAGTAATACTTCAGAAAATTACTGATAATCCTTTAATATTACAAAAAAAGAAAATCATGATTTTGGAGATGTTTTACAAGGGTTTTACCATAAGTCAAGACGCAAAAAATTTATAGGTCTATGAGAGTATTGTCTAATCGATATGCTCATTTATGGACAAACAATTCAGTTTATTTCGCTGTCATTAACAAATGTGTTTATTTATTGACACATTGAGTTTATTTGCGGGATGTAATTTATTTATTACACCCCTTTGCTTTTGGACCAACTTCCCAAAAGGGAGTTGTTGTGCATGTTTTTCTTTAGATATGATAACTCTTTCTCAAGAAAGTTGACTAGGGACTAATGCTAGTCAACTTTCTCGAGAAAGAAGGGCTCTTTATAGAACTTGTCAATGAGTATATGTACCTTGGACACATATTGAAGAGTGAAAGCCACAGCTTCGAGAGGGAAGCCGGTAGGAGGATTCAGTTGGGCTAGGCAGCTTTTAGGAAGCTAAGCCAAGTTCACACGTTGCCGCCAATACCGCAATGTTTGAAGACGAAAGTCTTTAATCAATGCGTTCTCCCCGTATGGCCTACGGGGCTAAAACGTGGCCTTTGACTATAAGGACTGCTCCACATATTTCCCGTTGCTCAATCCGCTTTGGAACGCGCTATGTTCGGAGTTACTTTGTCGGACATAACTCGTAACGAATTAATCCAGCAAAGAACTAAAGTCACTGACATAGTACAAACGATTAGCTCCTTGAAGTAGCGGTGGGCCGGTCACGTGGTCAGAAGAACCGATGGTCGATAAGCCAAAAAGGTTCTAGAGTGGAGGCCGCGTTCGGGCATCCCATCTAGCGTTGGTCGGCCCCCGACCAACGCTAGATGGGATGCCCATATCCGTGTACTAGCCGGCTCAAGTTGGCAGCGAATAGCTAGGGATCAGCGGTCTCGGCGTTCATTGAGAAAGGCCTATGTCCAGCAATGGACGGATAGGGGCTGTTAATGAATGAATAATGATGATACCTCGTTGCTCCGCTCCTAGTGCCCCGGTTTTGTTCATTCTTTTTTAAATAATAGATATTAAGTTCCCATTGGTCCCAATTTAAATAACTTTGTGATAAGCAAAAAAATTACGCCATCAAAAATCACAACCTCTCGCGATTAAATTACAAACGCCAATGCCAAAACCGTACAAGATAAACATAAAGTATGTTCTACTTAAACTGGTCTATAATAAAGACCACGAGGGCATATATCTATATTTTAAGAAAAACCATTTTAATAATTAAAAAAAATGCATTTAGGCATATCTGCAGCTCATTTAATATAATATAGCGTCACATAAAAATTTGATAAATTTAAAAATTCTTTATTCAATTAACATAAAATACGACATTTTAATAAAATTTATATGAATGAATATTAATATATGAGAGATTTAAAATGCGGGGGCAAAAAGTACTACTTTACGTAGTTACCCGTTGCGTAAATTGGTTCTGTACTATAGTCTGAAGTCGGTCATATTTTTTTTGTTAAAATTTCTTGTTTAGTCAAGAAATGTCTGAATACTCGTAGCTCAAGGACTCACACCGAAATAACCACCACCCTGTTCCTGGAAATTTCGGAGGCATCCTAATTTTAGGCATATAATTTACTATATTTTAGTTCCTATTGGTATTAGCTCACCTTTTCTCTGGGCCCCTATACCTGATCCCAAAATACAATAACCCAATTAGTTATCCATGGCCCGTAGTGGCAAAGATGTGCAGACCATATCACAAGAATCTTGTTCCACGACAATAATGTTGTAGGAGTGGGGGAGTGAGAACATAGATGTATACTTATCGCATATTTCTCGTTTAATTCAAATATAGATACCAATTTGTACATTACTACAAACCTTAATGTTGTAATGCAAATCATTCAAATATTAATAACGATAGTTTTATTTCAGATGCCAGGCATACGAATTGGATTTATTAACAAGAATCAACTTGATGCTCTGTAGCCTAGTGGTGTAGGCGTGTGCTTAGAAACCGGAGGTCGTGGTTCGAATCTGCGGGGACTCAACAAATTTTCATTGTTGTTCTCTTTAGTTGGTTAGGCAATTTGGGCCGATCACCAATTGTCTGAAAAGTAAGATGATCCATGCGTCGATGGGCATGTAAAAGTCGGTCTACCCACCAACCCGCATTGGACCAGCGTGGTGGATACGGTCGAAAAACCTCTAATGGATAGGGTGTATTAGGGGAGGCCTATGTCCAGCAGTGGACTATCACAGGCTGATGATGATGATGATGAACAAGAATCAAAAGGAATCAAACATTTAGTTTTCTTTTCCTTAAATAAAGGTATTATAGGCTATATTTGCCTTTGCTTATACAAACATAATACGCACAGAAGTCTGCGAGTAATCGTGTGTAGAGAGATTACAAAGATAAAAGTCTCTCTCTTCATATTTTTCCAACAGATAACGATACCCTTAAAACAGCTCTTAGCAAATAGTTAATAGAAAAGGTATTTTATAATAATTTTTGGACAAGTCGAAACAATATAATAAAGCCTAACATAAAATAAAATTATAGACATTAATAATCACATATGCAAATTTATTTACCTTATGAGTACAATAAGTCAGAATGTGTTGACATCCTCACATATTTTGAATTTTGTATAAGAAAATTAAAAAATATATTTACAAGTAATGATGAAATCATGACAATTAAATAAACGTTTAAAACATAAAATGACATAGTAAAAAAAACTCGCATTCCTGTACAAGAAAGGTATAATGGCAACCAGCAGTTCTTTCCTAGAAATCTAACTTAAACCTCGTTGCGTAGAAGTGCTGGTCAAATTTAACGATAGTTGTTTTATTGTTTTAAATTTATTGCGATTTAAAAAAAGAATCACATAGTTATCTGTTTGGGGTTTCTTAATGGTGCCTTTTATTAATTAGTTACATCTTTCGTACATCAACTTTTATTACGAAGAGGGATCAAAGTAGTTAGAACGATATTAATACTTGACTTATATGTCCCCTCGTTGTCCCATCCTATGTCCCCTCGTTGGGGCCGAAAGCGTCCACAGTGTTGTCTAGAGCCTCTCCGATCTTTCCGATGGCCTTCGCTTCTTAAAAATAGTCCGACGCCAGGTTTGTTTTGGACGACCACGTCATCTTGGGGGTTCCAGTCTAGGGGGAGCCTCGGATGTGGTTGGAATTTATTAGGAGAGTGTGGCCTGTCCAGCATCTTTTTCAGCGTTTGATCTGCTGATCGATCAGCCCTTCACTGCAGCGCTCCCAGAGTTAGGCACTGGAGATTTCGTTTGGCCAGTAAATGCAAAGAATTCTACTAAGACATCGGTTGAAGAAGACTTGGACTTGGACTGGCTAGTGAGAGATGTTCTTGGTTATCGTACACGTCTCCCATACAGCAGAACGGTCTTTATTTTTCACCGGATATTTTGAGTTTGACTCTCTATGTCAGTTTCCGTGACTGCCAAATGGGCCGAAGTTGCGCAAAGTTCACTCGTATTTGGGAATCCGTGAGGTGACGTCGTCTTTGGTTCCTCCTGTAGGAACGTGTTCTCAAAAATGGAAAAAAACGAACTGCAACGTTTATTAATATACCAGCAGGGTTAACTGGTAAGTTGTAAACTAGTAAAATAGTTTAACTTTCGTTAACTATTGTTAGTGAAGTTAATGACGGAAGAGGTTTATTGTATTCCACTATTTATCTCAATTTCAGGAAAGGAGAACGAGCACGGAAGACGAATCGTTGCAACCGTCCATCGACGTCAATTACCCAAGAAAGTTGCATTGAGCGATCAAACAGTTTCCATTCTATATTTAATTTCAATTGTGAGTATTCAGTCTATACCAAAACAATCTTTAAATATGAGAAAAGTCTTCACAAGATGAGCGCCGAGATTGTTAACCGACAATGTTGACAATTGTTGGACAAGTTTCAACACGATACTGAAAACTTTTTGTCTCGTTTCGTGACAATGAACAAAAAATGGATCCATAATTTTTATCGCGAGAAATAACAGAAAAATAGCGATAGAAACGTCTATTATCACGGACCCCAAAGAAGTTTCGTGCCGTGGCATAGGCTGACAAGGTTATGACAAAACATTTTTTTACGTGGTTGTAGCCTTGGAAAAGCGCTGAAATCGGTGCGTAGAGAGACTCAGAGGCTATGTAGAAAAAAATAATTCTTATGTTATCAATAGTTATTATTTTCTATCTCAGTCATACTACTTTTAGACCCCTTCTTGTATTTATTCATAACATTTAATTAAAAATAATAAGGTGTATAAATCATAAATACGTAGCAAGAAGCTGCATTTCCTTTAAAAGGCATGATATATTCGATAATCACGAGTAAGAGAATAATGTATTAAAAAACCTTTGATGTAAGCAAAAGCATGCGCCATAAACATTATCACTAGAAAATTATTATAATTCCGTAATTCAATTTTATTAACCTCCATTATAAAATAAAAGTGGAGTGTGTATTTTGTATTCAAAAATATGATGTAAATGCATGCACGTAGTAAATACAAACCTGTTTTTTTTGAGCTGACAATTTTTTTGATGAAATTTTATTAATATTTTTTTACAGTAATTAATATTTCAGTACACTTCACTAAACTACGTATTTGTATCCTAAATAAAAGTATGCTAAAACGATAGAATTAACAAGATTTTTTACTGATTTATCTATACAACAGGTACCATGACTAATTCTCGACATCATACTATGTGTATGTATTAGTCGCATAGTTATATGTTACTTGTAAATTAATATACATGAAATAATTCCAATAAATTTAAACAAAATTTAAATATTATTAAGAAAAATTTTAAAACGCTTAAAACCATACATTACGTCGGTAATTCATTGTTTAACATATTGTCATTTGTTTACTATCGTAATCATTTGTAAACTTGTCTGATATTATGATGTGTTTGCTTCGTTGCGTATGTTTTCCTTGACTCGAGAGAACATTTTGCTTTGATGTAAACAACGTCTTATTTGATAGAACCGTAAAACAAAACGTGAAGAGTAATTTATTACGTCACTAAACATATTATTTCTATTTTTTCTATAATGACCTTAACAATTTTTAGACTAATTGGTGCGTATTGTTTTAATTAGAAACAATAATAGATATCCTTAGACTAACTAACTAGAACAGCTCCCGATTTAATATATTCTAACATTTAGTTTTACAGTGCTGGTAGAATATTGCGTGTCAGTATTTATCGTAGTAAACTTAAAACGTTAGAATAAGTAAACTGTACATCCGTTATATCAGATTTAAAGTTATTGAAACAGCAATTGTAAACAAAAAAAGATGGCGTTTGTTTAATAAAACGATAACGGAGGCCTGCTATCATAACGATTAAAAGTAAAACCATAACTTCCACGTATTATTTATTATATGTATCCTGGCCAACTTAATGTATATAGTTAACAAAGTCTTTCAAAGCCAACAAAGTTTAATGTCCAATCCAGTAATTGTCAATATTCGCTAAGAAAGATGGGGAAATAAATTGAAGTAAATGTAATAACACCTTTTTCTAAGAGCCCCTGTTGAGAGAATTAGATTACTTTTTCGTAAAATACAGGAAAAGTCTTACGATGTAATCGTTTAGTTACACCAATTCAAAGAGGTTTTATATCTTACGCTAATTTAAATAGTCTTTTGAAAATTTATTTAATCATCTTTGTTATTACGTAAGTACTTTACATAATAAGTTAAAACTTTTCTTTTTATTTTGGACGTTCAGTGACCCTTTACAATGTCCATGTCACGGATATATTTAGTTAATTATTTCTTTATGTAAATGTAGTCTATTATGCTTGTTTTATTTTTCCTTTTGCAACTACTCTGAATTTTAGTAACCTCTCGGTTGGCTGTAAGAAGATTAAGCCCTGCTGTGTACATTTTAATTGTGCAAAAGAATATATAAATAAATGTTAATTTGAACTTAATAATGTAACCAGTTAATATTATAAACTCCATTACGAAGATTACATAACATTTTTGTATTTCACGAAACTGAACTAGAAACTATTAGACGATTTTAAAAACTATTTTGCTTTGCAATATTACTGAATCTCACAGGACAAATTACATATGACATACTACATTTATTACAAGCAAAAATAAAAAAATCCTTGATATCTGTTCAAAAAGCAATAAAAGTAAAAATTTGGCTTTAATGTCGTTTAAATTTTAGTCTTTATTTATGCCAGTGTGTTAAAAATGTGTTTGCAATTTCTTTATATTCTATTACATCTAGTTTTACGTGAATCATACATCGAGAGGTTTTTACCGGTTTGTGGGTGAATAATAATAATAATACCTACATCTTGCGCAAAAAAGAATTGTGATTTCAAAACGTAGAGATTGCAATTTTTAAAGAACGCGGTAAATCAAATATATCACTTTTAATATAAGATATTAACTTTGTTATAAAACAAAGTCATAAAATACGTAAATTATCTTCATTTTTTTTCTAAAATTAAAACGGTAAAAATAGATAAATGTAATTCATTAGGTAAATAGCATACACTTTCGCGTTTTCTTTACTCACTTGTATCGCAAAATAGACAGCAACTAGCTCAATTTTTTTTATGAATATAAATGGTGTATGTTATGTATATGATAAGAATTAAGATGTAGAAATTAATTAAAACATCCATGTACAAAATTTCAGCTATTAAATTATTTATGCTTACCAAAATCTTATTACTAATCCTATTATTATAATATTTAGGAAACTTTGTGAGTATAGGGTGTTTGTTAGTCTTTCACGCAAAAATTACTTGATGGACTTTTGTAATAATAATTCCGCCATCTTATAAAAATATAATGCGTAATAATAATAATCTCAAATCACAATTACCACGCAGGTGAAACCTTTATACGAAGCTAGTCTTACATAAAAGGCAGAACAAACTCTTGTAAATTAAAAATACGTTTAAAGGTCAAATTTCAGAAGCAAAGCTCTACATCTCATTTTAAAATGTCATCCAGAGTTGAATATGAATACGGATATAATAAAAATTCAAAAGTGAAATGTAACTAAAAGCATTTGGGTCTAGATTTATATTATTTCGTTTTTGAAATTCAAGATCTTGATTTATTAAATTCAAGCTTCTTGTGACGTCTTACTTTTTTATCGTGAATTACATTCGCTAGAGAAACATTTCTGCGCTGCAAGTTCATAAATATGTGCAGTTCATATCAAATTATAAATTATAATCCCACTGTCAAATGTAAGAATGCTTTTACCCTAAGTTATAAGTTATTTATTAAAGTAACTTAACGTAGTTCATAACACTTTTCAGTACTGTATTGTAGGCTTAAGAATAAGCTGTTAGTTAAAAATTGCAATTAAAAGACAACGTATGAATAAATTTTAAAAATTTAAATATACGCATTTATATGTAGGAAGATTAGCGTTTTTAATATTACGGACGTATCAAAAGCTATTCTTGAGAAAATTTATAAGATACAATAGAACATGTCGACGGCAGAAAATAGAAACGCAAATAAATGAATATTCCCTTAGTTGTTAATATCCAGCTTAAAAAATGTCACAATTGTTACATATAAATCAAGTATGGTGGTGAGAAATGTTGTTGATTTTGGTCTGAATTTGGATTTACAAGCTTTGAAATTTTTATAATTATTTTGGACTTATTTATTTAAGCTATGCTCTTTTATATACTGTATTTGATATTTTAACAACTAACAAATGTAGTAGAATGAAAGTTTCTGAAGGGGCGTGCAGGATTCCTAGGAAATGAAGCGACGATATGTGAAAATCGATAAAAAGAAAACAATGCAATATTAGTCGCCTAGGATTGGTATTATCTCATTGAAGCTCACCTTTTTGTATAAGTAGACGTAGATAGTTAATATATTAAGGGGCAACTTTTCAGATCAAAATATACATTCGTTACGTATTTTATTGACGTCTTGGTGTCGTTCTCTATGAACAGTTATAATAAGGCGTCTATAACTTTACCATACTTGATGATATAAATAGGCAATTAATGAGCTATATTTATCCCCATTAAATTATTCCTATTATTAGGTATGTGAATAACGTAAACTATGGGCCTGTAGAGGGACAATTTTAAAACCGACAAGCGTAGGACACAACGTCAGTATATAGTAAATATTTATTAGAATAATTAAAACGTGAGATCATAATATTATTATCTTGGTCATTATTTAATTTGGTTATGAATCGTCTTTTTAAATTTATGAGAATACATGTTACTTAAATAGAAAATATTTTAATTTGAATTTATTAATTTAAATAGACTTTTAATACAAGCTTTGATCTATTGGATAGCTATATATAATGAGCACTGAACTTTTTAAATGATATTTATAAATTTCTAGCTTGATTACTATACGGATATTTTATATTGTGCCATTGTTTATATATCCGTTTATCATTAATGATCTTATGAAATAAAAACAAACTAAATCAATTTTACCGTTAATTAATTATTAAGTATAATGTTATGTAAATTATTCATAAGGTAAAATTAAAAATAAAACCGTCCATATATAAAACGATGCGCAAGCTAATAAAGTATTAATTTTTATTACCTTAATGATCCTCTTCCTTTTTGGTACTAAGCAAAGATCGTCGATTGTAAATAAAATAATCGCTTAGATTAGCTACGCGAGCGGCATGTGACACTATTACGCAATACAACTCCAACCAAGTGAAAAATTTGTATGCACGCGTGCTCCTTGCTTTTTTTGTTTTCTTCTTGTCATTAGTAAAAATAATTTGTTATTAAAATATGTCAGTCGACAAACTGTCAATGAAATATCACTTTTTGTAATAAAAAACAATGTCGCTATATTTAGTTAGGACTGAAATTGTGTATCTTAGTTACTTTATTTTTAAAGCGTAGTTATATGGGCTTATAAAGAGATACATAACGTGGAGTAAAATCATATTAAGTTTGCAGAACAGCTACGTGTTTGCTGAGACAGTTTAGCAAACCTGGAATTAATATTAATTTAAAATTTGTATATTTTGATAATATATAATTAAAAACAATAGATATTCTACAAGAACACTGGCATCGGATTAATAAAATAGGGCTTCGTAGAGTTGAATGAGACTTAATCTTAAGCTAACTTATGCTTATAAAGTAAAACTGGAGGTTATGGGAAAAGGGACAAATGTAATTAACTAAAGCAAAATGTAATATGTATGATACATTGACATCTGTAGCCGCTGTAATAACTATTAACGTAAACTTTCCAATTTAAAATGATAAGAATACACCTAACAATCGTATACTTATTTAAAAGCATCGATATGGTTTTTTCCAATCGGCTTGATATTAATCGATGAAAACACTGGTTAGGAAGTAAGAGTCCGTCTCGCTTGTTTTTAAATTATCATCCAATAAATAATGTATTTATATTATATCATATCAATTCTCTAACTTAGTCTTATTATATAATTAAGTGTCGAAAATAAAGACATTTTGTATTTTTACTTGTGTGTTTCAGTGTTTAAAGATGATGTTAACACACAAATGTGATATGCTTATAGATTTTCTAAAAAACTACCATTTACACGAACGCACTTAGAAGAATTGGCAAACGAAACTCAGTGGATCTATTTTATTCTAGCAAATAAACGAAATAGAAACCAAACCACAAATATTCTTCTTTTAATATCATCATCATCGTCATCAGCCTGTGTTTGTCCACTGCTGGACACAGGCCTCCCTAATGCAGTCCTTCTCCATTAAAGGGGTTTTTGGACCGTATCCTACCGCGCTGTTCCAATGCGGGTTGGTCCACTTTTAATATAAGCGGGGCTTTTTAATATATATTCATTGTGTTTTACTGTATTAACCACTCGTTTAATGCTACAGTCACGTTATTTGTAATAAATTAATGTATTTTGGTACTGTACCATAAAATTATAGCCCAACCCATAGAAACAGTTCTAAGATACTGGTGGTAGGTCCCCTTTTTACAGGAGACCGTCTGGGTGGGTACCATCGCGGTGGCTATTTCTGCCGCGAAGCAGTAGTGTGAAAACACTGCTGTGTTCCGGTTGGAAGGGCACCGTAGCCAGCGTATTTACTGGGTAAACGAGACTTAACACCCTATGTCTCACGGTAGGCAGCGCTTTGGCGATACCACTGGTATTGCCAATGTGTATGGGCGTCGGTGACCACTTCCCATCAGGTGGCCCAACTGCTCGTCTGCCTGCGTATGCCATAAAAAAAATTAATTCAAATAATGTTTCCTAACGGCTATTATACGTAAAGTTAATTTTTAATTTACATGCCGTTTTCCAGAGCGTGTACAGTAAATAAGCATATGTAAATACATATCTTGGCGTTCATTAAAAAGGCCTATGTCGCGTGTTTCTAGAAGTAGTATCTAGAAAATTTGAAGTCATTTAAATCATTTTCTTGATTTTACACCAACTTTTGGTCATTTCTTACTGGGACTCAGGTTTAATAAACCTGTATGAATCAGTAGCCGACCCAATGAAATCTGTGTAACATAGCTTTTATGATTTATTTCCTTTGAAACGATCAGCAAACTTATTTATTTTGAAAGAAGACTCTTGGTTAAAAAACTGTCGACATCTTGAAATTGGCAATGTCGACATTTAAAATTGTTTTGACATAAATAATATAAATTTTTAAAATAATCATACATTAATAAAAAGTAGAATTTATATAATAGAGGGTAGATTTTTAAGTGTATTTATTTATCACAATAACATTAAAGTTAATTCTTTGGGGCTTAACGTTTCCGCTCGTCTTTTTACTGGCAAGAAAACATCCGGTGGTTCTATAATGGTTTGTTGATACTTTCATTATTCTATGGCAATAGCAAATGCGACATTAACATCACTGTTTGCTTTGAGTCAGTGCTCGCGAAAACACGTTGTTTGACTAAGAGATGGCTCCTTATCTTTCTACGGGCTATTATCTTGTCTTATCTATAATTGTCGAGGCACATATAAAAGTTTGTTACGAAGGAATTTGGCATATTAATAACGAACGAGCTGCAACGATCACACTATCAATTCAAATTAATGTGATTTTGTAACGAACGAATTACGATATTGAGAGAAGATTGTTTTGTGACAATGAGGTTACTACTATTGTTGGTTGTTGTGAGTATAATTTTATTGTTTTAGTTTTAAGCGTACGTTGTTTAAGATTTAAACAGCTATTAATTTAAGCATGAAAATTACGGAATATCTTACTACTACCTCCTGACACATTGTAAACAAAAATATGGTCACTACTGTATTAATAAATTGTATTCTAAAAAAATTGTACTTTTTAAGGTTAAATTATGCAATTCTTCAAATATTAAAACTTATATCTTTAAATTAAATAAAAAGTACTTCATTGGTTATAATGTAAATTAAATATAATATAATAATGTACTTGTTTCATTTTATTTCTAAGAAAGTAGTTTTTCTTACCTCAAGGAACATTATTTCTTTAATAACAACAAAGAAAAACATTTAAAGAAATGATTTATTTCAACAAAGCTTGATATTGAATAAATATGATTGATAAAGTAGTGCAGGAAAACAATAGAGTGACAAAATAATATTCTTAATAGTAAAGCAAAAAAAATTGTTTATTGTTTTTTATAAAGAATGTAATTTAAATATTGTTCATTTGAGTATAAATACAAAAACAAAGACAAGTTCTAATTCAAATTTTTATATGATTTCAGGTCGGCATTTGCCTGGTGAGCGCTAAATATTTACCCGATGATTCGAGTAATTTGCAGCGGTTAATCAGTCGTCAAAAGAGATCCAATTTAGATGATTCTGACCAATCTAGCAGTAGTGATACGGATGATGATTCAGATGAAGACATTAAAGAAAATGCAAAGCTTTTTGAAAAAATCGAAAAAATGAGGCAAAAATTGTTAGAAAAACAAGAAAAAGAAAAACAGAAGCAAGAAGAGGCTCAAAAAAAACTTGAAGAGAAAATTGCCAAAGAATTGCAAAAAGAGGAAGAGAAGCGGATAAAAGAAGAAGAAAAACGAGAAAAAGAAGAACGGAAAAGGGAAGAAAAATTAGAAAAAGAGAGAAGGAAATTAGAAGAACAACAACGAAAAATTGAGGAAAAGGTTCTTAAAAATGAAGCAAAACGACAACAAATGTTAGAAAAACAATTGAAGGAAATAGAAGAAGACACATTGAAAATACAAGAAATTGAATCATTAGAATTAGAGACTGATGATTCAGTTGAGTTAGAAGATTTTTGGAAAAATTACATATATGCTAAATATGGGATCAGTGGTAGTAACACAGATTTGGAAAAAGAAGCTGCTTTAAAGAGGTATATGCAAGAAGAGCTAGGTCTAAATGCAAACAGTACTGCAAGTGAACGCCGTCGAGCAGTATTGCGTTTAGTTGAAAACAAACTACAAACAGTGTCAGATCACTATGCATTGCAGAGCCAATTAGTTAACTTCATAAATAGTGTGGGTGTACAGAAAATTCGTACACAACTAGAAAAAGAAATCGAAGAATTAAACAATAAAACTAATATATTAAATAATGTTAACTTGCCTTGGGTACCATTAGCGAAAGAGAACTACGCAGAACAAGTTTCGTTCTTAGAAACAATAAAAGGATTTTTATCAAGCATTTTACCGAATTGGTTTGATTCCAATGCAAACACAGCTTCGGGTCTGAAAACCTCCGGACCCATTAATACCATTAAACCCTTACAAAATGTTAATAGCTCACCAGTATCTCCTAATTCTAACAACAATAACAATGACGGCAGTTCACAAAATTCAAAAGACGACAGAATCTCGTCAGTTGATTCCAATTTAGGAAATGGTTTTGATAATAGTGTACCGTCTGTCGATGTCACTAATAGTGCCGGAAATGGTCAGACTTTAGACGGAACTCAATCTTCATTTAGTTTAACAGAAAACAACACACCACTCAATCAAAATGAAGTATCTGAACTTGACAATGCACTTAATACTGGTTCGTCTAAAATCAATCTCATTCAGTCAGATCCAGTTGATAAACTAATTGTACCTCAAAGGGAAACAAAAAATGTAATCAATGGAGATACTTCACAATCCAGTTTGGATTCGGACAAAACCGTATCAGATCATATAATAAGCAATTGGATAGTTTATCTGCTACAGAAAATTATGCTATAAACGAGGTGGACAGTAATGGATTTGCAAATAATGCACAAAATTCGGGTGCAGATTTAGTACCTAGTAGTGATCCTTTAAGCAGTAATAAAAATTCAAATTCTGTAACCGGTGCCATTGCTACTGAGAATACAATAACTGACTCAAAAGATTTGTTAAGTTCGAGTTCAAGTTCTAATTTAGATCTTGCTTCAAAAACTGAAACAGTTAAGGAAGCTTCTATTAGTGAAAGTAATAATTTACCACCACACACAGCAGGCGCTTCAGTAGGTATTGCACCATCGGTTGATATAAATAATGATAGAGGAATTTTAACTAAGACAGAAAATGGTGTAAGCTCTTCGTCGTCAATACTTAGTGGCTCATCTGCAGCTTCATCTGGAACCACATCATCACCCAATGATAATTTAGCTTCAGTTGCAGCCATTTTGCCACCGTCAGTAATAAAAGATACACAAGTCAATGATCTACTTGTAGCCAATGAAGTTGTAAGAGCACTAGAAAACGAAATCTTAGCTAATATAAATTCTTCGCCATCTACTACCATTAGCACAGATATTACCGAATCGTCAATTCGCTTGGGAAATAGTGATTTGTTGACAGATACTACGGGAGGTCTCTTGGACTTAAATATTGATAAAACGATTTCTTCTAACTCTTTACCGTCAAACGATCTTTTGCCATCGGGTATTTCAACAGATTACCAAAATAATGTTACACCTATCAATAGTTTGTTAACGAATTCGAACACAAACGGTGCTACTCAATTAGATTCTATTGATGGTGCCGTTGAAAATACAGTGTCCATTTCGCCTGGAGTTGAAGGTGCCGTTGAAAATACAGTGTCCATTTTAACTGGAGTTGATGGTGCTGTTAAAAATACAGTGCCCATTTTAGCTGGAGTTGATGGTGCTGTTGAAAATACAATACCCATTTTACCTGGAGTTGATGGTGCCGTTGAAAATACAGTGTCCATTTTACCTGGAGTTGATGGTGCCGTTGAAAATACAGGGCCCATTTTACCTGGAGTTGATGGTGCCGTTGAAAATACAGGGCCCATTTTACCTGGAGTTGATGTTGCCGTTGAAAATACAGTTCCCATTTTACCTGGAGTTGATGGTTCCAATGGTAATAAAAACGCTGATAGTATTACAGTGATTTCTACTGATTCAAGTATCCAATTAACAGAGACCGGCACAGAAAGCATTGTTTCCTTAAGTAATAAACCAGCTGATTCACTTAATCCTGGAAATGTAGTCTTAGACAGTGTTGTTGCATCAACGCTACAAAGCGAAAATACAATTACAAAGAATTTAACAAATGAAACTACAGGTGTTGAAGTAAAGGAACAGCTTTTGACTTCTAGCTCAAATGTGAAGGATAGTCCATCAGAAGCTGAAGCTAATTTAAATAAAGAAAATTCTATAATATCTTTGCCAAACAACGCTGTTATTGTTGACGAAGTACAAATAACAACTGCTGCTCCTGACAGCCCCCTCGCAACAAACTCCGATGTCGCTACAGACATCTATACTAACTTTGGTGAAACAGTTACTGATTCTGGAGCAACTGAGCTTCCAGTCTATCAAACAGTCGTGCCTACTGAAGTAAGTGAAGTGTTTGCTCCAGACCAATCGCAATTGAATGTTATTGTAAATGATGTGTTAGCAAGTACAGCGCAACCTATTATAACGGATGTTTTACCTGAAACGGTTGCACCCACTGCTGGAGCTAACAATGCCGACATCAATCTGATTCCCGTACAAAGTAACCCTGTTGAAGGTATTACCACCCCGGTTGAAAACGGTGCTTCTATCGTTGATGTCACGACACAGTAAATAAATTATAAGTTATAATGGCAATTTCTTTTAGTAGAGCAAAATATTATGTTTTATTTTTCTAAAAATTTAGTAAAAACTTGTTTTATGTATTTTTGTTTTTAGTATTAAAATAACTATTTAACGCAATTCGTAGATACAAACTTCTATTTTCTTGTATTTAATAAATATTGTATTTATATTTAATAATTATATGTATATTTAATAAATGTTATCAGAATGAAATGTAATTTTTTTTACCTGAGGCATGTTAAAAATATTGTCATTGAATGGTAAGCTTTAAAACACCAGTTATATTGTACATATAGGATAACAATTAAGATAATGGAATAAAAAATACAATATATTATGTTTTAATTTTACTACTGACTTTATTAAAATATATTTTTTACAATTTGGTTTTATCATAGGTATAATTAAATAGAATGCTTAACGGAGGTATTTTAAAAAAAAATTGTCTACACATAAATACATTTAATTAATACTCAATATTACACTATATATAACACAACTAAAACTAAGTAAACGTGGTTTAGTTATTTTATAGTCATATCCAATATTTATTGGTAGTGTTTGGGGGATTAGGATAGTTATGCTGACTAAGCGGATCAACTACATTTGGAAATGTATATGGATCGTTCATATATTTGTATTCACTAGATAATCCAGCTAAACTCATATTGAGAGAGCTATGAGAAGGACTCCAATTCGCAGTTGTAGTTGGGTCTATTGGTACCTTGGAATAATCTGCAGGTAGCTTGGGATATTCAGTACTTGGTAATTCTTTTGCATAGTCACTCGGTGTACTTTTCACAAAAGTGTCATCTCGAGGCTCGATAATCTCATCCCCAGTTACTTTATCCTCTCCTTCAGTTTCTTTTGGTAAATAATTAATAGTTTTATTATAAATTTCATTATTGGTGTATCGCGGATAATCGTTTCTCGGTACGCTGGGCTCCAATATTTGGCTATGAGGCGGTCCACTTGCACCACTTACAAGATGTCCAAAAGTTGATCCTGATGTGCTTGGGAATGCGGCATTTTGAAAAGCTTGGTTTAAATGCTGCGACTGAGCCATAAGCTGGTTGTAATTGGCGTATTTTTGGTGATGCCAACTTTCGCTATGCTGAGGGTGATGTTGCGTTAGTGACGGTATTTCGCCTCCCGGATAAGGGCACGGTATTTGTGGCA
Source organism: Lamproptera curius (assembly GCA_029286875.1). NCBI lineage: Eukaryota > Metazoa > Arthropoda > Insecta > Lepidoptera > Papilionidae > Lamproptera > Lamproptera curius. The sequence continues at coordinate 3,112,307 of JAGSMT010000036.1, read as the reverse complement.
TCGGTAAGGTCGAATAGCTCGCAAGTGTTTGTGCGGCGTTAGATCCCGTATGTTTTCTAAGCCGCGCTCTACGATTGGAGAACCATACCTTTAAAATAAATTTTAAAAAATTACGATGATGACATGATATATACCACCTCATTGTAAACGTATGAAATAACAATAACAAATAAAAGTTTAATAGTTATTATGATTCCTCTATGTTTGGTATATTTAAAAAATCAATAAAATATTTAATGGAAGATCTTAGAAATCAATGAAAAAATCATTTATATATTTTTTTGAGATATCAATAACTAGCACAATGTATTCTGAAGATGAGTTGAATATGACAATATATAGTAACAACAAATTTTAGAACAGAGACATAGGAAAGTGTACTAATTTTATTACATAAAATATATAAGAATTTCGAATATAAAGCCATTACATTTCTGAATTATGTTTAAAAACATTAAAGCTAACCTACACATTAAAAAATAATTCAACAGTGTTCGTACCTGGATCCTGGCCTCCGTCAGACCAGTTTGCAGTGCTAATTCTTCTCTCGTGTATACATCTGGATATTGCGTCCTATGAAAAGCTCTTTCCAGGGCATCTAGCTGTTCGCCGGTAAAAGTGGTTCTAGAACGACGTTGCTTTCGTTTCAAAGTCAAACCAGGTTCAGACTCAATATCTGATGAGTCCGATCCTCTGCCTGTAAAAAAAGTAAGCTACAATTTGAATGATTTAATTAGAATAATGCTTTCACGTCAGAAATAACTATTTCCAATAAATTATGGTAATGCATGCACAAAGGACTAGGTTACTATGTCTATATTTTTAAAGTCAATATTATGTGCTCATTTTGTGATACATTTGTGTTATTGTAAATTTAAAAACCAAGAGATTGAAAATTGTTCTATTTTGTTACTCTGCAAAAAATATTTAATCGGTCCAAGGGGTTATCAGGATAGCCAGAAAACTAGGGCCTGATGTTTACATGATATTATTGTTGCAAAAATGCTGTTCGGTTTTTGCTTTTATATTTAACGTATTTATTGTTTATATATATAGTTTAATAAATTAACAAATATTTAATAATTAATTAAAATTATAAAATGAAACTTAGGTGATAAATGCGTCATCTATAACATTTTTAATTTTAAAAACTGCTGTTATAATTTATCAGATGGGGCCCGATCCCAATTTGTCTTCATCCGTTTTCGTTTTTATTTGAAACACACGTTATTTATCAGCGGCGCGTTATTTTTTTTTTGGGGTGTAAACCCACATCACGTTTTAATTCGCTCAAATCAAGGTACGTCGGAGTTGCGGGACGAGCGATCTCATTTATAAATCGGTAGCGGTAACCTACGGAAACAGATTTAAAAAAATGGCCGCAACAATGCGCGGCTTTGCCCCTAAAACCCGATTTTAAAAAATGCGGCTTATATTAATAGCCTTTTGAAAGAAGTCAAAATTGAATGAAATGAAAAAATGGGGGCTCAGCGTGGCTCAGTGTATGGAACACCCAGCGCGGCGGGCCCTTTGTCGGTCCCTTTGCTGTCCGGGTGACATTTTGGCACCATTCAATATTTTGGTGTCGCGATCTGGATTTATGGCGCGCAAAAGGAAAAGTTCGCGCGCTTTAATGCGCTGGATCACTTTTATGTTTAATATGCATTGCGAGTGGACATTTTTTACACCTAACCCAAGAGGAACACGATATTGGGCATTTTACCTACGAAACTGTTTATTTTAATGATTTTAATTTTATCAATATTCTATACAATGTTTGAAATTTAGAATGAAAATTAGAATTAAGGTTTTACTTAGAGATCACGAAATATAATGAGTACTAAAGAAAAAAAAACATAAAATTATTAAGCCCCGCTAGAAAGAAAAGTAAATGACAGGACGGAGTGTTGTAATAAAATGATTTACATTGCTTAAATTCTATGGCCGAGTCGTAAGACAGGGACAAAATTTTTTACATCTTTTTTCACCGGGCCTGATCATAACGAATGGGTCTAAAAAACTCGCAGTACACCAACCATTCCTTATTTCCGACTTTAGTGCGCGGACTTTAGGGATTGTTTCGGTGATCGCATCGTGTTTCGAAATAAAATTGGAGCCGTAAAAGATTTTATATTCGACGAGACGCGAGGGGCATACACGTGGCGCGCGTGTGGGAGAGAGTGGGTGGATCTTTGGCGGTTGCCGAAATGTGACCCCGTGAAGACGCCGGCCCGAGAGTCATAATTCGTGAGTTGAAAGAGCGGCGGCGGCGGTTTAACACCTTCATAATCTGGGCTCATTAAAACGGCCGGGGCGGCCTTTGTTTCAGCAGTTTGTTCCGATGTTAACAGATGGCCGGATTAGCACGTTCGCTCGGTGGGGGCGTGGGTTCGTTTGATCTTTTTCGCACCGACCGCGTGCACTTTCTTAATGCCCTCCGCGGAATTGCATTATTAAGGTCCGTTGCCGGACTCACACATTGCGATTTGTGTAATTATAACTGGTATTACTGGGGTAATGTGATTTTTAACTTGTTTAATTTTTGGCAGAGTTATTTGATATGAAAGTATTAACTTTGCCTCATTTTTAAGTTGGTAAATATCTTTAAAGATAATATACACTTCATTATTAATTATCTCTTCATTTGGTATAAAATTATAAACATGACAACGATTATCGAGTGAGCTCAGGACATCGCCGATCATGTGATTCCGTTCATAAGCCTTATTAAATTTAAATACATGGGTTACTATGCTATATAAAATATGATTACTGTAAATTGTTCTAAAATTTTCCTATTTAGTTTGCAGTTTCATTTCGATATTTATATAAATGGAAAACGTCATTTATATAAATATCAAAATGAAACGAAAAGCTTTTTTGAAGATTTCCTATTATTGGGCCTCCCTAAATCGGTATTTATCAGCAGATACGAATTAATCACTGAATTATTTACGACAAATTTAGACACTGAAATAGTTTAAGCAAGTAAAAAACGCGTAAATACAAACCACGAAACGACAAAAAACAAATTATCCGTTAATGTGAAATGTCTACAAAACAATTGTAAGACGTTTTTTGTTTCTAATGCAATACAAATGGAGGAATCTTCGTGGTGGTATTGTAATAGTCCATCTGGGCACGACATTAGTTGATTTTAACGAGCGATGTTATTAAACAAATGCGTGATTTTATCGTCGACGCTTTTTGTATTGTTCTGTGATGTGAAAGTGGACGTTTCGCGTTATCATGATGTCTCTACAGAGGCGACAATTCGTACGTAATTTATGAAATATGAACGGTTTCGCAATTTACACTAGCGCTCACCGAATAAAGTAATTTCAGAGGCTACGTGTGTGTTATGTATTGTAATGTTTAAACAACGCATTTAAAATATTGATATATATTATTAAGACTACGATTTTGTTAAAGTTCTGTTAATATGGTTGTCGAAGGACTGCACTGCATAAAAAAATTCACATCGGCATAAGAAGAAGTCTATACTCAAATTAACATAGGCTTACCAAAAAAATACTTTTATTGCTATAAAAGTTTCAGGGTCCAATTTTCCCAATTCTAATGAAAAATGCCAATACGCTAAGAAGAATAATTTAAAATAGAAAAATTTGAATTTGTGAAATATAAACATTGTCATCCAACTTTCATAAAAAGGCTTTCGTGTTGAGACATAGGTATTTTTATGTATGCGTATTGCTATACTATTTATTACAGAAAAAGTTCATAAGAGTACACGATAGCCCTAAAAGAAGTACTTAAATATGACATTCCAATGTCTACTTTATGCTACAAATTGTTACACCAAGTATGACGTAATCATTTTAAATTAAAAAATCTTAATATTGTTGATATTAAAGCGTAATCGTAAATGTAATCATCGACAAGCGCACAAATACTCGTTGTCTAAATTTCGTCCATATCGAGGCGGATATTGAATGCAATGATTGAATTTTTCCTTTTTTACTTTGCCTCGGTTAGGCAACACATAAACAAAGTGTTTTATACATTCATACAAAACTCAATAAATTTGCCTCGTAAAATAAAGACCAAAATCAATGGACACAAACGCCGTCCGTCGCGCATCAACGGAATCAAAGTCGCACGTATCAAAGTCGGATGTCCCACTGTCACGAATGAAGAACAATCGGCATGGTGACAAAATACAACACAAAAGAGGCACCAAAACATGTTACGTCAATTGTTGGTGTTTCAGCACTGCAAAGAGGCCCAGCGGGTGACCGCGGCTTGCTTTGTCGGCAGTTTTGTGACCGCTACGCAAACGCGGCCCGCCCTTTAGCGCCTCTAAAACTCCGATATTTCATACCGACAATGACTATGTGAGATTTGTGTGCGGAAATTGATTTTTTTTGACACGTGAGAACGCTTTGCAGGTTGCCGCTGTTGCGAAAATAGATCGCTCTGTATGGGAAGTCATTGAATGCTTGGAGCAGGTAGGGTTGCCGGGCGTGAGTGGTGTACCTACTCCTTTGACGTATGCAGATAGATCACTGTTGTGCAGTTGTTTTTTAGAAAACGTTCATATTTTAACATAAAAATAACTACAGAGGAGATCTATAATAAATCTGTTTCTTCTATTATCGTAAATTTAAAACATTAGTCTGAAAGATTTTGGTACGAAGTATATTTTAATCGGGAACGGTTTGATTGTAAGCTTAGTTCAAGTCCATAGAATGTTATATGTCATATGATGATATCTCATAATATTCATAGAAAACAGGCAGTCACTCACCTCCAAGGATGCCATCAATGCTATAGTCTTTTTTCCCATCAGGATCTCTGGAACCACCCCTTAGGAGTCGCGAAATTGAAGAAATACTCGGCGGGTCCGTAACACCCTCCTGTAAAATTGTTTAATACAGATTGAAGCCATTTAAAACACTTTTGGTTTTTGTTATTTAGATCATATATAAATATTAATAATACTTGTAGGATGTTTATTACTAAATTAAACTCCTTGTGGTAAATTAGAAAATCAATTTAATTAAAATGATAAATACATATTATTACAAAATTAAGAATATTGTGAAACCGTGTACCGTATTAGGCAAATATGATTTAGTACCTGATTGATGTTGTGTTTAATTTTATATAGAATAAATTTAAATCACTCTCAAAGGGATAAGCGCGTGTATTTAACGTTTTCGTGTTTTAAATATGGGTGTATCTGTGTACACGAAATGCTTTCAATGTCAAATTTTAAATATTACTTGATAAATTAATATCTTTGTAGCAGTCTCTCGGCGCTCTAAGTATGCTTGCAGCAGAGTTTACTTATATTTTTATCATTTAATAATAATTTATTTTAAGTATGTGTATATTAGCTTTTGCAATTAAAGTATTTTATAATCTAAGATCTGTTCTAGAATTATTACTAAATTAAATTAATGAAATAGAATTAGGCATCATACAAGTCCAACAAATATAAGAAGTGTCATTATAAGCAGATTTGAATAGGCGCTGCGAAATAAGAATCACCGCCATCATCAGCCTGTGTTATTCCACTTTACATAGGCCTCCCCTAATACTCCCTATCCAATAGGGGGTTTTTGGACCGTATCCCACTACGCTGGTCCAATGCGGGTTGGTGGGTGGACCGACTTTTTACATGTCCATCCGACGCATGGATCATCTTTCTTTTTAGACAATAGGGTGATCTGCCCAAATTGGCCTAACCAACTAGGTAAGAACGATGAAAATGAACAATGAGTCTCCGCAGGATTCAAACGCACGACCTCAATTTTATAAAGCATGGGCCAACACCACTCGGCCACAGAGGCGTTTATAGGAATATATATACGGTGGAAATAAGAAAATCAATGATAAATTTATTGAGAAGCTATAGCGTCGTTTTCAATTAAGAAATTATCAAAATTATAGCAAAGTTTGTGATGACTAGACCAATCAAAATTTCGTAAGTCCATCTCAAAATAGTTTGCAGACTATTGGCTGTCATAATGTGCCTTAGATTATTACTTAAAGCTCCAGATTAAGTTTACTTCAGATTAAGTCTGTTTACGATGTCTTACGATTGTTTTGACTTATTTGAAAGTTGTTGTCTAAATTATTTAATAAATACAACATTATTTTTTAATCTGTCATAAGAGCCATTAAAAAGATGTTGTTTGCAGTCCCATGCACGAATAGATCTTAAAAAAACAATTTGCTATATACGCAAAAAAGTAATACAGAAAATTAAGATAATTGAAAAATATTTACATTACTATATAATTTTGAAAAGAAATTATAACGCAAAACAGTTTATATAATTCGTGGAATATATTGAAGAACATACTATTTTATTGATGGAATAGGACATTTGTATTAAAATAAGGTATCTCTTATTTTGGCTCTTTATACAATAAAAAAGCTATATATCATAGCATAGTTAGTTAGTTAAAAAAATTACAATAGCAGAAGCGCTTACGTTCCTTAAGAATTAAATGATCCTTAAATCAAAACAAGGTTGTCTAAATACTCTAGTTAAAAGTTTCGTACATTATTTGTTTCCACATATTTTATATACATATCATCAAAAAATGGTATTACATTTAATATGTCACAGAAAAAAGGTTAAAAAGAATACTTAACAGTAAGATACGAGGTGTAAATTGCAAATTAAAAATTAAAGGCGGATTTTGTCTCTTTAAAAAATGCAGTATAAGAATAGATTTAACTTGTTAACTTGCTACCTATATATATAGTATATGAATTTATATTTTTAAGTAGCAAGTTAAAAAGTTTAAATTATTACGCCATATATTTAAAAAAAAAAACATTACATGCAAAATCGAGAAAAAAAATGCGATTTGCGTATTTCCTACAAGCATTGTATAATTCGTTAACATTTGAAACTATTATTACATTTAGTACCTAATTATAAGATTTAAATTGATAGTCATAAAAAGTTTAATCTCATTTTAATTTTATTTACCTTCAAGTTCAGCTGCAAACGTCAAAAAACCGGGGAAATAAAGCTTTTGATAGAAACATACGCTTTATGAGCCTTTATAAAAACATTAATTGTTGTTTCTTCTAAAACAGAATTACGTAGCTACTTCAACTGGTCTTTGATCACGACTTTGTAATAATTAAGATTAATTAAACGTTTTGATATTTTAAGTATTTCATAAGTTTGTCAGAGTAAAAACTTATTCTGTGTACAAACGTTGTTCAATACCTTGAAATAATGACCTAAGTTAGAGGCGTTACGAGTGTAGTAAAAGTAAAAAACATCGTCAGTATTTCAAGCTAATAACATTTCTATTCTGCGCATCTTGTTGTTCAAATTTCTTATAGGTCACTTGTTGTCATAGCATCTGGTTGCAAACTAGTTACCAGTTCAGTATTAGAGAGCTAACTTAGCCTAGTGTCACAGCTATGATTCATAGACAGGCATAATAACTATCTGAAGTTTCATAATAGAGTTTCACAAAATTGGCAACTGCAGTGACCGAGTCGAGTATCGACGGAGCGTGAATCAATCTAATACTTCATTCCGTAATAAATCATCTTTGGATATTTCTTGAGAATTTCACCACTATCGTTTTTACGACCTCAAGGGCAGTTTCAGAGGTATTAAAAATATAGAGAAATGTGTTAATTTTAATATTTGGTAAATTCAAACGCCGGATATTTAATATTGATAGTTAATTACCGCAATGTTTATTTGTTAATAATAATGTAAGAAAAATCTACATAGGATTATTTTTATACCTCCGTAACCTAGTAGTAAAGACTATTATTTAGGATGCCGGGTATATGGGCTCGAAGCAAACGAAGTTCTCATTTTATCAATTATTCATAATGTCTAATGTGTAAAAACCACCTGTTTTATATTTATAATAATAATAAATCAAGATAAAATACATTATTCTATAAAGCAAAAAAATACGAATAGATTATCAGGCCATTTAATAATTTATCTTACCAGTTTTGGCGTACTATTTTGAACATATAAAGTATACCACAAATTTCTTCTTACCTTTATAAGTTTTTCCCTAATCTCCCATGAAAATATTCCTGGGTTTTGTCTTTTTAGTTCTTCAATCCGGGCTTCTACTTCAGGCGTTGCAACTCTTGGTTTAGACCCGCCAATAACACCCGGTCTTATCGACCCCGTCTCCTAAGCAAAAAGAAGATATTGGACCTTTTTAGAACACCGTGTATGTAGAGTGTAAACATGTCTGCTACATGAAACATAATTTATTTTAGTCGAAGTAAATTCAGTAAAATTGCTAAGAGAATTGTTAGTAGCCATTAACTTGCAATTTAATGTAAACCGAATATCATTGAATGATTGTAGGTGCTTTAATATTGTGTTAATGAAAGAAAATACAATAAGTTAAATAGAATTACGTTAAATATTTTATGAACATGATAATTAAATGTCAACATAATGGTTAAAACAGAATTTAATGTTCAGTTTCTATACTAAAGTTTGGTTAATTATTCACTTAAATAACATTTTTTGTTTTATTTTAATCAAAAATTTTAGCAAAACGTTTCCCCCAAATCCTTTCAGCGTTCCAAAAATTGAACAGGCATAATAATTGTACATATCGTACTTATTATGTGACGCATTATTAGCTTGACAATGGTTGTAAACGGGTTAGTGGAAGTCGCTTCAGGGCACACGGAGCGTAAATAGGCATTTCCTGGGCAAACAATCGCTTATTGTGGCGTAGGCGCAGGACTGTTGGTGAAACCAGACCTTCAGGCTTGACCGGGCAGAAAATCAATGGCAATTGTTTTCTAACCCGCCAAGGAGGCGTCAGGATTAAATTTAGAAGCTAAAATTTGATTAATGAATTGTGCAGTCTCTAGGATCATTGTTGTCACAAGAAAAGTTTTATGTTCGTGTTATTAAAAGGTTGTTTTGCATTCATTTTCGATAACACTTAGGAAAGATATAGTCACAGTCGTAGACACAGACTTATAGAGGTTTAGTACCATTGGTTTTACATTGTTTTACAATATTTATTACCTTGCCATTATCAAAAGTGAAATTTTGGTAAAACACCTAACATTGCGGGTTACGTGTGTGTAAAAGAAAAATTTTCTTCCCCTTTTTTAACTTTATGCCAAGTAGCTTATAAAGAAGTTAGATATTTTGAACTCCCTCACCTGGTACCTATTAAGGATTTTGGAGACGCAACCGTGTGACACTCGGAGCTGGCGGGAGATGACGCACGGTCTGACTCCAGCTGCTGCCATCTCCACAATCTTCAGGCGGATGTGATTCGGCAGTGGTCGACCGTTGATGAATAAACCACCGAGCTGATTGACTCGGCCCTGTCCTAATACGATTCAGTTATGAAACAGGTGCTGGTTTGATATTTAGTTTTAATTTTTAATATTTCGGATCTTAGATGATGAAGCCATCTTGAATCTTTCGCCCTGATAATATGAGATGGTGTTACAAAAGATATTTTCAGTAAAAAAAATTAAAGAAATGTTTTTTATCTTTTCATAAGTATAACGTATTAGATTTTCAAGTCTTAGTACTTTCAAATAAGATGCAATATCTAGTAGGAAATATATTTTCTTATAGGAAATTAAGTGTACGAATTATTTATTGAATTATGTTCAGGCTTTTTTAGGCTTTTCATAAATGTATATTTACATGAAATAGTTTTATTTTCACTGTTGTTAGTCAAATCAAAATCTATGATCTTGATATATAGTATACATGGATATAAAAATTATTAAAATTTTTGGCTCTTAATCTGCGTTGATTAATTTTAAAAGAAAACATATTTGGATTTTGCAATATAATGATAGATAGGAGTATAAAATTCTGCTTTATTTAATAATATTTAGGCGCAGTATTTAATTACTTTTGAGAACAAGTTTATGACAAAGCTCACTCTTGGATAATAAAATATAGTATACAATATGATTACAAGTTATGTCATTTTGGTGCATAATCATCATATCATATACGTATAATGTAAAGTTTTATCATAATCCGTTTATTAGTTTATGCATTATAGGGCCACAAACGTATGCATTTAGAATGTCATAATATAATTAAAATATAAAAAAAATCTAAATATAATAAGAAATCTGAGTCAGATATTACAATGAAAGTAATGTTTTCTGTGCGAATAACAAGATTTAAATGCGTTACATAGGACTTACTTAAGATTCATAATAAACAATAATACCAGTTATTCAATTAAACGCAATCTCAATTCGTCATTACAGGCAAAATGATTTTAAGATATTTCATATGTTATTATGAAACATCATATATATTACCCTTTCTGCTAGTTTTTATGACCTTATTATATGTATATTTTTATGATTATTAGTGATATTTGTTTTGAGGTTAATATCAATTATTATTAATAATCGGGTACATGTGTATGGGTACGGGTACGGTATAATATATTTATAAAGTAACCTTGGAAAGGATTGTTTTAATTGTATATATTGTTAATTACTTTTAATGCTTCGTACATTTATTATTAATAAATTGACATCTCTGAGTTTACTTATTTAAGCTAACTTAGCTTAGCTTAGCTTCTCCATCGTAATCAACTATATGTTCATATCTCTTGACATAAAAGTCTGCTAATATTTGACAATGTATTTAAAATAAAAAACTGTTTTAAGATGGTTTACAATTAACATTAAAAGCTATTCACACCTTTTAAAAATTAAATGAACATGAAAATAACGCATCTTTGTTGTCATGCGATTTGTTTAGCTAAATATTTTTTGTTAAGGACTTAAATATATAAACTGTAAGGGTATGGCTAAAGATTATCAAATGTTATACAGTACCTAATACTTAGGATTATAAATAATTATTAAAAATAAAATTATATTTCGCACAAAATTAACAGCTTATACATTGACAAAATAGAAAAATATTAATATTATATATATACCCTTACCTACCCACACATCCATACCATTTTGGTGGCGTTCCATAATGGTATGACGTTATAACGATAATTTTCACTTAAAGCTTATAATTCACAATCGTAAAACAAATCACGACGACCTAATTACAGTCAAGTAACACAAAACTGAAACATATCAACGGAAATATAGCTCTACCATTAAAACTCGAACACCGTAAAAACGTCACCAATCAATTATAAATATCTATTTATACCCAAACGGGACGGTGCACATAATTCAAACTGATCACCCATTTGTATTTACATAATTAGAACATGTTTAATTAATTATGCCGCCATAAATTACGCTAGCGGAATAAACGTCTCGGTGAACGCGTTCGTTTGTACACGTTAAGCTTATCCGACTATAGCTATGAGGTCTATCGGGCTGTTGTTTTTTTTTTTATTAGAGAAAAGATCGATAGATCGCGTTATCTTTTTTTCTGCGCGTGAGTGCAGCGGAGGAGGTTGTATAGAACTGAGTGCCGGTGTGTTTGTACGGATAGGGTTGAGGCTGGGTGTGTGAGTGGCTCTACTGAGGAGGCTCGTTGTAGAGGTCCGATGTCTGTGTGAGTGAGTGCACATAGAACACACCCCATCTGTGCGAGTGTGAGATTTTGTAGTGCAGCCACGAGCTTTTGGGATTTGTCTTCGGAACTTTTATGAGGTCTGAAGCTACAGTAGATAATTGTTCCTTAAGAGAGAGCATCTTATTTTACTGCTGAGTAGAAAGTGTTTTTTGTGTCTGTTGCTGTTTTAAAATTTCCTGTTCAATTCTTTGATGAAATTCATTGAAAGGCTGTAATCTTTCTTTTTTTTAATTTAACTTTACGGTTCAAACGATTTTGAAGGTTTGTGATTATAAAACAATCGATTTACGTAAATTAAAGTAACGCATGTATTGTGTAAAATGTATTTAATTTACCTAAATAAAAAGTGTTTGTGTACTCATGTACACGCGTTAGAAGTAACACTTCTTTTGTGTTATAAGATAAAATTTAAGCTTTATCATACTACTTGTAATAATGTAATTTAGATTAAAAACATCATTGCCTCGAAAAGCATGTAGTTAATGTTATAGTCAAAATAACATTAATTGTTTCGTCATTGTAAATATAAAAAAGAATATTAGACATAAAAAGGAGAGCCTTCTGAGCTTTTTATAAGTAATTTAGTTAGATTTTATTAATTTGACTTAAATATATCTATAAAGTGTCTGTGTCATGTCTTGTTATTTAAAACATGGAGTATTTAGTCACCCGAGTGTCGCACCAAAACCGGCGTTAGCGCAATTGGTGGGGGCAGCTCAGCCCATTCATCGAAAGAGAAGTCACAAAATTATATACATCTCACTCTATCAAAATGAAGAATAGTTATTGTTTAAGAAAGTAAACTTTGTGTAAAGTCAGCGGGAATACTTGAGTTACATATTTTGACAATATTATTATGTTTTTAAATACAATAAATGAAGATGTTTATTTTTTTTTGCGAGCTGCAAGATAAATATCAAGTAATTTTTAGGAAATCAACTATAAAAGTAAACCTAAATCTTGGATAATGTTTCAAAAATAACGGTTACAGGTTTGTTTTACTGATAATACGAGAAATGTTTGTATTCTTGCATTTTATTTTATTAATAGTCTTCATCTATACTCTTTAAATATGTTTAGAGAAAGTTTTACTTTTAAAGTGAGTGAAAGAACTATAAATTTATTAAACATATAAAGTTACTCAACGCATCTTAAAACTAAAAGCTAAACGAAGATAGTTTATGTAGTGCAATCTTATTTTCATCAATTTACGACTTAGATTTAAGTAAAGTACTAAGTAAGTAAATAATATAAATGTCTTTTTACAATAAAATTTATGGCTTTGAAATGTTATACAGACATCTTAGGTATATGTATTTATTACGTCGCAGTGGTGCACATCAGTGCCTGCAAATCGTTCCAGCAGGGGGGAAACTGAGAGGAACCTGGTCAGCTTGGGCAGTAAGGCTAGTTATGGAGATAACTTTTACGGCTTTTTCGAGATAATTTGCCACTAAGGTGATGAGGACATTGAAGTAGACAGAGATAAGTCTTTCTGCTTCCACAATCAAGTAGAGTCGGGAGAAGAACAGATTATTCTTAGCATCTTTTACCTCGAACTTTCAAGCAGGTGTGAAAGGTCGTGGACATACGGCTTTCGATGGTTCATCAATCTCTCCAGCGTAACGTGATAGCTGGTCAGCTTCAACAACAAATTCTCGGTTTTAACTTGACCCTTAAGTACTGTTTACTATTAACAGATTTTTAAATTTGTTTACATAACACAAATTTGGATAGTGTAAAATACCTCGAGGTATAGGTAACTAAGTTTTTTTTTATATTTTACCCTCTCAGTTCTTTTAACTTATTTTATTTTAGTTTCTAATAAGTAATGAGACAAGTAAAGCATCATCGTAATCGCAAAGAAATTTATATGTGTATAAGATAAATATATAGAAAAACTGTGTAAACGTACTAAAAATTCCTTATATAAATTGAACTTTGCACTTATAAAGTATTTTTTTGGTAAGATAATAAAACATGTTAGAGTATGATAATATTTGTTATGACTTATGGAGGTCCTGGTGCTATACTATAATCAAATAATAATCTTATTTTTGAAAAAATGGTATTAAGTTGCTACAAAAAGAATACTTTATATTATAAAATACTTGTGAAAATACACAAGCATGTATTGGGCACATTCCACGCCACACAAATAATTACAATAATTCAAGAAGGTTTTTTTTTTTTTATAGCTAACGCAGGCAGACGAGCAGTCGGGCCACCTGATGGAAAGTGGTCACCGACACCCATAGACATCGGCAATACTGGTATCACCAACGCGCTGCCTACCGTGAGACATAGGATGTTAAGTCTCGTTTACCCAGTGAATACGCTGGCTACGGTGCCCTTCAAACCGGAACACAGTAGTGTTTTCACACTACCGCTTTGCGGTAGAAATAGGCACCGTGGTGGTACCCACCCAAACGGTCCCATGTAAAAAGGGAACCTACCAGCTTTTGAAATGGTTTTCATTTACATCTCTTTAGTATCATTCCAATTTTAATTTATCCGATTTTGGGGAACTACGACCGTTCTGAATAGTTTACACCAGCTAAATTTATATTCCCAAGCCTGATTTCTCATACTCATTTGTAACAAAATTTCAAATTCCAGGAAAATTTAAATCGAACAACACGTCCCGGAATTGCACTACATTTATACGATATTGCTTTAGTTCTGTGAGCAGTCCACGAAGCAGAATTGCAGTAATGGAACTTTATACTATTAGAACTAGTAGGAATTGTAATGTTTAAATTATTCGGTACACATTCAAAAGCCAAATAAGAAGTAAATTTATTGTGCATTAAGTGTGTACATGCATAATACGAATAATTTCTTGTGAAGGCAATTATTATTAGGTTATCGATTTTTTTTCCTATTACATTAATAAAATTTACTTCTAAAATATTCGATAACCACTCAACATATTTTAATACATAACGCATGGTGTTAAAGGATAACGAATTGACAACTGAAGGTTAATTGTTAATTAATTAATATTATTTTGACTTGAAGATTATTTCGCCATTAACAAAGTACTTCTGTATCAAAAGAGAAACGTTTATGAAAAAGCGATTAATAATATTTAGCAAATCAAAGCGAACTGAAAAATTAAAAGATTTTCTCAACCATTCTAAACTAGAAAGAAATAAGAAATTTTTATACCATAAGAATCACCACCGCTATTATATTTGACAATTATTTTTGATTACAATAAAATTTTGTAATGTACATACAATAAATTTGCTTTTTACACTTTACCGATTCACTTGCGACCAATTTACCTAAACCTTTCCTCAAAGGGTCAATTATTTAGCTTTATAAAATGCGAAGCTGATGCACGAAGAAAAAGATATATTCCATGTAACTTGCAGAATTTTAATTAAAACACGTCTAGAATTTACATTAAACGGCCTAACAAGGGTCGAACATTTGAGTTTCTGTAATTAATTCAGGACGTCAGTTGCGTGTGCTCACGAGAAAGCGTTTTCGAGAATTTGACTTAAACACGAAGTTTTACTACATGGCCCAAAATATTGAAATGTTGCCAGCATCTAAAAGGTCAAGAAGCTGCGATACTTTTCAGTGCTAGTTAATTAAAATAATTGTTTATTAGTTGCAGCTTCATTTTTAATTCTTTAAAAATAGAAATATGTAGATAACCTCATCCTTCTCAATTTAACACCTCTATTTAATAGGAAGTAGGTCATGGTTTGTTCCCATATGCGATAACGTAGCTTAGACTTCATAGCCGGAAACATAGTAGTTTTGGCAGGTTTAACAAGGTTTATATAGAGAAAAGTCAAGCACGCCATTTATGTGTATTTATTTTAATTGACATTGCGGTTACTAATTGCGATTAACTAATTTCTTGTAAAGTAAGACAGTCCATCTTTTGCACCATGAATAAATCGAAACTGGTGCTGATTAAATTGCTATGCGTATAAACTCTTGAATATAAGTATTGAATATTTTTCTCCATAGACACTTGTGAGAAAGATATATTTATTTTAATTTGTTACGTATTAGGCTATGAACATTATATCTACGATTAAATAATGTGACTAAGTCGTAACTTAGGCAATTCAACTTAACAACGTAACGCAAACATTACAAATCCACTCGTTTTCCCTAAAACTTTGAACTGTAGCAGCAGTGTTTGCAAACAATTGCTTGTTAGCAAATATATCAAGTCGAAGGTAGTTTCCATCCAAACAAGAAAACCTACCATTTGCGAAACCTGTTCGGTTCGCTATATGTATATTTATAAAAGCTAGCGTGGTTTTCAAGTAAAATTACTAAAAAAATATTTTTCCGCCTGTGATTTTTAAAGATTGAAACGTTACAACCTGAACCTGAATAAACATTATTGATTCGAATTGCATATGGCGCATTAAGGAGATGTTTGTGTTGAGATGATTGATTATATAGTATTGTGATAAAGGTACAAACATCTGAGTGGTAATAATAATTTAACTCAATAATATACATAAATGATGCACGTTTAAACTTTTATTGAATGCAGTTTGTCTTTTTATTTGAAGAAGTCAAATCCCACTCCGCGTAAAAACTATTAGTGATAATCATCATCATCACCATCAGCCTGTGTTAGACCACTGAACATAGGCCTCCACTATTGCACGCCCTTTCCATAACGGGGTTTTTGGATCGTATCCCTACACGCTGGTCCAATGCAGGTTGGTGGATGGACCGACTTATTACAAATCTCTTATTGAGGTGTTAATAAATAGAATACAATCCATCTTCATAATTATTTGATATAATGACAAAGAATTAATCCTATTGTCTAATATATTACCCAGTAATGTCATATACGTATGCTAGAACGTTTGTAATTAACACACTGGTTCCTTAAGTGTAGGTAAGCATAAAAAAAGGATTTATCAACAAGACATTTCATTCACTAATTCAAATTCAAATTCAAATATCTTTATTCAATATAGAAGTGTAACACTCGCTTATTAATTGTCAAGGACGCTACCACCGGTTTGGAATAGGACGCCTCCGACCTGAGAAGAACCGGGAAAGAAACTCAAGAAGGTGAGGACTAAGCCTCAAACTTGATGAGTAGAAGTTCAAAACTGTATTTTAGTCGGTAATTTTTAAGTAAATAATATAAAAGTCTTTGTAAAGCTACAATAAAGAATCTTAAATAATTACCTATTGTATAGAATCATTAATTATTATTTTTTTAATATCGTAATTATCGAAGCGAATTGAATAATTTAGAAGACAATTTTGGTTAACCCGCAACGTCATATTTATTTGCCATGCTAGTACTGATTACGGAAATCATTTTGAAACAGTTTTCATTAACAGGTACAGTCAAGTATACGATGGCAGGTTATAAAGCATTTTTTCTTTTCCTTAATAATATTAGTATGTTGTATAAAAAACTATTCTGTCATTAAATATACACTAATGTTGCGGGAAATAGCATAAAAAAGAGAAAAGTTGTAGCAACGATTTCCTTTTGTACATATGTAGGCCTAACAATATCTATTTTTTTTCTTGAGTAACAAATCTCTTCGTGCCCGATTTGTTCTCACAAAACTTACATAAAAGGGTGCCATACATAGTTTTCGAATTCACGTTTACAATTTAGAAATGCCGGGGCTCGCTTTGTTTAGAAATCCTGACAAGGGAATTTTTCACTTAACCTACATAGCTCCAGAAATGGATTGCATAGTTGTATTTTAGACTTCAACAAGTAAACAGTATATTACCATTACTAATAGTTTTGTTTGGCAAACCGCCACCGTGGCCTAGCGGTAACCTACGGCCTTGCTTTATAAACTGGAAGGCGATGGTTCGAATCCCGCGGGAAAACAACTTAGTTTTATTGTTGTTTCTTGGTTGGCTAGGACAATGTAGGCCGATCACCCTAAATTGTCTGAAAAGTGACGGATAGGTATGTAAAACAGTCGGTCCCGGTTGTCAAAATAACTTTTGGCAGTTGTTATAGAATATAGGAGCCTTCAAATGAACTGACAACTAATTCATCTTTAGAATGCAGTTTGCCCTTTGAGTTGTGCA
The DNA here is from genome assembly GCA_029286875.1 of Lamproptera curius. NCBI lineage: Eukaryota > Metazoa > Arthropoda > Insecta > Lepidoptera > Papilionidae > Lamproptera > Lamproptera curius. Next base: position 3,094,705 of record JAGSMT010000036.1, on the reverse strand, counting down.
GGACAGATGCCATTCGCTATACGCATAAACTGTTATTCAGGTAAATCTGGGTGTATTAGAAGCTGACCCCATGATAACTTGGGAAAATGGCTACGTGACTGTTAGTTTTTATTGAATACAGAACTAGTGCAATATTAAAAAAATATATACCTATATGAATTGACTATTAGTTTTATAATATTATTAACCTGTTTTTTTTATTATGAACAAAGTTATGTTCAGAATTCGTTGATTTATGTAAATCTGCTAGTTTGCTCCCACGAATTAAAAAACATATTTTGTAGTTTAATAGTCAATTTATTGACAGAGGTTCGTGAACCTCTTGCTAATAAAATTGAAACAGATAATGGTGAATAGTTACCATAGTAATGGACAAAAAATTGCATGTGCTTAAAATTGGATAACCAAGTTGACAATATTTTTTAAAGCCATTATGCTCTTAAAATCTTGTTATTTTAACAAATTAATTATTTAATTATTTTATAATAACAATATGTTATATCAAAGATCAGCGCAAAGAAAATTTTCTCACGGTTTGCGTTTCAAGTAACATTGGAATGACATTTTTTATCATCTCGATATATTTCGAAATGCAAAGAAGTAAGTAAAGTTTATTACTAATTTAACAAAGGCTGTCTCGAATTAATGCCATCTCGGTTTCTCTAAGGCACTGACAATAGATAGTAGTGGCAGAGTAAATTGTAATTTGTATGGTTCAGGCTGCGAGTGACGATGGAAAATCGGCGTAAATCTTGTTAATTAATTTATCCAAACAGTGCCGGCCCCACGGAGTGTTTTCGTGGCATACAATTTTGCCATTAAATTGCTTATTTCCACGGCACAATAATTTGTAACTGTATCGTTGGAGTTTACTGTTTTTGCTCACAACGGATTGATTAGGTTGACATTTGTCGACCAGCTATAGAAGACGAATTTTTCTCACGATTATCGTAGAAAGTAAAAGTTTTCTTACTTAGTTTAAAAGAAATTTTTTATTATTTCCGTGAACGCTTTTTTCAAACAATTATAATTTAGATAAGTTTACCTTTTTTGATATCTTTCATATGGACGAATTTGTAATAAGTAAGTTTTGAAAGTACCGTTCTTTTTTATAGAGGGCCAAAAACCTAATATAGGGTTATTTTACATACAGTTGTTTTCCTAGTTTTGTATTATTGGCTATTAATAAACAGAACACAGTAGTATTTTCACACTACTGCTTTGCGGTAGAAATAAACACTTTGATGGTACCGGCCCAGACCCCCTATAAAAAGGAGACTTACCATTTAGAAAGGAAATAGGTGAAAATGCAATGGATTTACCAAGATAATGTTATAAGTTAATTTGAGATATCAAGGAGAACTTTGATAGTCGTTTCTGAGATTAAGTGTCTTCAAATAACAACGTCTAATCGAAACTTGGCAGATCTCTCCAAAGTAAGAAGTTTAGATGACTGTCTCACGAACTATTGTCGGCTTACAATTGATTGGATCAATAGTCGACCGATTCTAGCCATTACTAAAATGTCCAAACTAATCTAAGAAAAAATATTAAGTGAAAAAAAGTCACGTGTGTATTATAAATGTATGTTAAATTATTTTGAAAAATTACTAGAAAAATATTTAGCATTGCTTGTAATGAGTGGATTTTAATCCGCGTGGTATCTTTAAGAACGAAATTTGTAAGTAATTGACTTTCTCAACGCTCGTGAGATCAGCTTCTTGTAACACTGGTAGCATCAAACTTATCAATGGATTCCACGGAATGAAACGCTATTGTAAGAGATCTTTTGGTTACAAAACGAACCAAAGAAATGGAATCCGAAGAGATGAGCCTTATTTCATTGGAAATATGCACTAGATTCGCTTGGCGGATGCCAATGGGGTTTTTTGGACTTAAACCTACGTCAGTGGCTATCAATGAAGTCCACTATACTGTTTGTGTTAAGTCATCGTATTTTAATGAACCGTCGATGACATGCCGTACGAGTAATAGACTCGCGGTGTTATTCTTTTTAGCGCCGAATTTTTTACCGGACGCCGGTCTGTTCTTGGGATGTGGTGAGGTATCAAAATATAACACAAAAAAAAACTAGCTAGTTTTTGTACAGTTCATTTTTGACGGGCATTCTTTAGTATCCTCACTAAGATAGTTCTATATTTACTCGTATTTTCCACATTTAGACCAATTTTATATTAATAGTATACACATAATCATACGTTTTATGTCAATATAAAGCGTTCTTATATCAACAGAACACAATGTAAGGCAATATTTTTGCTTTATTTTATAAACATATTTGTTCGCATCCATAGACCATCTCATTTTTATGATCATATTTTATTAAGTTACATTTGTCATACTCCATTAACACAGAAATAATCTCGGCCCTTGTATAATTAAAAGTAATGTTTAGTTTAAAATCACAGCAGGTGCGTTTGCCTCAAGAATTCCTGTGTTCGTGGTCAGCAATGATTTGCCACCGGATGTCCCACTAAAGTCACTGGAGCGACAAAAGCTCGTTACCGACCCTCCCTGACGATTCCTGACTCATTTCCTCGTCGTTTTTGTCTGGGATTTTTAGATCACATTCAGGCGTTGGCGTTGTTTCTCACAGATTTGATAAAAATTGTTTCCTAGATGACTTGCTATTGTCAAATAATTACTTTGCTGAAGTCGTTAATGCGGGGATATTTTTAAATAGTTTTTTTTTTGTAAATTGCTATATAAAACCTTTTTGCGATTATTTCATTTTTATGTCAGTAATGGGCGTTTTTCTCGATTGTGTTAATTCGTTAAATGTTTTAGAACTTGGGGCTATTTAAAGAGACGATCTAAAGGACCTTTTAATTTTGCAGCAACCGATTTTTCAATTTCCGTTTTCGTTGTTTGCAGCTAGACCTTGTATAAACAGCCTTTTTTAATTATACGCTTTCGACAATCATCTAAACATTGCCAGTTGAATGTATTTAATTAATTTGTATTTTATTAAGCTTGAAATACTCATAATAATTACCAAGACTTTTTTTCTTACAGATATTATATGATACTTTGACTCGTTTTTCGGTAAAAAGCTAACAAATGTGGTGATCTAAAAATGATTAAAGATACGTTACGTTACTGTAAAATCGAGTTTTACTTACTTTTGTTAACGTATAAAATTATTTTACTGTTGTTACCCTGTGAAGTTCAGATATAATTACTTACGTATATGGTGTAATGATGAAATGGAGATTGAATTTTTAAATAATTAAACTAAACAATCACATGTAATTAATTTTACATCACTCAGTAACGAAGCAAATCACGAGCCGAGATTAAAACTCGATCGGATTATAATGAAATACTTTTTGGGGCTCTGACATTAAGACAATCTATAATTACGGACTAGAAGTCGCGGGAGGTAACGTGTTTGTATACGCATAAAAAGTGTTCTATCGGTCGGTCGGTCCTTTGTTAAATAAATTAGTTTCGGTGTCTACCAAATTACGCCTCGTACCTATCTATATGTATAGCACTCAATCTTGGCAGGGAAATATGCTCTGCCTATTATTCTACTACGAATACATTAACATACGTAAGGACCCCATTACAATACGTAGCTGAAACAATGGCAGATTATACATCATTGGAGGGAGAAAAAAAACAATTTTTTGGAACACTAGTAGCCGCATACTATTTGTTTTCATTGATTTATTCATGGTCGCGGTGTACACACAAGGCGCCGGCGTTGACGGTCCTTTTGAAATACATCTCGTTCGAATTGGTAATGAGGCTTTCTATGTGCCTTTACAAAAATAACCCGTCACGTGTTAGCCGCTAGAGAAACTAAATTGTCGTTACATGGGTTTTGGTATTTGACACCATTCCTCGAATGCGCTTTAGGAAGAGGAAAACCTGCCTGCCATTGTTCAACTTTCTTCCCATACAGTTATCAGTGCGACTCGTGATAAGAGCGCATGTGATAAATTGCCTGTTTCATAAGGCATTCATTAGAGGCGTGCAGAATTCGCTCCGTTGCGCAGCGATAAGTTTACCCCGATAACAATTTTATTGCTTTAAATATTACCTATTCGCATATGCCACGTTGGCGTATGCCAACATGAAAACGTCAAGTAGACAGTCGAAATACTTGAACTAATGATTTCTTGTTTTTACGCAATTACAAAAATTAGGTATACATCATATCAACCTTTAAGAATTGGGTCATCTTTTAAAGGGCTTGGCGTTTTGAGCCCTTTCCGGTGACCATTATTATTGAAAAGGCAATATTTAAATATGTTACTATGTCAGAATTTGATTTTAGAATCTGACGATGAGAGGTACATTTTACTTGAACTCAATTCTAAGATTGATTTGGCAAAACTTTAGTTAATTATGTTTCCGTTTGGTGCTCAAATAAAATGTATTCGCGCCATCGTAATTTCAATTCAATTGTTTTCTTCGGTGCCTGTAATATTTGTTCAGTAGTAAATTTACTTACTAATTTATGTTATTTTAAATATTAAGTCACGGATTATTATATAATATAAGTGGAGCCATTCTACGGTTGCTTAGGTACTGTCCATTGAAATTTAACTTAAAATATTGGAATAATGCTTGTTTGCATTAAGTTTTGTCCTCGTCCTTAAATTTGTCATTATAAATATATAATGTTTATTCAGAAATTGTAAAAGAATAGAATATTTATTTTTAACGCCTACAGTACACATAAAGATTTTTTTTATTAATCTCTTTAATCTTTATCTAATTAGTTTCTAAATTAACCCTCTTTTTCTTATAATTAAATCAAAACAGCTAGAAGTAGGTCATTATAGCGGTAAAAATTAAAGTCATCTAATTTTAGACAAGTTAGTAGTTGAAAAAAAATATTAATTATACGTAATAAGCCTATTTATTCAAAGTATTTACTTTTTAACCTTAAACTTCTCGATTACGCTTAGGGCTGTAGCCAAATGAGACATTAGTAATTTTACTACATCAAAAAGGATATCAAATCTATGTTAGGCCATCGTTTGAATTCAAGACCGCAATCAAATGTCATGGCTTCAATTACAAATTCCAGATACTTTTTCGACCAAGTACAAGATGTACAAGATGTGTATGAGTGTTGTCGTACAAGAATAAAGCAGACATATATATGTATGTTGGCATGTAACATTTGTTACTAGCATGGCATTACATCAAAACACTCAATCTCACACGATGTCAAAGTCGGCCGCCTTGCATTACGTTAGACATTCCTTTAATTAACTATCAACGCAGAAGGTTCTCGATTATAATGCGGCTACTCGGCTTTTGTGTCCATTCAGATACCTGATAAAGTATTCAGTAAGTTCTTTTCTCAATTAATAAGCTACTCTAGGTCTTGGTGTTAAAGACCATTTTATGTTTCTATCTGACCATGGCGACTCGCTGTCTCGTCTCTTTGAACATTCCTAAATTACTTTTTTAGTATTAGTTGTAATTTAATCTTTGTTATATATAATCAAAAGATTAAGATTAAGCGTTCGCTGTTAATGTATTGTTCGATTATCAATTTTTCGGTTTATTTTCTTTGTTAGATGTAAATTATTTTACATGTTGATGTTAGATGTGTCACAATAGAGTTAGTGTAGTCCTAATACTGAGTAATTTATATTTAAAAATGGGAACAAAAATAATTTATGTTATAAAAATAATAACATAACTAGTCCAGCACAAACTACATCACTTACTTATATGAGCAAAATAGAATCGATGTGGATAGCAATGTAATCAAGTTCTCCAGTCGTTCATGATAATGCGTTTCATATAATAACAAAAAGGATTCATATATCAAAGGTGACAAATCAAAATAAACAAGTCACGCATTCCGCTGCGGCCGTGCCAGCAAGAAAGCTGAAATCAAAGATCGAGGTCTGAGCTCCTAATGTATATTAAATATGGGTGGACACCTCGCCACATGGCATTCAAGTGAAAAACGGAGCAAAAACAAAATGGAATTGCCATTATAGCTTATAACTCAATCAGTCTTGTCCTGGTGGTGAGGTGCGATAGGAATTTTACACTTTTTCATCCATTATCTACATTCTTGCGATGACAAATACATAGCTCTATTGGAGCAGACTCGCTTGATTCTCAAATATCTCAGAAGCAAAAGGAGACAAATGTAATAGTAAAAATTCCTAACATTTTAACGTGCGACGGCTGAACTTATTACATGTCTACGGAGGAGAAACGAGATTGTAGAATTCTCGTCGCTGTTCAACTTTTTCATTAGCATTGTTATGCTTACGGCTTTCGGATGTTTGTTCTTATTAAAAAATGCAATGGGATCATTAAAAAAATCCGATTTAAACATTTTGTTTGACATTTCGTTTTGTTCAAAATTAACGTTACGGCACAATAAATCCGTTTGCCATAAGTGTCTTTGAAATCGGAATACAGAAGTATTTGCTCTGTTCTGATCAAAAGCAGAAATATACGACTAATTTAATTTAATGGACTTTAAATAAAAGGTTTGACATAGTGTTTCAATTGTTCTTTAAATTTCACATTGATTACCCGAAAATAACAGTTTTACGTCAAGAATCATAGCCGTGATTTATAAAAAAACAATTATCAAAACATACTTTTGATAAACACATTACATAAATTTGATATAGATTTGTTTGATTCACATAATTCAAAATTGAAATAAAAACAGATCTCATACGTATGTAACTTATTTCCGCACTTATGCAAAGTATAAAGAGTTATATAAAAAGTCATACAGTAAACCTGAGTAATTTATCACATTAAGATCGAAAGGGCAAAACCCATTCGCCCCTTCATTAACGCGAATTTGTTAGTTGTCCGCAAAAAATGTTCGCAAATCAACTGCTACCGAACTACATATGAGAATTCGCAACTTGAGACAGTTTCGAAGGCGTCGTCGAAATGACGGTCATTACTATGTCATTGACGTCAGTTTTGTTCATCCGTTGGTGTTTTTTACATTTGCACTGTGAGTTGGGTAACCGCAGCATTTTGATTGTTGCGGTCGGCTTCTGAGCATTTACTTGATGTGTTAATATTAATTTACATGGACTCATTTTAAAAACACTATTTGTCAAAGTCGTTTGAGTCGCTACGATAGTAGGTGCTTTAGTTAGAATAGATAGGATTTTATTTATATATGTAATAAATACCATGTAACGCATACAAGTTGATTTTAATGAATATAGAACATATTAATGTTTAAACTATAATAAGATGCGAAACGTGTGAAGTCCACTAATGACTTCCTTTGTGTTTATCTACAAGTGGAACGTTGTATACCAATTTCGTATCAGTTATCCGGCAGTGCTGCATCATCGGTGAACTAATCATGTATCAGGAGATTAAACAGGCCGCTCGGATCGCATCAAAGGCGGTATCACACTGTTATTTTGACTGATTGATCTCCTTCGACAACAAAAAAAAGGTTGCAGCGCTACCGACATCGACAGTAGCCGAGAAAAAACAAATTAGTTGGCTAAACCTTTTCATAAAGCATTGTTATTATCACCACCTACCCAGAGTTGCACGTTCCAAACGCGGTTGTCTTGCCGCGGGCGTTTTCTTTAACTTCCTTTAGCGGCCTTGACGCAGAGTTCAAAATTAATACGCGCTTTTATTTTTTTCTGTTCGCCGACTACAAACGTGTTGTGTGTCGGTTTGTGATCTCGCTAGTTGGAAAGGCGAAAATCATGCTGCGTTGGTGACCTTGCGTGTTACAAAAAAGGCGATTTGTTTTTTTTTACGCGAGTGAAATGATTTTCAGCGTTCGATCTAGCGGCTCGGGCTTTGATTGTCGATGGTCTCATATTTGGTTTTAATTGGTGGCTTTATCGAGTTTACATTTTACGGTCGGTCTCGATGAGAGGCTAATAAGCGGCTTTTTTAAAGGTATCACGCTTTTTAGAGTTCCGCGCCTTTTACGTTGTATCAGTGTTATATTGTTAGTAATAACCGACGGAACGTGTTGCCGAACTTGATTTAATAATGAATACAATTTTTCTGAAACAAAAAGTGATTAATTTTTTTGACGACATCTCAAAGGGTGGTCATTAAAACTTTCGAAGTTAATTCACATCCTTAAATGATTTTACAATGTTATAACCCATTTTAGGTTAGAGGTGTTGTAATATTTTTTTTTACGGAACCGTTCATGGGATATAATTGTAATGCGCTGTGCCCAATTTTTTATTGTTTAGGCAATAGCCGATATTGATTTCGGGTCTTTGATTCCGAGGCATTATTGCTTGTTTTATTGGTACCTGGGAACATTGTAATTAAGCATATCGGAGCTTTTTTCTCATATTACTGGATCCTTTCGTGTCTATGGGCCATAATAATGTGAGACTTACCTTGAAAGGCGTATGCGCCGAAAATTGGTCTCATATTGTTCATCGAAGACGCGGTTCCTGATGAGTAATCCATTTCGAGCTTTTGATTGCGATCCAAATTGAAAAACTTTTTTTTTCACATCACAATTATGTTCACTTGGTTAAAGTAACGACCACTTAACATTGTTAAAGATAGTATGCGGATAACAATTGCTGATATATAGTTACAAAATTTCTGTCAATACGTGGAGCGTCCTATATGAGCAGAATCAGCAAATCAATTACAAAGTTAGCGTTAGTTGCTCCATGGATTATTTTGGGACCCCATTCGTAGCCAACATGACAATGGTGTTTCGCTCCACCTCTCCGCTCCCCTACCACTTTTTATTTACTGGTAATAATAGTAAATCGTTATAAAATGTTATGTACATGACCGAGCTGAAGACGTAACAGTGTGTGTGAACTAATAATTAAATATACAATCGGCATTAGCGCCGCGCCCTTCATACTACAGGATTTTTTTGCGTCAAAAATTATTTTTATTTATAAACAACAGTGTATTTTATTAGCATTATGAAAACTATAACTTATATAACGATATTCCGCATAATAACTTTACAGATTATTATACAGATGAAATCTTCTTTTTACGCACTTTTGGCGCTATTTCTTTATATTGCCGTCGTTTCGGCCTCTTGCCAGGATTTCACAATAGGATGGGATATGTCTTTATTTCAATATGTTTCGAAAAAATTATTTACCAGTGTAACGCGAAAGTCCGAAAAAATGATTCAGATCATTTCGATTATTTTGTTTATATCAATAATTACATGTACAATTGCAACGTTTTTTTACGTTTCTATACTATTTTGATATTTTTTTCTTCACGTGAATATTTTTATTAAGTAATAAACTAAAACAAATATTACGTGTTACACCATTGCAATTAACATTTGTTTAACCCAAACCGACACGGTACAATGTTATTTTCAATTTTGTTACCAAAAATATTATTTATGTTGAATAACTTTACTGGTCTAATAGGTATCAATAAACGTTATATTATATATATACGGTTTCAATAATACGTTAAAAACTAAAATTAGGAAATACGGTGTTAAATTTAAAACTTGTTAAACGTTACGCTGCAGATAATTTATGTTTTAATTTTGTGATAAAAATATATTGCATAGAACAACTGCATTGCTGTTGTTAAGCTCCGAGGTTTTCCATATTTTCCAATCAACGCGAAAGTTAAAATTGAAAACCAGTACTATTTATAAGATTTTCAGAGCATATAGCTTTTAATTAAAAAAGTTTAATATTGCTTATTAATTATTACTTAGCAATTCATGCTATTATTTCATGTAAAACGGAGCTCTACTATTGCAGCTGCCGTAGACGTGCCGACAAAATCCGGTAAAAAACCGTCATGCAAATTATCTACTATTATATTGGTGCATTGTATGATTCAAATGTGCGTTTATGAATGTCCTACCACGACTTGCCGATTAGACGCGCATTTCATTTTTTGAGGCATTACCGCAGATTTCGGGAAACAGCTGTTTTCGTGAACTAGGACAGTTTCTGCGATTTAAATCAATATAACACTTATGTTAGAAGTCATTAAATTTAAAATATTTTTTAATTTTTATTAAATTTTGTATTCTGGATCTTGTATTAACTAAACTAAAAACAAAAAACCACTAAGTGATCGGCTAGATTGAGAAATTACAATAATAATATTAAACAATAAGAAAAACATAATGGTAACTAAAGGACAACAATAAATGCTTTTATTGAGGACTGACTGGGACAATATCACTGCGGTGCCTTCTGTCATAAGGCAGTAAGAAAACACTAAGTACTGTTTCAATTAACTGGGCACTGTAGCCAGCGTACTGGATTAACAATACATCACTATTTAATTAAAACTATAAATAGTTAAAATGTATATTGAACTTGAATACTTTCTTCTGATAAATAAACTCGTGAACCAAAACAAATGTCATTTTAGAACATAAATAATTCAGTGCAATTATTGTTATATATAGTTTTGTTTACATAAAAGGCTATGTCTATTTAAAATAAATCCGATCAGATTCCTATTGACATCAATTACTAATAAATAATACTATAATTAGCTAAAATGCACAAAGGACAGGATATGAACTAAACAAAAGTCAAACAAAACTTCATGTTTTGTATATCTTTCTACAACTTAGGAGAAAATCAATAAAGTAAAGTTGCCACCACTATTAAACTTTATCAATTGTTTGGTTACAGTAAATTTAATTAACTTTTAAAGAGAAATTCAGTTTATTGGAACTATTTTTTATGATTTGCTAACGTACATAATACAAGAGATTGTAACAGTACATTAATTCTTTGCATATTTGATTATAAAAAAATAATTCTAAACACCATTGGCCACGTCTCTAAATTTGAAAACTCCATATTAAGCGAACTAGTATTTTATCTTCGGCAACGACTATTAGAAACATTTATTATTTCAAACACAGAACAAATCGAGGCAATGGTGGCCTACATCTTTTCAAATAAAATTTTCTTTACCACATGGTTTTATCCCCTAAAAGCGCTTCTTTAAATATATACAAACATGAACGTACTGTAAGCGCTATATCTCTACACATTTATACACATATGAGATATAATAAAAGCGGATAAAAATCATATTCCATTATTAACGCTGACTCATCTTTACTCAAAAGTTCTCATTCAGATTTCGTACAAAAAACCTCTCTGAATGAAGCATTTCGTTGATGTTTTGTTGTCATTGGAATGCATCAAGTGGCTTATTCAGTGGCTACATCGAATATGACAGCTTGGCGTGTGTCAAAACAGAATCGAGTGGTGCCTGGGGAGATGTCGAGTTATGTGAAATCTGCCTACTGTGTCAAATAATGATTTCATCGTCCATTTTCCTTTGGTCTTGGTGCCTCGCTTCCAGTTGTCAATGTGTGCTTTGTATTAGTGAAGGATTGTTAAATATTATTATTACATCAGTGGCACTATTGACCGTTAAAGTGCGTTTACCGTTGATGCGTTAGTAATCTGTCTTGTAAGAAGATGTGTATTCAATGAAGATGAATTAAGTCTGTGCTTAATTATATTTAGTACGCTTATTATTCTTTCATTCATATTAGTCATCACAAATTCGTTAATTGAATTATTTATCTAATCACTACATAGTATAAAACATAATCGCTTTCTCTGTCCTATATATCCCTATGTATGCTTAAACTACGCAACGGATTTTGATGCAGTTTTTTAATAGATAGAGTAAATGACGAGGAAGGTTTATATGTATTACTCATGCATAATATTGTAGAGAAACGCTGGTAAATTTATATATTTTTCCATAGATTTTACTGATATCAGTATTGCACCCGTGCGGAGCCGGGGCGGGTCGCTAGTATTATATAATTTAGTGACATACCAACGATCTAAAATTGCATAAGGCATGGTAAAGCGTAAATATCTTAGGGTTACCTTAACATTCTTGTAATGATTAAGTGGATTCAGTATCAACAAAGTATCAAGGTTTCAAAGAATGTCTCTTAGTGGTAGTAGTTCCCCTTTTACACGGGGGCCGTCTGGGGTGGTGCCATCGCGGTGCCTATTTTTGTTACCAAGCAGTAGTGTGAAGACACTATTGTGCTTCGGTTTGAAGGGCACCGTAACCAGCATATTAACTGGCTAAATTAGGCGTAACATCCTATGTCTCATGTAGGCAGCGCATTGGTGATACCCCTGGTACAGCCGATGCTCATGGGCGTCGGTGATCACTTCCCTATCTGGTCTCAGATCATTACAAGATAAATGGTATTTTATGAAACAACAATGAAAACTTCGCAAAACTTTAGCCGATATATCTTTCGGACGTCAAAGTGGGCCGATTGGTCCTATCGAATAAAATATTCCAGAATCTCTTTATGAGATCTTTAGTCAGTGACTGGCTTCTCATATATATAGTTATACAAAGAATATTATTTCCTTTTAACCAGATAACGGCCTGCCAAGGATTGAGGGCTTTTTAACTATTTTATAATTGCCATCTAGTTAGGTTCTACCTTTCCAAATCTGTAAAAAACTAAAACGCGTTTGTGAGTGCCCTACGAAGGTTCTTGACAATCTAGCTTTGCTATTATTTGCATTCTCAGGGCTACGCTGCTCTATTTTGGTATTTCTCTAATGTGCTTTTAAAAATACTATCGCCACATAAATCACAGTGCATTATGTTGATATTGACCTGGTCTCTGTAAGCACTTTAACAACAATTCATAACTATTTCAACACTATTATATAATTTATAACGGAATGTTTAGTCTTGACGTTTGTTTGAGTTGCTCCCAAATTTTATTGTTGAATTTATTTATTGCTTACTTATTGAGCAATGTATTATTACCAATTTACAAAAATAATTTGATGTCAATACATACGTATACTATTTATGTATTGACATCAAATTGTTTTTGTATTTAAGATTTTTAACTGTTAAAAGTGAAAAGCGATAGTATTTTTCAGTATTTATTATGATATAGTTTTAATACGGGTGCTCGGTTGGTTCCTTTTGTAATCTTACTTGTTGTAATGTTTAATAAAACTTCTTTTGTTTACGCGAATACCTTTTACCATATTCAAATTCCCGACTTTTCGAACCGCTGGAAAGTGTGTTAAATGTAAAATAAACGCAATAAAATCAGTAAAAAGTACTTTTATTCAATAATAAAATTTCCTTTAAAAATATAAGTTTAAAACTAGAAATATTCTATAAAAAACTTAAACGAGTACGTGTAAGTTTGTAGTAACGTTTCGTCTCTTGCGGTTTATGTCGGAGTAAGGGCCGTTTTTCCATTGTTTCTGAACGTGCTCTGCTTGTTAAAGCCGGACAACTTTCTCTGGCTTACATGCAAATTCTGTAAGCCACTCGCAATGGCCTAATGCTGGCTGGAAACCGGCCTGGATTACGTTGGAACAAAGGAAAAGGATAAGCTTCTTCGTTAACAGATGCAGAACTTTTACTCGTTTGTACGAAAGTCGGGAACTGCTTTTATATTATTTGCATCCAGCTTATTTGCTTATAATTCTTCAATGAAATTCTTTTCAGTTACAAATATATTTCTCTGTTTGTTTTTTGTATGAAAAATACCAAAGTTATAAATAATTCAGAAGTTTAACTCGTCTGAAGTCTAATCAGCAACACAATTTATTTAAAAAGAAAAATAATATTACGCTGACTCTTTTTACGTTTAAAATGTATGGTCAAGATCCTCTACTATTTGTATATACTTTAGGCTTACTTATATACGTTTAAACAATTTTTCAGTTTCTATCATTCAAACTGCTTTAAGTGATTATAATCTGTTACGTCATAAAGGTTGCGGCCATGACCTGCCTCATCTCTTAAATTACAGCAACACATACTGAATTAATAAAATACGGGAATGTTAATTCAAGTCATTAGCAGACAGCGCGTTGTTATGTCGGTGTCGTAAAAAAAGCCACAAAAACCTGTGTGATCCGACCGCTAACACCCTCCTCCTCGAAACTGTGTTTGTGGAAACAAGTCAAATTTACTAAATATAGAAGCAACAATGATTCAAATTCACTGAAATGTCCTGGAAAGGACATTAAAATAATTGTTTAATTTTTACGCTCGTTTTAATTTTTTTTCTATATTTTCTAATTAGAGGCGAATATTGTAATATAGTAATAAGGTGACCTAAGTCACTTAATTCTCATTGTTGATCTGTGATGGAAAAAATCGTAACGTTATGAAGCTTAAACCTAAATTTACTATTTATAACATATAAGAGCTTTGTAAAATTCTATATAATGTTCAAATATTTTTATAAAAAAAATTATACCGCTAGTAGTAGATAGACAACTTTAGACTAGCTAATCGATAATTGTTAGGACTTATTCAAACATCTGTTATATTAATATTAGTTACTGACTTGAATATTGATTTATCTCTTCTTGACAAACTCTATCTCTATGTAGAGCCCATTAAGTTATTCAATTCACAGCGAGTGTATATGATTTTCTTTGCTATTGTAGAGTCTAATACTTCGTCGCATGTCTTTCGGGGCGGTCTAATGCCGCTCTCGCATGGCCCGAGTTGTAATTTTTCGGTAACGGATCATTACAATATCTCATCGTGACACAGAAAAATTTAACATGTCATTTGGGTTCATTTATACGAGTGTTTGTTTTTCACTCGGGGCGGGTGCGTTTTATGTGGCGTTAAATTGTTCACGTAAAAGGATACACGGTTTTGTGAATCGTATAAATTTTAACATTCTATATTATGTAGCTTATTATATATATATAATTTATTCTTACAATTGTATTGATTCGGTTTCCTATTTCAGAAGCATAGCTGTAATGTGAAAGCACTGCATTTGATACCCAAAATAACTAATGTAATTACTGGATAAAGAAGATTTAACATCCCATGTTTCAGGGGTGTGGTTAGTTCTTAGATAAACGTTTTGATCATCTTGTCGCTGATTTTCAACCAAGAAAAACAAAAGCTTGTTTGCCTTAAAATTCAGATTTTCCAAAAAGGCTTAAAGTAGTAAAACAAAAGTGTTTTTATCTTATGTTGTAATACATACATAAATATTTTACGACCAAAACTTTAATCATATGTTTAAAAACATTTCTTTTACATAAATACAATTTTTAAGTATGTTCACAACTCGATATAATTAACATTATATTGAGTAAAAATAAACAAGTGTGCATAAGGTACAGTTATTAATAATAAATTTACGGTTTCATGATATAAATACATCGTTGTACCGGAACATAAAGGCACATCGAATTTCCTTAATTAGCGCTTCAACCCTCGAGGTCGATGCGACATGTGGTTTGTATTCATTAACCATAATGATGATATAAACTTAGAATACAAAAAGAAATTTCTTTAAAATAATTTCCCGATAACTCTTACTTAATAAAGACATTTAAACTATTTTTAACTGTATATTACTTTTAAATCCTGTTTAGATTCTAACCCTTGAGTAATTCATGATGTAACAGTCAATAATGGATGTTCAAATCGTAAAAAGAAGCATTAGAAAGGTTTAGAGAACCTTTAATGGACGAGATTTGCATGACCCGTAAACGATTCGTAAGTGCTGGATTTATGTTCAAGTTAAACAACGTAATGGATTTACACGAGTGCTTGTTTGCATAGCTAAAAATTTATGTTGTTATTAAATACTTTTTTAATATTCGTTTGAGATAAATATGAACATAAAAGCTTAATAAAAGAAAACTTTGTTATTTTAACATATTGGTTAATACTATTTCATTACCATACTAGCAAGCGTTTGAATTAAAATTAAAATTATCTACAATTACAGTGGTTATTAATAGAGAAGTTGAACATTACCATAAGCCGTTAGGCTTTGCTAATGTATCACAAGGTATAGAGGTGCTAATATTATAATAAAGTAATTACAATAGTATTAACCCCTAGCCGATTCTGACTAATGCGCCGATCTATATTACAGATCAGGTAACTGTGGAGGAGATATTATACTGCACATGTGTACGCCCTAACACTAGTGCACATCCTATTCTTTCACCCTCGTAGTCCGATGAAACGGATAAACGACACGACTGGAGCGCAGGACCGACTCAATCGGTTGATCGGCCCGCATTGCCTTAACAAACTAGGACTCAACTTAGAAAAGTAGTTAAGTCCCCGCAGCATTCGAACCTACGACCTTCGGTTTTTAAATCGCAAGCCCTTATCACTAGGCTACAGAGGCCGTTTAAAATGTAATTAAAAATGTAATTCGAAAACACATCGTATGATAACGTGATTTCTATTTAAAATATTTGTACCATATCACATTTTTTCTTTACTATTAAAGCATACTAATATTTTTTTTCTGGGGCCACACTTTCCTAAACTTTGTTTTAGTTCTTAAACGTGATCTATAAGCAATTTTATTTGCTTATCTGAGGGTATGTAAATGGTTATTTTATATGATAAAACAAAATTGTTAAACTCTACTAATAATCACCATATTTCAACGGAAATTATTAATTTTAAATCGAGCCGAACATTCAGTCACATGTTGTGTGTAAATTTAATTTCGTTAATATCTTTAGCTAATTTGCCATTCAAATCGGAACATTGTAGAGATTAAACACCCTATCTGATCCTCCACAAACAGAAATACATTACTTCACTTGACCTTAATAAAATTATAGTAGCTGAGAATTATTTCTAAAAATATAACATATCAATCTATTAAGTTCTCGTTTTAATAAACCACTTCAATAATCTTAGTAGCACTTAGAGGCTATTGAAATTGCGGTTTTCTTTATAATAACATTCGCCCTCATTTCAGTTTCAGTTTCTCGTAATTATATTATTTTTCTGTTATTCTACTAATTAATTAAATTTCCTACTCCCATAATAAAATATATCTGTAATAATTAGAAAACGTTTCTTTTGTATAATAGAACGAAATAAAAATGTAGCATCAAAAGAATATACATAAAATATTCACAAGTCTTTGAGCAGTCTTCAACCCGCTTATCAAGCGGATAAGCTCCCTTTTTATGTTTTACAAAGGTACACCAGAGAAAATATTTTTTCATGAACAAGATTTTTCTTAACACTACCTATATTATGTTTTGTATTTTATTACATTAAAAATAAGATTTCATTTGAAATATTTAAAATTTTATTTTTTATTTATTACATTAGTTTAATTATTGGACATAGTATCAATTATCGAAGTTTCTGTTTGCCCAATTATTTGAAACTTATTACGACATTAAACTCATGTGTATTAACTTAATATTTTTTTTATTTATAAACCGAAGGTATAAAACTTGTAGAGGATCATAAAAGTGCCTTAAATGTCAGTATCAATTGTCCAGATTGACTTTGGAAGTCAGTGCATTCAGTATCTAATATCTTACTTATATTTTGTTGCAAACTCGAACATGTGTAAATCAAAAACATTTTTTCTTAGTAAAATTAGCAAAAATCGGTTAACTCAAGGTTTTTATTTTTATATTCGTTTCGAAACTAGCAAATATTAAACCATTTTAGCCAATGCACTCTCGTTCATTTTTTTTGAAGTAGATTCCTTTTAAAGTCAACTCATTTGGAAAATTTTAAATTCATAGTTTAACAAACTAGTCTAAGATATAGGCAACTTGGGGTAATTTGTCATTATTATTGACTGTCATTCGGATATGTTATTAAGGAGTTATGATTCTAAAGGTTATAGGAACGAAAATGATAAAAATGAAGAGGTGAGCTACGTAGAAGATATCATAGTGCAAATGTGTACGCACAATCACAGTTGTTGTCTCTTCTTTTGAGTCTCATAGTCCGGTAGGACGAATTATTGTTACGACCAGAGAGGAATGAGGTGCAGGACCGAGATTTTACATGCTCATTCACCGCATAGAGTTCTTACCTTATAGACATGAGATTATCAGACCGTGCTGCCCTTATCGCTGCCCACGACCATAGGATTCTATAGCGTATATTTATACTCGTACCACTACCTTACGGAGGTAGTTAAAGTGTAAATTATAGCTTATATAGTATACTGCAATACGTAAAATGGGTTTTAATGAAATTTTACAAAACAAAGCTTTAAAAGTTTTTGCCTGATAGAGTTAGATATAGATACATAAATACAATTTACAGTAGGATGATAAAGGTGGTCTGTAATTGTGTGCATAATTTCACAAAATGTATTTGTGTAAGAATTAACGTACGCGTTATACATATATACCAAGTAAATAGCATGTGCAAATGTACAGGTTTCTAGAAATGGCGCGCATGTACTAAGTTCGTACATATGTAATGAGTGTTTTTTCAAAGTCGGTCCACAAACCGACCCGCATTGGACAAGCGAGGCCTATGTTCAGCAGTGGACTAACACAGGCTGATGATTATGTTGACTTTGGTAGAGATATAAAATTAGAAGTTAGTAGAAACATCTCGAAATTGTTTAATTTTTAACAGATAATAAAAGCGCGTGGTATGTACATACGTCATTAGTGCACGTACAGGTCGTCCCGTCGCGTATTCGATCTCGTTTCGCTTTCGGCGGCAATTAGCGGATAGTCGTGTGCCGTCAACGCATCCGCGTCGATAATTTATTGCCTCTTTGCAGCGCCGCCCTCATTAGCCGTCCTAAGAAAAAATCTCGGCGGTTTTCGCGAAACGTGCCACGATAAAAACCCACCCGGACATTGTTTATTGAATGGACAAAAAGTCCGATCGCTCGTTATGAATTCCAGTGCTATTTTGATTCGTAAAAGTACAAGTTTTGTGTGGGTTTTTGGGTTGATTACTATTAAAAACATTTAAAAAGTTTCTACACATAAATATCGAATGTTTTATATTATACCCCTTACTGAGTACATAATATTGTTGATTTATTGATATAATGAAAATAAAACTCCATTAAGGATTTATTTAATATAAATATTATAATGCCACAAGCCATTAATCAAATCAAAATTGCAAGGGTGGTAAAAATAATTTGATTTTACTTAAATTTACTAGTCAGTCCTTAACGTGAAATACCAGATACATTTAAGTCAAGTTTTTTAATTATCTATTACTAGAAAAAGCATACAGAATGGGCGCTTATTAAAATTTGTATATTCTTTGATAAAACCAATTTTAAGGCTAAATTCTTTTCTCCCGATTATAAATATCAGTAAAATATAATATCCGAAGCTTATAAATATGTAACCAAAAAATCTTCATTGAACAAACGCGATATTTGCATTAACCGATTTGAATAAAACTGCAATATTTCCATACACAAAAAGCAATGAACGCGGAACAGTTTATTACACAATAGAAAAAAAAAGCTTCAAAACTCCGTGAGAACCGACGATCCGTGGCCTCTCATCTATGAGTCACCGAGCTATTCGATTTATTTGATAGTCGAGGTACGAAATGACGCTTAACCAGACGCCATTTGCGTCGTTACCATATTGTTTAGAATGTTCCAACGTTTCGTGGTAATATGATGAACGGTGTACATGATCGTATAGGAATCGTATGTCGTTATAGCGGAACTAATATTATTACCGGCAACCGATACCGACATTTATTGGGACATCACATGATGGCTCGCGGGCTGTAATGTTGTCGAGATGCGATTTTCAACTTAGCTTTAGTTGCATATGATATATGCTTTTAAGGTTTTTGTTGTGTTTATCGTTATCGTATTATAGTTTTTTCTTAGGCTATGTATACGGGCTTATAGATAAATAGATAAACAGTTCTTGTATAATATTTAGGTTAGGCGATAATTAAATTGACTAGTATTTGTACATAAATTAATTTCAATTATGTAATTTAGACAATATAATGGTAAAGTTTATTATACGTAATAAGTCTTTACTCTGTATAAACTTTTCTAAAGTTAGTTTCTAAGTAATTTTTTAGCTTCTTATAAGAAAATATTGTTTTTTACCGTACACTTTTTAACTTACTTAACTTATTAACAGTGCTTTGAAAAGTATAAGTCATCAATCGTACATTTTAGCATTTTATATAGATTAGTTGTTACAGCTTTATACTTTTGAACATATTAACCATGGAGGTACGAGACGAGCAGAGCTTCATCCGATAAGAAGCGATGCAGCAAGTCCCTGCAAAATAAAGCACATTCAAACCGAAAGAAATTAGTGTTTGCATATAACAATTTTTTAGCAAAAACTGTGGCGCTACTCAGAATCTCTATAGCCCATCCAAATAAGAATTTGTGTCATATATCTAGCATTCTAATTGATCAATTGTCAATGAGATGTCAATCATTGATTGACAGTTGACAAATAAAAACTTAAAACATATGTCATCCGCTTCGTTGCAGAGGGTTACTTTGTTTACATAAATTTCGAGTCTAGTTTGCTCTCATATTGCTATCATCAGCCTTTGTTAGTCCACTGCTGGACATAGGCCTCCCTTATACACCCTATCCATTAGGGGTTTGGACCTATCCCACCACGCTGGTCCAATGCGGGTTGGTGGGTGGACCGACTATTTTACATGCCCATCCGACGCATGGATCATCTTACTTTTCAGACAATTGGGTGATCGGCCCAAATTGCCCTAACCAACTAGGAAACAACAATGAAAATGTGTTGCGTCCCGCAGATTCGAACCCACGACCTCCGGTTTCTAAAGCAGACGCCCATACCACTAGGCTGGAGGCAGTTACGGAGTATATTGCTATAATCACGTAATATTAAAATAAAAATACATATTTTTAGAGTACTCAACCTACCTAAGTTAATCTCAGTTACATCAACTGTCTTCCAGTGAAAGTCCCCTCAAAACGGAGTAGCCATTCCAGAGATTAGGTAATACAAAAGGCAGATAGATAGACATTTCTTTTTAAAAACTAATATAATGTTATATATAGCGGTTATACATTACAATTTTATCATTCAAAAACGATTGTTTTCATGTTACAAACAAACACTTAAATTTTATATATTTGTATAGAGTATAGATAAGCAATTCCTCTGAAATCTTAAGTAACATCGAACCTGAAGGCGAGCTTTAAATACGTTACTCCAAGACCACACTCGAGCCGGTAGACTTGAAGGGACGTCGTCGAGTTTTACTCTTCTTGCGCTATTCGACAACGTGTGGGGCCCATCAGCGCCGTATTTTCAGCGGCCTCTTTGGCGTTCAATGGGCCCTGAAGCGTTTACGCAGCGATTTCAGCACGTTTCACGCCTACGTTTTTGTACCGCACGTCCGTATGAAGATTCTTATAGTGCGTGAAGTGTCAACCGGTGCGTTAATTATTCGGATAAACATAATTAGCCTCGTCAACCGTGTGATTTGGACAAATCGTTCTGCGGGTTGGGTTATTATTAGAACTGTTTGCGTTTTGTTTTTTTTTGTCTATTTTTCATATTATAATAATGAAACTGACAGAACGTAAATTTGTTTGTCTGTTCAATGTATACAATATAAACATTTTTACAATGATAAGATAAGCAAAAACATTTCTGTACTATAATATGTCTTCATGTTAATACTATTATGCAAATATGTTTATAAATTTCTTGGCTGCAGCGGATTCTAAATTAAATTCCAATCTTCTTTAGAATATATTCAGTAACATGGGTCGAATTGCGAACCTAGAGTAATCTTGTGCTGCTGGGTCGATGTAAGAAAATATTTTCATGATTATAATTTTAACCGAGAGCTTTTGAAAAATTTTATGGCAAATTAATCATGGTCCGCTCAATATTACCTTTGCCTAAACTCCGTCGTGGCCTAGATGTAAGTGCTTTGCAACATGTAGGTTCGAATCTTGCAGGAATATTACTTTGTGTAATGGATGTATTTTAGTTCGTTGGGGCGATGTTCTGTCTGAAAAATAAGATTATCCACGTATTAACTATTCTTAGCCCATGTTCGGCAGTTGTTCACAATATGTAGTTGTAAAATATTTCAACATATTAATCCAACAATATAAGTTAACCCTTTCTATTGTAAAAGATAGATGCGAAACGCTTTACGTATAAACTTTTATCCAGGCTGTAATGGGTAAGTTAAAACCGAACCAATGGTAACTTGGAAAATAAAATCAAAAGAAAAAGGTTATAAACTTTTACATTCTTTCTCTTAATTTATACGAGAGGTTACAGTATGTCTCAGCATTACACATACCACCAGGCAACGATAATAACACTCCACTCTGTTTATGTACGACACTAGAGTTTCGGAAAAAGTTTATAAAAGAATTTTTGACATTGTCAACACCAGCCCTTATTCGTGCCATCCTCGTCAAGTTCAATTCATTGTAAATAATTGGTACAAATACAACAACTTCTTTCTAAATAAAAATATTAAGCTATTAAATTAATCCCTTGCAATGTAATCCTTTTTTTTCAAATCTATTTCTTTTTCAATCATCCTTATTTTAGGGTTTCTTTTACCTTTTGGGTAATTCGCTTTAAAATTGATAAGGGCTCGAAGTTTAAAAGCATATTAGAAACTGGTAAAAATAAAATTCAACAGATTTTTTTCGGACATTCTTAAAAATAAATTTGACTACTTCGATGCCAAGTATTTAAATGAAAATCAGCATACTGTAAGTCAGATTTTGTTATTTAATTCCTCTTTAATATTGCTTAATTTTAGCTATTGTACCAAAAGTAATTACTCTGCTGATTTTGATACGTTTACTTAAATGATGTAGTCGGAACAAATTTACCAGACTCCGATCAACATCTGAAAATAAACAGGCCAATAATAAATTGAAGGGTTTTGCAAGCTGAACGTTCAGCGGAGCGTTTATCGATTTTTAATTAAAACGTTTCAAGACGCGATCAAGGCCTTCGTACTGATTTGACGTTTTCTTTTTCACTAAACGTTGCATAATTAACTATTAACTTTTGTCACCAATGTAAACAGCGAGGCAGTTATGCGGAATAAATAGTAACTAGCGTATTGCTTTATTTTTTAGTTTATTACTGAATTTACTTACTTATTTTTTTTGTTTGTCCACTTTAAAGTAATAGTCTTTAAACAATAAAATTAAATCTTTAGTCTGAAAAAACATGTACTTTTGGTGAAAGGTAAACTTTTGTGAGTTCTTTTATGTCACACCATTATCACATATAACTATAGTAACAATTTTTTTAAAACAGCATACATTTGATATCTAATGAAGGTATTAAACATAAATGTAGTATTTATTTGAAAAAATTACCATGTTTTTAATGCGTCTAGGTATTTTATTTTCGGTCAGTCCTATTATAGTTTGTAAAAAAGGCAGTAGGTGCTGGTTTATCTATATAGTAAAAGTAGCTTTGTAAGATTTCTATGGCCTTCGAGTTGACAGAAAAAAGTTATGCGGGTGATATTTTTATTTATTATTATTTATGACTTTAATAAGTCGCAAAAACCAACCGTAGTTTGTTTTTTATTAATATGGACTTGATGGCCAATACAGAATTTAGCCATGTAGGATGATGTCTAAATAAAACCGGTCTTTGCCTTTTTTTTAGTTCTGGTACCATAATCTAACTAACTGACTTATATAACTTTACGTGCGGCTTATTAGGACGGCTTTTACAAAAGTGTGCAGTATCGGTTTTTATACTTTTAAAAACATTATTTTAATAAGTAGTCGAATGTAAGTTTGTATTACAGTAATAGTAGTTGTGACCGTAAAAATGTAAATGTTTGATGGTAATGTCATTGCTGTCATACATATTTATTTTTTAATATAGCTGATCGGCAATTATTTTTATAATCTGTAAATATATATTTTATTTATTTCGAATAATGTTTGACTTTTTTTATATTCAACAACGAGTCGTATGAATTCATAAGTATTTCCCCGTCTTTTGAGTAACTGTGTTGAAAGGGTTAAGTTCCTAACAAATAAAATAAGTATATATAACATATAGTAAATAGCAAAAGTACGTTCGTACGTACCAATAAAACTATATATACAAATAAATTAAATTAGTGTGTTAAATTAGTAATGTTATTAAAATAACCATTTTTAAACCATTTACTCAATATATATAACCAGTACACATAAAAAACTTTGCGTGCCTGTCTGACTGTTCTACAAATAATTACGGTTTTTTTTATAACCACGCAGACAAAGTCGCGGACATTAGTCAGTACAGTAAAATGATTGAATAAATTTATTTAACCCGTAATAGATTTTATGCTATCGTTAGTACAACATAATGAACTAGTTTAGTACTTCTGTTATTGTAAGTCAGATTCGAAGGATGAGACAGTATGCATAAAAAATGATTAAATACTATTTTGTTTTAGCACCCCTTAAGACAGTTTACAATTAGCTTTTTATACCTTAACAGGTATCACTATACCTATATATTAATATCAAAAACATTGCTCAAATTGAATAATGTGACAATTTTATTTATGCAGAAAAATCTAGGTAGATTAGGCTAAAATGGCACTGTACTAAATTGCAAACGACATTGAATGTTGCTAATTAAAACAAGCCTAATTAAAATATTTTCCAATTTATTTGGAGAAATTATGTCAAGAATACTACAATTTTATAGTGGCTTATGCAAATGGAATTAATAAATTAGTTACGAATTCTAATTACTGTTCCAAATAGCAATTAGCATTGGAAACAGGCGCAATTAACAATTTTTCCGTCTATATAAAATGATTACATATTTTTGTTCTGATATTATTGTATTGTTTTTATATATTTATAAAATTATTAATTTTTTTTCCAAAAAAGGGAAAGTCATACAAAAGCTCTGTTTCAAATAAAACTACGTCAAAATCCTTTGACCGCTCAATCATTTTAATATAATACAGAAATATTACCGGCCGAAATATTTCGTGAAACATTCAAAATCATATCGTATACTAGCACAGTGCTACAATGC
Organism: Lamproptera curius; assembly: GCA_029286875.1. Classification (NCBI taxonomy): domain Eukaryota; kingdom Metazoa; phylum Arthropoda; class Insecta; order Lepidoptera; family Papilionidae; genus Lamproptera; species Lamproptera curius. The sequence continues at coordinate 3,069,902 of JAGSMT010000036.1, read as the reverse complement.
AATTAACACACACAGACGGCGATTTAATGTCTTATGTGTGCACACAAACTCCGCCCCGAACAAAATTTGCCCAATGAACGAACGCGGTAGGCATAGATCGTGGTGGCAGCACGCCTCGTGTTTTTCATGGAGCACCGACTCAGGCGCGACTCACACATTGTTGATGTAAACGCTTCCACGAAGATACCGGATCAACGTGTTGTCCCCTTCCCACACCGGCCCCCATACAACCAGAGGAAACCCAACACGCTATAGATCCTATAACTGCAAACCGAAAGTCACCCTTCAAAGGGATCTACTCCACTTATAACTTAAAGGACACCTAGATAGAAAAGATATTCATAATATTATTGGGATTTTGATGATATTGGCACCGAAACGGCATCAGTAGATGATAGCGATCGGGAAATAGAAAGAGACGGCCAATCTGGTGGAGCGGCGAAGGCTGCGGAGGCGGCCGGTTTGACCATTTTTTGTTGCACCGTTGATTGTGAAAGATTACACTTGAGAGTCGAAATACATCTTTACATCACACGTCAGTGGGCACTCGGCTGTCTTCAAAGTAACACGGATTAGATACACGCCGTTTGCATCTTGGTAAACATGCCTGCGCTCGAGCTGTGATTGTGATAGACTGATATTGTGATTTGGGACTATTTCCTGTGGTGATTAGGTTTGCGAGCTCACGCTTGTTGCTTCCAGTTTATAAAACTTCGCGTCGATGGCTGTTTCCACTTTGAACATGACGCCGTATTTCACAGGATATTCTTTCCAAGGTAAGACTTAAATAATTTAGTTTCAATCAAAATGGGAACTCAGCTTGGCTTTTGACAACATCATCCGTGAGGAGACTGATACGCTTTTATCAAGACGAAAACTTATTTTAGAATTTTAGAGATGTAACATTGAATATTTGTCTAAACTTAAGATTGTAGGATTATACGCATGTCTTCTAAAATTTCCTATGAAATCATTTTAGTTCTCAAATGCATCTTAGAATACAAGTAAAAATATTTTAAATAATGTTTTCACGTTCCAAGCGCAAGCGTAAAAGTTATAAATTAATAAGCAATAAAGTCTTATATAAGCCTCGACGGTGATTATTGATAATAAGCAGATGATAAGTCATTAGCGAGGAATTAGATAACTATCTATAACGATATAGTAAAACTTAACAATATCTCCATAATGCTAAAAGGCACGAAACCGGTCGTAAAGCTATAAAATCACGTGGAAATTATAAAGTTAAAAGTGAATTTTATTGCTACTAATATAACAATAATTCATCCTCACGCGCTGGAACTGGGGACTCGTTGATAACAAAAAGGAACAATATTTTTAAAATGTTTCCGTTAATAAGGGGACCTTGCTCTCGGTATTTCGAATGGTCAAGGACTATGTCTTAGAAAGCGGTCTATAACCATTCAATGGACAATTTCTGTCACGACAAATGTATTGTTTTGGACATCATATTATTTAAATGATTGTAATCTTGAATTTAGCTAAAGTACTCTAAAATTTAAGTAATATGAACGTAAACTGTGTTAAAATATATTTTTGTAAGAATTGCAAGAGCCGTTAAGGCTTTTTGTAACTTACAAAGAGCTTATAAATATTTAACATAGAAGAATTTAAACTGGGTGTAGTAAATATTGATTGTTGGTCTTTATTTTAATTCTGAATTTTCATATTTAAGTTTTTACCTATTCATTATTGTATATTTCAATAATTTGTTAAATATTTACTTCCGCTAGTTGTATTCGAAACAAAATTAAGCCACCAAAGTAAGTTATGACCGTCCATAAAATTCTCGGGTGTCGTAAAGATATAAATAACTGTTTCCTAAGAGACAAACTTAGGGAAGAGCCATTTTTGTTAAGAATTGTTTTCAACAAATAAATCTTTAATTTTTTTAGTATTGATGGAAGAAGTTCTTCTTAAATTACATTTATAAATAGCTTTTACATATCAACTAATACCTATCAAAATTTATGTATAATAGAAAAAATCACACTTTTTTTTGCTTTAACTCCTATATAACTATGTGGCCAACTTTATGATTAATGTAAAGTTTTCATATATTTATAGTCAGTTAGCTTATTTATCAAAGTTTTGCGTAAAAGGACCAAGCCCCTTCGACGCCGCACCAAATGCCCTCGCACTCACGTTTCAAAACATAAATCATTACCATACGAAAACATTTCGTGGGTATTGTTAAAAATGTCACCACGACTTATGACCTGTTTCGCCTAAACTAAATTAAATAGAAAGAGATGGGTAGAGAAGGAACGCGCTAAAGTGTCTCGTATGAAATAGGCGCGGAACATCAAAGCATGCCGACGACAATCGCATACGCATTCATTTTTTTTCATTGGAATTCAAACTCGACTTGCGTCGGAACTTGGCATATGAAAAGGTCGATTTTGTTTTTAGGAAGGAAATGCAGCTGAACGGATTATAAAATCAATTTTTAGAGATATACGCGTTCGATTAACATAAGGCATTGATTAGCTAAATATTATTATAAATCTAGTTAAACGCCAGAAAAAATTGCTATTTACTTTGTTATTTTTAACTTTCAGTTACTTTTTATAACTATTTTTTAAAAAAGCGAAATAGTCGGAAATGTTTATACACTTCGAAGTGTAATAAGGGTAAAAATGAATTTAAATTTTTGGCCTTACATTAATTACAAACAGTCGTATACGTTCAACGATTAATAGTAAAAAATTATAAATTTTTCAGTTCAATATTTTTAAAATGTATATATTTTATAAATTTTTATTAAAATAATGTTTTTGTAATCAGTTCCATGAAGCAATTTGATTATTTTTAAATTTATTACCTAATGTTTTGTGCATGCGCAAAGTTTTAAAATTTACTTTTCCAGGGCTATTACAACCTTTATGTTCTTAACTCGTCTCCGAATGAAATATTTTTTTAAACATAAATCGGGCTTAATGTCATAAGCCGCTCAGACGTCTCTCGATTGCCAGAAACATTTGTATAAAACGAAAAGCTGAAGAGAGATTATTCATAAACGGACTGCTCTCCGTGATTTGTTCAAGTCATAATTCCATTGTTTTAATTTTTTACAAACCACGATACAATTCTTTCAAATGTCATCAAACAGAAATAGCATATAACAATAACAAAAATATGTATTTGAATTTGAACCGATATCAAGTATCATTTAAGTCAGCAGAATAAATAAAAAAGCAATTAAAGTTAAGTTTGAAGTTCTTGTAACTAGCATTCTACTATACAAATGAAATGGTCAACTCCTTAAAGCGTCTAAATTCTTTGTCTTTAATTGGTTTGGCCAGCTTTCTTTTTTAAACGCCCGTCCGTTCATCAGTGTTGTTACATAACTTACACTATATTCCTATAGTGTAAACATATTTCGCGTCATAAATACGACGAAATAGAAATAATTAAATAAGGCGACAGCCACTCGTTAGTCGAGTCACGTGGGAGTACTCCAAGGGTCCGTTCTGGGCCCGCCTCGGGCTAGGTGATGGCGATGAGTCGCGATACGAATCGCCCGCGCCTTGTAATTTCCACGCGGGATCGTAACGTTTCACCGGGACCGCAAATTTCTTGCTCAAGTCGAACGGCTGTGCGAATTTCACGATTAAGGTATTAACAGTTTTTTAATATTGTTTTGCTATTACCGTTACTTTTTCTAAAGTGTCTTTAGTTAGACACTAAAGATTTAGACAAGCCCGGGATTAAAATTACTAATATGTTGTGATCACACCGCAGGCTTTCATGCCGGCTCTTTTATGGACATATCTGAGTTTGTTAATCGGTGGTAAATTTTTGACGTTTATAAATGCTCAATAAAGCTTTGACTTAAGAATAATTTTTCACTTTGCCTTTGATGCGTAAGTTCCGTTTTTATATGTTAGAAAAAAAAACCGTTTAACTTTAAATAAGTGAATTTACATCTTTTTTTGTATAACCGAATTAAACGATACCTTTGTCAATTTATTTATAAAGAAAGAATTAGAAAAATATCTATTTATCCTTACAAATTATCGCATTTATAACATAACCAAGAAGTATTAGAAACAATAAAATCGTTGAATGTTTCCATAAACGCGAATCGGTATTATCGAGTTTCAATTTACTTTCGACCGCATCGGCGAGAGAACACCAACGGTCGAGCTCCAACAATGCGAAACTGTTCTATTGTTCTCGCTCTAGGTGAGTGGAGTTGCGATTCCGCGTTAGCTAAAACACTTTGCAGCGCCCGTAGTGCACACAAAAAGGGTCGGCGTGTTATAAAATATCATATTTGTGACCTCCGCCGGGTTCAGTACCATAATCAAGGTTTAGTCGTACGACGGGTGGACAGGCGATGCACCGCGCACGCACACACACGCCGCGCGCACATCAAAGGCACCGACAGGCTCTTTTAGCCGCATAATATGACGCCCTCCCCGCCTCCCTCGTGCCGCGATCGGCCGAACCTCCAGGGCGCTTACTCGCCATTATTTATGCAGATCTATTAATAAACAAATTGATATAACGGACGTTAAATATATTTCTGTTTCAATTTTGCATAATGAGCGAGGCTTTGTCAGATTATAGTGCACTCTCTACGTGCGCAAGAGTAGGTAATTGTCGCTGCTTCGTAGTTGGGCTATACTGATTTATGTCACCATGATTAATGACTATGTGGCTAAGATTAAAACTGAATAAGTGGTAATTTCCTGCAAAATAAATTTTTTTAGAGCTAAAGTTGATGAACTTACACTTATTTGAGCCTTATTTAATGTGTTTATTGCAATAAAAATAATAAAGGAATAAAACGAAATGTATTTTATTACTGACTAATAACAACGTAAAGGGGAATTACCAAAAGTAGTTTCAAACATCACCATTATGGTATTCTAATATCATAAAGGCGGGGCGGCAAACGTTACCGTCAAAGAACATTTCAAAAGAGAAATACAGAAAAGTATCCGTCGAATTAGTACATAACGCGTTATGAATACGAAATGAGGTCAAACATGGCATTCTCAAACACACCATTATAACGAAATAAAATATTCAGTTCCATTCAATACCTACGTAGACGTGCCGTAAGGCGTTCCTGCGTTTGAACAGTTGGCATTTAGTTCAATGGTGGGAGAGTTTCATGTACCTACCTATTAATATTTTTTAACATATATTAAAGGCCTTTCTTAAATTTTCCTTTTTTTCTTTTGAGCCTAAACACTCCTATTTTGTGTCGTTTTTGTTCAAAACAAATGCATAGTTTTCAATAGTCTCTTTCCATCTTTCCATTATTAAGTATTGTTTAACGTTTTATTTTTATTATTAGAAAGTCAGGGAAAATTACCACAGTGAAAAATAAATTTTAGTTTACAATGTAATTGAAATTTATAGGACAAATGCAAAAATGTAAGCTCTCACCGTAACTGTAGCAGGTTTTGAAACTGTTACACCGTAATGAAACTTTGTACAGTAAGCTCGGGCTTACTGAACTAGCTGGCTATTGTTCTTTATACCTCGTGGCCTATATGTTACAAGGGGACAAGTGATTTCTGAGCTAAACCTACAGAGCCTTATTCCACGATTTCGCAACCTTAATACAAGCACAAGACAATTTTAAATACGAAAGATTTCAGTTCAACGACGTGTTTTAAGTAGATTTCATAAGAGATATTACTAAACTTAAGTTGTAGTCGAAATGCGCCACGGGCCACACAGAATAGTTTGGACGCTTGAAGAAGGTTTAATGGAATGACACAGCCTTTGTAAGTGCCGCCCAATTCTAATGCCCATTCAAATGGCATTTCATCTCTTTGTTGCTTGATTTTCGACAGCAATAGGTTATTTTATTAGTGTATAAATGAATTCTAACAGGTTACGAGTGTTAACCTCGTATGGATAATGAATTTAGATGCTCGTCTGTCATATTAAATCACGAGAGAATACGACCCATTTTGAAATATAGCATTATGTGCATTCGATATTTTTATTATAATAATATTAGCGCTATGTTTTAATATCAAATGCTATCGGTTTTGATTAAAAATACCATGTTGTTTTCATAAGTAATCTTGATAACCTTACCCAGGCGATGTATTGGATAAAGAAAATAATGTTCATTCGGATTGCATATTTCAATATCCTTGAAGTACATAGTATATTAAATTGAACCACAGACTGCATAAACGTGCCTCACAATTTCTTTACGTCAAATTATAATTGAAAGATTTCTCGACTGCACATTAGTCATGTAATTATGAGTCGGTGTACGATAGTGTCTTTATAATTAACGGACGGCTCGAACTATGACCAGGGTTGAAGGAATTACTGCTAATACTTACAGTTATCGTGGTTATAAACTGCTGTGGAAGAAAGCGGTATGATGTATGACGTAAAAGCTCATATAAATTTAACTATAGGCACATTAATGTCGCTACGTGAAATTGATTTGCAAGCAGAAACATATTATTGTTGCGAAAACTAGGTTTACGATTTATTTACTCAATACGGTAACGATTTTAGAAACATTAAAAACTATCACTGTAACGTTGTTGTTGCAAGTGCCTGTGAAAAATTAATTATCGTCGAAATCACATTTTTATTGTTCTTTCATTCGTTATATACAACATTGATCGGATGCATCATAAAAACCAAACGCGTCAAAAATTTTAACACTAATCTTGCATTTATGTGCGTTAAGTATGAAAACTTTTGTTGGAAATATTGACGATTTTCTGAAATATTTAATAACAAAGGATGTATAACCTCTAGTTAAATACTGTACGTAGTATTTAGTTTATTAGGCTGATGTAGAAATCGAAACGGGAGACTATTAAGAGTTTAAGATTAACAAGTTTATTGGTCCAAATCCGTTTGGCGTAACGGCCATAGGTTCGGGAAAATCAATATGCTATCCACAATACAACTGATAACTGGAAAGAGTGCAGCGCTTGATGGAAATGTGATTGCTAATTAAAGTTGACACAGAAAAAGCGCACATTGAATACGAAATCTTCATTTATTCGGTCACGGTTTACCTGTTGCGTTTACCATTAAATGATTGACTCTGTTTCAATTTCGTCTAACACGAATGCGGCGGTTGAACGAATCGGAACACGATTATGTTATTGTGAGAAAATTTCCAACGTTCTACGGTATCGGTGTCTTTATCATTCGCCTAGTGTTCGATAATGTTTCGGAGCAACAAGACTTGCGACTGCCATGAATAAAGCACGTGAGTATAGTACATTTGGTGTACGCAATAATGTATTTTGTTCTGAATGGGGACCCAACTGGATATAGATTTCAACCACCCTGGTGGTCTTTTGTGCGAACGTACTGATGCATGCTCCATAAGGCTTCCGTACGATTAGCTTTGCCGATATTATTTGAGTTTGTTGTTAACTTTGCCTCCTTTTGCGTTAATAGCGTTACAATGTTTGCGAATTCTATTACGCATTGTACACATTATACCTTTTTTTTGGTCTGGCTTTCATCGATTGTCCCGTTGAATGATCTTGTTCGTAAGGCAAAAAAAAGAATGCACACTTTTGCGTTAATGTAACATACGATTTTGCTATAAATGTAGGTCAAAATTTTTAATTGGCGTTGAATGCAATCAATAATTTTCAAGTGTCAAAAAAGGAATAAGGTACATGAAATGAAGTGATACATTATTACAAAGCCACCCACATTTGTATAGCGAAGTTATTATGGACACGTTATGCGTCATAAATATTTCGGGTACATAAAATTAACACTCAAAAACATGGGCTTTCGAGGCACCGCAACGTCTACGGGAACTCACAAAAAATATGGGGATCACGAGAGTCCAGCAAAACCATTTACACGGGTTTAGATGCCTTAATCCTGGGGATTAAGATTCAAATTTGAGGAGCTTCGAAAACATCTATATTTTCAAGATGACATTCTTATGCAGCTAATGTACTCCATATATTGTTACAGTTAAGGTTTATATTTTATTGGCATACCCCAAGGATGACTTTTGTGCCGAAGGACACACTTGTTGACATGTTGTTTAATTGATCGGCAGTTCACGGCAGGGGTCCAGGGGCTTACTTGTAGCGGCATCTTTGAGGAATTATTCGATTCTGATACACTGCGAATACCGATATTAGTGTAAAATGCCACCGAAATTTTATTAAAAAAAAATCTTGCCGCTTGGATAGTAATAGTGTTTAAATCAATGCTTCTAGCTAATTATGAATAGTCTAGTACGTGTAGCTTGTGCTTTGTCAAGTGTTTAATAAGGTTATTATCTTAGACGAATGGAAGTTGGAGCGGACGTAAGGAGACGTTGCAAAAATTGACAATCGGCGGCTCCTTTGATGATAGGTGGTCCTGAGGCATCGCCGTGATGCGTTTATAATAGCCACACTTTACGCACAAGTATAAAAATATAATGCCATATTGTATTTCGTCCTTAGAGAGGTTTTATTTGATTCAGAAAATTTTATCAGTATATATTTAGCAGATAGTTTAAAAAGAATTGTTACATTTTTACGATAGTTATTTTCATTATTGTCTTATAAAATTGGGTTTTTTATATTTGTTCTAGGTATTATTTTGGTACATCATTTAGATATCATTTATAGGTATATTAGGTATATTATTTTATTAAGTATCGTTACTTTTTACGTAAAACCTATTATAATCTTTTCATGTCTTTAAAATGTCCATTAGATGATTTTTATAATGCCTAGGTATGACTTTTATAAAATGTAAAGTACCTTTTCACACACAGAAATAGTAAATTTACGCACAAAAACATTTATAATGTATATAGATAATTAAATCGGATATTTATCGATGGATGCAATCAATGAATTGTTACATTACGTCGATCTGTGGAAACCCAGAAAAAAGTCGACTGTTATCGTTTCTACTCGACTGTGTTTATGTGGAAAGAAATGGGATACTCGTGCTTGAGAAGGCTCGCAATGGATCGTGAAATGATTTGAGGCCTACGGCAGACGTCTATACGTCCAGACGTCTTCTGCATGAATTCCATTGTGACGTTTGATGTATTGTTGCTATTAATATTACACACGCTACTCGGCTTCAGTTCAGTGTTACATTATTCTTTCATTGTGTATCGTTCTGTTTGACTTAATGCCGCAAAAGTGGGCACTTCTGTGATGTTTTCATTAGTGGTACCCTGGTAGTCATATGTTATTGTTCAATTAGGTTTTTAGTGGATGTAAAAGAGGTGAAATAGGTACGAAAACGAAAAGCTTAAAGTATAATAAAATCGTCTAACAAAATAATGCATTAAGAATTCAGAAATCTTACCTAATCATAATCAGAGAAATCTAGAAATATACAAAAAATTACAATAAGAAAAGAACTGCTATTACCATAAACATTTGCATTTTTATAAAACCATGATGTTTTCCTTTAAATTTACTTAAATAAAACCTATAAAAGCCATTCATTGAAACATTTATATGATTGTAAGAGAGAGAGAACAGTTTTAAGCATTTTAGCAGTTGCCTGAGAAAACTACCTTTTGTTCTAGGACAAGGCCGGATGAATCAATTAGGTGGGGTGTTCATTAATGGACGACCTCTGCCGAACCATATTCGCTTGAAGATAGTCGAGATGGCAGCAGCTGGTGTCAGACCCTGCGTCATATCAAGACAACTTCGAGTATCACATGGATGCGTGTCTAAGATACTCAACAGATATCAGGTAATAACATTAACATAATGAGACCTATATATAAGTAGCAATTTAAAAAGGATAATATTATAATAATGCAATTTTTCCACACAGGAAACCGGGTCCATTCGGCCGGGTGTGATCGGAGGATCAAAACCACGTGTAGCCACACCAGAGGTAGAGAACAGGATCGAGGAACTGAAGAGGCAAAACCCAGGTATATTCTCCTGGGAGATTAGAGATAAACTAATAAAGGAAGGCATCTGTGATAAAAATACCGCGCCATCGGTCAGTTCCATTTCGAGACTTATAAGAGGAGGCAAAAGAGACGAATCAGATCCTAGAAGAAATCATAGCATTGACGGTATTCTAGGTAAGTTATACTTACCTCAGATCTTTCATATTTTCGCTTCGTATAAATATATTTGAACCGATAAGCAATCGTTTTTATCTTTATGCTCTCCTCTATTATTATGTCTCTCGAGTAGAACTAGTTTATTGGTGTTTATTGAAACTAAATTTTAAAACAGTGTAAATATATTTTACACTGCACATTAAACGCACGCGTTCAAAGAATTCCAACTAAGAATAAGTCGATGCGTTAATTTTCCATGTCATCGTATAGGTTGCTGTTGATTCGAGAACATAATCACTCAATTTATTCGGAAGTGCACTATTATTATAAACGTATCCTTGTAATAAGATAACCGGAAACGTTTACGAGCACCGCAAAATGGCGTATAAAGTTAATAATCCACGTAGAAGTGAGCCGGCGCAGAGCGCACGCCACGGCAGCGGCCCTCGTGTCGGCATCGAAAATTGTAGGTTATAAAAATGAAATTAGTACCCAAAGCTGTTATTATCCCATCGCATTTGGCCGCGGGGCTTGCATTACGACAATCTGTCCGTACTGCACGTCTTGTGCCGTATAGCTATCCAATATAAAATGGCGCTCCTAATATCCCGGTTCAACGAAGGAGTGCGGTTTCACCGGAGAGATTTTGCGCCGCGATAAGATTATGCATATTAAGTTGTGCGCGGCTAAAGTTATGTCTACACTGCAAAAAGCGGTCCCTTTATTCGCCCTTATGCATTTTAACATTACTTGGCCACGGTTTTCAAGTTTCGCTCAAAGCTAAAAGTTGAAAACTATTAAAATTCTGTTTGGATTTATGTCTTAAAATATTTTGAAACACCTTGATTTAACTTTCACCTCTTTTAATCAAGTAAATCAATCTCAATGCAATCTCCTCCAATGTAACATTAATTTTAATCAACTGCGCGTGGGGCCCAGTAGTACCTAAAAATAGTTAGTACCTCCTTCTTCTTTTTACAAAAAGAGTAGAGATCAATATAATGCTGTTTTGTTTCGTTATACTTGTAGTCTTGAGGTTAATTTAAATATTTTATACGAACTGACCAATAAAACTGCACTACGTTTTATTTCTACATGTTTTTACGTAAAATAGGCTAACAAATAGTGTTACTTTTTTATCTAACGTATTTTTTTATTAAGAGCTTTTAGTGAAACAGATACTTTGACGTTAGTCTATTGATAAACATTATTTTCCTCCGCTTCTTAATTAATTTATTTTCTCTTTTGTCACTATTAGGTCCATCATCATGTGAAGACTCGGATACGGAGTCAGAGCCGGGTATCACCTTGAAGCGTAAGCAGCGTAGATCAAGGACCACATTCTCCGGAGACCAGCTGGAGGCGCTGGAGAGGGCGTTCACGAGAACACAATATCCTGATGTTTATACAAGAGAAGAGTTGGCGCAGAAAACCAAACTTACCGAAGCGCGCGTTCAGGTTAGTCGAAAAAAATACACCCCCTTTCCTATGAACAACATTTGTAGGCCGCATAACAATAGTTTTAATGGTCAGTAATAAATTACGGTCCAAAGCAATCAACCAAAAGATACACACTTCCGTTCCCAAAAATATCGTAACCGTAACCAAAAAATAGAGTAATTACCATTATAATTAATTATTATAACACATAGTCCTTCCACAATGTGGCTCTCGCTACTGTTGCTTTAACACTTTTCGTTGATTAATAACCCCTTACGATGTGAGCTTAATAAGAATAGTAATATACTGCCTAATTACCTGTAACGATATTTTAATAAACATGTATTGTTTTAGAGTTTTTTTTTATAATTTTAGGGTAGCCCTCTTAGATGACATTGTTCAATGTTTTAATGAAGAAAAATAAACGTGGATTTATTCCTCAGGTATGGTTTTCAAACCGAAGAGCACGTCTACGAAAACAACTGAACTCACAGCAACTCAGTGCCTTCAACACTATGTCCTTGCAATCGGCCTTCCCATCCGTCCATCAGCAGTACGAACCACCATCGACGTTCAACGCACAGTGCGCCTCTTGGCAGCAATCCTATTCCTCTGCTCTAGGATCAAGTTCAGTTCTTAATTCCGCATTAGCACCATCGCTTCACCAGTCTTCACTGACACCATCAGTATGTCAATCAGCTCTCGCCGCCTCTTCACTCCATCCGCCAACTTCTACTTCATTCTCTGCAGGAAATTTGACTCCTCTAACCCATTCATCTGAACTTCCTACGCCACTTCAACCAGCCTCGGATGCCACCCCTCCCAGTACTAGCCCCATTGCAAGCAGCCCCTCGAATCAAAGCAGTGGGATAACTTACCAGCATACTCCTTATGCCAATCCTAGTGAACCCATTCCCCATCCTTATGGATATGCAGATTACTCGAAGCAAGATCACGCAATGTCAGCTCACAACCACTGGACTTCGAGACAGCTCGGCGGGCATCCACAAAACAAATTACCCGAAGTCGGTGGTTGGCCAGAAAATTATAGGTAAGTTCACATTACAAGTTCATATTACACGGTACCGTGTAAACGAAAACGATTGAAAGCGAAACAGGCTATAATATCTCAATAATTCTTAGTAAGAGATCATGAATAATTGATGTTTAGATTTGGATTTTACCAGACCAATGTCAAAATACAATGGCTTGATTCTCACCGACCGTTTAAATTATAATATATATGTTCGGTGCAAGGAACGATATTCCCATTTCGAATGATTAATGATAGCCACTAATTCATATTAGAGGTACTGCGTGTTAGTCAGAGCGGGGGTCGCTCGTTTATCGGCTAACGTCCGGTGGCTACGGGCAGGCGTCGGTTCGATCGCGAATCGGGCCGCGTTCCTTTTGTTTCTTTTCACGTTACTTTATCATTAGCCGACCCGGCCGCTAATCAATTAAGAGTATAAGAAGTCGGCCATTATACACCGCGCGGGCGGTTATTACAGTCCGCTCTTCGTAATACACGGTGCGATCGTGAACGGAATAGGGCTGCGAAATTTATAGAGGTTTTTGATTGATTGTTAATCAACTCGCTTCAGTGCCGGAGTGAATTTTAAAAGGTCGTTATACGTACTTGGAGTGTGTAGTGTCGAAATTGTTTTACTGAGTAATGCTCTCGGTGAATTTGTCGCGGGCAACGTGACAAGTTCATTGTTGCTTTGTATTCTAAATAGCGGCGACATTTATCTGTGCTATCGAGACAAAGCGAGAGTATCCACCTTAAATTGGACCACACACAATATATCGCACCGCACAATGACTGACATTCTTGACATATTGTTAGGCCACGTTTATATGGCGTTCGAGATTATGCAGTTCCTTATGTGCTTATGTAACTACATTTAAAGAACTCGCCATTCCCTCGCCTATTGTTGTTGGCTCATATTTGTACTCGTAAAAGTCATATAGAAATATTATAACACTAGGCCGCGCTAAGAATATTTTATTCAAAGTTAAATCTTAACGACATAATAAGATTTTAATTATTAATCAAAATACTAAAAACTATAAAATTTTATAAAGGTCTAACCCTGAATATATGTCTTATTTTTCCATAGTCGTCAAATTTTTAACAGGTCCATTTTAATACCTATGAAAGGTACATACAAATTATTTAAACATCCGTATGATTGCTTAATTTAATCTAAATCACTTCACTCGCTACAATATTTTATAACATTTTTATTGTTCTAACAAACTACCAGATTGATCACAAACGTCTTGTTTACTTACCGTGCAATCTTTAAAAAAACAATTACCACAAACCAGTCGAACAATAAAACTCGACAGCTTGTAATTTACCATCCATTACCGATGGCGAAACTGTTCGCTGACGTGATGAACCGAACGGAGCGAACGGCTTTCCACTGGCAATCCGCAGTTGCTGTCGTATTGTCTTCATATCGGAATTGCATACAATGTTTAGATCGTGTACACTACGGGCAACAATACTGGCATTGCGGAAAACAGATAAACACACGTTGCCCGTAGCGAGTGCCGGCGCAATTAATGGGAGGCCGAACGTGACATTAGTGCAGTGAACCCGGGCATTAAACTAACGCGAGTCCGGTATTAAAACTTATCTGCAGTCATTTGCATTCGACTTCCTAAACTGCGGTCGGGTTACGTGCCTTTATTGGTATTATACTTATACGTAGATCGTTGCGATCTTTCGTTATTGTGCAAGTCGATTTTTGATCAATGGAAGCGGTTAGTTCTTCTTTAGACGTAATAATAATAATCGTTTATTTTTCAATAACAAACATTAGCAAATAGATTATAGTGGGTGGGTACCTAAACTAGGACGTATCCTGTATGTTAAATAATCAACTCTCCACCCCGTAAGAACTAATGCTTTCTAAATTGGTAATGCTTAATAATTTGTTGGTTATGCTAGGTCCAAAACTTTTGCGCATAAACAGTTTTTACATGCAATAAAATAACATAAGTCGCAGTAGGAATGCTACTTACTTAAGTTAGTGCAATTTGTGCAGATAAAAAAATATGTTAAAAGCCACCATTTCTGTCAAATCGAGATAGCAATATTATGCTGTTACGTAATTTAAATTATAGCATTCACACAAAAGCTCATAGTTTATTTTAATTATAGTAAAATGTCGATTCAAAATTATGTGCTCTTGCATTTAATAAACCGCCTACGCATAGTATACAAGCAAAATCGGTTTTAAAGTAAAACTTTGGAATATTGTACCTGAATTAATAATGCACAGTAAAAAAATAGTTTAACCTTCTTATAGATAATTATTTCTTCTTTCTTCTAATATAATATCTCGGCATATGAAATATATTTTAATTATGTTATAGTCGCAAAATTACAACATATTATTGTTCACGTTTAAGTCACGAAGTGCTTCTGTGAACGACGCCCACCGACCCTTCCATTGTATCATTCAGACTTTAACGAAATTACGTATTTCGGTGGTCCACATTCGAATAATAATTACAACGGTTCGGAGAGATACTAACATCTTTACTCTATGATTACGGAATTCTTTTTTAATGTACTTGTACAGCCGTGAGTGTTGTAGTGGTTTATATTTGAGATTTATTTTAATAAACCACCAAATAACATTGATAAGTATAAATACGTTTATATTTCTGTATTTTGATGAAGAAATTTAATTATTTGTAGTAATGATTGCGCTTGTATGTAGGAATATTCGTATGCATTCTTTTTTCAAGCTATTTTTATGAGTTTATACATCAAAAATGTAATTATTTGCGTAATTGTAGAGATAGAAATATGTCATAATTATTATAACGTTTTCAGGTTGAGTATTTAGGAAACATTTTACAATTATTTGTTGTTTTTATTGTTGTATAGTACAAAACGACAGATAAAAAACTATTTGGCAGCTACTTTGAGCTGTAGAGCGCCAGTGGTCAAAATAATTATTTCCACTATGCGCGTATAACAGTCGGCAATTATGAGATGGGCGCGTAATTACTGAACAATTTCGGCAATCCTAATATTCACGTCTTTACAGTTTTTGTACAGTTTGTCCCTAGCAAAATTTGAAGGCTGCATGTAACCTTCAGCCACTTTTTAGTATTTTTATTTTCAGACCAATCTCTTTAACAGATACTGCACGATTAAAAGATTAGGTTACGTTTGAAATCATCTTTCTGAATCATTACTATCGGATACAGTATATATAAACTAAATAAGTATTTTAACATTTTTCAGCGCTATATTAATAATACAAGCCTTTATAATGGGTATTTGTTGGTAAAATAATGAACCTTTTAGCATAAACATCTTTTCGTTTTTTGGTTTTAAAATACTACTTTGGTAAAAGTAATACCAAGTAACGATTTATATCCTTAGGAAGTCACTTTAAAGTTGTAAATTGTATTTTTTACTTATGATGTGTTTCTATTGTTGCAGTTCTTTCTTCGGCACAAATGCATCCCATTATGCATCACACGCGCACTCGCCGACCGAGGCGAAATCCGGATATCCGTATTTGGGTCAACTTGGCGGTATGGACATGGGAAGGGTTCACTAAGAGTATTGAAATATTATTATTAGTTAACAATGAAAGTATTTTAAAGTTACTAAAGCAAATTTTAGTTAGAGTCTATATAAATATTCGATGAAACATCAACCAGTACTAAGGCATTGTGTCCAGTGCCTTTTACTTCATAAATAATTGATTGTAAATATTTTTACCATATTTTTTTTAAATGTTCCCTAATGAAGTGTACAAATAATGGTTACTTGCGTTATATTTGTATGTAAAAATAATTTAGTGTTAACATTTATTCTACGAGCTTTATATAGATAACAAAATTAGTTGTAAAATAACATGTTCCTACGTTGAATTTGTTTTACCCTTTTTCCTATCGATTAATATATGGTATTTACATAGTTGTATTAAAGTTGATAACATTTTTTAAACTTTATTGTGTTTCTAGCAAGTTAAGTAAATTTTAGCTGTTTTCAAACGCATGTGTAAAATGTATTATTAAATGTCAATTAAATTTGCCTTATGTGAAGTTGTGATTCCATAATATAGTTCTATTTATTAATTGATAACTATAGCACGTACGTTTATAACTTTATGTAGTAAGCACATTTGGTGAGATCTGTTCAAAATAAAAGCATTGTAAAAATAACCTGTCTCTTTATTTGAAAATATTATCCCTCTAAGGACATCCATCAGGCCTCTTATTCTATTATAAGAATTGAATTATTTCTTTACCTTTTCCCGTACTTAGCTCAGAAATATGGCCTACTTTCACCTGTAAGCTGTACAACAATGGGATCACGTTTTCATAAATGGATTTTAATCCTTTTGAAGGACTTGTTCCATATGATATCTTTTACTGCTCTAACCTTACATGTGAGGTATATATTTCGTATTATATTACTATACGATAAAAATATTTATACAGTGACATTTAAGTGAACCGTCTTCACATATTTATTTTGTTTCCCAATCTCTGCTACAATTACTAAAACCACTACTGGAACACGCATACAAAAATATGAAGGAAGTGCTTAAACAAATTAAGTATGCACACCGAACTTTTTATGCAATAAACTATATTGTCAAATGAATCGAAATAACTGACTGACTGAATGAAACCCTTTCTTAAGAAATGGGCTTACTAACACTGTAACATTTAGGCCTTTAAACAAATAAACACTTGAGCGTATTATATACGTATAGAAATAAAGCTTTGAATGCTTATAGAAACTGATTAATAACTAGCATCTAGTTATTCTTGAGTTTTTTGTGACTTCCATTAGCATTATCACAAATCTAAATTATAAACTAAGCCATATGGGTGCAACAATTCTTTAACAATCGTCATAAATAAGGTTGTACTTAAAGTATTGCTTGCAAACCTAATAATGATACCCTTTAGATGACTGGAGGCTACTCGTGACTAAGTCGACCGATGACATAACTCTGGCGTCAGTCCTTTGTCATAGTGAATGAATAATAAGCATCAAGTAGGTTGCAATAAATTACCTATTATTGTGTAGAACAGTGTGCTTGTATGAATATAATTTGACGGTTAATGAATTAAGATTGCAATAAATTAATGATACAATAATAATCTTCAAGTAATTCTTTCTATAGACTAGTTGAACAAATATTCTTGATTAGCGATCTGTTTAAATATAATATATTACACCAACATTAAACATGTTAAGGGGTTTTTAAGAATCGAAAGTTTAAAGTTCTTACAACAAAAGTATAACATTGTTTTAATTGTAAATACGGATAATCTATATAATTGTCTGTTACTTACAAAGCAGTAAAGCTGGGATTAAATTATTTATAAAAATCTTGGAAATCATCTAATATATTCAAATATATTATATAGTATGTAGAGACGGAAGCAATAAAGTAGTGCACCAAATTTCTTCTTTACAGGACGAAATACGCTTGATACTCCAAATCTGCTTCGTACTACGAATTCGACAAGCATTATGAAACAAGCTTTTTATTACAACTGACATCTGCCTCAACAGTGTAAAAGATTCCTAGGTTTGTTTTTAATAGTCGCGGTGGATAGGAATAGCGGGCTACGCAAAACTGACAATCCCTTTTCAGAGTGAACTTCTTGAATCAGCTTGAAATAGCCTCCAAAGCATATCCTCCAGATATATGGGGGACCAGGTACCAGGTGCCAGAGCTTTTTCGCAGCTGCCACCGACCACAGGTACTCTAACACTGCGATAACATAGAGACCATTAGCTAGTTACTTTTACATCAATTATATTGATATAAAATATTTTTTATTATTAATTACATACTGCCTCCGTAGCCTAGTGGAACTGCCTCGCTAGCCTAGTGGTATGGGCGTTGCTTTAGAAACCGGAGGTCGTGGGTTCGAATCCAGGGACGCAACAAATTTTCATTGTTGTTTCCTAGTTGGTTAGGCAATTTGGGCAATCACCCAATTGTCTGAAAAGTAAGATGATCCATGCGTCGGATGGGCATGTAAAAGTCGGTCCACCCACCAACCCGCATTGGACCAGCGTGGTGGGATACGGTCCAAACCCCTAATGGATAGGGTGTATTAGGGAGGCCTATGTCCAGCAGTGGACTAAAACAGGCTGATGATGATATGATGTATGATGTATTAATTACATTGGATTAAGGATAAAATGTTTTTAAATCATATATCGTACGAGTAAAATTTCATTGAAATTATTTTTTTATGTAACTTCAACAAAAAATAGTAAAATTAATTCAAAATCGGTCTACATTCGAGAAGAGGCAGTTTTCCCAAATATTTGTATGCGTAGGCACACACGTTGCTCGCATTTTAAGCTATTTCTGCCTACATTTCGCCAACAACCCACATTGTGCGCAGCATGGGGCGTAATTAGATAGTCAAACACACGCTACGCCATTTAAGACAACATACGAGCGTGATTAAATATACTAGAGTGCTGCCGTCGTTCACTAATTGTATCAATAACTCATTTACAATGCGTTAGGGTTTAGACCAGGTACGCTTTATACGGCAATATTGGTTTACTTCTAATAGAGTGAGAGTTGCTTTTAGGATTTTCTTTTTGTACTTACTATATGTTTTACTACTTTTTTGTGCTATAAGTATTATGGTGAGCCAGCCAGTTAACTTCCTTAAATACTTAATAATTTTTTTTAAACTATTATGTTAACTTAATAGTTAAAGTTATAATTTAAACTAGCTGTTGCCTGCGACTTCGTCCGCGTGATGATATTTGAAAAATATTTTAGTTTATTTCCCAAAAACTTGTATCCTATGTTAATCCGAATTATATCCATGATGAGGATCGATGAGCCGTTCCACAGATTAGCCAGAACAAACAGATAGAGAGACAGACAAAAATTTAAAAAATTATTGTTTACATGTATCGGTTATATATTACAATGTTTTAGTTTAATTTGATGTGTACAGATATACACTCAAACTTTATTCATTTGTATAGATTAGCCATACGTCGTTCTAAAGAGTAGGTACAATTGATGGTACTTGGCATGTTTTTGCGTTATACGAAGACAGAATTTCACAAATGGTTTCTCTAAACTACTCGAAGCACGCACCGTAAGTCTGGTAAAATAAAGGGATGCAACATCTCTTCCCAATGTTAAAGGATGCAAACGATCGGTAAAAACTTGATCGTAGACCATAAGAGTCGCTGATACGATTCAACCAATAAAACTTTTTTTTCGTAGGGTTACATATAACATGACTTTAAACATGTTCTAAAAGGATAGATAGCTATATAAAAAATGTTTAAAAATTGGTTTTATAGAAATAATACAAATCATAATTTTATCAGTCAGAAAAACTTTTATGGCTATAAATCCAAATAGATTAACCTATTGTGATATAGATTTATCTACTAAACTTGTACTGAGGTAAAACTTCAAGTGCAACGTAAAAAAATAACTGAATGATTTAGATTTTATTGGAAATGGCCGTAATGTCCAAATCAACCGATGACTAAGCCGCTTCGATACCTATCAATAGAGAAGAAGTTGAATAGAAAACGTGATTCCGATCTCTGTTTTTTCTTGAAAACCGAAATGGACGCAAAAACACTTCGGTAAATCACATGCGTGGGAAATAATGAAATAGTATTTGTGAGCAAGAAAATGAGAAAAAGAGATTTTTAAAGCATTTTTTTTTGTAAAGCTCTTATAATATAGCGTTTGCGTTTATCTAATCCGCGTTTTATCATTTTTACAATATTTCCGACGCACGGTTTCTACATGGTTACAAAACAGGCTGCGATGTTTATAAAATTCGTATAGTATTTCATATATGTGTTGTATATGCCTAAATTTAGGAAACTGTTATAATTTTTATAGCGGTGAATGCTTAAAAATTTTGTTTTAATACTTTGTTAATATAATTGTCAATGCTATTATTTCAATTTGCATTGAACCTCGTAATAAGCATAAGCTAAGCACATTCCAGCCGCTGTGAGTAAATTAGTTAATAACGAAACAAACAAATCATAGCATAATGAATGGAGTAGCCGAGTTTAATTATTGTGCATGAAATGTTACGAACAATGAGTTATTGAGCAAATAACGGGGTTGCGTCAATAAACGATAAAATGATGTCAGTGTGAATTGTGTTCATAGGCCAGTTATCCGAACTATATGTAGATATATTTAGAACTATATGTGTTATTCTAAAGGTGGTTTATGGTGTGGTCATAGTAAAAATGCTATGCTATTATAAAATTATTGTGGTACCAAATATTTGGACTTTTTTTGTGAAATGCCTCATCGTAAGCATGTTAATCCACTGCTGGACATAGGCCTCCTTTAATGCACGCTTTTTCCATTAGGAGGTTTTTGGACCTCATCTCACCACGCTGGTTCAATTTTTACATGGCTATCCGACGCATGGATTATCTTATTTTTCGGACAATTGGGTGATCGGCCCAAATTGTCCTAACCAACCAGAAAACAACAATAATACATATTTGTTTCCTCACGGGATTC
Organism: Lamproptera curius; assembly: GCA_029286875.1. Lineage (NCBI taxonomy): Eukaryota > Metazoa > Arthropoda > Insecta > Lepidoptera > Papilionidae > Lamproptera > Lamproptera curius. Next base: position 3,048,866 of record JAGSMT010000036.1, on the reverse strand, counting down.
GAACCCAAGACCCCCGGCTTAGAAAGCAATGGCCTATACCGCTAGGCCATGGCCATTATTTTTTTGTATGTAATCAATAAACTTAAAATTTTTCGACCCATATCACAAATTCTTAACTATTATAAAGCAACATTAGTTATATTGGCTAAATTTAATACTATGAAAATATATAATATTATGTTATATTTTAATATATAATACCAGAGGATTTGTGTCTTCTAACAGAATATTATATGAGCAAGGCGTATTGCAAATTTTCAGGTGTACCCCTAGCTCGTATCGTCGTTTATTCAATAATGTTAGAGAAATAAAAATTTACGTGTTTAGTAATTTACTTACTTAGTCTTAAGAAAGGAGATCTGGTAAAGTTCTGAGCAAGACCGTCGTAATGGTAACTTTATGTACCATAATGGTCTTGAAAAATATGTTGGTCAATTTCTGCAAGTTAACTGACCAGCGTTGAGACTGTCGAGGAGAAATGTCGTGTGCTTTTAATTTAATATGACGAATCATGTTGGAAAAACTGGGCGTGGACTGTTTGCGTAGGCGGAAATTAAGGCCGGTGCTGGGTTTGGTATTTATGGCTGCTGTCAAATTTTTACTCTTTTATCGGTTTATGTTCCGTACCCATTTATTGTAGGTGATCAGATCCTAATACTACATTTGATATGTGATAACTTAATACTTTGAAATGAAAATAATAAGTCCGCCATTACCATAAAACTAAAAAAAAATATATTGTTTGAATAAAATTGCCTCCGTAGCCTAGTGGTATGGGCGTTAGAAACCGGAGGTCGTGGGTTCGAATCCTGCGGGGACTCATCTAATTTTCGTTGTTGTTTCCTAGTTGGTTAGGGCAATTTGGGCCGATCACCCAATTGTCTGAAAAGTAAGATGATCCATACGTCGGATGGGCATGTAAAAAGTGGGTTCACCCACCGATCTGCACTGGACCAGCGTGGGATACGGTCCAAATTCCTTAATGGATAGGGGTGTATTAGGGGAGGTCTATGTCCAGCAGTGGACTATGACAGGCGGATGATGATAAAATTGTGATATCTCGAAATAAGTGCCGAGTTTAAGTTCCGGTAATAAAAAAAACCTAAAAGTTTGTATTATTTATAAATATTATTTTTTTATATTCAAATATAGATCTCTACAGCAACTACGTATAACAGCAGTTTTTTTCATTGGGCAAATGGTACATTTAGTACGAATTCCTTAGCATAAAAAGACATTTTCGTTACTTAGTATTAATTTAATTACGACTTGATTCAAAAATAAATTGATAACTACCAAAACAAAATTAATACACAAACTTTTCTTCAGTATTCCCCACAAAAGCGGTGAATCATAATCGTAACCATCTAACGCCGTATTTAACATAACATCCGTCGGAATTCATCGAACGCTCCATTCGATTTGTCTCAGATTTTTAACATAACGTATTTGCGTTACGAACGACGCATATCATCAATTGCCGCGTTCACACAACATGCCGCGTGAGAATGAAGAATCACAACAGATTACGAATTGCGCCTAACTGTCCGACAATTAAAGCGTCGACGACAGTTACATCGGATTGGTTGTGATCGCAGGTGGATCGTGGTTCTCGGATTGTGTCGTCGATAATCGGTCATCGATCCGGTGCTTTTTCGGGAAAAATCGAGTCGGAAACCGATTGATTTTCACAGCGCATAGTGCACGCACGTGGCTGCACGGGCTGTCACCTCGATAGGGCCCGATAGCGTCGGAACTCGTCCGATCTGTTCGGATGCGTTTGACGGAAACGCTGATTAATTGACATTAGCTGATTATTTTTTTGGTGAGCACCACAATTGATTGGCGACGGTGCTTGTGACGATTTGACGATTCACAATCGAAGTATAAATAGTTAATGTTTTTTCAGAATACTTTTCTTTTTATTACAGCCTAATTGATTTGAACCTGAATTGACTGTTGCGTAATTAAGAAATAATGCGGCGAGATGAAGCGGAGTACTGTATATGACTCACTGCGGCTGACTAAAATACCGGAAAGTATTATTAATAACAATTAAACAAAATAACTGACACGATTCTCAGGATCGAATGTAAACTTTCAAATTTCAGAAGACGTTCGCCCAACAGAAATTGCTTCCGAATGGTATTTAGCTGCGTGACTAAATGCATTTGCTTGGCGAAAATCTACAATCGCCGTCAGAATTTGTAGGCACTTGACGTGGTTCCACCGGCCCCCTGCCACCGCCGTTCTCACGAGAAATGATTCGGCGGCATTCCATCCACAGAATGTCCACAGAATTTCCCGGCAAATGCGAAAGTCGTGCATGTCCATTGGTCGTTGGACCAAAAAGGTGTTAACTTTAACACTCGATCGGTTTTGATTTTTTACCCCAATCCTATCATTTAACCATATTGCATTCGGAGAACTAGTACCAATCGGTAACTAGATAGTTATAGATTTGAAAGAATGAATTGCGTTAGTTATAAATGTGAATATAAGATCGGTCATGCGTGAATTTTGTTCCGTTGTTGGGAACGGTTCCATTGCATGGTTTTTATCAGTTAATTAAGTTTGTTCAGATTCTGTGACTTGTTTTAGGTTTTACAAATTAATTGATTAGATACGACGATCTTTTTTTAAGGAAGACAAGTTAGAACACAATATTTTAAGTTGCTCATATGACTTTCGCTATAGTAACAACAATAAATTTGGTATTTTGATATCAAGCGTAAATCTACAATTAATGATATTTAAAGAAAAGACATAGTTAAAGAATACTTTTTAATTGCACCTCAATAGTACGAACTGTCGCTAATAGTGCACGTAACAACCACAAAAGTTTTAGTTCTACTCTATTCATTAGGTAAATCATGGTACGATCATGAAATAACATTTTTATTACTAACGTAAATATTGTATGATTTTTTTAAAATAGAGAAATTCAATTGGATATCTGTTTTAGTTGAAAAAGTGTTTAGTACAGAAAGAGATTTTTCAGCACCAAATTTTATTTTGTATTTACAATAAATGAAAATAATTATCTGTTCAAACACAAATTTATCATAGATCAAAGTAACTTTTTTTCGCGTCAATGATTTTACGATTGGAAGTTGTTTTTTACAGTATTCAGTTAGGTGAAATCCACTTATTGCTATAACTAGCTAAAAATAATACACAGCCACACTTTAAATAATTTACGCTGCGAAGATAAATAGAACATTTAATTTGAAAATAACGGCCTTCATCATAGGCATTCAGTGAGTATTTCAATAGAGCGGGAATTCGTTCCGACTTTTTGTTTCACACAGTCTGCGAGGAATTGTAATTTTGTACCAAATAAATGTTACGAGGGTGTCGACATGGCGTTTTGTTCGTTAGACAATGGATTGACTTTCGTCGTTCGAGACCTCATACGGCGTCCCTATTGAGTTAGTTAGAGTCCTATGTTTTGAACAAATTATTACTCTGGTTTAGTATAGAGGGGACAACAATCGTCAGCTCATTCCTGTTAGTACAGCCGTAGGTATTGATGGGCACAATGATTTATTTATAGTGCCTGAGTCATCGGCAGCTATTAGCTGCGCTCATTGTCTTTGAGAGCTAGTAGCCCGCGGGGAAGCCTCCGCACAGTGGGACGGCATTGCATGTTTACAAATATTTTATTAAGGTGTTATACTAAATGGCTCCTTTGGAAGGTGATGTGTTTTGTCTCACTAACAATGATTTAGTGCAACCGTTGTTCGAATTAAGGGAATTAGTAGTTCGATAATGTACTACTTTGAAGGTTAGATTGTGTCTACGGTTATTCCGCTTTCTGAATGTTGTGTTACAAGTTGTTAATTTCAATGCTTACAATTACTGCAAGTTATTTTTGCGAAAACTGTACATGGAAAATTACTTATTACGGATTTGATTCCGTTTAATAACTTAAAGGTCAGCTCGTATGGAAAACGATCTAAGAAATCCGTAGAACTGCGTAATTAAAATTCTAAGAAATATTTAAATATCAACATAATAATAGAAAAATCTTCAGTTTTTATTGAAAAATAAGTAAATTTAAAAACACAACATGCCCTTTTTAAATATAAAATTCTAAGTCTATATCGCTTTTTGGTAATATTAAACGATTATGGATCACGTAAAACCATAAGGAAATGCTTTATTGATTTTAAGTATTAAATTTATGTATTTTTATATGCGCATATTAACGTCTTGCTAATGTAGTTACAGCTTTAAAACATTTCGCAGGTGTTTACTTCGATTTGGTAGTTTTAAGTGGCAATATCTTTTTTATACGTGCTTCATCGGAACTAATCCTGTAGGCGGTAATTATCCGTTATCTCACGGGCAATTAATTATTTACTGTGAAAAGAATCTTGCTTACGTTTATTTTAAGTGTCTATACGGGAAGAGGAATTAATAATGTTGAAACAAACGCTTAGTTAAAACAAAACTATTGTTGTTTTGATATAATATTTTGTTACTATGATTAGTTGGTGATGATAGTAGGCTCAATACGTACTTAAGTTAAAAAATTAATACTTGATTATTTACATGTTAAATTGTAATATAATAAAATTGTTTATTAATTAATTTTTGTCACTTCGTTAATAATAAAATCAAAAGTCCGTTACATATTATAAATTTAAGGATTTGATTGTTGTTTTGTTGATTTTGTTGAACAAAATAAAAACTATCAGAATTAATTAAGAACATTAATTGTTAAGATTAAAAGCCTCTTTTAATTCACAGTTCATAAAGAAAAATAGATTATATTGTTATATGCGGTTCCAAAAAATCATATATACACTAATGATATTTCAAAAACTGTTTTAAGACATTTTTACAATACAAATGGTAAACGAGAATCTAAATTAAAAATATTCAAGTTATTTTAATTTACTTATAGAGTAAATTGAATTATGGTTTTATAACGTTAAACAAGGCAACTTAATAAATATCATAGTACATAAATATTTATTCGCCGATTATTCGTATATTCAATTGGGAAATAAGTATTTTTTAACGGCGTTAAATAATTCGAGTCAATTAAAATATTAACTTTAAATATTTGATAATTTTTTTTAAAGAGAAAGATATTTTAAACTTTAGTTAAAAAATTAAAGATGTTAAGTATTTTTATAAGAAAAGATAGTGTGTAAAGGAAACTATACTAAAATGTTTTGTAGGCCTCCGTAGCCTAGAGATATGGGCTTGTGTTTTAGAAACCGGAGGTCTTGTTCTTGCGGGGGCTCCACTACTTTTCTAAGTTGATTCCTAGTTGGTTAGGACAATTTGAGCCGATCACCCAATTGTCTGAGAAGTAAGATGATCCATGCGTTGGGTGGGCATGTAAAAAGTCGGTCCACCCACTAACCCGTATTGGACCAGCGTGGAGGGATATGGTCCAAAAACCACCTAATGGAAAAGGCGTGCATTAGGGGAGGCCTATGCCCAGCACTGGACTAATACAGGCTGATGACAAAAATTTTAGAAATGCTTATTAAACAATCCTATCATTAGATTAGAAATGTATAAAATGTTAGATAAAATAATGTATTAAGCAAGCGCATGTCCAAAGAGTATATTCCTGCACTTCGACACGTATAGCCGTGTCATAAAAAGTAAAGAAAAATTTTTCGATATGAATATAATAGTGGATGACATATATTCTATAGCAAAATAAGAAAACGTTTCGCTTGTAATGGTTTCACATTTTCACCTGAGACTACAAGATACGTCCTTTCATTGTAAGTAATAATATTATCAAAACATACAAAAAATCGACTAGAGCACAATAAGGTTGCATAATTGTAAATTAGTATCCGTATAAATGAAGAAGCAGACGAACCATCCGCTAAGGAACAATCCGGTATTGTTCTAAGTCTTCGTTTGTCATCTGGGAACAAAAGCGGGGCAGTTTGAGCCTACACCGATTGTTATGCCCTACAAAGGGAGTAACAGTACAACAAGACATTTTTATTGTTTTACAACTCAGCTCCTGAAGCCGCAGGAGGTAGCCTCCCTAAAATATTGAGTGAAACTTTTTGAGTAGGAAATGGAGGCAATTAAATAGATTTACAACCGTTAGCAACGTTCCGAGAACGGTGTAGAAAAGTCACTTATAATACGTTTGTCTAGACTCTGCTTGCATTATACGAGGATAGAACAAGAGAAATGTCATTTATGCTTATAATTCCATAATTGTAACAATAGAAACATTTAGTACTTTAGATTACATATTGTATTCATATGTAGGTATATTGATGTAAATTTAAATATAGTTATATTTAAGCATAATCGAAAAAGTTAACGTATTTAAGTACGTCAAAGTATTACAAATTTTTGTTAAGAGTCCAGCAGAAGGTTTTCCTGCGTTAAAACTAACAAATAAAGCGAAAGCAAGTATTAAATGCTACTATAATTAATATTCTTATAAATATATCAAGATTCTTGGAGCTAAACAAAAACTCATTGAATAATTAAAATTAATTTCTTCTCATTTAATAAGCATAGGTTTTTTATATAGAGCTTTATAGCATAGTATTACATCATGTGCCTACATTAGATTTACTTATTAAATATTTAAGCTTTACATTTTAATCAACATAATACGCAGCGGCACTTGTCTGTAATTACAAAATTTTAATTTGACATTCCATTAGTTGTTATTACATGGTAGAATTATAATTGAATAGTAGCAGCAGATAAATTAACGTTAAATTTTAAACATTTATATGAATTTAATGATTTATTACAATGGCTGGCAGAAAACAATGGTTAACAAAATTCTTTTACCGCCGAATCGTTAGCCAGAAGTCGGTTGTCGCAATGTATTTTTCAAAAAATTTACAGTACCCATAGCTGGACGCTTAATTTTCTAGAACAAAATGTTTCGCTGAAGAGCTGACCACATTTAGGACCGCATAGAGATTCACAAACAAAAGGGACGACTTACTACTGTTCGGTAGCAACGACCCCCGCGACGCTGCCTATGTTCAATCTAAACCACAAACAAATGCCCATACAAGAACATGTCTTTACCTCATTTTTATTGTCTATGAACGAAAGTGCTTTTTAGTAGAGTACATTGTGAGCAACCAAACTATAATGCTACCGGTGGGTGGTGTCCCATTATATCCAACTTCTTCACTCTACCTGATGACAGATTTGCGACTTGTTATTGATGACTTCCTGATTGCGAAGGACGTTCGAAGCCTAACACCACAGATATACATGAGTATGGTGCAGAGTTCTAGTAAAACTATACTTAAGTTCGAAATGTAAGAGCATAAATCCTTTAAAAAATATATTAATTATTTTAATTATAAATCTAGAAATATAGTATGTTTAAGGATTTATGTTACTCTGCATACCATTTAAATTAATTATTGCATAAGCATTTTTGGTACTTTTACTAATGGAATTTTTACATTCAGATAGGAGTTTTAAATTCTCGCAATTATTGTTCTTTTTCTTACAGCGTACAATAGAACAAACTTTGAAATAATGGCAATACTATGTAAACATATTATTATTGGTAATATAAATTGTTTATTCTCAATTTGCCTATCATTACGCATCACTTAAAACGTTAAATATGAAAACTTATTAATATAGTTCAACTTATTCATTTTCTCTGTTCTTGTTTTATTTTTTCTAAACGCATCTGAAATGATGAACACGTATTTCTCGCAAACCCATAATTTTACACTGTCATTGGATCGGATATGTATTGAATTCAGGTTCAGTACACCGGAAAAGCGATTTCCTGCGACATCTATATTGAGACGGATCGCAAAATTTTATTATTCGAACAATGTAAGCGAAATTTTATGATTACATTTCTGATTTATTTTATAATATTAAATGAAATATCTTTTTATTATAGGCGCTTCCGTGATTAGCCTCAAAAGTAGAAACAGATCTATTTATTCAACGGAATCCATAGGCAAAATAACACCAATTTTAAACGTTATGTGTTTTCATTTTAAACCTTTAGATATAAAGATGATGGTAATTTATTTATTGAAGAATTTTGTATATTATTGAACAACTTTATATCGTTTTGTAAGGTTTTTTTAAAAGTTAATTCATTTTAAGTTTAACAATAATTTTTATCTTATCCAAGTATTTTGAAAAACCTACTTCTGGTACATGTAGTTTTTCTGGTTTCTGTATAGTTTCTATTTATAACGTAATTAACTATATTGATGTTACTCTGGAAGCTTATTGTAATAGTTATTCGTAGTTCGTTTATCCTTATTTAAGACAAAAATTTAACATCGTCATCAGGACAAATGCTATGCAATCTTTAGCGTAACATGACTTTGTAAATTCTTATTCGTTTTAAAACTAAACAGTGATAACTTTTTTCACGATTTTTTTAAACTTTAAGTGGATGTTCCCGGGGTACAACCACCCAAGTGTACCACACACAAATTATGGGCGTTTCCCCTTTGTCACCGTGTGAATGTGCCACAGATAACATCAAAGAATATAATGTTCTGACACCAAAAGGTACTGGCCACCTAATTCGTGGCCAATACATCAAACAAGGCGGGAAGAAAGAAAATGAAGACTGTTCGATTTTTAAAAGTGCCGCCGCAGTTATTGACGTTTACGTTCGCATCTTTGTATGTGGCGTCACCAGTTTGAATGGAAGCGGGGTGAAACGTAATAGGTGTGAAGTGTCCGCCATTGTTGCGTTCCATATCAGGTATTATGTATGTCATTTTGTTCTCCTGCGTGTAACGTCGAAGACTGTGTATACATTCATATAGTAATGGATACATAGATACAATAAACCCAATATACGTTAAATTATCTGACTGTAAATTATCACTTATATAGACTTATAAAGCTGTGCAGAGTAATTACACTTTTATAATTAGGGTAGCGTTGGGTAATAGAGACAATATAAGGAAATCCGAACCTAAAGGGGTCCGGAACGCATTAAACAAAGTAAGTTGCAAACTAGGTTTCATCAAAAACATTGCTTCATTTTGGTTAAGTGTCACGTGGTTTAAGAGCATAGCGGTGGTTTACTTCGTGGACTGGAGGGACACACACATTAAGGTTTGAAATCAGTTTTTGTTACCGTTATAAAAACAGAAATACAAAAAGAGAAAAATAGCTTAATTTTTTCAGCATGGCGTAAAACCTATTTTCTTTTTTTAAAAGAGCTTTCTCAACAATAGAATATATTTCATGTAGTAAGTATCGCACGACTGCGTCCATATTTCCTGTTTCGTATTTATAAATTGAATACAGCTGAAATTGAACGTTACATTTGTATAGCTTCAAAAGGAAATAACTTCATATCCCGGCTCTTGAACAGCAATATTGCTAACATTGACTTTTCACATGTGCGGGTTCTTTGCAATTTGTTAGGAACACGTAGGTTTTTAATATATATCCTGCTTAGATCAGCAGGTTCGCCAGGTTTACTAAGCTTACTCTGCTATTAGACCGGGGTCACATAGACTTATTCCGCCTTTAGGCTAAGTTAAAGCAATAAGGCGTGTATTATGTCTATTTAGCACAAAACATTATAATATATTTTTCATTTTAAAATACTTTTTTTACATTTCACGTATCTTATTGCATATCGTATTTAGCTTTTAGACAAAAAGCGACCTTAATGAAATGTCTATAGTAAAGCCCTATAATACAACATATACCCATTTTTAGTCGAAATTATTTAATTTGTAATACGAAGATTATGGCTACACGTGTTATTTCATGACTGAGGGACATAATATAGGTGCATTGCCTTGGCCACCATTTCTTTCTAGACATTTCTGTCTTGCGCCATTTGGATGGTTGATTGTAGGGTATCTCCCGTAGAGTACTCTAGGTCTTCGGACACAAGGTCAGGCGAGACCTTGTGTCCGAACTTGAGGTCTGGAAAGACCGATTATCACTGGAAAGAGAGCGAGAGGACGGCCTCCTGCAAGATGGACACACACGACTCAAGACACCACAGGAGCTACCCTGCATATGTTATACACTACCATATAACATATGCAACAATAATTTAACTATTACGTATGCAATTGCATTCATCACGAGATAAACTGTCTTGTGACTAGATAGAGACTGATAATTAAATAAGCTTACTTGTTTATCAATAAGTACATATTATACAGATAAAGCTGTCAATGGTTTTAAACATCAGGAATAACTGTGAAGTATTTGAGAATGATAGTCCGTGGAATAGTTATAAACAAAACGTGCAGTGTTGGCGTTAAAAACAGGCATTTTTTTAGTGTTTCAAAAATAATAAGTCATTTTATTGCAAAGTCACGATGATTTATTTCAACGCACATTAATATATTCAATCGCATTGTGTATAAAACGCAAGCAACAGTTGCGGGAATGACGTTTAAATAATTACTGTAGCATTACACCCCACACTGGCTTCGTAAGTCAGGCAACCCCAAAATATAATGTTCCCCATTCAACAAGGCGTAACTGAATGGTACTACCATTACAAAACCCCGGGGAAATAAATTTATCCTTACCCTAAGCTAAAATATAAATTGCCAAAAGTAAATAAACGGCGGCCATTACTGCCCTGATTATTTGTTCACCCCAGCGACGCCATCTTGATTTTGTTTCTGAACAAAAGTTTGGATAAGAATTATGACTCCATTTTAAATAATACGAAACGTAGGGTTTAAAATCGTATTTAAGTTTATATTAAAATATTGTAAACTTTTTATATTGTTTTTAGTCTATATTTGTGTATATAAATATATTATATGCATATTTATTACTGCATTCTGTAATGATTATATATGGTTGTTTTTTGTTATTATTATAATTTATAATAATAATTGGTTTTCTATATAATTTTGATGTTAAGGTTTGTATTTTATCAATTTAATGAAACACATTTATCAACTTTGTGAACACAATTTTGTAATGTTACAGTCAATGTTCATTTATTAGATGTTTATACATTTTTGCAATTTTGATAAAAAGGTTTGTATTTTTACACGCATCTTAACTAAATATACACATACAATAAGTATTAATAGACGTTCGAACACTTTATAAATCAAAGCATTCTGTAGGAAAGGCGAAAAGCACAATGTGAAATTAGTATTCTCGAGCAAACATTTTAATGAGTGAAAATTCCGTTTGCCGCTTCCCGGGCAATTTTCCACGGGAGGAACTCGGCACCCTAACATTGACATTGACCTCGTCGGAAATGGGTAAAGGCGAAATCGATGAGCAATAACTTTACCTTCATTGTTTTTTTATGAGTGTGTTACGTTTTCATTTGATAAAATTGTGTTCACATGAATATTTGGCAGAAATAAATTTGAATTAAATATTATTTTGTAGATCATATCGCTAGACCAACTTAAGTAATATTGATTGTCCCATCACTTAGTTTTTTAACCAACGAATTACACGGTACGTGGTAAATTTACATATTTACTACTTTCTTCGAATTAATATATGATATTTTAAATAAAATATAAAAGTAGTAACTAGAATTTGTGACATTATCGTGAAATATATGTGTGATACGGGAAGCTTCCGTCACTTAAGTATAAAAATATATTGTAATGGAAATAGAAAAATATGTATATCCGTCAAGTAATGGTATAAAATTTTCTATCAAAATGTTAACATGATTATATCAGATTTTCTGTGAGTAAAGCCTTATTTAGAAATTCATGACATTATTTGCTAGGAAGCAAAGATATGATGGATGAGAGACTCCAAGATGTTCTTATAATTGGACGAGAAAACGTGCTTGGGTCGTAAGATAATATTATGTGAAATTATAAAAGATTGCTTGCTTCTTATATATTATATATTAGTAATATTTCTAGTTTATGACTTAAAATAGGAATGGTATATTAACTACAGAGCGCAGGTTCGAGTATCTTTGGAATTAAATATATTTACTTCTTATTTCAAAGATTTAATACTAAATTTTTTTTTTGTCTTACTTATTAAATAGTAAGTAAAAAATGTTTTATGATAATTCCATTAACTGAAAGCTTATATATGTTAGGTTTCCCAGATAATATTTTAGTGCCTAAAACTTTTTAAGGTCATATATGATTTGAACAAAATTACTGACGACTAGTTATTTTTGTCAGAGAGATTGGGGTATGCTAACAATATCGAGAACACAATTTGCTGCATATTTGATATTTATTATAATTGTAACGATTATTTCATAAATCGTGATAACTTTATTTGAGTTGAAACTATATTTTTCATCATCATCACTGCTTAATAGTCCACTGGACATAGCTCTAAAACACATCATTAGGTTTGACGATCCCACCACGTGGTCCAGCGTGGGTGGACGACTTATGCCATCGACGCATGGATCATCTTATTTTCAGACAATGGCATGCAATATTTCTAACTCAACTATATTTAAAAGTTATCGCAAGCATTTATTAGATGTTCAAGCAACATAAGTAGCATAATAGCTCATGCAGTATGCACTTCATCAGCATTTATCAAAGGATATGTTCAATAGTTAGAAAAATATAGTTTAATAGATTTTGAAAATAATTAATGTTATAGTAAATAAGTAATAATTTCGTCTTTATATTTTACCTGATATGCTACTACCCACTCCAGCTTAAAACAAAACCAGCACATCGGCTTATGAATTCGGCCAATTTCGAAACGATGCCGAACATTGAAGGGGTTTTAAGAAGCTTATCGTATTGCATCGCTTTGACGCGGCAATTTTAGTGGTATTAATACCAAAAAGGAATATTAATACCATTATACCAATACATTGATGGCAATATGTAATATAGAGTCACAGAAACTATTCAGTTTATTTATGCCGTTAAATTTTAATAGTTATTTACAACATCGTCAAAGTAGTAAGAGAAACGTCTTAGCTTTCTTAATTACTTTAAATCTCTAACTCTATTTGAATTATAGAAAAGAACTTTAAGAAATGTAATGCTTTTGCATCTTACATTATAATACTGATAATTCGTATAACGCATGTACAACCAAGTATTACAAACCAATTTGGTAACTGACTACGTAATAACCAATATGATAACTATATATTGCAAATTGATAGCAAACACTACAGTAATCAGGATTAAAAGCGATGCAAAAATTAAATGGGTTTTAAAAATCTTGTTGTGTTGCATCTCTAGCAAACACCCTAACTGTTGGTACGAACTGAATAAAAGTTAACGAATCATAACGTCACATATAAAGTTGACTATCGATTTTGTGAGGACATTATCTATAACGTACACTTTTTTGATTGAATATAACTAACTAACAGGTAAATATTTAAGCTCGTCATGTCATTTCATACGATGAACTAAAAGAATCTTATCTTAGTCATCTTAACCACAATGTAAACGTCAAAGCGCAGTAATAGCACCGTTAAATCGGAAGTGACGCCGGGATATGTGTGAAATTAAGTGTTAAAAATGAGTGTAGCAATGCTGATTAGACGCAGGTATTTAGTGGCACCGGCATGCCGATTGAGCGGTCACATCGCCACCATAGAGCACGGCAAACGCATCTGATACGCCGCCATATCTCGATTCTATGCTTCGTTTGTTCCATTGTGATGGGGCGTTGGGTTCGTGTCATATGCCTAATTGTAGCGCTAATTTCAAGTGCCTGATAAGGCATTAACACGTATTTATCGGTGGATTTGCTCTGATACGATTTGAGTTTGGAATTGGTTGACTAATTAATTTGATTGAAAATTATCGTTGTGTTTCTAATGTTATCAGTGTCTGCATTCATGTCTCACTTTAACCTTAAGTACCTTATTGTGACACATGTTTCCATACAAATTTGCACTGGAAACTTTTTGAAGATTTAATTTGCCTTTACATTCTTTGGTGGTTTTATAGTGATTCTTTTAGATATATCATAAAATAATTGGATACCATATCATATTATATTAATGTTATATAGTTAATCAAAAATTCACTAACTGTACAAAATTTACTGAATCGATTCTGACAGCCATACTTTCTAATTATATCGCTATTTCTGTCTACGTAAAAGGGGTATTGAATCCTTTTAACTTCGATGTACCGTTAGACTGTTTGTACTTTGAGGCACTCTTTATTTTCGGGATCGATTTCACCGAACAAGTTTTTGTCGCGTATTGTTTCGAAACGACCTTGCACGGACGATGATGGATCTTTGTATACTCATTATTACAAAGTACGACACTTTAAGGACGAACGTAACGTCTGAATTAGACTCTTTGTAATATTAGAGACTACTAGTATTACACATGGGAGTCACCGATCAAACTTTGACGTTTTCGAGACGGTCGTCGTAATCTGTCTTTCCGAACGTATTACAGACTACCGGCGTATTGTTAAGTCGTCAATCAAGCGGGCGCGCAGGTTTATTTTTGATATGCGATATTAAGCCCGATATGCTTTTGGATTTGGGAAATATTGGCGATTCAATTAAAATTCCTCAGATCTTCGTTCGATACGTTGGACCGACTGGTATAATTAAAACATAATGAGAAGTGAATATCTATCATTATTTCTTATGTTTTCAATACAATCTTAGGTTTGTATCTACCATAGATACAAACCCACAGCAGGACTACAAAATTATGAAAATGCTTGAAGTCTTAATATTTTTCATTACAATTAATCAAATATTAACGATTTAGTTCAGTGTATTGAAGAGTCTTTTTATTATGGGGCATGGGTTAAGCTCTAAAAATCACTTTACATATTCAAACAAATATGTGATAAGCGTAAGCGCTCACAATAAATAACAGGGATTAAGCCTCCGCGTATGTATTAAATTTAAGGCTGGATTGGTTCTATTCAATGAGGAGCTTTGAGCTGTAAGCGTTTCACTACATATTTCAAGTAAAACGCGTAGGCGTATAAAGAATTCTATTTTACTTTACCATTATATAAATATCTCAATAAAACAGAGTATATGACGATATTTATTTTATAACAGCACCACGTTATGTATACACGACTATTAGCAGAAAATTTAACTAGCGCAAAAACTCCCATTAGCGACCATCAATGCCACGATTCGACAATTGATTCGCGTACGTTAAAATTAATAATCATCTATCGGCACGCTATTCTAATCATCATAAATAACGCTGGCAATCGGATCAAACGCGGTAGGTCGAGTCATAGACGAACAATGTGCGAAACATTAAAAATATCAACAAAGGAACTTTTGACGTTCATAGTATATATAGTGAAAACCACAACATTGTCAACTAATATTTGACACAACAGGCGATTATAGTCCTTAACACATTGTGATACAGGATATGTGTTGTTTGAAGAGGTGTAATATTTTACTGGTAGAGAGATGTCGCTCGCGCCAGCTGGTGTACCGTGGAAAATCGATTTTCACGTGGGCCCGACGGATGTCGCATCTGCGCGCTGTATTGCCGCTTGTCTGCATCCAAAAAGCTCGGCGACCTGTAATGGAAGTCGTAATTGATCAACGGCCTTAATAGAGAGGAAAATAATTAGTCTGTACTAAAATATTTTTTGTGTTCCATCGTTGTTATTTGTCAAAGTTATTTACTTCTAATATTATCAGATGAAAATTTATTTGTAACCCGATGAGGTAAAAACTTCTTAACGAATTTAGATGAATCGTAACATATATTTTAAAAGCTTGGCTTTATATTGGTTTAAATAATTTAAAAGTTTACGGTAAGGTGATAGCGTATTTAACAATCAATAAGTGAGTATATCACTCCTATGTTGAGTAAAGATACTTAAATTGTAATTAAATTTGGATGCATAAAATTTTGTAACCCTTTGTAATATTTACGTATGTGTTCGAATAAATGAAATCTAATGAGTAAAATATCTACGGTTGCTGTTAAAAAGTAAGTAAGTTGAACAAACGTAGATGTATATGGAGTATTTTGTATTTAACGATATTTAAATATTTCCAAATGTGGTAAAAAAATGTATTAATAATTTAAAAGTATCATATAACGCTAAAAGCCATGTTTCTCAATGTAATCGTTAGATGTGCTATAATTATCAATAAGTTAACACCATTAAGGATATTAAACTGTCGATCATAATTTCAAAGTGCAATATATCGCATCAGATTAATATGTTTGTTTGTTACAACCCCAAAATGGCACAGCCAATTAGCAACATGTCAAACTATTTAGGAAGCCATCACTGAAGGAAGCGACACGCGGCCTTAGAAAAACAATGGGGACCACACAGGACCATCGAAGGAAAATTCACAAGAGCTATCACCGTCACAAATTGCCTTAACGCGAACGTATAATCGGTCCCCGCTCGACTTATTTGTTTTAACTCGCCCATAACCGGAGTTTTGTATAAAAACATCAAAGGGGGCCTGCGTAAGAGCAAAACCGAAGGAGTAATTATGATTTGACACGGTTTACCGGAAATAGTTTGTGTCGCTATTAATCGCGCTCGTATTCTGGGAATACAGCGCCCTCTATCCGCCGCGGAGGTCTTGAGCGGGCGCAGACATTCTGGCATCGGTTTTATTGCAACGTGTCTCAAGTTATTAGGAACTACCTAGTCCGTTCACGGCTCTCCTCGTACTAATTTTACATTTTTAATTAGATTTTCCTGGGTAAAAGTAGCCTGTGTGACTCAAAATTAATGGAGCTTTGTAATGTTGTGATAATTTATAACTCTGCGCAGTAATATATAAGCTTATTTAATACAAACGTACACACAAAAAAAGATATTAGTTTTCTTTCCTCTTAGATATTAGTATAGATAACAGTGTTATGATTACAGTAATAAAGTATGTCAGCTGTAATATTGCATAGTAATTTGAATAGTCTAATCCAATTTCATTCAAGAATGTTGTTTAAATTTCCGCTATATTAATAATTAAGAAATGTTTGCCTTCATAAATACATATATTTATTTATTTTTATTTGGCTGTTATCCATTCTTATTGATCCAATTTGAAGATAGAATAAGCATCTCTATGGAAGAAATAAAATAACAATACAGGTAAGGTAAGGTACATTTTATCTGTACAAAATCTACTTTGATAGTAAATCTACACTTGGATCTTGCGTTAAATATGTTTTTTTTTATTTTATTCACATAAGTCTTATATATATATCGAGTTCTAATTTTTATTGGTATCGATTAAAAACATGCAAAATAAATATGTTATAACATTGTAGCCGATTATGTAGTAGATGTATTGATTAAAATTGGTATATTTATGTGCGTCTTGCTCAAATCATATTTGTTCGTTTTTCTTCAAAAATCGTGAGAAGGAAGAGCATTGATTTTTATTGTAACAACAGTTTATGCTAGATTATGTGTTGTAAACTATTAAGATTTAGTAAATAGTAGCGTGTTTTTTTAATGGTTGGTTATTCAATATTAGTCTTTAACAAATAGCAGCATGAGAGCAACTGAGCATAACCTGAAAATGTTTGGTATGATTTTGCCCACGCATTTGTGCCTACATTACAATTTGGATTATGAAATGAATTTGCGTTCAAAATGCGCCAGCCGCTTTAATTTAGCTTACATTGTATTTTCGAGTTAAAATGCGAAATTTTAGGCATTTGTCCGGAATAAGCATTTGTTTAACAGAATAGTCTAGTTTTCTATTTTAAACATAGGTATGCCGTAAGAAATTTTATAATAACACAAAAACTCACAATTAATCAGACATATATTTGTAGCCTCTTTATTTAACAACTTCTTGTTTTCCTGAAGAATTGTCTCTGCTTTTATAATATCAATCTTGTTCCTTATTGGTAATAAGATTAGCTAAGTAGCTATTGTGGTTAAAAAGATCGGCTACTTTTTAGTTATTTTTTGGTGCTACGATTCTCTGCCTTGAAATGCTTAAAAAAAGGAATTATACAATGAATAATCTCTATATGATTGGTTTGCTTGATAGCTTTTTACTTATTACTAACATATTATTTGTCTAGTCTGTATATGTACTCTTTTTACAGGTTACCCTGTCAGTCTATGTCGATTACGATTCGATCAAAATCACTACACACACATGGACACGTGTTTCGTGGAGCAATGCAAAGTTGTGTTGAGTTCAGAATGGAATCTTCTCGACCATAGGCCTAATTATTCTAAAAGCTCTTGATAACTCGTGCGCCAGTTCTTTTATCATGGACGGACCCAACCTCAAAGGTAAACAGTGAAAAGGTTTTCAAAGGCATAATACTCAATAATTACACATATTCCCCTAATCAAAATTAGAATAGACAAAAATTAAGAAATTGTTTAAAGATAATTACATAGATGACGTTTGTCTACTGTCAAGCTAGAATCACGCATCGACGTCAGAGCTCAATGAATACAATACTTTATCACCGTGGGATGAAGATTCACGGCTGCATTTTACAGTATAGCAACGCCATTACTTGGTCCTATACTGGCAGGGGCGGCTGCAGCCCGGGCGGGTGCCGGAATAGCGTGACGCATTGCGATTTCCACGCATCCATCCCCGCCGCGACCGGCCTTTGTCACAAAGGAAATTAACTAGTTGCGCTCCGCGTGTGCGTCCGTATGTACTCGTGTGCGTGTACCGACAGCAATTTAGGTGTTACGCTCTATATTATTAAAAAATGGCTACGCGACTGCTTAGAGCGTGATTTATTTGTGGACTGTTGATCACAAATTAAATTTCCGTGTTATTTAGTTCTTTAGTAATTTAGCCACTATTAGAGGGATTGTATTTATCTAATATCGACAGGACTTATTTAAATTATCCCAATTATCGGAAAAATAATTTAGTTCTGTATCTTCAGTTCAGTCCGATTCTTGATTATCTATTTTTTTTACTTTATAATGTGTGAGAAATGTTGAGAGAATATTTTATTAGGAAAAATATTGTGATGCTGACTGTACTATACCCATAATCAACCGTCAGTATGCCAATGAAGGAAGAACTATTGTTGTAATGTTGAATGAAAAGTTCTATTTAAGTAGTCGTCGGATAGTTTTTTTTTTTCGTATTTTTAAAGTAATTTTCAGCAGCTGTTCGTTTGATCGATCAGGTTGACTTCAAAACGGCTATTATTTTTAGACCCATGAAATTACTTTCTTGATCACAGTTAGCTGTGTCTGAAGTAATTAATAACTGGACGTTAATGAAGAACCTAAACTCGAAACAAGAGCCGCTCTACAAATTACGATTTGGGTAACTTAATTAAAGTGTCTGAGAGTTTTCCCTTGTATTTTAGGCTTTATCTCAATTGTTTTTGTTTTAAATGTTAAGGGTTTAACCTTGAGCATTGATTAAAGTTTAATTTGATAGAAAATAAATATAAACACCACTTATAATATTAATTGTTTAAACCATTGTCAAGTGTTAAGCAAATTCATTGTTGAAACATATGTTTATGTATGTTTAAAGTTACTTTTTGGATCTAGGTTCATCACGATTTTTTATTGTTCACTGCGCACGAGATGTATAAAAATTTAATATTAAATCTTATAGATTGACCTTTGACTTTTACAAGTATATCGTATAAAAAATGCACACAGATTGCGAGCTCATATTGTTGCAAATTTGGTTTTTTGCTAAAGCTAATTAAATTATGGTACAGTTATACAAAGCACCAGTCTATATAACTTAACTATTTGCATAATTAAGACAACAACATTGTTCAGATCTCGTTGAAAATAAACGTATAAACGCGAGAATCCGCGGGCGACGGCAACTAAAAGTGCTAGCAAATAAAAGTGAACGTTTCACATGCGCGTTTGCATTTATAGCGTACTGCTTTATAGCAAGAAGAGTAACGATAAAGCCTAACTCGAATTAACATTCAATATATAAAGTTTAACGATGTCTTGTTGCTAGGTCAATGGATATAACGTTTCTATAGACGTCCATCGTCGATCCGTGGGAACGTTGCGAGTTTGTGCCGTTCGCGATTTTCGAAGTGGATTTTTTGCAAACCACCGTTTCGGTCGATGGAGCAATCGGTTCTGCGCTTCAGGAGTACCGCTGTCGTTTCAGTGCCGCGGGAGACAATGATAATTAATTCCTAATTTCACGTATTACGGTCAACCAGATCGTTTAGCTTTATACGTGACGCGCCTGGGAAATTGCGTGATAGGTAGCGAGATCACATTTTGGCTATTTAGATTGGAAAATTCGTTATTAATCTAACATTTAATAAAAAAGTGTTGGGAAATCTGCATGATTCTTAGATTATTTTGCCAATAGCGTGTCATCGATTGATATAGTACGATGATTGGAATGAAGGAAAAATCATTAAATAAAATAGTTTGTTATAGACACGGCAAACATTTCTAAAGTAAACACTGCACTAATTAAATTTAAAAAATCACATGTTTTCTTTGATTGATATTCGGTATGAGTACTATCTTCCGGTTTGAAGGGCACCGTAATTGTTGGGTGAAAGGTGACATCTTAGGTCTCAAAGCAGCGGATTCATGGAGTATCACGCTGAAGTTTTCCTCGGCAGAGCAGTTACTATCAGGTACGTCTTGCTCGTCTTGCCGCTTAGTCAATAAAAAAAATGCACTTAAAAAGACCTTCACTAAAATCAGGTCTACATTTTACGGTTCGGCATAACTTTGGTGGTCTTGAAACACCATGACTTTTGAGGGCGGCCCAAAATGCAGAACTCGGAATAGGTGAAGCAAATCCGAGAGCCATCCCTCAACGCGTAATGGAGGACTGTTCTTGTGTAAGGAACTCCGACTGTTCGCAACAATACGACTATAAAACTTATCGCTCAAACTTACACAGCTTGTTTGTGTTGAATTTGTGTCGAAAGAGAGCGAGCAGAATCGAAGGGCTAATAATATATTACGATTTCAGCCTTATTCTCTCTTGAAAGCTTACCGACCTTCTACAATACATTGTACAATGTAATATTAAAGATAATTTTAGATATTTTATAACATTTTCCATGTTACAATATAAATTATGTACATTAAAGTAATAAAATTTAAATAATTTAAGCTGTAGAAAATGTGAATAGCTTTAATTTTGATATTGAAGTATAAGGCATAAAAGGATATGGGTATGGTAGTAATGACAAACATAAAATTATATAGTTTTTATTTATGGAAGAACTGTTTATTTTTACGTTTTTATGGAATTTGATAACAACTGTGTTAACGTAGAATAGGCAGCATTTTGGTATAAAGTTGGTAACAATAAGCTTAAAAATGTAAATAAATATAAAGCTAAATATAGATAGAATGAAACAAATAATAGAATATCGAACATATGGGATGTCCGGAATCCGCGCTGAAATCGTGCAGTAAACTGTTTATACCCACTATAGAGAAGAGCTTTTGTATACAATGGGGAGCAAATATAGGCCATTTTCTTGTATTTTTGACCGACTTCCCAAAAGAAGGAAGTACTCAATTCGGAGTAAAGAGAGTAGAGAGTATATATTTTTTATTTTTTTTTAATATATATTACCTCGTCGCTCCGCTCCTAGTAGTTCGATTTTGTTCATTTATTTTAAATGGTAAGTATTTTTTGTTATTTGGTCCCATTTTTTAAAATAATTCGGTAATTAGTAGTTGCAACAGATTTTAAGAAATTAAGACAATTTCAACGTCAATAATTACAACCTCGTGTGATTAAATAGCAAACGCTGTCGAAACCGTACACCCAGAAAATATTCAAACCTCATTTAAGGTAATAAAAAGTAAGTGTACATAAATGTAAATGCATTTGAAAAAAAATCATTCTATGTTTGTAAAAAGTATTATACATGAAATTTCAATTAAATGAATACTTTAAAAGATATAAGAGATTTACAATGCAGCGCCGGAAACCGCGACTTATGTATAATGCGCAAAATGGTTAATATACTGTTTGAAGTCGGTATTTTTTAGTAGTAACGAGTAATCTTCTTATTTTAACTTATATAAAAATAAGAAGATTACTCGTTAGTTTTCGACCTACTAAGTATTTCGACTTGTATCTTAAGAAATGTTGAGACGTTTTACTAAAACGCCAGCTCTGTTATATCCTTCGTAGTGGAGTTAAAGTGAAAATAATGATGTAATTGATGACATTAAGCTTCACTGGTACGACAGTCTACGTGATGTCGTAGAAGGTCAATATAATTATAAAGGTGCGTATACACAAGACGAGCCCTGTAATTTAACATATGCAGAGCAGATTACTAAAGTTATTACAATCAAATGTAAGACTTTAAAAGTTTATACTTTAACGTCAGGATGAGTGGAAATTAATTATCATCTATTGATAGCAGTTAATCCTTTTAAGGCTGTAATTTCTAAATAATGTACTTTAAAAAAAAGTAAAAGTATGTACATTAAAAAAGTTTTATTCCATATGATGATTATTCCCATATGATATTATTCCATATATCCAGCTGATTGTTTAAATAATTTTTAATTTTTAATTACTGTATTCACATTCGAGAAGACTCGAAGCTAGTATACTCAGTGTTTATGATTACGATTAATAGTATACAGTAATCTTAGTGGCCATTGTTATAATATTCAAAAACATAGAAAAAAACCATAGTTTAGTCAAGAAAGTATTGTTAGAGTATCAAATACATTTCAATTCAGAGTAAAACTATTTAAAGTGTACCACACGCCTTATCCTAGTCTACATTACACAATACCAGTAATTCAATATTTTCTCGAACTTTAAAAAATGCAAATTCGGAATTTGTTTTTAAAAGTACTTTATTACTATCATTAAATTTAATTAACTTTCACTATTATGACTTATACTCAGCCGCATAAGATAATAAAATGTGCTCTTGAAAAATCAAATAAAAAGTTTTTTAAAATACCAGGTTTTGCTATTAATAGTTTCGAATAAGATTGAACAGAATAAACCAAATTCACTATACAAATATGTTCTAATCAGAATAAAAATTGTATAAATCCTTATATTAGATTATTTTACGGTGCAAAATTTTACGATAACCTTCTCAATATGAAGGTGACAAAACATTTTTGATATGAGCTTACATTCGTAGCAAATATTATGTCAAATAAAATAGATTTAAAATAGCATTTTGAAGTTCCAATTTTATAAAAGCTGTTCAAGGCTTACTGTGATATTGGTTTTGGATGTAAGCTCCCCTATATTGTAATGTTATTACGTATAACCTTTCAATACGCTTTAAACTCATGTATCGCAGAATATGGTTGCGTCATCCTTTATTATTATACTTAAATTTGAGTTTGAGATTATTAAGTTTGTAATGACATATTTTTGCTATTACGTTTGTTTTATTGTGTTGTATGATTTAACTATGATATAAATACGATTTTTGATAAGTTCTATCAAGAAAAAATGATGGACGACACAAAATTTATAAAAAAAACCAATTAATATAGTTACTCATGGATTTACAATTTTCTATTATTCGATCTGTCAAGGAAAATTATATTTTATTCTATGAACTAAACTCACGTGAAATCGGTTTTGGTGCCGACTAGTATCGGACCTGTCGGGGGTCCTTCATCAGGTCGAGTTGTATAACTTCACGAAGGAAGGAACTTGGAATAAACCGACCGTTTATAGAATAAATTATTCGTGCAATGTCTCACGAAAGTTCTAATTGTTTAAAAGAATATTTGTTATACAAATAGGTTATTCACAATTATTTGTAAATATTATTATTAAAGATATAGTTTAATATAATGGAAAAAAATTCTTGCACCAGCCCATAATTTATTAAAACTACTTTAAGGACTGTATCGCATTTAATTTTCTTTACAATATTCCCGTTATTCAAGACCCTTAACAGACGTCGGGAAAATTTTAAACAAAATTAAGGCGACTGGTCCCGTAAAGTTGTTTAATCAAATAAAACACTTTAAATTGAAAATAATCTAAGAATTTATATTTCAAGAAATTGTTGATTCTTTTTCGTAAAGTAATTTATTTTGGTATATAGATCCCATCTATTTGGCGTCCCAGCGTTGTCTTTCGTATAAATGTTATTATTAAAGATCAGAGTCGATATTTAACTAAACGATCCAACACGCTGATACCCACCTCAATAAAACTTATTATTGATTTAAGCACTTCAATTAGTAGTTTAATTCATATCGGTTTCTGAATTAACGTACGCATATTCACATAAGGACGAACTTTAAAGCTACAGCGACAGTTGGCGATTGGCAAATGCAAGAATAGAAAGCCTTTGCCCAGCAGTGGGACATCACAGGCTAGATCACTTATTCATATGCACTTTTAAATATGTATCACAAAAACCACATTCTTTACAATGGAGGTGAGCCTAATGGCATCACAAGCGCCGACGTCAGCGTCCTATCTAATAATCGGGAAGTGTAATCATAATAAAGGGCGTTTGTCCCAAACCTAGAGATGCGATGACTTGCAATTTTCGCTAGCAGACATTAGGGTTAATACAGCTAACGATGTTGCCCTATTACGATCTGTTAGGCAAACGACACGTAACTAACCGTCGCCGAAACGTATTCGACACGCTGCGTTTACGTGACTCCTGTGACGTCAGCACTGGATGAATTGTCCATATCGTGAATGATACGGCCATGTGCTATTAGTCAGTTTTATAAAGTAGCCATAGCAACGGTGTCAAAATCCCGCGATCCTATTGGCGGATCCTCGTGTGAAGATTGATAGCTATGCGGATGTACAAAGTTAAGTATAAAGTTACATAAGTAAGACGTTATGATGTCGTTATGGGTGAGTTTGTAAACATATGTTTAAGATTTTTTTAGATCTTATTAATATTGAGGACATGTTTTGTGCAATTTATTTTTCAGCGTATTTATAAAAAAAATACAATTTAAAAAACGTACCTTATAGTAAAGGGATAAAGTATGGTATTATTATATGATTACAGTTACATCAATATTATTTTTATAACTTATCAGTGTTGTCCAATAATTGTACAATGATATCATTTTTAGCACGCTAACAGGAGACAAAATTTAGGTATCAGCTAGATTAAATTCTGCAAAGGTCAATAAAATATTGTTGACAGTAATTATAAGAGGATACCAGATATTAATTATCATAGCAACATTTATCTTTTTATTGCGCCATTAGCATATCAATTCGTAACAATGAAATACATTGTGCACTTTTGTTTAATGTTTTTAATTGTTTTGCTGAACGAAAACGTCATCGCCATTTTTTTAACATGTTAAAACAATTTTTTACGTATTATTCACAATTATTTTTACTCCAAATCGTAGTCAATATTAAGGTTGTGGAATATATAATTTTAAAAATGCATAAAGTATTTATTTTGCAAAAATATTATAATTTAATATTATTTAATGAAATATACTGATATTTGTATATGATAAATACAGGACAAATTATCGGTACATTAAACAAAACAACATAAAATAGAATTCTGTCCGTCCGTTTGTTTTGGGTAATCTCTTGAATGGGTGGTCCGATTTTCCGTTACTGGAAGATAGTAGAATAAAGTAGGAGTAACTTAGGCTACTTTTTATTCCATTACAATACCACGCGGGCAATAGCTAGTGTAATGACCAAACTGCAAAAAATAAGGAAACAAAAACAAGCTAAACAAATAGCGCTTTTTGTGTCATCTCGATGCAACTGTAGCTTGTATTAGGTACAACAATTTAGTTGACTAACTTAAGTTATTACCTAACACTGCTTTATCACAATATACCGATGTAAACATAAATTTCCCCATTACTAGTCTCCGTTTGCATCAGCCGCCCAGCGCGTCTTTCGCCGTCGCTAATCTTGCGCGGTATTTGTATGTTTAAACTTGTACGAAATTGTTTCGCAAGTTTTCAAAATAGTTAGAGCGTTATTAAAGTTTTCCTTTGATACATGTTTAGTATATTATAAAACGTTATTTTCTGTATTTGTGTTTCTGACTTTCTTTGGTAATTTTTTATAAAACAAAGTTATATGTAACTTATACTATCATTTTACTATACTTACATTTATGTTCAATGCGCGATAGTGAATTTAATTATCGATTAAGTGCAATGTCAATGTTCTTATTGTATTAGAAAAGCTTTAATTACGTATTATATAAAATTTTAGTCATGTTAGAAGATAGCAGAAAAAGATAAATACAAATATACTATATATTGCATTTAAGTGAAAAAGAACTGAAAATAGTTATCGAATACACTGCTTTTTCTTAATACCTTTTGTTTCGGCTTTAAATAACATATGTGTATAAATGAAATATATGTAACTGTTAGTATTACAATGCCACGTATACTAATTTTCATAAAAAAATCCGCTTACCATCGTAATTATTGGATAAATTAGAAGTATAATCCTATGTCTGTGGCGGCGAGCAGATTGGATGGGTCTTGTTATGTATTTCTTATAAAACGATATTATATTTTCTTATAAAACAAATAATCTGTATAAAACAAGTAATGTAAAATAAAACTGATTTAATAAAAACCTATACGAATAGACGATGGAAATAAGGTACATAAAGTTTCGTGTCAAAACTTTTACCGCTAGAAGCTAAGGAATAATTACTTAGACAATGTTCCAAAGTTGTCACTATGTATTTTCTCACTAATCATGTTTGACGGTAGACGCTTTTTATGTAAAGCCCATCTCTTTTTGGTCCAAGTATGATTACATTCTTTTTATTTTATTACTTATTTTTATACATTTTTGTCATAAAAATATTTTAACATAATTATTATAAATTTCAAAAGATAGAATCAATTATGTTCTAGGACTTAATTTAGCTTTAATGTGCAAAGTGGCCTCTAGCGCTTGATGTAGTATTCAAATAAGCTTTTAGATAATTATTATCTGTTGGAGACTGGGTACTAGAACGTTTTAGTATGTACATAAGTTCTACAGATAAGTTATCAAACTTTTAAGTCTTACATTTTTAATAGATATCTGTAGTGTATTTACTGGGCGAAGAAGAATTTGCGTGATTCATATATTGGTTTTACAACAAATTAATTTATATAAATTGCCTGAAACTATAATTTTTTAATGTTTGCGCTTATTCTCTGATAATTTTGTTATTTATACCGCTTTGTAACTGTGTATTTAGTGTTACGAAATGTTATTTTTTTATATTAATAAAAATGAATTTATGGCTTCGCAAGTTTCTAATTATACAGTGCTATGTTACCAGTAATTATTGAATACATTGCTTTTAGCGTCAGGTTTAAGAGGTTATTTATGATAACTGATGTATACCTAATATAAAATTAACTTAATATTTTGTTATAAACAAAATGGTTTAGTAATCAAAACAATATAACGAAAAATATTTTGTACAACTGAGTAAATTAACATTTGATATATGTAAAATTTATTTAGTCTATGCGAAAATTTATAAATTAATTAACATAGACTTTACTTATATATATACATCGTCTAGAAATATAGTAGAGGCCTATATGTTTAGAATTGCCGGTTAAAAACAAAATTACATACTACTATCTGTCATTTACTCTAATACACTAATAAATGATAAATCAAGCAATTCTACACGTTTATCCCCGCTTACATTTTAACAGTAAAAAGATTTAAGCGGATTTTTAAATTAAAGTTAATTTTAAACTCCAGGGTCCATACAACAGAAAAAAATATTTTAATTGGTTGAGGCGATGAGACGTGAGATATTATGTCTCATTAACCTATTTACTCTTGCTACAGTGTGCTTCAAATCAGACGACAACAGTCTTTATACATTACTAACTTGCGACAGGTATAGCCATGGTGGTACTACCCTAGATGGTCCCTTGTACCACAGGGACCTATCACCTATAAGTTTCATAATTAAACACTATAAAGTCCATAAAACCGTATTACTTATCATTTTACCTACTGGATAAACAAAAACATTAATCCTTTCATTAGCATAGTTATTGTCCCCAATTAATTAACAGTCCCACGTCACTCACAACACGGCAATATCTCACGAAACTGACAAATGCGCTCGCTCCGTTACAACAGATAAAATATTATTAAAACAAACAAATGAACAAAAAAAAGAAGATCACTTTTCCAAAGAGCCGAAATCAATGTGCTCGCCGGAATCGATACTTCAATCACGTAACGTCATAACTTTGTTCATCCTAATATTAAAAAATTAACTCTATTATAAATGCGTAAGGTGTAATTTTGATTATGACTTTTAAGGACAATAAGTGCGGATAGCGAACGAGTTTCGTAGTCGTAATTTAATGTAACAGTTAATATGACAGCGGGCATGAGTATGCCAGCGGGTCGTCGGTATATTGTATTTATGCACTCACACCTGGAGGTCCCAATCTTGTAGCTATTTTGTTTTGAGTTGTTTTAACTTGATAGAGCACATCACGTATTTAACGCAAGGGTGGTATATATTAGCTATTAGTTATTGATCCAATTAATTGTACTCTTATAACTCGTTATAATGAGGTACGACATCCTGTGCACTCGTTATAATAAGTGCGACATTTGTGCGTCAGACTACTCTTCAAGTAAAGCTGGATCATAGATCTGGATTATAAGCCAATACCATGATAGATTGAAAAATCGCATATGAAATCTTTTTACAATAATTTTAATGTTAAACAGGTTAAGTTCTAGAAATATTTACTATCTGTATTGGCACAGGCCAAGACAAATATTTTCAAAATACATTGCCGATTTGGTTGACCGTTAGATAACTCAATTCAGACATTGATTATAATTATTTTACGGTAATAAAAAATATTTCTATTTTATTTTTAATCAAAACCCGTGAAGCATCAGAGCCGTAAACATACCATATTTCTAAACCAGCGGCTTTCTAAATCATTGTGACGTCACACTTTCGAAATAATTTAATTATTCGCCTATCATTCGCAACGGGAGCTTCGTATTCCCAACATTTCTGTGAGAACTTGTGAGAAATATCTCTAGAATTACCTTTCACAAATCAATGTAGTCGGAGAAATTGGTAAACGCTTCTGAAAATTAAACACAACCGACTTCCTTAGCAGTCATTTAGTTTCATATGTTATCTGAGACAAATCAATGGCAACGCCCATGTCAAAAGATATTTCTATTTTGGTATAATTCTTAGTACCTTGAGAAAATAAAACGTGTGAAAATAGAGACGATTTACAAAAGGTTTCTTTTCTTTTGATCAGAACAGATAGGCAAAAGTATTTCCAGCCGATTTTAGATACTTTACTTCAGTAATTTATCACAGAAACTCAAGTATTTTCCGCTGGGCTTTTAGTGTTATGAAGGTTTTTAATTCCATCGCCAAAATATAGACGTAACTTCCTTTATAACACATTAAATTACAGTGTCAGATGTTTTCTTCGAATGGTTTCAATTTAAAAAAGTGATATTAAATATTGTGGATATCCTAGTACATTACATACATTTTTTTAAAGCCAATCGGCAGCCGCAATGGGTTTGGATCTATTCACTAATGCCGTGTAGTGGAATAATTCGCGAAATCTTTCAAAACAGTGTAATACCTTATTCAACGATGAAATTAACAAATTAGCAATTTACCATTATTTTAAACCCTAATTTTAAATTATATTTTAAACAAAACTAAGGAAAACTAAGAAAAACAATATATAGAAAAAATTATTTATAATCCCTATGGACTCCTTTAATTATCTAAACAATATCGTTTAATCGTTGCGTGGTTTTAGGTGTAGCCGAGTAAATCGAAAATATTTTATTATTTTACTTAATACAAATTTGATATAGTTAATATGGTATAATTCAGTTATCGATTTATTTAGTTAACTATAAGCATTCTTGGAATAAGAGGACACATGCTTAAATCCTAGTATTAGTTAGTTTTTAAAGAAAATCGGCGTAAAATTAAGAAATCTAGAACGGTGAAATCCCTCTTTCTTTAGATCGCTTGTTACACGCTGTATTTTGAAGAAATTCGCAAACGGATCAGCTCTTTGAACCTGTCGCTTGACCCGATCGAAACGCTTTGCTAATCGCTTATTTACGGACGAACGACACCGTGTTGCCAATTCTGATGATGTCGTTCACTCTGTCATCTTTTGGCAATCGCACTAAAAACTATAGCAGGACTAGGTAAAACATGAAATTGTTATAAACATATAACCATAGAAACGGAGCGGAGTGATATATGGGACAGTGGTCGGATCTTGGCAACAATATATTAAATAGGAAATAGAAGTATAACGTCACTTCATGGCTATGCGTTACCTTACTGAAAACAATTATGTGACTTATTTGGTACTTAAATATAGTTTATTTGCAATTAATGCTGTAATATATATCGAGATAACACAAGGGTTGCTAGTTTTTTTATAAAATATATGATTTATATAGAAAGAGAGTGAATATAATATTTCAGCAAGCCGGCTCTTAATCCTAAACAATCAGTACATCGATACGTATTTAAAATGCTCTTTACGTTACAAACATTTCCTTTCTCTTAAAGCAGCAAATTACGATTCTTAAATTAAAAATATTTACAGTTATGCGAGTTATAATTTAAATTATTACAATGATATAGATTACGTTTATGCGACTTTACACGTATAACTCATGCTTATAATCCCGTTGGACTTAATAAGGACTTACGTATCTTATTAAATCTACATATTTACGGATTTTTCGCGTTAATTATTTATATTTATTAATTTTGACTCTTTCCAGGGATCATGATTTAATATGTATAATTTAATATAATCGCGTTAACAAAAGGAATAATTGCTATCTTATTTAGACTAGCTGTACCATAAACATGATATTTAAATATAATTTCATTGTATTAAATACTGAAATATCTTTTGAGATAACACAAGCGAGAGAGTAAACATTCGAAATCCCTTCACTTCGAGAACAACTTAGCGGGAAATTCGTGGAATGCAAAATTCGTGCTCCGAATAAGCTTTTAAGAAAGAAATGTTTCACTGTGAACATTGGAACTTCAACAATCGCTCCCATATACATGAGTAAACACGTATAATTTAAGATGAAATGTGAACCAATTGATGTCTTTGTTCGTGTTCGGAAATATTTTACGATTGCGCCCTGCCTTAGGCCCGCTTACTAAATCTTTCGCATACATTGTACAAAACAGTAAGCAATTCAGAGGTCAATGGTTCGTTTATCTAACAGGCAACGTTTTATGTATCAATTGCTTTGAAAGTTTGACAAATGTTAAGCTCTAAGCTGACTTTTTGTTGAACTAAGGAATAAGATGGGTATAGCTATCACCTCTTAATGTACTTAATGTACTGTACTCTTACGTAAGTAATACGTATTACTTAAAATAAGTGCAGCTTAAGTAGCCCCAACTTTAACATAGTACGTGCCCGGTAATTGCTCCTAAGTATTGGTTACTGCTCCTTTTTGCTTTATAAATATGGCAAGTATTTATACCATATAAATAAATTGCCTCAAGAACAGATACAACAAAATCCATTCCTATTTTTAGAAGTCATAGACATTTAGAAAATGCATTGCTCAAAATTAACATACGTAACATAATTAATTTATATAATTATTTTTACAATAAATTTGCTTTTCGATTGATGATTAATGGTTTGTCAAGATATGTCTTGTTCGTGAATAGATTATTAACGCTTACCAGAATTAAGATAAGGTTACAAATAGTTCGAGAAATATTCAGAATCGAGAAAATCCAGATCGAACGACTTCTTACGGATAGGTCATATCTGTAAATAAATAATTTATAAATATATATTAGTGTACGCACAAGCACAGGTGCATTACCTCTTCTATTTGTTTCATAGTCCGATAGGTCGTATAACCGACACGACCAGAGATAGGTCAGGCGCACATAAATCCACATTCAGTTGGTTCAACAATATGTCAATTTTCATATAAGGCTCGTTTAAAACAGAAAGAGAGTGGATACAATATTTAAGCAAGCCGGCTTCTTATCCTAAACAAACTGCACTTCCAAACGTACATTAAATGCTGCTTATCATGTTAATATTCGCGTAAAAATATAAAATTGAAATCGTTACACAAAAAAGGAATAAATATGACAATTATTTCTTATAACAAAATTATTATAACGATACATATTACGTTTGTGCTAGTTTATATGTTAGAACGCTTCCTTTGAATCCCACAGGACTTAATTAGGCGGCGAAACAAGTCGGAACACGCGTGAACATCATCAATTATACAGCAATTAACTCGATTAATAGCTAGACAAGCGTCAATAGGATCAACAAAATATAACTCCGAAGCATTGGCCGGCAATAAAGAAATCAATCAGCGGATTAGGTATTTCAAATCAATAAAATCTGAAAAGGCCATTATTATTGGACGATGCCATGGATATACGAAATGTCTAGATGAGCATGTGAAGCTTTCAGTACTAAAATTTATGAGCGTATGAACGTAAAGGTAACATTATTGGTATTTATATTAATATACTCAATATATATTTAATATATTTAATATTAATTTTTTTTATTTATTGTATATATTACAATATTATACACTACAATTGTAATTTGTTATTTTTCTAGACTATTTTATTAAAAAATTTCAATGCCTTAATCCAAATCTCGCTTCCGATGCAAATAAATATTAATAAATTACTGATATAAATGAAGCGTGATCATATCTCTATAATAAAAAAATCAGTTATTTTGATTATAGAGATACTTACGATAGATTGACTTTGTTTTTTATTGATCGAATAAAGGGTTTCTCCGTTTTTCTACAAGTCACGAATTGGCATGTCCTACCGTTTTTCACATGCCGTCTTGGCAGTATCGTCGAGTCCACCAAGCGATTTTATTATTCCAACGCTTATTATTCCTTCCGGTCTATTCAATATTATGGCTTCCTTAAACCAGTTAGTGTCTTTATATACATATTATACAATAATTTAGTATAAAAATATAAATTAACAACATTTCCACACGTATGTGAATTATAACATTCTATCTTGTACATGACAGAAAAACAATGCTGAGACAGTTTGAGCCGTGTCCAGTGAAGCTGAGTCGGTGTTGGGCCATTTTTTAATTCTCGTGCGAGTATGATACGAGGCGGCGTGTGTGATGCATGGTGGTACGGGGGGAGGGAAGGTTTCGATGCCGCCACAGGTGTGATGCAAGCGCGACCGGCCAAAGTTTACGACCAGTACGATCGACATCCCTAACTTTAGTTGATCGGCGAGATGAAAAGCATATCGGCTCGTTGGACGATATTTGTTGGGTATTGCTCGCTTTGTGTGGAACTAGTTATTAGTTTGTTTGATATTTCTGCTATATTAGGTTCGTTAGCGTATTGTTATATGGACGCTGTGACTATATTTAGTTATTTGACAACGGCGAGTATCATCAAACAGTGTACATAATAAATTTTATGTATCATTGATGTTTTATCTGTTTCATAAAATTGCAAAGGCAGATGCCATAGCAAGCTCGCTTACACGGAAAAAACATATTGAATGTTATTATTTCAAACTATTTAGCACAAAGATTCAAATCATTTTAACATTGAAACCTAATCAACCGACATAAAATTAATAATAGCATAATATCACTTATCAAATCTCTTTAAATATAATTGACTACATGGTACGTATGAAGTTTATAGTAACACAATTTACCTTATTAAACACTACAACCAACTGATGACCTTTCAACAGTTCGATAGAGGCTATCACGTATCGTGTCACACTGTGGAGCATTCTGGCAATGTTTTTTTAAGATAAACTCTGGTGCAGAAAGGTGACCGTGTGAATGACTTCAAAATGTTTTCAAGACCGAATCTCTTACTGTATGCAAATCTCTATTTTATTATAGTTAATCTGAGCGATAAACTCGTTGCTTCGTTATGGGCATATAGCACGAAGGTTACCCTGTCGTAAGATGTATCGATGGATCAATTTCCCGTTGATTTTATGGGAAGTCTTAATGTGTGGTCGACACGATTGGAACTTTGAAATAGTTTTTGTCAATTAAACACCAATTTGACGGAATTCTTTTTCGGATCGACTATTCATTTGGGATGTTTTTATTAATTGCCGGATCGTTGGATACTTCTTCAGTGTTTTATTATTTTCGGTATATTCTTACAACATTTTGCTGTATACGTTACGAATAAAGCACAACAACGTACATGTATTAATTGTATTATAATCTTGTAACACAGTTTTGAATGTACTATTAAAATTAGGTACGAAATTTAATACGAAATGTCTAACGCATTTTAATAGTCTCTCCTTTTAGCTTCTACTAGTTTTACTAGCTGTTAGTTAAGCTTAACACAACACTCAATAATAACAGTGTAACCACAATTCACTAGTAGGTGGGTCAATATTATTAAAAATATCCAAGAAACATATATTAGGTTTGCCTAATCCTTTCACTCAATATGCTTTTGTTTACAAATATTGGGCAGCTAAGGCTTTTAAAAAAATTACCGAAAGGAAAGCGATACTTGTCACACAATAGTTTTTTTTAGATTCACTTGATACAGGGATAAGCTCTTAAAGCGTTATGTTGATGTTTAATTTTCGTTTCACTTGCCACCCTGAAAGTATGAGAAGTTGTAACAATACGCAAAAACGTAAAGGAAAGGATTAGACAACCACCAGTTGTGACAGATAATTGACAAAATATTTTTGTAACATCTCTCTGTTTCTTTAATCGCACACCGTAATAGGATTAAAGATGTCCTTCAAATAATGAAGATGTCCCCTCCTTGAAATGTTACAGTAAAAGTGATTCGTTTGTGCTTGTATTGTTCGTAAAATTATTGACCGACAGGAAGTTGTGAAAGTTCTAAACTTTCTTTATTTGAAACATAGGGAGTAGTGTACACGAAAAGATTTAATTTAGTTAGCAGTTTTACTGACTAATAATATACAGTCCTGTAGTTTCTAGTTATTTCTCTTTTAAAAAATTTTTTGACCGACTTCGAAAAACAAGGAGAAGCTTATTTCACCTGAAATGAGTTTCTCCTTGCTCATTTTCTTTCTTAATTAACTAAAACAATATGCTATGAAATAGTACATCATATGAACATATCCTACATTGTCCTAGTACATATTATACATCTAGTAAGAATATTCCAAACAAATCAATTAAATATAAAAATGTAAATGTAACATAAAAATAT
This sequence comes from Lamproptera curius, assembly GCA_029286875.1. NCBI lineage: Eukaryota > Metazoa > Arthropoda > Insecta > Lepidoptera > Papilionidae > Lamproptera > Lamproptera curius. The sequence goes on along the minus strand of JAGSMT010000036.1, from coordinate 3,013,760 downwards.
AATGTGTAATTTTTTAAATTGGTTAATAAGTACATTAAAAATCCTAATAAAATTTAAAGAATGTCTTTTTAAGTACGTTATAACTGCAGTTTATAGCAAATAGAATGTATTTTTATTAACTAACTTGGTACGTGGCCAGCGTATTTACTGGGTAAACGAAAATTAACACTCTATGTCTCACGGTAGGCAGCGCGTTGGCGATACCACTGGTATTGCTAATGTCTATGGGCGTCGGTGACCACTTCTCATCAGGTAGCCGGTCTGCTCGCCTACGTATGCCATAAAAAAAAACACTTATTGGTTTCAGTGATCTTTACTGCGTTTTATTTTAAATATAAATATTTGTTTTTAAAAGCTGCACAAAATCTGAAAGTAATAAACATATTTTGTATGAAGAAGAGTCAAAGAAGACGACGAGAGAATTTTAAAGACTTCTTAAATAATCTTTTTTGAAGTTTGTTATGCATTTATAATATAATAGAAACTATTGTACTTATGGATTCTCATTACTGTTATAATTATGATTGGATTTTTTTTTATTTATGCGTAAAATTACATTTTCTAAATGATAAATTATATAATACCAGATCCGGGTTACTTTTTCATCATAAAAGCTATTGTGTTACTGTAATGGTAGATGTTTGTCAAAGTATATTCAAGCTGTAGATATTAGTGTAATAAAATCTATATCCGACTTTAAAATTCATCTACAAATCATAATGAATTTAAATATTACTTCAAATATAAGTATAAGACGTTATAAATTATTTAAATTATAAATAGTGGCCTTGAATGACTTGAACAGGTAATGATAACACTGTTTGAACTCAGATATTTTGTTAAAGTTATACTTATATAATAATTTATTTTATTTACACTGGATGCTGAAAGGAGTCCGAAACATCGGGAATAAATATATATAACTAACGCAAAAAATTCGTAAAATAATGGATTTGATATTGTACTTATATGTACAAAATGATAGTGTAGTGGTATTTTCTGCAAAATTTAGGTAGAAATAATTTTATTTGGTACATATAAAGAATCATTCAATATAAAGAGTAATAATTGATATAAAACAGTAATAAAAGTTTTTTTAATAATTTATCCATTTTATTTCTCTGTTTACAATGAAACTTAACGATCAATAGAGGACGGAGTAAGCAAATAACAAAATAAAACATATATTCAACTACGAGAAAGGGGAAAGCATTTCTATATTATAGATTCTGTCAATGCTCTATTCTGCCCGTCTCTAATTTGTTATTTTGTATAGAATAAATATAACAAAGTAAATATAAAAGAACTTTCCATAATAGAACATAGGTAATTTTGCTTGATTAGCCTTGTTATAAGTATTTATTAATCGATGCAATGCAGTTTGTTATCCTCATAAGCATTGTAACTCTGTAATTACGCTTAAATTCATCGAAACATGATCATACATGATCATACATCCTTTCTTGACCAGTGGGGTAATGAAATGTGATAATTTAAAATTGTATTACTAGCATACTTAATAAAGTTCTATGCATACATGTAAACATTAATATTACTACTTATTCGTGTATTTTTTATTTAATGCAACAATTCTATTAAAAGTGAGGCGCTGTATTCAATATAAACAAGAAACTTAATAAAAAAAAGATAAACTCTAGGCGACTGGGTTCAATGAATGCAGGCTCATGCATGAAATAATTAATACATACCCATCGGTTAAGTGTCAGGGTGAAACGGCGTCGAAAACAAATATATGAATATTAAACGGGGCATTCTTTCTCGTCACTCTTATTAACTGCCATAAATATTGAGTACAGTATCTTTTTTATCACGATCCCTTGATTACTCATGCACTTAATGGACGACTTAAGATGGTTTAACTAATAGACGCAATTTTGTTCGCAAATCTCTTATATTATATATACTTTGTAATCTTCTATAATCTTAAGCTTAAGCTTAAGCTTCTATAATCCTTAGTTCTTTATGTATTATATATATAAATATATATATGTGATGGGAAGATCTATAAATTGATATAAAAATCCCGTAAAGGAAAACTATAACAGAAATATCGTAGGGTGTTACATAATTTACCGTAGTTATGAAAGACTTTTCCGTTACATGCCAAAGAACTTATTAAATATGAGTGACAAAGTTTGCACAAGATAAGTAGTATAGTGCGTACGTAGTGGCTTATAGTAGCTTATTACCATTTTGCAATAGAAATATGCAGCAGCAGCAGCATCATCGTATACAAGTATTATTGAGCATACAGCTACCAGTTTTCACCACATGTCACCACAGTTTAACCCTACATTGGTAAATATTATATAGAAAAGAAACGCGAAATCTTAGAAATTGCAGTCTTCTTAACTCGTTTTCTTTCTAAAAGTCTACCTAAACCTTCGAGAGTTGCGTATAATGACCGGTTCGGCGACGCGTTTTAGGCTCAAGTGTAGAGTATTATGCCCCGAGCGGCAATGTTTTTTGCTTTGCACCCGAATCAACCACCTTGGGCCACAACAAATGTGCGGGGCAATCCGGTAATTTATTTTTTTAAGCCAATAAATTACTCATACGTCAAAACTTCGGCCCGCTCGCCGCGGATACCGAGTGATATATTGGCCCGTGTCACAGCATTGCGCCTTCTCTACCGTTTTTAATGTGCCCCGCGGATTAATTATTTGTGCATTGTGGATGGACCGCTTACACTAATGAGATTGCCTATTAGACTTAGTGAGATTAATTTCGGTTGCCCCGGGCGATGTGGATTGTATTCGTTCTCTGAACGACTTCCCTATATTTCTGTGCAAGCTAATAATTTTGATGTAGTTGATCGTATCGACATTGTGACAATTGAATAGTTTTCGTGATTACTTTGGCGTATACTAATTATATATTTTGTTATTCTGTGCCAATTCCATAAAGAGGAAAAGTTTTTTGTTTGTTTTGAATACGCTCTGAAACTACTAAAATGATTTGCAATATTTTTTCACTGCTGGAAAGCTATATTATCCTTAAGTAACTTAGGTAGTACGTTTAAGCGTAGGAAAATCCATTCCAAAAATAACAATTTTGTGGACAATCTCAACTCCTGCATGATATTATTGTTACAAAATCTTAGCTATTTCGCAGACACAGTCTTAAAAGAAAATTAGAATGGACATCACCTAAATACAGATTTATGTATCTGCTATCCTCTACGAGTATAAGATATTAACTGAATTCGAAATATACTTAAATATAAAACTATTTGATAGTCTTTATTATTGAAAATATAGTCTAAGGTGCTAAGTCAATAAGTCTAAGGTGACCACCGAGACCATCCTTAAAATGGATCATCATAAAGTAACAGACCATGTAGTCCTAATAATGAAGGAAACAGTAATAAAAAAAAAACTGGTTAGATCTCACGCGGGCTTTCTTAGGACCCCCTAAAATTTGGAAAAAAATCCACGTACAGGGCTTTAAAAGTTTTCAAGTCTTGCCATTATTGTATGCCAATAGTGATCTTATTAGAATGGTGTAAATCTTATAAGATTCATAAAACTCTAACATTATAGATTTATATTTTTTTTTCCGATTTGATTTCTTACAAGCCACAAACTCGCTTGTTAATAAACATCACAAGAGAACTAGTTACATGAAGGAAAAAGCATTTGCATAAAAGCATTAACATTTGGTGGTTTCTGTTTTGACCATTGTTCTATTAAAAACTATGTCAATGCTAACTAAAAATCGACGTGCTCTTCCATTTCTTTTTGTTTGACGATTATATTTTGTAATGTATAAAACTTTTATATGAAGGTTTTTATAAAATGTGTCTTCTTTTCTCTATCCTTTTTTACAAGTTATTATAGAGTCCGACTCTGACTTCTGATTTAATCAAGGTCGACTCTTATTTTAAACTGTTTTTATACACAACGAATGTCATCTTACTTGACAAAAAAACGTATACGTACATAAGAACTATTTCATTTAGTTCTTATGCAAACTAAATTCAGAGTTTCAGAATAAAAGTACAATATTTTCCTAATAATTACGTAAAATATATATTTTGTTTTATAATAGTAGTCTTAAAATTTTATAGAACTCGCAACTGTAGTACTTATGGGTAACAAAATTAGGACCTACAAGGAGTAAAATTATAATTGTCTAACCGCTTTTTTGATAGCGTGTTCAATGACAAAACAGAGAACAGTAAGAAGTAAGAGACAGTGGAGGGTTCTTTTGATTTGTTTTGATAGGTAAGGAGGCAAACGAGCAAGTAGCTAAATGGTAATGGTAATGGTAAACGCTGATGGACATTTGCAATACCAGCGGAATTAAATGAAAAGAGTAAACTTTTTAATTAGATGATACTTATGTTCATGTTTTTTATATTGATTAAGATTTTTCTTAATTTAGGCGTAAAAAAGAGATCTACGACTTTAGGTTTTCTCTCAATCTCAGAGTAGACTTCTAGAATTGAGACAACACTGCTCACCTTAGAGAAGAATATGAAAAGAAACATCTAAGTTCGCGCAAATACTTGTACATAAGCGTTATACATCAATTCGGTCTTGTATTAAACATACAATGTTATATTGTTTTTCAAGCCGATTTCCACTATGGCGGCGCTATTAGAGATCAGCTAACTACGCAGGAGAAAGTATAGTGAACAAATGTACACGTAAACAGGTACTCCTCCTTCACTGTCTTAGACCGATGGAACAACGTCCCGTCGCATGGATTACCTTACTTTACAAGCAATCGGGTGACCAGCCTACATTGCTCTAATCAATTAGGACACAAATTAAAAAAGTAGTAAGTCCCCGCAAGATTCAAACCCACGAACTCCGATATCTTAAGCGGAATCCGTTGCCAATAAAGGCATTTATTTCTATTTAACTTATATTTTCTTTACGTATGCAAGCATAAATATAGCTTGCAATAAATTAAAGAAAGAATTAACTCGCTAGTAATATAACATTATTTAGATACATTTTTAATGCTTAAGGACATCTTCAAGGGTAAAAAGTAAATGTAGTTAAATAGTTGAAGCCCTATAACAAAACGAGATTTATCACCTATATGCCATTTATTATTGGTTTACGAGAAAGAACCACCAGGGTGTTGTTAAAATGGTGTATGTTAACACCCTGTTTATAAGAAATAGAGTGTAAGACGCCGCAAATCCACTCGCCATCCCGACACGAGATGTTATTACTCTCGTTAATCCAGTAATTCTTCTGGCTACGGTGCCCTCTGACAGCAGTGATTATACAGTACTACTTGGCAGCAGAATTTTTGACTTCCGTAAAAAGGAAAAATTTTTTTCGACGTGTAGTTTCCCGTGGCAACGTAGCTGAAGTTGATCTAGTTAAAAAATCGACTAGCATCTGTTAAAAGAAAATAAATACCCATCTAATAGATGCAAATTATGATGCAAAAATTCCACGCCCGATATAATGGATCAATAATTGGGCGGCTTATCATATTTATGTTGTGAAAAGGCTGATAAGAGACATTATTTCTTTTGCACCTGACCTAAAGATTATTGTTATGACAATATTATCTTCGGGATACGGTATAAATAGTGGATGTTCCCCCAGTATCTGCACTATCGACCATGGCTCGTCTGGTGTTGTGCTTGTTAGCCCTGCTCGTTGCAGGCAATCTAGCGAGTACCGTTTGGGAACTGCCGCAAAAAGTTGGTGAGTTCATCTTCACTACTCTTCTATAATGGAATATGGCTTTTTTCATACGTCCAAATTAACATAAAAATCTTACGAAATCTATTATTCATCAGAACGAATCCATCCATTTCAGCGGTAGCTGTGCAAAATTAGATGTTTGATTTACTAAAAAGTCATTCTCGCGTAGTCTTAGATAGCCATATAAGCAAACTTACTGCAAGGCAACCCATTATAATCTACTACTACTTTCTTCTACTTGTACTGCTTAGAACAGTATATGTATATTACTAGTATATTATATTGTTTCTCACACTATTATTTATGACGGTAATAAAAATAATTTACAACTTTCTAGGTAACTAATAATATATTGTGCATGCTTTATTTTATAGCGGACAAGGAGTTCCTCAAGCGGCAAGTGGATGTTTTGGGTCTCTTCTATCACATCCATGAACCCATTCACGAGCCAGAGCTTAAAGTGATTGCTGACACTTGGGACATTGAAAAGAACATCGGACTTTTCAAAGTAAGATTTTCTTATATACCTTCTATTTTTCTTATATTTATAGGATTCAATTAATACTTTAACCCATTTAATTGCAGAACACCACCGCTGTCCAAATATGTGGTGATGTCTTGGAAGGTAATTACTTAGTGCCTCGTGGTGTACCATTCTCCCTCTTGGAATCCACACACGTATTTGAGGCTAACGTCTTCTTCAATGTTCTATACTCTGCGAAAGACTTCCAAACGTTTTACAAAACCGCCGTCTACCTGAGGAATAAAATTAATGAAGGTATCTTTGTGTACACGCTCAGTGTTGCCTTGTTGCAACGTCCTGACACTCAAGGAATACCCATCCCTCCAATCTACGAAATTTTCCCTTCATTCTTCCATAATGCCCAGATCATGACAACCGCACAGAGGATCAACACTCACGGCAAGCGAATGATTGAGTACTACCCAGGCACCTATGTCTGGGACGATAATGTTGTGATTAGGTGGAACGACACTGTCTGGCCATACACCTCCGACGATGCCATCGTTGGCTATTTCACCCACGACGTTAACCTTAACGCTTACTATTACAACTTGAACTTGCTATACCCATCATGGCTCGGAAGCGAAGTTGTACCTTTAGCTAAAGACAGACGCGGTGAATACTTCTGGTTCTACCACAAACAGCTCATGGCTCGCTACTACATGGAAAGATTGTCTAATGGACTCGGAGAAATCGCGGAACTAGGTTTGGATGTTGTTCAAGAAGGATATGTTCCTGAAATTGCTTACTTCAATGGTATCCAATACCCCGTTAGGCCCAACCACTTCCACATTGACCAACCAGGATTTGTTGAGGCTATTACTGAGATTATGGATTGGGAGCGCCGTGTACGAGACGCTATTGATCTTGGATATGTCATTAACGTAAGTAAAATAATAATGTACAAAATAATAAAAAAATACAATCTGTAACCGACTTATTTACGTATCTTTATTTTATATTTTAGAGTATGGGTGAACATGTGAGAATTAATACTCCAGAGGGAATTGACATTCTTGGCAATATAGTTGAAGCTAATGTTGACTCAGTTAACACTCAATATTACAAGGACTTCATTGGTGTCTGGAAGCAGCTTCTCGGAAACACTTTGTGGCACAAATACCAATACCATGAAGAGTAAGATATTTTTTAAGAAAAAAGTTAATAGTTGTAGTATTGTGCATTAGTATAATTTCTTTACATCAACATTTCAGTCTTATCCCATTGGTGGTACCATCAGTGTTAGAGCACTACCAGACTGCCCTACGTGACCCCGCATTCTACATGATATGGAAGCGCGTATTGGGACTTTTCAACTACTGGCAGAAACAATTCCAGTCATACACGAAGGAACAGCTTGAATTACCCTCTGTTGTTATTAAGAGCGTTGAAGTCGATAAACTAGTCACTTACTTCGAGCACAAGTACTTCAACATTACTAACCACCTCCACATGAACGAATTCGAAAGTAAGTAGTACACAGTTAGTTACTCAATGTTGTTTCTGATTAAATTCTGGTAAGAGTTCCACTAAAGTAAAACTTTTATTAATTTTGACAATGATGTATAACTATGATAGAACTATAATAATTTAAGAGCTATTTTTTTCATGGCAACTAATATTTTCATGCATGTTTTAGTTTTGATAATTCAAAGACAGAATTTGTAATAGAAAAATTTTTTTTTTAGGCAAAGCCGTTACTGATGATGTCAGTGTTGTCGTGCAGCGTCCCCAACTCAACCACAAGACCTTTAACGTACGTGTCAACGTAAAGAGCGAAGTTGCCAAGACCGTTATTGTCAAGTTCTTCTTAGCGCCCAAATACGACGGCAAGGGCTACGAACTCCCATTGCACGTGAACACTGAAAACTTCTACCTCTTGGACCAATTCATTTATGACTGTAAGTGTCGTAATTTAAGATTTACTTTATGATATATTGTGTTAAATTACCGATGCAATAAAAAATCAAATATAGTCCAGCGTTTTTTAATTTGTTTATATTTTTTCACAGTGCCTGTTGGTGATGTCGTCATCAAGCGTAACCCATCAGACAATTGGTTCACGATCAGCAACTGGACCCCGGCCGTCGAATTATACGAAAAGGCTTACAACGCCATGCACGGCAAAGGACAAGTCGTGATTGATATGTCTCAGAGAATGGATGGCTTCCCTGAACATCTTCTTCTTCCTAAAGGTATATATATCGTCAAGTCCAGCATTGGCAGTCGTTACATGTCTTCCGTGCTTTCAAATTTACTGATGACTAATTTACCCACCGAATGCAGTCCACCCTTTGGGTTCTGGAGGTTAATAATTCCCATCGCCCTGAGTAAAAAATAATATTTAAGTGAATCTAGATGAATTAGCAGTCGACGCCATGAGGACTTAGAAAAATGGCTGGGATAAATACCCTATTTTGAGTAGTATTGACATAATCCTAAACTTATATTCCTTTCAGGTCGCGTCGGTGGTATGCCCTTCAAGTTCTTGGTGTTCATTTCTGAATACAAGGCGCCCAAGGTGCCGTACGCGAGTACCTTCGACGCCGCTACTTCTCTTGGACTAGGATCTGGTTCGAGATGGGCGAGTGATGAACCTTTCGGTTATCCTCTGGACCGCCCTCTGTACCAATGGGCGGTGGAAGGTGTCCAGAACTTGTTCATCGAAGACGTGACCATCACCCACAAACATGTACCAGAAGTAGTCGTACCCCACTCAGAATAAGAATCTGATGTTATATTTATTTATGTATTTCACCTCTTCGCCGTCCAAGCAATTGAACGATGGGAGATATATATTTATGATTTCCGTATTCTGTTAATAAAATATGTGTTTATAATATTATGTATTGTATGTATTCATTGATATATTTATTCTGTTATAATATGTATTGTATATTGAAATGTAGATTATTAGAAATATATATGTTGTTTTAAAAGTTACTCTTTTATTTTAACAAATCCCTCTTGTCAAAAACAGGATCAAATAGTAAAAAAGTGTTTAAAAAACATTTTATAATGACAAATTTGTAAATATTTGTTACTAAATAAGTTCAAGTCCCTAATAACATTTTTATAATTATTAATAAATTATTATAAAAAATATAGATATTATTTCTAGGTGAAAGCAAAATTTCAACCTAACACAAGATTTTCATAAAAATAAAACAAACGCAGAGAATCCTGTTTTCTCTATCGATCACTTCATTCATTATTCATTCATCACTGATACGAAGTGATGATCATTATTGCATTCCAGAAGCATTGAATATATCGAAAATATAATATGTTGAATACAGATTTGTGAGTTGGTCACTATAGTATTATGTACAGCGAGTCACACACATCAGCGCAAAGTGAATGCATTCTTACAGTATTTATAGTGTAACACTATATATTAAAATAAATAATGTTACACTATTTGTTTTCAGCAAATAATTTCGTAAGCAAATTCTTAAATAGTTTAAATTTATACATTAGAATTACAGTAACATGTCTGTCGCTAGAGAATAGCTTAACCGATTTTCATGATTTTTTTATTTGTTCGAATAATAGTATAAAATAAAAACAATGTACTATTGACGAAAAAGGACAAATAAACATTTTCTATCATTATTATCATAGATTTTCACTTATTATCACGTTAGTGGAACGGTAGGGAAAGTTAGTGGAGTAATTTTTGTTTTCTCTTGTTAAAAAGAAACCCAACCCTATAACACAACATAATGTAATAATCCAAAACATTGCACCATGTGCATATCGAATTTTCTATATAAATTAATAAAAGTGAAGTGTTTGTTCGTAACATCAAAATATCCGCTTTGAAATGATAATATTGCTATATATAATCGATATATGTAACAAAAAAGCGTTTTTAGATTTTTTATGTCTGTCTGACTGTTTGTTCTGACTGATCTCTGGAATGGCTGACCCGATTTGGTCGGGACTTTCACTGGAAGATAGCTGATATAACTGAAGACACTTTTTGTTTAAGATCCTTAGATTTTTTACATATTACCACGCGGAGGTCGCGGGCAACAGCTAGTACTTATTTAATATTTAACAGAGGGCAAAATAACTATTTGCGAATACCAAATTAAGCAATTTCTTACATTTATTTCCGTAAAAAGCGTTAAACAAAAAAACTTTTATTTTGCTAAAATTATCAAATTAAAAGTAATACGACAATTTTCAAATACACGACAATATTTTTTTTTTGCATTTCGGGCTTTGTACCTTATATTGATACGAATATTATTATATATTGAAACTAGCGACCCGCCTCTACTTCGCACGGGAGCTATACTGATAGAAAATATGCCTAGAATATTATAGCATGTGTTATACAAATAAACCTTCCACTTCAATTACTCTATCTATTAAAAATATCGCATCGAAATCCGTTGCGTAGTTTGAAAGATGATAAGCATGCATAGGGACATAGGGACAGAGGAAGCGACTTTGTTTTATACTAATTAGTGATAATAATCTTTAAATTACATTATAGACTACTCTATAGACTCACATTTAAAAGAAAATCATCTTCCAGCTAAATATTGTATAAGCTAAGCAAGAAATATCTAGTTCGAATATTTCAACTTAATATAAAAAGTTCATGTTCGTGTTAGCATTACCCAGCAATGCCATCTATTGCTCATGTTATGGATTTAGCGCGTCCTCTGGTTTAACTATTCTAAACTAAATTAGAATTCGTGACTTTTATTACTTAGTATTAGTTTTCTGCGCTAGATGACGCTTTTCCGTACATTTGACAGTTGAAAACAATTTAATGGAATTAAAAAAAATATTTGTGTCGTATTAAAGAAATTAGAATAGTTTATTACATTCCCTTAAAATAATGATGTGCCAAAGTTGTTTAGCACTTTTATGTTCAAGGAACTGTCAAGTTCACATTTTTTTGCCAGCTTAGTAATACGAACAAAATAAATTTAATTAGGAGTTGTTTTCATGTGATGGATAATACAAATCAAACTACTTTTAAATTTCATAATTTTAAGTAGTTTTTATAGACTAACCAGTAACAATCAATTAAAATAAAAATCGCTTATAAATACAACAATTTCAAGTTCTTCTAATTTAAATTTTAAGTGTAAGGATGAACTACAAATTAAAGATTTTGATTCGATAAAAGATTTTACGAAATTAAATCGCGTTTAAATTAGTTTACAATTTTCCCGACGTTTCAGACACTTTCCAGGAACCCCGGTCACGGGCAGACTGAGGTGTTGTTCGTCTGTCACAGTTTTTTAAACAGCCACCGTCATTTATGCATTTTATTTATTAGTCCGTTTTACGAATACCGTGCTTATAGTATCTTGAGTTCTAGCAGTAATTTTATGCTTGGCTTTAGTTTTGTAAATCCTAACCCAACCATCTTCTCTATTGAAATTAGAACGTTTCTTAATTTCAATAGCTTGGCGTAACATCCTGGGTAGGAATCGCTATTATTTAGCAAGAATTTGTGCTTTGACAAATCTTATATAATATTGGATTGATCCAGTACATGGTCGCTTACTGCACTGCTACTGTAAAATCTTTTATTAAATCGACTTGGTCTAGTTATACGTCTAGCGTATTAAGTGAAGAACATCAACAATTTGTATGTTCTTTAAATCGACCTCGACATAAAAAGGTAGTCAAGGAACGTTTTAGTGTTAAAGGTTATTTACAATAGTAATAAATTTTTAAATGATAACACAGCCTGGCAATGGAATGCTCGCTCCGGGTTTTGTTTCAATATTGTATAATATGTAATGCCTTCATCATGTAGTTCCTCTCAGGTCTGAGGCATCCTTTTCCGAACTTATAAAACATAAGAAGTCAGTAAAGAAACAGTTAAAACTAGTGAAGGTATAGTAAAATATCTACGGAAATTGGTGGTTGATTTTTACGATTTCAATCATTAATTAAAAGTAGTTTCCCCGATATACTCCGTTTTCCATTGAATAGGGAAGAATGGTACGAAAATTTTTATTACCTGAAAATCCATTTTTTACTATCTAAAAGCTGAACGACTTTAAACAAATGAAAAACGTCATTCTGTATAACTGATTTAATCAGACGACGACCCCATGATAACTTGGAAAATGCTACCCAGGATATGGTGAAAGAAGAATTATGAAACCTTTTATTATACAACTTTAAGCCTAATTTATTCGCACGAAACTGCATATCACGGATCGAGAAAGTGTTATTAATAATAATCTGAACATTATTACGTGGCTGTTATCGCATTGCTTTGATGTTTGTGTATTAAGGTATTTTTGTTATGATTATGAAGGTTAACGAAAGTGCACTCGTCGCTTGCATGCCCCGATTGTTTGTCACCAAATTTAATAATAAGATAAGGGTAAACTTTCAACACTGACCTATACTAGATAAGTTTTACATATTTATCTATGCATCGAGTATAAATACCAGTGCAGTTCAGGTGATCGGCACAGATGACCATGGCTCGATTGGTGGTTTGCGTGTTGGCATTGCTCGCCGTGGGCGGCTTAGCCGATCCTGTCAAGAAGCTGTCCCAAAAAATTGGTTAGTATTATATTTAGCACTGCCTAGAAATCTTTTAGATTTTCTTTCTAAAATAATGTAGCCTAGGTAACACCTTATCGTTATGTTATATTATAGTTATTTCATAGATTAACTAGATCTTAAAGATGTGGTTTTGTTTCGTGTATCCGTTTTATATTACATCGTAATTATTTAAACACAATTATTTTAATTTTACACACGGATACTTTTCTATTCTATCCCTATTATCTTTTAGTTTAAAGAGCACCGTAGATAGCATAATTGCTGTGTGTTAGGGAGTATCATTTTCCTGTTTTATATATTATTATATAACAATACTAACTTTCAAATCCCTTCTTTAGTTTATTTTTTGGTTATTTACCTTCCGATATTTTACAATTCCAGCTGACCCGGAGTTCCTTCAACGTCAAGTTGACCTGTGGAATCTATTTTACCACGTTAATGAACCTGTTCATGATCAAACTCTCCAAGTCATCGCAAATACATGGAACCTCGAAAAAGATATTGGGAAATATGGAGTAAGAAATAAGATATAAATAAACATGCTTTACAATTACTTCAAACGGAAGCAGTTTATTTATTAAGTCTTTTGTTTCAGAATATCACCGCCATTAAATTGTATGCAGAGGTAATTGAGAAAGGTCTCATATTGCCTCGTGGCGTGCCGTTCTCCTTTGTAGAGACCGGGCACCAATTTGAAGCTATAACCATCTACAATGTCCTCTATTCATTGAAGGACTTCACTACGTTCTACAAAACTGCAGTATATCTTAGAAATAAGATCAACGAACAGCTCTTTGTTTATGTCCTAAGCATTGTTATATTGCATCGCCCCGACTGCCAAGGCATTATTATCCCGCCAATCTATGAAATTTTCCCGTCATACTTCCATAACTCCCAGATTATGTGGCTTGCTGAGAAAATAAACACACAGGGCAAGTCGTTGATTAAAAACGACCCTAACACCTACCTTTGGGATGAAAATGTTGTTATTAGGTGGAACACTACTACGTGGCCATACACTAACGAAGACGCCTCACTTGAGTACTTCACAAATGACGTCCACTACAACACGTTCTACTACAATTTACACCTCATGTATCCTTCTTGGCTCGGTGATGCCGTACAGCCATTGCTTAAGACAGACGCGGTGAATATTTCTGGTTCCACCACAAGCAACTCCTCACTCGTTACTACATGGAAAGACTGTCTAACGGCCTTGGAGAAATCGAACAGCTCGGCCTGAATGTTGTTGAACAAGGTTATGCTCCCGAAATTTCTTATGCCAGTGGTGCTCGGTTCCCGGTGAGGCCGAACCACTTCCATCTGGATCAGCCACGGTTTATTGAAACTTTATCCGAGGTTCAAGAATACGAGCGTCGTGTTCGTGAAGCTATTGATTTGGGATACGTTATTAACGTAAGTACATGCCAGAAAACTCAACAAAAAGACTATTTAAGCATACAACTGAAAACATTTTATTTGAAATCTTTACTCTCTTCTTTTTTTTCTAGAACGTGGGAGAACACATTAGCATTCGTACTCCAGAAGCTATTGATATTCTCGGTCGCTTAGTTGCGCCGATGTAGATTCGCCCAACCTACAATATTACAAGAGCTTTATTAACATTTGGAAGATCCTCCTTGGAAACACTGAATGGCACAACTACCAATACCAGAAAAAGTAAGATTGATTTTATTAAAATTTTTATTTAAAAAATTATAATAAAATTTATAAAAAAGTAATCGCTACTTAAAAATTTGCAGCGTTATTCGATTGGTGGTCCCTTCGGCACTAGAGCACTATAAAACTGCTCTTAGAGACCCAGCCTTTTACATGATATGGAAACGCGTATTGGGACTATTTACGACATGGCAGAAAGAGCTGCCCGTTTACCAACCCGAGGAGCTGACTGTCCCATCTGTTGTTATAAACAGCGTAGAAGTCGACAAACTTGTCACATACTTCGAGCACACATACTTCAACGTTACTAATCAATTATACATGAGCGAATACGAAAGTAAGTTAATTTTCACGGCGTATTTTGCGTTTAATGTAATTATAAAGTTTTATTTTGCTATATTTTATTTTTTATTTATTTCCAGGCAAGGCTTTAGTAGATGATGTTACAGTTTTGGTCCAGCGCCCGCAGTTGAACCACAAGGCATTTACCGTCAATGTAAATGTCAAGAGTGATGTAGCGAAGACTGTTATCGTCAAATTCTTCTTAGCACCTAAATTTGACAGCAAGGGTTATGAGATCCCGCTGCATGTCAATTTCGAAAACTTCATGTTGCTCGATGAATTCACCTATGATTGTAAGTTGTACTCACTTATTATTGAACTTATTTAGATTGACATGATTTTACTATTATGAAAATGTTATCTTTCGCTTTCAGTGTCTGTTGGCGAGACAGTGATTAAACGCCAGTCTAAGGATGATATGATGACCGTTCATGAATGGTCGTCTGGATACAAAGTGTACGAAAAGGCTTACAACGCGCTGCACGGAAAAGGACAGTTCGTCTTAGATATGACCCACAGAATGGACGGCTTCCCAGACCATCTCGTGCTGCCTAAAGGTAAAGTCTCGCATAAATTTATTTTTAATTTAGCTCCATACCATCGATAAGTGATTTGCCATTCTTACATATCCGATAATACATTCTTAATATCATATCTTACATAGTAAGCAAAGTACACGAGAACAAATATAATCTGTTCCGTGTAATTTGCAAGCGTCAGGAGGCCTATTATTTACAAACTATCACTACGTTTGAATTTTATTGATCATAGCATTGTATTGACTGATGTATGTATGAATTGTATTTACTGTCTCATTTTCAACCCAAATTGGGTGATGGCTTAAGTCAGAAGTTTGTGACATTCCTTTTATAATTTTTATCCTCCCATATCGTTTAAATAACTCTTAAGTAATTAATAAAGATGTTCGCTATTACCATTTTGAAGTAATTAACTCGTTTGTTAGATTAATCAACATTAAATTTGTTTCCTGCCACAGGTCGCGTTGGCGGTATGCCTTTTGTGTTCTTGGTTACCATTACTGAATACCAGCCACCGAAGGTTCCATACGGCAGCACTTTCGATCCAGTGGTCTCCCTCGGCCTCGGCTCAGGCTCACGCTGGATAAGCGACAAAGCATTCGCGTACCCTCTGGACAGACCACTGTACCAATGGCAGGTCGATAAAGTAAAGAACATCTACGTCCAAGACGTCAACATTTACCACAAAGAAGTCCCAGAAGTTGTGATTCCGAACATGGTTTAATCTGATATTTAATTACTAGTTTATTGTATTCAAAATGTTCTTGTCCAGAATAATGACAAACGTTATAAAATGTCAATTATTCTCATTCCGTAGACAAACTAAAAAGTGTGAAAATGCCGTAGACCAAAAGTTATTCGTACATTTTGTATATAAATATATTTAATACCCTGTTATTTTTTGTTTGATTGATTTTATCATTCCATTCTTCTATCATTCATAAGGTTTGACTTAAATTTAAATTGGAAAACTTCAGTTCAATTTCTTCTTGAAATCATCTAGCGCCCCGTCCTAACATAAATTAAAAAGGGAAAATAGTGTAAATTTTCTAACTAAAATAACGAGTTATATAAATATTTATTTAAAAAATTATACCTATCGAATTGTAAGAACATTCGCTCAATTAATGATAAGGGTACGATGCCTTACATACCAGACCATATTAAAAGTAATAGAAGGAAAGAATGCACATAATCTTGGCACCTCAATTCAATATTTTGATACTTATTTATTAATAATACTTATTGAGCTTAATTTTGGGAAAGTTAAAAATAATATATATTCTGCATGTAGTCATATAACATTTATTCAAAACAAAAAAAAATATTAGTTACACTTAGTTGTTAACTTAGCAATGAAAACATTTGTTTATTATTGTTTTTACAAATTGAATACAATTTGTTATATTCTCCTATATTCAGCATAACAATTAAAAAGGCTATTATAATCAAAAAAGGGCCAAAATTTTCAAATTCATAGGATTGATTTTTTTTTCATTTTTCTCATAGTCTTGATCAATCCTGTCACCCCGTTTCGTCTTGATGTTGAGTTCAGGGGCACCCTGTTATGTTGACAGTAAACTCCTCCTAAACGACTGGGACGATTGGAATCAAGTTTTTGTTAGTGCTCAATAGAATTCGAGGATGGTTTAGATGAGAGCTCGGCAGATGGCGCTGCTGTCGGGTCTCGGTAACTTATCTCTACTGCAAATAAACTGCTCAATGAAATGAAAGAACAAGAAATGAAAGTTATTTCTTACTTTGCTTAATAGCCCATTCGCTTGATATATCATGCAGGACAATGTCTCACGTGGTGAAACTTTCTCGTGAGTTACATAACCTACATATAATGTTTTCGTACCGTTTGATTCAGTTGTCAAGTTTTCATTTGTTTTCGGGTAAGGTAAATAAATTATGTAGTAGTCCAGCGACCGCAAAACCAAATTTTTACCATCGTTTGCGGTCAATGTAATGCGAAGAGCGTTGCAGCAAAAACGGTAGTCGAAATTATTTTGAGCATCTAAAAATGAAAGAAAGTATCATCCCGCTGCGTGTCAATTTCTAACACCTTTTTTTGCTAGATGAATTCACATATGTTTATAAGTCCAACTAAATGTATTATTAAATACAAACATGATTCTAGGGTTTTATAATCATTCTTATTTATGAAGGTGTTGCTCATATAGATAATTTATTAGATAGCTTTTGTAATTACAAAAGAATCGAAAATCATTACACAAAAGTAAATGCCTAAATAATCTTTTAAGTAAAAGTAGTTTCAATTTATTAAAAAAGTATTGCCAAATCCCTTGTCCTTTCTTTCTTTTCTTTCATTTTATTTTTGTGTGTCTGACTGTCTGTTTGTTCTGGCTAATCTCTGGAACGACTGTTTTGATTTTGACGGGACTTTCACTGAAACTGTATGTTCACCATCAGTCTTTGTTTGTCTAATGTAAGTGGAAATAATATAGGCTTCTTTCTTTGAGCAAAAAAAAATAAAATTTTTTGGTACTTGCAGTCGCATAAAACTGCTAGTATCTTATAATTAGAGGGCAGATGTCACTTACTACTCACACACAGAACTTAAGTCTGTTACAATAATGGTAAGTATAGATCTAAAGAGTATTATTGTTTAAAGCATGCTACAATATAATTAAATATAATCAGCTTACTTGTAATCTACTGCGGTGACTTTACATAATGCAATAGTCTCTTTATTTACAAACTTACTTGTTATCGCAGTGCAATTTCTCCCAAAACTATTGATGTACAAAACTTACTGAGTGAAGTTGTTTTTACTAGTTAAAAGAAAAAAAATAGAACGTTACACTTTCTAATTGATTGTCAAAATAGCAGAGTCTAAACCTAAAAAGAAGTGGATCAGGAAACTCAGTGGCCTTTTTTTCTTATTTTAACTGACTTGCAAAAAACCTTTAATAATAAATAGATATCCTTTTGAATCCACCGGGAGTTAAATAATCATGACCAGAGTAAGTCATCATTTTAATAACCCGATAAAAATAATAACATATAACATGCAAATATCATTTATTTTACTATCAAAGCAGAATACTTAGATATTTTTGTAAAAATGTACTTTTTAATATAAGCACATAAATATACGTTAATATAAAATACATTAAAATAAGTACGTAAAGTAAGAGAACTTTAGAGAACCGAGAATTTTATAAGATCATTTAAAATGAAAAATAGACCAAATAAACGGAAAAATTTCACTGTTTGTAGGTACAGACATAATCTTTAGGGAGAGTTTGGTGTAATTAAGCAGCATCGTTATTTGCGTTTTGGTTATTACTAACGTTAAGGTTATTAAGGTAATAAATGTAGAACAGGTCTCAAAATAAATCCCTGCGGGATCCCCGCATTTCTAGAGCCTCGTCATTTAAACTCTCAACTCCTTGAAAGTGATGACTCAAATACGACATACAAACATATAAGACAAAATAACGTTATTTTAAATATTTATAGCAGATACCGATGAAATAGTAATTTTTAAAAGAAAAAATAGGACTGTAGAAATTAAGGGTAAAAGAAGGTAGAAAAATTTAGAGCTTTAGTCTCATTTCTGCTATTAATAGTTACCTTCAATCAGGAACAGTAAAATTTTTGACCTGTTTGCTTTCCGGTAGAATTTTAAATTGTCTAGTTATATTATCGGATCTTATCTTTAAGCATAAAAAAACCTATGCCTCAAAATAGTATTATAAATATCTGAAACGTAGCGTGATCTAACTGTACTATATAGCAATTAACTTGTTAGATTGCCAGGTGCCAGAAGTATTGCACTTGAGATATTATTTCCTGCCCAAATTAATTCACTCGTTTTAAATATCCTGGCGATAGTAAGTTGAAATAATTGTTATTATCTTATATTTTGTACTTTCGATTAGGCAATGTATTTTTGGCAACAGTTTATTTCTGCAAATCAACAGATATACTTAATTCTAAAGTCTTTGTCTTATACAAAAGTGTTATATATTGAACTATCTGTTGCGCGCGAATTCGTCTGCTTAGTAATATAAAAAATTCTGTAAGTATTTTTTTGTAAAAAAAGTAGCTAAGCCAAAAATCGGACCAGCCATTACAAATTAAGCCAGAACAAATAGGTTAACAAATATGAAAAAAAAATGGTGTTTTATTATTTATATGTATCGGTTCTATATTACAATGTAATCATTTAAAAACGGTTATTTTGATGTTTTAAACGAACACTTTTCTGCTACAAATCGGTAGTGTACTATCACTACTGTCTTACTGTCTACCTGTGTTTATTGGGCACCATGGATATCAAAATTACTGGGTGCTACTGCTGGTAGGCGGTGATTGGATTTGTAGTCTCTTCCGCTGCTACTAGATAAAGTATAAGAAAAATTCGTAATGTCAAGTTTTTGTACAGAAATAAAATACTTTGTAACTAACTGATGCAATAGTCACGGGTAACATTCATTAATGGGATCTTGTAGCTTTATTGTAAATAGCGTTAAAATTTTTCATAAATAAATAATGCATTTATACTGGGTTAAGTAATATGTGTATATGATAAAAAATCAATTCGTCATGCCTAAAGTCTGATCTAGTAAAAAATATTTACAAATATTTAAGCTTCTTTTTTTACATACTGTTTATTTACTTGTGTAATAGTCCAGTCATTTAACGCAAATTGTTTTGGAATAATAAAGTGGGGTTACTATAGGTTATAAATTTACGAAAATCCGTAAAGTAAAGGGTTTTCCGTCTGAAAAAACTGTTTTCTTGCGATGTGTTAAAAAATATTTGTGTTAGAAAAAAAGTCGTAGCCAAAAAGGGTAGCAGTATATAGTTTAATATTTATGTACTGTACTATAATAATATATAATAATAATTTGATATAATAAGGTGTCCGTTTCAATTTAGATTCTCTGAAAAGTGGTTTTGCACTATAACTTAACAATAAATGTATTTTAATTTCATTTAAATAGGCAACTACCTACAGACTTGTTTTACTGCAGAGCCATTCATTTTTATTTTAATTCTATTTACATAATTAATAAATAATCTAAAAAACTAAATGTCATTGCAATTCCAACCAACTTTCCGTTCGAAAATATTGCAGTATATCTTTAACATCACAGCCAGAGAGCTATTTTTAACAGATAATATGATAAATTTAATAATCCTGACAGTGATATGCTTGATTATATTGCAATGGTGGTGTGCAAAATTTTTTAAAAAGAAGGCATTTTACATAGGACGCAAAAATAGCAAAATAATATTCAAATTTATTATTATTTACATTAAATTCAAATTCAAATATATTTATTCAATATAATAGTGCAAGTGTAAACTTTACTGATTGTCAAAATACGCTACCACCGGGATCATAGGCATGACATTTTATGCAATATTGAAGCATTCCATTACCAGAACATGTTATCATTTAAAAATTCAAGAAAAACTTTAGCAGCTAAGACTATAAATTGTATTTATTTGTCGGTTTACTTGAAAAAGTATGGATTTTAGTGAATGTCAGTACCAAAGTAGTGTCGTTTTGATTCATTGAAAACGATTGTAAAATATTTTTACAATCGTAACGGAACAAAGGTTATCGATATTGTTGTTGTCAAATTGTCCAAGAGTTTGTTTTCAAAACAACGCATCTTGCTTATCTGCTTTTGCATATATATTTTGCAAAAATAATGACCAATAGTTTATTGAATGACTTTAAGGAAAAAGCGTGAATAATTTTTAATATTTAGTATTGCAAATAATTCATTGGCTACTATCATATTTTGGTATAACAATTACCCATTAATGATAAAGAAATGTTTTGAAACGATAATAAAACCACAGTAATGATTAGATAAGGACACATGAAATATAAAAGACGCTGTTGCAGGTAGGATCGCAAAGTTTTCTTCTTTGCTGGGAACAATGAAGACACTGTTAGTATTGGCTAGCTTCTAGCTCTGACGTTGTCGGGAGCAGTGCCTAAAGAGAACTATAACTACAAGATTAAAATTGGTAAGGTTAATTACATTTTGTACTTAAAACTTCATAAAACTGAAATTATTTCTAGCGTTTAAATATTGAAATCTAGTGATACAATTCACGTCAACAAAGTCTAACGTCAAACTTAAAAAGCGCAAAAGTGTAAAACATTTTTATTGTTTAAAACATCGTGAGGATTGAACATGGGTGTAGATCACAATATTTTTTCTTGCCCACACCGGCAGACGAGCAATCAGCCCACCTGATGGTAAGTGGTCACCGAAGCCTATAGACATTGGCAATATCAATATAGTCACCAACTATAGAATATAATATAATATAAGCAACGCGCTGCCAACCGTGAGACATAGGATGTTAAGTCTCGTTTATCCAATAAAGACGGTGGCTACTATGCCCTTCAAACCGGAACACAGTAGTGTTTCACACTACTGCTTTGCGATAGAAATAGGCACCTGCGTGGTACCCACCAGAGTGTCCCATGTAAAGGGGACCTACCACTGGTATACTACCACAATAAGAACGAATTTGCTTCTAATGTTTGCACAACTATTTGCATCAATTTTCTCTAATTTGCGAAAATACATTTCATTTATTTTTATTTCACATCGTTTTATTCTTAATAAAATAACATTGATAGCATTATATTGGTTAACTGTTTTCATTCAACAGTGTTGTTCAAAATTTTATTGTATAAGCTTATTTAAATTTTGTATTATTTATTATAGTCGATGCCTTATTCGTAACGAAACAGAAAAAATACTATCTTTGTTTTGACACCCAAACAAATCGACAAGAATGCTGGTACTATAAGATCGCCAAAGAATACAATATTGAAGCAAATATTTATAACTACACGGTAAGTACACTTCACTGTATTATAAATATAGTAAAAGAATATTTTACGTCAATAACTACAATTGTAATATTTTCAGAATAAAGAAGCTGTAGAAGATTTCTTGGCATTGTACAAAAATGGTTTTCTGCCTAAATATCATGTCTTCTCTATTTTCTATGATAAGCAAAGGATGAAGCCATTGCTCTTTTCTACCTATTCTATTACGCTAAAGACTTTGAAACCTTCTACAAAACTGCCGCCTATGCTCGTGTCTATTTCAACGAGGACAGGTTCCTGTACGCCTATTACATCGCAGTAATCCATCGTCCTGACACTACAGGAATCGTTCTCCCTGCCCCTTATGAAATATATCCAGAACTCTTCCTCAACACTGATGTACTCGGAAGAGTTTACCGTACCAAAATCAAGGGAAATTTTCAACCCTGCCTTCGGCTCAGACTTCGGCATTGTAAAGAAAACGACCAATATGTATACTACAGTAACTACTCAACTACTGGACTTACGGTGATAAAGAATATAAAATGTCGTACTTCACCGAAGACATCGGTTTGAACTCATACCATTACTATTTTCACTCATACTTCCCATTCTGGCTTCAGGAGATGTCTTCCCAGTTTGGAAAGACCGCCGCGGTGAAGCATACTTTTACTTCTACAAACAACTCATTGCTCGTTATTACTTGGAGCGTCTCAGCAACGGATTAGGTGAAATCGTGACTTCTCATGGAACAAGCCCATCAACTCTGTTTACCGACCATTCCTCACATACTATGTATCCCTTTATTCAACGATCTCAGTACTATCAAATTCCATATGAAAACAATGTACAAGAAGTGCAGTTCCTTAACACGTATGAGAAACTTTCTTGCAATATCTCGAGAGGCCACTTCAAGGCTGTAAGTCTAACTATTCAATCAAGTATTTGCTTATCAACTCTAAGTTTTTGTCTAATGTTACTTATTTATTTTCAGTACGACCAAGAAATTGATTTTAAAACTCAAAATCAGTTAACTTTGTCGGTAACTATTAGCAATCGAATGCCGATTTGTATGAGAAGTCTGGGCCCAGAAACTATCATCGCTCATATGATGTTATAGCTCGTCGTCTTTTGGGCGCTTCTCCAGATCCAGTCGACAAGTATGTGGAAATCATTTTGAATATTTATTCTTGTTTTTCAATTAACATAGATTTTAGAATATTCTTGTTTCATTATTGGTTCTCATGTTGCTGATCAAACAAATTACTATATTTTTAGGAAATTATATAGAAGTATTATGTCTACCAAAAGTTTTGTTCAATTTCAGATATACTAACTTGCCCTCGGCTCTTGACTTTTACCAAACGTCTCTTCGGGACCAGTTTTCTACCAACTGTACAGTAAAATACTTAAGTATTTCATTCAATACAAAGAATACGTTACCCCATACAATCAAGATACGTTGTATTATGTTGGAGTAAAGATTACCGATGTTAATGTTGACAGGCTTGTAACCTACTTTGAATACTATGATTTTGACGTATCAAATAGCGTATATTTCTCGCCTGAAGAATTGAAATTAGATAATTTCCTACCAAGCATAGTGCGTCAGCCTCGTCTTAATTACTTAGCATTCGTATTAAATGTTGATATTAAGTCTAATATCGAAGGAGATGCGGTTATCAAAATCTTTATTGGACCTAAATACAACAGTAAGGTATCTCCTCTCTGTGGAAGATAATTGGATGAACTTCGTTGAGCTCGACTGGTTTGTTCAAAAGTTATCTGTTGGTCAGAATACAATCGAACGTAATTCGACCGACTTCTTATTTTACAAAGATGACTCAGTCCCGATTAAAGACATATTTAAACTACTTGACCAAGGTAAAGTTCCAGCTCATATGTCTGCCGAAGCTGATTTTATGCCAGCTAGGCTTATGTTACCTAAAGGAACAAAGGGTGGTTACCCATACCAGCTCTTTGTCATGGTTTATCAGTTCCACGGTGCCACAAATGTTTCCGAACCCATTGCTAACTTCATTGTGGACAACAAACCATTCAGTTATCCATTCGACCGTCCAGCGAAAGAAGCTTACTTTATACAACCAAACATGTTCTTTAAGGATGTTATGGTTTATCACGATGATAAAGTATACCCTTATCAGAACTATTTCCCTATTACGTTGGTGATAAAACCCGTACACTGGGTTCTAAAGGAAGAGAGAGAAGCGTAGGTCAGTAATGCTGTGAATAACGTATTAAAGTGAATACAAAATAAAATGCCATTCAAATGTATATGTTTTTTTTAATTTCTACCTTAAAACTTGTAATGCTGTATTGATTTATCAGTTTTAGTGAGGACAGACCACAGACCATATTTAATAACAATGATATAATTTATTGGTGATTTCAACATTATTAGTAAACATTAAATAAAATAACATTTTAACAATAAAATATGCTATATTATTATACCAGAAAACTATTTTATTATTATTTACATTCATTTATCGTTCTAAAAGATAAAACTAAAATCTTATTCTTAAAACTATTTAAAAATATGTGGTTACTTTGGGTATATTAGCATCGATAATATTAACATCATTGTATTCATACACCGACATATCGTATGGATCCAAACTACGTTCAAATTCATTGAAATAATTTAACAGATTTTGAATCCAGTACCAATAAATTGGATCGGCAAAGATGTCTCTTGATGGTGGAGTATTGATGGTGCTGGGCTGTATCTGAAGCAAAAATATATAAGTTAGTAAAATTATAGCAGGCAGTAACATTCGTTTTCGTATGTTAAAATCTTTATGTACTCACGAATCTGTAGAATAGTTGTTGCCACCGTAGCCGAAAAATGATCAAAGTCAAAGTCAAAGTCAAATAATATCTTTATTCAATATGGAAGCATTACACTTTCTTATTGATTGTCAAATAATCTACCACCGGTTCGGAAATGGAAGCCTCTGACCTGAGAAGAACCGGCGTAAAAACTCACGGACTTCTTTTCCTTTTTTTTTCAATAAATTTAACTTACATTTACTACTTTGAAATAGCCTGGAGCATACAGTTATTTTATTAGTACCAGGGTGTGTTATCTATCAAGTAGTCATTATAACAATAATATCCTTTAACACACAAACGTTCATTTACAACTTTTTAAATTACTTACAGATAAAAGCTAACCGTTTTCTGGGATTTTATTGTAGTAGAGTAGAGTATTCATTGTCCCATGAAAGATTTCATTGTTCTTCGGAGCATAGTTTTGGAAGAACATAATTATGCTTATTCTAGTATTTTTATTATGTGTGTCACAATGTTTTACAAAATCATTTTTATGTTTATGAGCATACATAATATTTTCAAATATGTATTTCTGTAAACATTTTTCTCAGCGATTCTTTGGGGCCCAGATTATTGACTACATAAGTCGCTGTGCTAAGCTTACCCGCCAGCCTATTAATATGAGGGCCCATTGCACTTTAGAATCTACTGTGATGCCGGGAAATACAGTGGAATCTACGTATTCTAGCGCTTTTCCATCTACGACCACATCACAACCAGCTTGAGAAACATTAGGAGTCATAAACCTTATACATTTCGTTTTATTTTTGTTTAACAATAAATTTTTTGCACTAGATCAGTATTTTACTTTTAAGAGGGTATTATTAACATCGTCATTTTAAGTTACGTCGTTTTAATTTAAATATTAAAGAATATCATCAGCAAATGATACAATCACGTTATTGTTCTCAACCTGGTGTGGCAGATCATTAATATAGACCAGAAAGAAAAGGCCCCAAAATAGATACCTGTGGGACCCCATACCTACTTGCACCCGGAGATTTCTTGCCGTTCGCGTCAACTCTCTGAGTTCGATGGCTTAAGTACGAAGTCAGACGGTCGAGAGCGCCTTTTTGATACGTAATGGCTTCATTTCCTGACCAAAGTATCATGCTGTACACAGTAAAAGCTTTGGTCAAGTCACGAAGACACCTAAAGCATCGTGTGACCTTCCCATGCCTCAATTATAATTTTAACAAGATGGGCACCTGCATCGGTTGTAGAACAACCCGTGTAAAACCATACTGTTTGTTATTAAGTATATTATGAGAATTTAAAAATGTATCAGTAATTGGTTAAGAATTATTTTCTCAAAATTTTACTAAGCGCAGGCAGTATAGAAATAGGTCTAAAGTTGTTGGTGTCTGTAGTACTGTGTGTGTGTTCAATGATCGAATCAAAGATCGAATGAAGTTCGCTGATTTAATCCCATCTAAATTTGCACGTAATATTTTTGCTTATAGGTCAGTACCCTCATCATAGTAAATTTTGTACCATTTTCCTAAAAACACATATTTAAAATATTTAAAATTTTATGCAATTGTACAATTCTGAACTTTTCTATTTACCATAAAAATTACTCTTCTAGAAATACAGTCTCTTATTGCAATATCGATTGATTTAATTCTAGCTTGCTCTTCGTTTCAATCTCTTAAAGTTGTCGATCTGATTGGAAATGGTAGGCCATTATCATAATACAAATATGGTTTATAGTCTGTAAAACACTTTTCTGTAGTTTTATTTTTTACTTTAAATATTCCTTTTCAAGATTATAACGTGCCATTAACTGTTTATGATTATAATAGTAAAATTCTGCATGTCTAGAATTGATTTGTTCTAATTCATTGTTAGTCATCCAGAAGGGATGTAAAAGTTGTAAGCCAGAATAGTAACTATTTATTCCAATGTCCTCTCTAAAGTAATTAAGATCTTCGTGGCATCCATTACTTATCAAATTCCATCCTGAGTAATTAGTGTTGATTGCTATAATGTCACCATTTTTGAAGAATTGATTGATCTTAGATTCTTGCTCGTTAAATTGACCATCATTGATAATTAATTGCATAGCTTTTTATAGTCTCCCCATTTATAAAGTAATTTGGTTTTATAATGTAAGGAGGTTCTTGCTCAAAGCTGTTTGCCAATTTGTTCTTTTCTGAGTAGATTATAGCAAGCTTCCATGCGTAAGTTAAAAGTCTTTGTTTATATTTTCCTAGCCCATACTAAGATTTTATGCAGCTGATCTGTATCAAAATTTTGCAACATGCGGAACAGAGGTATTGCTGCGTTTCTAAAATTGTCATCGTAAATGTTGAACGGTAATCCTTTAAAGGTGTATTCTTTTCCACGTATGTAATAAATCCTTTATAATATTCATTTCCTGCAAATATGTTATAACATTTTTACAGAATACTTTTTGAGCAAATACATTGCAAAAGGTATGACAAATAACGGAGAAATAAGAAAAGACAAATGTTGATTACAACCGCACAAAGTTTTTTTTCAACAATGGAGAACTGCCTTTGTAATTGATAAAAATATTACTTGTATCAAACAAAATTTAATCATCATGATTTAATAAAAATTTTATTTAGCCTTCACTTTGATTTATTTTAGAGACCATAAATAATATATATAATATCTATGTTAAAACAAAGATTTAGTAGATAGCGTGCGAGTTAACTGTAAGAGCCCAACCACTCCATGTAAAATGTTCTCGGATATATATATTGATGGCATGCAAATCACATGCCATGAATGTATAGCCGGACTTTACCCTATATCAAAACCAAATGAGAGATGAACTCCAGGAAGACAACGTCAATTTATCAACAAATTATGCAAAACGTATATCCACTATACAGGTTACATATTGAGTGATTAATGACGTTTTGCGAAAAAAATCAAAGAGGGTTTTGGCGCAATAAGTATTTTATATTCAAGGCCTTTTGGCTTAAGTATAGACAGGACTTGTTGGACTAGAGGTTACCAGAGCGAAGGTCTTCTTGGACACAGTCTTTAACTCTCAAAGTTTTTGGCAAACATTATTCTTAATCTACAATGGAATAAAGGAAAATATGCTTTAAAAATTTTAGTTTAACAGATCACCTATAATAGACTCATTAAACCGTCGTTGTTTAACATCAGCTGCGTCTCCTGTGTGGATTTTTCTTTAGATTTCTCCAGACATATAGAAGAGAAGTTTGGACATATCAGGTCTTGTAGAGGATTTTACAATTATTACAGAATAAATCTACAAGTAGGATAAAATGATGCTCTAATAGTGACTGAAGGAGCATAATTTATGTATGTAGGTGTTAATTAATTTGTAACTACTTAAGCTATACCCCTATGAAATAATATAATTTTATAATATACTTTCAAAACAAGAAATTAATTTTATACAAGTTTTTGATAATGTTTCTATTTTAAGTTGTAGCGTAAGCTTTTAACAAATGTTTAGAAAACAAGTAGGCTCTTTAAGTTTAATGACGTAGTGAATGACGTAGTCTTGTAGATAAAGTGCCATGCATAATATGCCTTAACAGAAAAGTCAATGTATCTAAATATAATATTAAAAAATAACTATTATTCTATAATTTTGTTTTAACATAATGTATAACTGTGTCCTTATTTGCATTTAATCTAAACTATGTACTACATTTTTGGATATTGATACTTTCATGTGCTATTTACGAGAATACCTACCTCACCCACAATGTCCGAGAGTTTTACTTTATTGCTTTTGTATTTCTGGCATGAATAAGTGAAACCGTAATAATAATAAAATCAATGCTGCTTTCGTCTGCGTAATAATATAAAAAAAATCTGTAAGTGTTTTTGTAAAAGAGTAACAGTTACTCCCAGTTACATGAGCTAGCTTCCAGAAATCGACTCAGCCATTCTGGAGATAAGCCAGAGCAAACAGATAAACAAAATTTAAAAACGATGTTCTATTATCTATATGTTTCGGTTATATATTACAATATAATCATTTAAAACGGTTATTTTGATGTTTTAAACGAACACTTTTCTGCCACAATCGGTATCGGTAATCGGTAGTGTACTATCACTACTGTCTTCCGGTTTATAGGGTACCGTGGATATCAAAATTACTGGATGCAACTGCTGGTAGGCGGTGATTGAATTCGTAGTCTCTTCCGCTGCTATTAGATAACGTATAAGAAAGATACGTAATGTCAAGTTTTCGTCCAGAAATGAAAATACTTAAAACTAGTTGATGCAATAGTCTCAGGCAACATTAATTAATGGGATTTTCTAGTTTTAATGTAAATAGCGTTGTTAAAAATACTACATCATTACATGGTTGTTAAAATTTTTCATCAATAAATAATGCATTTATACATGTTTCAATTCGTCATGCCTTAAGTCAAATCTTGTAAAGAATATTTAAAAATTAAGCTTCTTTTTACATACTGTTTATTTACCTGTGTAATAGTCCAGTCATTCAACGCCTAATTTTTTGAATTGCATATAAAATTGGGATACTGTAGGTAATAAACAAAAATTCGTAAAGTAGGTGAGTGGATTCCCCTCAAACTTGGGTTTTCGTCTGAAAAAACTGCGATAAGTTAAAAAATATTTGTAATAGAATAAAAAATTATAGCCAAAAGGATAGCTGTATATAGTTTAATCTTTATGTACTGTACAAAAAGAATATTAAGTAATAATTTGATTTTATAAGTTGTCCGTTTCACTTTAGATTTTCTGAAAAGTGGTTTTGCTACTATAACTAACAATAAATGTATTTTAATTTCATTCAAATAGGCAACTACCTACAGATTTGTTTTACTGCAGAGCCATTCATTTTCATTTGAATTCTATTAACATAATTTATAAATAACCTAACTAAATGTCATTTCAATTCCAACCAACTTTCCTTCGAAAATATTGCAGCATATCTCTAACATCACAGCCAAAGAGCTATCTTTAACAGATAATATGATAAATTTAATAATCCTGACAGTGATATGCTTGATTATATTGCGATGGTGATGTGCAATTTTTTAAAACAAGACATTTTACATATGAGAATAATATTCAAATTCATTAATATTTACATTAAATTCAAATTCAAATATATTTATTCAATATAATAGTTTACACTTGCTCATTGCTTGTCAAAATACGCTACCACCGGTTCAGAAAAGCCTCAGAACCGGCGAAATAAACTCAGCGGGCTATTTTTTATCTCATCTTTTGCAATAATTAACAAACAATAATTGGCATGACATTTTATGCAATATTGAAGCATTCCATTACCAGGACATGTTATCATTTAAAAATTCAAGAAAAACTTTAGCAGCTAAGACTATAAATTGTATTTATTTGTCGGTTTACTTTAAAAAGTATGGACTTTAGTGAATGTCAGTAGAAAAATAGTATTGTTTTGATTCATTTAAAAACTAAATATTTTTTACAATCGTAACGGAACAAAGGTTATCGATATTGTTGTTGTTAAATTGTCCAAGAGTTTGTTTTTAAAAACAACGCATCTTGCTTATCTGCTTTTTGCATATATATTTTGCAAAACTAATGATCAATAGTTTATTGAATGACTTTATTTTTACAATATTTAGTATTGCAAATAAATCATTGGCTACTATCATATTTCGGTATAAAAATACTAATTAATTTCATTTGTATTCGTCATAAGATAGGCCTACAAATGTCTTTGATGTTTATTTTTGTTTATTTTTTTCACGTTTTAATCTAAAATACTAATTTAAGTCTAATGTTAACCTTTTATACTTTTTGTATATGAATAATTATCATCAGATAAAGTGAAATGATTAAGAAATGTTTTGAAACGATAATAAAAACAACAGTAATGAGATTGAGGTGAAAGGTGAACTGATTAAGAAAAATTTAAAACGGACGGTTATAGATGAAAAGATGCATTCAAGAATTAGATAAGGACATACATGAAATATAAAAGACGCTGTTGTAGGTAGGATCGGCACAGTTTTCTTCTTTGCTGGGAACAATGAAGACGCTGTTAGTATTGGCTAGCTTGCTAGCCCTGACGTTGTCAGGAGCAGTGCCTAAAGATAACTATAACTACAAGACTAAAAGCGGTAAGGTTAAATACACTTTTGTTCTTAAAATTTCATAAAACCTTAACTCTTTCTAGCGTTTAGATTTAAATATTAAAATATAATGATGCATGGATATAATTTAGAAATAGAATTTACGTCAACGAAGTTTAACGTCAACCTTAAAAAGTGCCAAAGTGAAAAGCATGTTTATTGGTTAAAACATCGTGAGGATTGAACATGGTCTAATTCAGCAATCGAATTCGCTTTGCCAATGTTAGTGTTTGCCATAAGACTTTATTTACGTCAAGTTTTCTCCAAGTTGCTAATAAATATTATATTTATTTTCATCCTTTTATTCTTAAAAATAATATCGACAGCATTATATTTCTAAACTGTTTTAATTCATCAGTGTTTTTTTTTAATTTTATTGTATAAGCTAATTTAAATTTTGTATTATTTCTTATAGTCGATGCCGAATTCGTTGCGAAACAGAAAAAAATACTATCTTTGTTTTTGACACCCAAACAAATCGATAAGAATGCTGAGTACTATAAGATCGCCAAAGAATACAATATTGAAGCAAATATTTACAACTACATGGTAAGTAAAGTTCTCGGTATAATAAATATAGTAAAAGAATATTTTTACGTCATTAACTACAATTGTAATATTTTCAGAATAAAGAAGCTGTAGAAGATTTCCTGGCATTGTCCAAAAATGGTTTTCTGCCTAAATATCATGTCTTCTCTATTTTTTATGATAAGCAAAAGGATGAAGCCATTGCTCTTTTCTACCTGTTCTATTACGCTAAAGACTTTGAAACCTTCTACAAAACTGCTGCCTATGCTCGTGTCTATTTCAACGAGGGACAGTTCCTGTACGCCTATTACATCGCAGTAATCCATCGTCCTGACACACAGGAATCGTTCTCCCTGCCCTTATGAACTATATCCAGAACTCTTCCTCAACACTGATGTACTCGGAAGAGTTTACCGTACCAAAATGCAAGGTGAAATTTTCGACCCTGCCTTCGGCTCAGACTTCGGCATTGTAAAAGAAAACGACCAATATGTATACTACAGTAATTACTCCAACTACTGGACTTACGGTGATGAAGAATATAAAATGTCGTACTTCACCGAAGACATCGGTTTGAACTCTACTACTACTATTTCCACTCATACTTCCCATTCTGGCTTCAAGGAGATGTCTTCCCAGTTTGGAAAGACCGCCGCGGTGAAGCATACTTTTACTTCTACAAACAACTCATTGCTCGTTATTACTTGGAGCGTCTCAGCAACGGATTAGGTGAAATCCCTGACTTCTCATGGAACAAGCCCATCAACTCTGTTTACCGACCATTCCTCACATACTATTATCCCTTTATTCAACGATCTCAGTACTATCAAATTCCATATGAAAACAATGTACAAGAACTGCAGTTCCTTGACACGTATGAGAAAACTTTCTTGCAATATCTCGAGAGAGGCCACTTCAAGGCTGTAAGTCAACTATTCAATCAGTATTTGCTTATCAACTCTAAGTTTTTGTCTTATGTTATTTATATATTTTCAGTACAACCAAGAAATTGATTTTAAAAACTCAAAGTCAGTTAACTTTGTCGGTAACTATTGGCAATCGAATGCTGATTTGTACGAGAAGTCTGGGCCCAGAAACTATCATCGCTCATATGATGTTACAGCTCGTCGTCTTTTGGGCGCTTCTCCAGATCCAGTAGACAAGTATGTGGAAATCATTTTCAAAACTTATTCTTGATTTTCAATTAACATGGATTTTAGAAAATGATTATTTCATTATTGGCTCTCTTGTTTCTGATCAAACAAATCATAATATTTTTTAGCAAATTATATATTTATATAGAAGTATTACGGCCACCAAATCTTTTTGCTCAATTTCAGATATACTAACTTGCCAACGGCTCTGGACTTTTACCAAACGTCTCTTCGGGACCCAGTTTTCTACCAACTGTATAGTAAAATACTTAAGTACTTCATTCAATACAAGGAATATGTTACCCCATACAATCAAGATAAGTTGCATTATGTTGGAGTAAAGATTAACGATGTTAAAGTTGACAAGCTTGTAACCTACTTTGACTACTATGATTTTGACGTATCAAACAGCGTATATTTCTCGTCAGAAGAATTGAAATTAGATAATTTCCTACCAAGCAAAGTGCGTCAGCCTCGTCTTAATTACTTAGCATTCGTATTAAATGTTGATATTAAGTCTAATATCGAAGGAGATGCGGTGATAAAAATCTTCATGGGACCAAAATACAACAGTGAGGGGTATCTCCTTTCTGTGGAAGATAATTGGATGAACTTCGTTGAGCTCGACTGGTTTGTTCAAAAGTTATCTGTTGGTCAGAATACAATCGAACGTAATTCGACCGACTTCTTATTTTACAAAGATGACTCAGTCCCGATTAAAGACATATTTAAACTACTTGACCAAGGTAAAGTTCCAGCTCATATGTCTGCTGAAGCTGATTTTATGCCAGCTAGGCTTATGTTACCTAAAGGAACAAAGGGTGGTTACCCATACCAGCTCTTTGTCATGGTTTATCCGTTCCACGGTGCCACAAATGTTTCCGAACCCATTGCTAACTTCATTGTGGACAACAAACCATTCGGTTATCCATTTGACCGTCCAGCGAAAGAAGCTTACTTTATACAACCAAACATGTTCTTTAAGGATGTTATGGTTTATCACGATGATAAAGTATACCCTTATCAGAACTATTTCCCCTATTACGTTGGTGATAAAAACCCGTACACTGGGTTCTAAAGGAGAGAGCAAAAGCCTATGTCAGTAATGCTAAGAATAACTTATTAGAGTGAATACAAAATAAAATGCCATTCAAATGTATATGTTTTTTTTTTTAATTTCTACCTTAAAACTAATAATGCTGTATTGATTTATCAGGTTTGGTAAGGACAGACCGCAGACCATATTTAAAAAGATAAACATAATTTATAGTAGATTTCAACATTATTAGTAAACATAAAATAAAATAACATTAAACAAAAAATATGGTATATTATTATAGCCATAAAATCATTTTTATTATTATTTACATTCATTTATATTTCTAAAAAGACAAAACTAAAAATCTTATTCCTTAAACTATTCTGATTGCAAAAAAAAATATTAACATGTAATGGCTGCGCATGTAATCGGTACATTTGTGAGTTAAAACTTTGAAGTGTAACACGCTACAAAATTAGATTTTAGTACAGAATAACTAGAAACATAGATACAAGTGCTATTTATATTTATTAATTAATGCAAATTTTTTGAAAAATAACTTCCATCGAATAATAATTCTTTGTGGTATATAGATATATTAAAGAACCTGTAATTGTTTGCAAATGGGTGAAAGTTAGTAGCTTCTCTGTGAAATGGAAAACCTAAAGGTTTTTTGTCTAAAACTTCTGATAGAGCTTTCTGATAGTTATTGTAGTAATCAGTCGGTATATTCTGTCGAAAAGTGTCATCTGCCGGAGTTATTATAAGGAACATTGTCAAATTAAGTCCGTTCTCTAAGCCTCTTGGTATCAGCAAGGTAGCAGGAAATTTAAATAAATTGTATTTATTTGGAACATGTGGTTTTTCTTCCATGTTGTAGAAATTTTCAAATGAAAATTTCTCTGAGGCGGATGGGGACCAACTTAAATTATTTAATCCACTTTCAAGTGAGTACTTAAAGTTATCTAGCTCGAAAAAGTTAGGGAATAAAGCCCAGCAACTTTCAAATTCACATTCGGGACCTAAAAACAATCTGACGATGACTTCTTGTTTATTTTTAGATTCTATAGTAAACCCAAGGTCAAAGTTCAATTGGTTTAATCTTTTAAGCCGAGCTGCAATGCTATATGGTAACTGCATAGGATCCCGCTTTTTCAACCCTTTATTTAAGATGAATTGGTAGTATGAAAAATATGTGGTTACTTTGGGTATATTAGCATCGATAATATTAACATCATTGTATTCATACACCGACATATCGTATGGATCCAAACTACGTTCAAATTCATTGAAATAATTTAACAGATTTTGAATCAAGTACCAATAAATGGGATCGCGCAAAGATGTCTCTGGATGGTGGAGTATTGACGGTGCTGGGCTGTATCTGAAGGAAAAATATATAAGTTAATAAAATTATAGCAGACAGTAACATTTGTTTTCGTATGTTGAAATCTTTATGTACTCACGAATCCGTAGGATAGTTGTTGCCACCGTAGCCGAAAAATGATCGAATGAACTTTGCTGATTTAATCCCATCTAAATTTGCTCGTAATATTTTTGCTAATAGGTCAATGTAATTATCCTCAGTCATAGAAATCTTAGTACCATTTTCCTAAAAAAAATATTTAAAATATTTAAAATTTTATGCAATTGTACAATTCTGAACTTTTTTACTTACCATAAAAATTACTCTTCTAGAAATACACTCTCTTATTGCAATATCGATTGTTTTAATTCTAGCTTGCTCTTCGTTCCAATCTCTTAAAGTTGACGATCTGATTGGAAATGGTAGGCCATTATCATAATACAAATATGGGTTATAGTCTGTAAAACACTTTTCTGTAGTTTTATTTTTTTTAAACTTTAAATATTCCTTTTCGAGATTATAACGTGCCATTAACTGTTTATGATTATAATAATAAAATTCTGCGTGTCTAGAATTGATTTGTTCTAATTCATTGTTAGACATCCAGAAAGGATGTAAAAGTTGTAAGCCAGAATAGTAACTATTTATTCCAATGTCCTCTCTAAAGTAATTAAGATCTTCGTGGCATCCATTACTTATCAAATTCCATCCTGAGTAATTAGTGTTGATTGCTATAATGTCACCATTTTTGAAGAATTGATTGATCTTAGATTCTTGCTCGTTTAATTGTCCATCATTGATAATTAACTGCATAGCCTTTTTGATAGTCTCCCCATTTATAAAGTAATTTGGTTTATAATGTAAGGAGGTTCTTGCTCAAAGCTGTTTGCCAATTTGTTCTTTTCTGAGTAGATTATTGCAAGCTTCCATGCGTAAGTTAATAAGTCTTTGTTTATATTTTCCCTGGCCCATACTAAGATTTTATGCAGCTGATCTGTATCAACATTTTGCAACATGCGGAACAGAGCTATTGCTGCGCTTCTTAAATTGTCATCGTAAATGTTGAACGTTAATCCTTTTAAAGTGTGTCCTTTTTCCACGTATGTAATAAATTCTTTATAATATTCATTTTCCTGCAAATATGTTATAATATTTTTACAGAATACTTTTTGAGTAAATGCATGGTAAAAAGGTTTGACAGTTAGCGGAGAAATAAGAAAAGATAAATATTGATTACTAACGACACAAAGTTTTCTTTTTCAAAAATGGAGAACTGCCGTTATAATTGACTAATAAACATATAACTTAGTATCAAACAATGATGATTAAATAAAATTTTTGTGTAGCCTTCACTTTGATTTATTTTAGATACCATAAATAATATAAATAATAGGTATTGTTTAAATAGGTAATAAATGTAATGTTAAAACAAAGGTTTAGAAAATTCACTCGCTGATATCTATCGTGCGAGTGAATTTTTACCCTACCGGCACCTTACCCTATACCAAAACTAAATGAAAGATGAATTTTAGGACGTCAATTTGTCAACGAAAATCATGCAAAAACGTATATAACCAATACAGGTTATATATAGAGGGATTAATAACGTTTTGCGAAAAAAACAACCAAAGAGAGCGTTTTAGCGCAAAAAGTATTTTATATTCCAGGCCTTTTTTGGCTTAAGTATAGAAAGGAGGTTAAGACTAGATGTTATCAGAGCGAAGCGGTCTTCTTGGACATAGTCTTTCACTCTCTCCAAAGTTTTTTTGACAAACATTTTTCTTAACCTACAACGGTATAAAGGAAAAATATACTTTAAATTTTTTTAAGTTTAACAGATCACCTATAACAGACTCATTAAACCATCGTTGTTTAACATCAGCTGCGTCTCCTGTGTGGATTTTGACAGGTTTATATGTTTGACCTATATAGAAGAGACCACATTCGAAGACAAGCTTGGACTTATCACGTTTTGTAGAGGGATATTACAATTACTACAGAATAAAACTACAAGTAGGATAAAATGATGCTCTTTCGGTGCCTGATAGAGCATAATTTATGTATGCAGGTGTTAATAAATTTTAAACAACTTAAAGCTTTTAATTTTATAATATACTTTCATAACAATTATTTTAATAAAAGTTTTTGAAAATAACTTAGTGTGTTGGCTTCTCAATGACCTTGTTATTAATTTTTATATTTTAAGTTATAGTGTAAGCTTTTAACATGTGTTTAGAAAACCTTTGCCTTAACAGAAAAGTATCAATGCATCTAAGTTTAATATTTAAAAAAAAATACTATTATTCTATAATTTTGTTGTAACTTAATGTAAAGCAGTGTCCTCACTTGTATTTAATTTAAACTATGTACTACATTTTTTTGTTACTTTCATGTGTGTATGTGGAAGAAAATGGAATTTTCAATTTCTTTACGAGAACACCTACCTCACCCACAATGTCCGAAAGTTTTACTTCATTGTTTTTGTATTTCTGGGATGAATAAGTGAAACCGGGCACTATCTGCATTAAAAACTTTTCATCATCAAAGGAAGTATCTAAAATAATAAAATCAACGTTGCTTAATATTTAAAAACAATATTTTATTTATTGAATGATTAATGTTATTGAATTTATTTTCCAAAGTCTACACGATTTGAAAATTTTTGCCCATTCACGAAATTAAACTTGGAATAGACATAAATGTCAAAGTAAGCTATGTATTGGCAGCGAGTAGCAGGGGATCGGCCGTCTTGGCGTTCATTGAAAAAGGCCTATGTCCAGCAGTGGACGGAGAAGGGCTGCTAATGATAATGATGATGAAGCTATATAAACGAAGCTAGTGGACTGCCTCTCAGTATTTGTCATCCCGGTGACAGTTTATCAATAAGAACACTAATTTTAAGAAGTAATTTTGTTTCCAATTACTTATTTTGTTTACATCTTTTTCAAGTAAAATTCGACTGCAACATCGTATTATTGAAAATTGTCTAATAAAACTCGCCACGTAATTTTTTGATGTTGTTTTCTAAAATTACAATGTAAATAGTAGCTTGCTAGCTAGTCCGTAAATATTTACGATTTCAATATGTTTGTATGATACATTTCTCTTTGTAAATTATTTTAATCCGCTATGGAATATTATTCTCATTTTAGCAGAATTCATTTATTTGCAAACCGTTTAGTAGCGGGCTTTATATATCATCGTATACACATTTAAGCATAATCTTAAAATGTTAGTTATCTATCTTATTCATTATTATTATTTTTTCACATTTTCACAACATTTTCATCGTTTCGGATCATGTCATGTCTAACATGGATGCTGCACGGGATCTTAAATTTTAAGAATATCGTGAAACTATTCGACGCAATAAATCCCTTCATTCTAGTGTTTTATTGAAACATGTGCAGTATTCGCCTAAATACGAGAATAATTTAGCCCTGAACTTATATATTTTGAATTGTAATAGAAGATAAAATATATATTTTTAGCTCATACAAGATAAGTAACAAATCCTGAACTCTTAAAAATATAAAAGCGTACAACGGAATAAATCAAACCGACACGTACCTTCTTCGTGAACAAACTTTTTGAATTCGTCCACAGGCAACGCTTTTAACGGTGCCAGTAAAACAGTCCACATAAACATAACGAGCATGAAACGAAACAGCATGTTGAATGTTCCCGGCTTACTGGCTTAATTTAGCAAATAGGATTCAAGACTTATGTAGCCACTCATCTGTTACATATCCGACTGTTTCTCCTGATGCAATTGATGTACTGAGGTCAGTTTAGTGAGCACTGTTTTATTGTACAGTTAATATCTAAATTTTAATACATTTCATATTTTGAAATTACATACAGTGTTAGTTTTTTTATTTTACTTGATATTGACATATTAAACTTAATCACCTGATAACTTAATCCGAAATAAAATATTTAACAACGTTATTTGTATGTGATATTTCAATCTAATAAATGAAAAATATAACGCAATTAACCTTAATATACCTACATTAAAATAACATTAATGTAGGTTTCAGAGCGTATTTTCTCCTCAGTCATCGGAGAAAATATATTAGCGTCATCATAGAAATCAAAACAGTGACACAAATTTAAAACAAAACAATAACGAAATGAGCGATATAAGAAAAAAAAAAGAATGAACTTTTGCTTCATCAAAGTGACAAGTCAACAATTGAAAAAAGTCCTGTAAACAGAAATTATTATTGTCATAATGTAACAGTATGACAGCGAAAGAAATCATTACTCCAAAAACGTATCTTTTTGTTTCTATGTTTATAAAATATAAATCATACATGTTTTATAATACTGTCAATAATTTTTAACATAAAATTCAAGGAAAAAGCCGAAGAAATTACTATGTAAGCTTTTTATTGTTACTTTTTTTGTAAACTTTTTTAGGCGCGATCAATGTAATCTATATACTTTTAACATCTCTTTTCTAATTATTACTAACGAATTGCATTGATTTTTAAATGTAGATATAGTATTAGCATACTTTATTGATAAAAGTACGAAATAAAAATAATATCAAGTTCACTTTTGCTAGCAGTACCTGTAACTGAGGAAGCAAAATGAAATTGGTCAATTTTTCAATTGTGACCCTTGAAGCGTATTTAATTTTGGTCGCGAGGTAATTGGTCGTATACAAGCATAAATAAGTGCTGTGGTATCTTGGTCGTTGGCGGTGTTTTGAATTATGAAAAAAAAAACAGGTATGTCAGAAAAAAAACTATAATTATAGATAAAATTATAATTTATAGAGTATTTTCAGAAATATTATACATACAATGCGTTATAAATATTAGCATAAAATTGTTTGCTTCGATCGTTCCATGTCAATTATTTTGTAAATAATTTCATTGAACCAATTTCTAAATGAATATCACAATCATTAAAAAACTTTAGCAAATATCCCCTATCTATAAGATAGATAAATGTTGTTTTTTTCCCTCAAGT
This sequence comes from Lamproptera curius, assembly GCA_029286875.1. Taxonomy (NCBI): domain Eukaryota; kingdom Metazoa; phylum Arthropoda; class Insecta; order Lepidoptera; family Papilionidae; genus Lamproptera; species Lamproptera curius. Next base: position 2,973,545 of record JAGSMT010000036.1, on the reverse strand, counting down.
ATGTATAACACAACCATGCTAATACCGCATTTGTTTTGTACTTATAGCGAAGTCTTGCAACTGCTTATAAAACAATTAAGTATATTCTAAATATGAATGTTTCATCTATAAACAAAGTTTTTAGTCCCCAGTCATCATCTCCATGAACTCTGCAAAGAATAAAAAATAAAATTAGCGAAGTTGGTCGCAAGGTATAAGAAGATAGCAGCGTAAAAATGCTTGTTCTACCGTAAAGAACTTTATTCCAATTAAGTAACGGGTGAACGCATGTTCAAGGACGAAAGAACAATTTCTGTCTTTACAAAAAATGATGATTTGATAGAGATGCTATTAAGCATTGACAAGGTATTACTTAGTGCTCGCGATTTTATTTTGTAAAAATTCCTAATAAAATTATAATTACCATCGAAATCTACTGTCCCTGAACCGTCAGTGTCAATTTCAGCAATGATTCCATCTAAGTCAGCACTGCTAAGTTTGTCATCTAAAGCTGCAAGGATTTCCTTCAGAGTTGAAGTGGTGATGTAACCGTTACCTTCGCGATCGTATAACCTGAAATTATTTATTTAATATATTAAAACATAATTATCGTAACAGTTTATAATAAAAACATTAACATTTTGTTTGATGTGATAACACTTTTCTTATATTTAACTCAAACACTACAGAATTATCAGAATCTTACCTGAAAGCTTCTTTCAGTTCTTGCTGCATGGCTTCAGCATCCTCTTCTTCTAAGAAGTGAGAGGCGATGTTGCAGAAACCATCGAAGTTAATTTTTCCAGTACCTGATATACAATGTAAAAATAAATATATTTTACGTTTGTTGAGTACATAGTTTATAAGAAGTAACATTGTGTTGACATGTTTGTATGGCAAGAAAAAAAATTAGCATGAAATTGAAAAATGTAACACGAAGTGTAAAAATATTCACGCATAATATATTTTCTTCGAAGACATGTCATCGCCTACCACATGCGCAGCTTGAGTAAAGTGTCAATTTTCACACGATTACAAAACAAAATTATTGCATAATACTCGAAATTCAGAAATAATTGAGACGTTCATGCAGTAAAGGGCTTTCAGTAAAATGTTTAAAAATTATTCATATTATGTATATTTTAGTTATATAAGATTCTATCGGCGCGTGAATTCGAATTTTACTTGCAAATTTCGTTTACCTTCTGGGTCATTTTCATCGATGAGTGCCTGAAGTTCTGAATCATCGAAGAGCTGACCCATGGTGTTCAAGATGGTCGAAATTTTGAGAACATCAATATAACCAGATTTAGTGGTGTCGAACATTTGGAAAGCCTTGCGGAGCATGGCCATTTTCTGATCATCGTCGGTGTCCTATAAAGAAATAAAAATGTGTTAAACCAAAGAAATGTGTGATTTTGATAAATCTTTGTATCACTGTTTTTATAGAGGTATTTACGCGCATAGTATCCAAAAGTTAAATCATTAATTTTATCAGTCACTTTCACTCAAATAAAAGTTATTCCAAATCGATAAATCAATTAGAATTTCACTCAAGTCACTAGCTTCTAATTGCATTATTTTATCTTTTCATTTGTTATCCTCACCATGTTTCCGAGTTGTGTCAATCACTGTAACAAGAACTGAATCCGAGTGCGAGTGTTGTTACACTGAAATTTCAGTTCACGTGGAACCCTTATTTATAGAGCATATCTGTTCTACGCAGGAATACGAAAATACATGAAAAACTGTATCTCCTTCTCTATCGTACGATCGCCATAAGTGACGTGGCGCCATATTCACGGATACGTCAGATGCTGAAAATTCGGTCATTGCAGGAAGCGGGCCGTTTATTCGCAGCAATTAATCACTTGCCTTGACACCATTACTTCTTTTATATGTTTTTAATAGATCGCTTTATGTTATTTGCCTCGTAGTAGTTGCCTTATTTATATCATTATTTTAGATCAAACGTCGTTGATAATCGTATAATTTATTATAATAATAATTTAATACTAATTATATATACTTTTTGTTTGCACTTTAAAATATCTATAACGAAAGAAAAAGTCTTTTGTATGTCTTCCGTATAATGATCTATTAAACTAGGTAGCAACAAACTATTATTCCAAGATGAACGCATACAGATCTATGCGCTATTCTGATTCGCAAACTTCATCTATTTTCATCTGTATGTTCTGCACTGGAAACGTTTAATCATGTTTAAGGTGCGAACTAAAAGCGTGCGCATATTAAGCAACTGCTCGATCAAGAACAGGAAATTCCTTTGAAGTAAATGCCGATCCACAGGCATCCAAACGAAAATATTACGCGCAACTACGTCATTAGCTATTGGAAGGACAAACTCCAATTTCCAGGTATTCTAAACCTTCTATTTGATATTCGTTTTATTAAATCACAATCCTAATAATAGTTATTTCGAACGTTACCACAGTTTTTATGTATTTGTTTGAACATTTACCATTTTGATAAATATTTGATGATAGTAAACATGTACGCTTTCAGACTTAAATATCATAAAAGATGTATTCAAATACTTGTACAAAATGGAAGTACGTACTCCAAGTAGGATGCGTCTTTTAAACTACTCAAGATATCTTGGGTAGTTTAAAAAAACGCATCCTAGACAATAATTAAAGGGTAAGATTTATGACTGATAATAATAGAATATAGCACTTTTGATTGTTGCTTTGTCACCTTGATGAATGAAGAAGGTGATGCGAAAATGTTTTCGGTATGCGTTACTAATTTGCGACCACTGGCGCGTGAAACGGGTTATACGACGACGCCCGTGCAGATATAGAATGTCGGTGATCGACTATAATTTTTGTCTTCTCTAGTATATGGCGTTCCTTAAACTTCAACGATTTGTAATCTCTACACAGTTATTGATACATTTATATATTATCTGTGTACAGATTTCATAATTTTATATAAAATATAAAATTTTTATACTAATTTTTTTTTCAAAATTTTAATATTTTTTTTAAAAGGCATAATAGGCCCTTTATTTTTTATTTTTAAGTTAAAATTTTGTTGCAATAACGATGATATGTATTGTCGAAAGTTTAATGTAAATTTATAATTTTTAAGATGATGTTTAATATATAATGACAATGATAATCTTAGATTACCACTCAAAATGAGATTTTGTACTTACAATGATTTCATATAAGGCAATAAGGTAATAAGAAGGTATATTTGTAAAGAGTTTCTGTTATTTGAGACACAGTTAATAATTTATTATCCGTGAACTGTTTTAAAAACAGTGGTATCGTAAAAAATGGTCGGAAACACAAGACATTAGCCAATACAGACGATATTTGGAATACCTTGGCTTCACACGTCCTAAACTATTTTTGAATTACGCTCGTGAGGATTGTGTGTTACATGTTATTTATATCGATTCATCTCAAGTGTCTGTGTAACTGTTTGTGAGTACTTTATTAATTCATATTGAGATTTCGCACCTGTGATATGTACGCTTAGTTAATTAAGTAAAGGTATTAAAAAAAAATCAGTTTTTCATGTGCCTAGTTACTATTTTCCGTTTTGTTAATTGAAATTATATTCATGTGTCATTTAAATGAAATTTTATCTTTCATTTAAAATGATTAATACAATTTATATGAATAAAATGGTTAATTAGTTGTTGTTAAAAATATTTAATGCCAAATACGGTCGATTGATCAATGTGAACCATGACTAGCGGTTACGTCGATGAAATGAGAATACGTCTTTCATTTGGCTCTGAAACGATGGATTCCTTGTAGGAAGTACATTCAAATTCAAGCGCCGGACATAAATTAATTTTCGATTGCGCCTTTATGTTTTCAATTAAAGTTGATGTAATTAAAATATAAATATATATATGTTTTCCGTGATAATCCTTACATCGGATTAAATATTTTTTAATGCTCCGAATACGTACAATATAATATTCAACAAACATGGTTGTAATGTGGCAATATGCTACTTTACAAACCTTGTAATCTGCTGTAAAAATATTTCTGTTCGCATTCTAGCTGTTGTCACAGTGGTGAGCGATGGTTTTTAAATTTTCCGTGATGAAAATAGGGAAAGCGTAACATCGTTGTAAAATATTTGGATATGTTCCAAATATAATGACAGAGAATTGAACGAAACAGCTATATCGTAGTATTGATTTCTTTTCCATATAATATACTAAAAAAATCGAAAGCTTGAAAGAAGGGCTGAGTAAAACTGTCACCATTATTGTTGAATTTTTATCTTTATAAGTTTTATAGAATCGTAAAACCTTAAATTAGGGAACGGAAAATTTTAAAGAACAAACCTCAAATTATTTTTAACCAACTTTATTTTTGACTTTTTGTGTCCATAACATCTAACAAGTAACAGTACTAAAAACAAACAAATAATAAAAACATGATTTAATAAATTAATTCTTTCTACTTAATCGTAAACTTCTTCATCTGATTTATTATATGCGTAATAAGGATCAGTAAAAAGAAAATCGTACACTGTTGGATTGCGATTTTCAGGAAGAATTGGCAAGACATTATCTGTTACCATTAGTTTTACATTCGTGTCAAGTGTAGAACCTTTAATTGCGTCTTTTTCAAGCAATGTATTATTTTTTTCAGAATCTACTGTATCTGTTATTATTTGGTACACTGTTTTGACTCAAAGCGCTATTTTCGTCCTTTTTTATCTCAATTTCAACATCCTTTTCAGATTTACTTATTATTATATCTGTCTTGGTTTCAGGTGATGTGGTAGGTGTTATCACATTTTTACCTTTGTTGTAACCTCCCCTTTTTGCTGAGTAATCTTCTTTCTTTCCACCTTTTTTAGACTTGTAATCGAAAGGCTCTCTTTTTTTGGTAAAATCTGGTCGAGCAGACATTTTTAGTTGCCTAACCGGACGATCGATTTCATCATCGGTCCACAGATTATTTGCTCCAGGTGTTTCATATTCAGTTTCCTTAGGATTCCTTAGTTACAAATTTGTGTGTTATTATAACGTCTTTCACCATAGTGTTAGGCAGTTCAAGTAGCTGTTGCATATCGATTTTCAAATCAAAAGGAAATCCAGGGTTAAATAGGGCATCTAAATTATATTCTATATTTGTATTTCGCCCGCCTAGTGATGGCTTTACATACGGACAAAGAAGAACAAATATTTGGAACGTTAATCCATCTTCGGAACCTTTCGGTAAAAGCAATCTTTGTGGAAATCTGATTTGTTCCTCAATTGTTTCTAAAGACAAAGAATTTAAACCAAACTGAGCATCGTCTAATTGTTTTTTAATTATTTTAAGTGATGTAAAGTCTTTAGAAAGCTTCATTCCTTCTGAACTTCTAGTTATTGTGTTTTTACCTCTCTTCAAATATATTTCGAATGAATCAAGTAAAAAGAATAACTTTTTCATGTTTGAAAATTCACCCGGTAAGACTTTTGGTCCTATAAATATCTTAGCGTAACCTTTTTGCGTCACAAGAGAGGAGATATTCAGTTTTATGGAAAACGGCTTATGATTTAATCGGTATTGTCCAATTTTTGCTGAAAACTTAGTATTGGTCGTCGCAGTTTTAAGGGCATCGGTTACATCAAAGTCGAATGAATCAAAGGTAGTCACCATTTTTTTCACGTCCATATTAACGATTTCTACACCAGGGAATATTAAATCATTTCTTTGGTAAGCTGGTAATACCGCGAGCACAGAATCTATTAAATTTACAAGCTTTTTGTTTATCTTCCAAAACATGGGTTCCCGTACAGTTGTCAAATAATGTGCGAGTACAGAAGGCGAACTGTAAATATTTAAATTAATTATGATTATCTACATTATTTTGTAAGTTGACAATATTTTTGAAAGTTATCAAAGTTACTTAAAAAAAATTTCCTATAAATAAATTTTACTTTAAAAGTCTAGATAAGATAGATTTTTACTTTAGTGCAGCACCAAAAATAAGGGTAAAGTTTGGCATAACATTAATCTCGAGCTCCCAATATATACATAACATTCTTTAACACATCCCAGATTGCTGACGGTTATTTTGCTTGGCTTATAAAATAATCTACGATCAACAGCATGCTCTAATTTACGTTAAATATTTTTTATTTACCTTTTTGCAGAATCAAACTCTTGTTTAAGATCGCTGAGTTGTTTAAAAGCCAAGTTTTCGTAACTATTGTAGTTTGTTACCAAAATTTCTATTAATTGATTTAAAATTTCTTCCTTGCTGTAACCTTCCTTCCACTGAAATTAACAATGACAATGACACATGATACATATATATATATATATAGAATAAGCACCGTAGGGTACAATTTTTTTTCTTTCTGCGAAAATTACGTACCATGTGGGTCGAAATATTGAAGATACTATTTTCTATATTTCTCAGTGTTATAAGGTTTTCATTACCTTCGGAAAAAGTATTTAAATAGCTTTCCCCAAAATCGTCGCCATTGGAGTAAATAAGCATTGGATTGTAAGTATTGGTCGTACCAGCACTCCAATCTATGTCACCTAATTCTGGTAGATTATAAGAATACCTCTCTAAATCGTATCTTGTCGTAAGCTGTTTCATCATATGATAAATACATTGGCCATATTTTGGTTTCAAATTCATTTGAATATTGAGCCAAGAGGCCGTTTTTAATTTTTGTGTAAAATAATAAGAATTTAGGCCAATATCCTCGTGAAAGTATTCGAGAGATTCTTCAAGATTATTATCACAACCACTCGAGTAACAGGCATCGATTATATACGTATTTCCTTGTTCTCTTATATCTTCAAATTCCATCATTGTTTGGTTGGCCAATAGCAACGATGCCTTTATAACGGCATCTTTATTCACCATATAATTAGGCAGAATTTCATAAGGTGGGGGAATAGAAAGTTTTTCAGTATCCTTCCTGTGTAAAATGGCTAAATATATTGCATCAACATACAGTCCACAATTAATATTTTGTCTAGCCCAAGCTGCTGCTTTGTAAAATGTGGCAAAGTTCTTAGCATAGTATAAAATATTGAAAATTAGTTTCAGTTCATTAATGTGATCTTCTTGTAATTCAGAGAAGATTTCACCTTTGGCCAAAAATCCCTTACTATTTTTATAATTCTGAAATTTTGCAATAACTTCGGAATCCTGAAAAATGTACGTGAGTTTTATGTAGTTATTCAGGCTTTGCTAAACAAAAAGTAGTATTAAATACTTACCCAATAATCTCCATTTCCAAAATCTTTTTCGAAATCATTGCTATTTTTTATTATGACTGAATCGGTACTCTCTTCGCAAACGTTGTCAAACAGGGGCAACATTTGATTTTGAATGTTTACCCATTCTTGTTCTCGTACTGGGGCCAAAACTAAAAATATAATGGAACATAAGTTAAATACGACAATATTATTCAAAATTTAGAACGCCGAACAGCAGTCTGATAAAAATGGGTAACACGCAAACAAGCAAGAGATTTTTCGATTTGTAGGGAACGTCATTTGCGAATTACTTCTACGATCAATAATTTTTAATAACTACAAATATACCATAATTCCAAACCTCTGTATTTTACATAATCCTACATATAAAATCATGAAAAAGGTCTATGGTTTTTTTATAAAAAAAATATTTTAAGATACTCTACAAATACATTTATGGAGATAAAGATTGATATTTCTCAGTAGAAAATAAACTCCCCAGTAGATTTTTGCCAGTTTAAAGACGTGTTCAGGTAACGATATGCTACTGTAACGATTATTTACTTAAGCTGTGACTTAGTTTCTGATGTACCTGTTTGTGGTTTCCATGCTGATGTTGGCACCTTAATGAGGTATGCCGATGATCGAAAAAACACAACACCAAATATAAGTAATGTTAGTTTCAACATTTTTGTAACACTAATTAATTAGATCACCATTACCGTATATATACTATTTTATTGTTTATTTCTCTCATTGAAAATTAGTAGATAAGTAGTTTAATGTACGCAATTTTATGACAATTGATTTGTTTATTACGAGAATAAATTAACTTTGAAACGATGTCAAAACTGTAATAAATGGGTCAATAGTCTAAGTTGAACGTAGTTCGTTAAATGAAGTTTATTTTATAGCGCGTCTGCAAAGAAAAGCAAAAAAAAAAATAATTTATAAAATATTGATTGATTTTGAAACTGTGTTGTAATATACTTGTACTTTTGAATGGTATTTACAGTTAGAATTATACTTGGACTCGCCCTGCCTTCGCAAGGGTTCAATGTAAAATATTCAGAAAAATAATTTAAAATATAAGCAGTAAAAAGCCATATTTTTATATATTCAGTGGACAATGCATTTGTTAAGTATCAATAATGGCTTGCTTACCTTACTCAATCACCTTAAGCCATTTTTCCCGTAAATGTAAAGAATAAAAAATGGTTATAGGGGGTCACCCCTGAGTAATAACCATACATATATTTATCGTCGTGACTTATTTGTTGGCTGTTTTAAGGTGTACAATACTGTAGTACATAATTTTAATTTTTCTTATGGGATTCAGCTAGCGTTTGGAATGTGTAACGCAAGTGCACCAATTGCAATATACGACATCACATTAGAAATCTCTATATTTATTACAATTTTTACATTGTAGATTATTATGCAAATATTAGACATACCTTCCTCATCTTAACCTCGCCTTGTATTATTAATTCTATATACTAGATAATTCAATTAATTAATTCCAACATTTTAACATTGTATTATATATTTTAACATTGACCTTCAGTTTGTAAAGCAAGGCCCAATAGCATTAGCTATAATACTTTACCAGATTAATATTTACTGGTTCAATAGTCTTTTTATTACTGATTATGAATGCATTTGTTTGTCTTTGTTAAAAAAATATTATTAAATTTAAAACATACATTGCACTTTCTTATCGATATGGCTGACCTACGGCAATAGTGTAAACATGTACCACAATCTGTAACATAAATTTAATTGGATTTAATGATATTTTTGATTTGAAATAGAATAACACTAGCTGTTGCCCGCGACTTCGTACGCGTGGTAACATGTAAAATCTTAGCATTTTAGTCTTTTTACTCCCTATTATATTAGCTATCTTTTTAGAGATATTCCAAAATCGGACCAGCCATTACATGTACTTTCGCGGACCTTTTTATAGGTCTAGAAATGTAGAATATTTCCACCATACCTTGTTTTGTTATATCTCATATGGCTTAGGCAGCGTTTTCTTTAAAAGTCCTCTGATCGCTTAATTTATTTCCGACATCCCTGACAAATAATAATATATTTCACTAAAATGTACATAAAAACTATATAAAATTATGTACCTAAACCTTCCGGAAGCATCATTCTATCAATTAGTAAAAACCGCGTGACAATCTGTGGTGAGGTGTTTGAGTTTATCGCGAACAGACGGACTTACAGACGCGGCCGGGTACTTTGTATTTTATATGTATAGATAAAGTAAAAACGATAATACACATTTATATTTTATGTATCAACTTATGTAAATATGTTTAAATATTTTATTGTATACTAATTAATTACGTAATTTTATTTTGAATTATAACATCGAACAATTTTTATAATCTATTTTATAACATATTAGATTTAACATCCCAAAACTGTATAATAGATAATAAGTTTTGTTTAAAAATACTAAAACAAAATCATTCTATTGACATCTTCTATATTGTGTATATCTATATGCCGTTATCTACACATATATGATACATACATATATGTATAGAAAACGGCTCTGTGCAGCTTGTGCATAAAGTTATAAATAAAAAGGTTTAAAACAATTTTGATTTAGCGCTTTAATGTGTTTTGAGTATTAATATTATAAATAGAGAATCGTGAACTCAGAATCGCATACGTTTATGATTTAAATTGTGCATTATGCATTTACTGGCACCGATCCACATAAGCGTAATGCGCCGTCATAAAATCAATGTCAATCCGGTACTGTCATTTTCAACTTTCATTTTAAATTGGAATGCCTTCAAATGATTGATGCCGGTTATCAAAGTTAATTTGAAAAGTAATTTCGTTAAATAATTGCTAATGGTTATAATACAAATATTAAAATTTATAAAGATTATTTAATGATATTAAAACATAGTCTCCTGGAAAAAAATTGTGTTATGTATACGCAAACTGCTTGAATAGGAGAAGTTTATTTTAAATTATTTTTTATATCGTTGCCAAATGGTAATTCTACAAAATTATAAATATGTAAAGTTTTTAATATCTCTGTTATAATAAAAGGTGGTCTTAAAAAATACTTGTATTATTTGCACGGATTTTTCAATAGACAAAGCCCATTTGTATCTATTATAATTTTTACATAATTCAAGACTAATAGTCTGCCTCCATAGCGTAGTGGTATTACGCTATGGAGCAGACTATTAGTATTAGCGCCTTAGCCTTACAAACCGGAGTTCGTAGCTGCAAACCACCTTGAGTTATCGTTTGTCATTTTTATTGTTTAGATCGTATTATTAAATCTAATATGATTAGTTTAATTTTTGGCTCTGTAGGTCAAATGCCAGTAGTTTTGCGTAGAAACTGTGATTCTTGCGAAGCTTGAGACAATGCCTGTGAGGATGGTTTTTAATTTAATAATTCAAACTTATTGCTAGAAGCGGTATTCGTCATTTCGTTAAAAATATTATGCTATTCGAATTACATGAAAGTATTTATTAAAATAGTTTATGTTCATTTAACAGGATGCATTGAGTCAACTTTTTTTTTTTTTTATGGCATACGCAGGCAGACGAGCAGTCGGGCCACCTGATGGGAAGTGGTCACCGACACCCATAGACGTTGACAATACCAGTGGTATCGCCAACGCGCTGCCTACCGTGAGACATAGGTTGTTGAGTCTTGTTTACCCAGTAAATACGCTGGCTACGGTGCCCTTCAAACCGGAACGCAGTAATGTTTTCACACTACTGCTTCGCGGCAGAAATAGGCACCGCGGTGGTGTCCACCCAGACGGTCTCCTGTAAACAGGGGACCTACCACCGGTGCACTTAACGTCGGATATAAAACCGACATCATATTTTTCTCTTTTAGAATTGGTAAAATTCCTTACGGTCATAAATTATATGACTGTATTATGTACCTTTAAACAACTATGATTTCTATAACAGTTATTGTAGACTAAATTATGATTCTAAAATGTTAAAGCTGACTGAATAGAAGGCTAAAGAAAAAATTCAACAATATAACTTGTCGTAAATATGAAAAATTTTAATTTGAGTTAAAAATTAAGCAGAAGTTTGCTATGTTAATACCATTGGAGTTTTTATAAAGCTTACTTTTTATTGTGTTACCATAAAATGGTATATATAGCATTTTCATTTCCTTGTATTTAAATTTTTCAAAAGTGTTTAAATTACTTTATATTTATCCAGTGTAATAAACCTATTTATTAATGGGTTCCTTAAATATTTTTATTATTACCTTGACGTATACAGTTTGTTATATTCTATATTGGAATTTGATAAAAATATTTTGTGGCATTTTTTAAAAAAGATGTTAATTGTGTTTCTTGGAATGAAAAAATACTATTTAAACGTAATCACTCACATAAAGATTTTTGTAATATAGCTTAAAGTTAAACCTAAGATGTCTTAATTTGTGGTTAAATGAGTATTTATATATAATATACATAATATTTCGACCCGACCACACTTGAACCGTCAATAAACTGCGCGATAATACAAAAAAATACTTATATTATTAACTGAAAACGGCTTGGCACGCAGACGTTTGAGCATTTCATTAGCACTCGCTCAAATCAAAGCGTGGCACGGTGACAAGGTGCGGTAATTAGGGATGTGGGACCGATTTAGTTCCAAACAGAGGATATGCAGTGACACCTGTAAGATATCTCCAGTTCTTGTTAAATACTGGTTTATTTTTTTTTAAGTTTAGTGGTCGTAATAAGCGGTTAAATTAATGAAAGGTCTTATATTATGGATTCAACTGGTTTTTAAGATCCAAATCTGAAAAAATGAAATAAGCTATAATAATCGTTGTTAAAAAAAGAGCTAGGATGTATCGATATGATAGTATATTTTATCTTATACCAGACACGGAAAAAGTAAAACTTTATTTTATATGTAACTATTATATTTTATATGTTAATCATTTTTCTTTCTTACTTTAATAATTTATGGTTTTTTCACTGTACTAGTAGTTAAGCGAAGAGATCATAGTATGCAACTTTCACAGCCCAAAAGGCAAACCGCATTTATTGAAATCCAGTCAGAAATAGCTGTAAACTTAATGACACCGACTTTAAGTAAAGACTGAAAAAAGCTTACAGTATAAATTTACTTACAATTGGGTTACACTTAGCAAGTTTCTTGTCCTAAAATTTATAAATTATGATTATTCAGAGATTATAAAAGTTATGTGAATTTATAGGGTTTAATAAAATTGTAGTAATTTAATCTAAACAAGTAAAAATTAAAGAAAAATATACGACCAATCGACAACAATGTGCTCTTTGCACGAAACTGTCCCGCGATATCAGCCACTGCATTAAAAATCTCGGATGTCTTTCAAGGAATTCGTTAAAACAAAAAGTCGCGTATCCTGCGTTTAATGCACATAGATTGTAGAATTTTTTAAATGCATTAACTTCTATTGCACGGAGATCGCCATCCCATGTGAACCCACATAGACCTTAAATTAGCTTTGAGTGTGAGGCACATTCAAAGCAATTTTTATTTTTTTTTCCATTATAATGGTTGTTGTGGGATTCTTAATACATAGATATATGCTGTCCCGGACTTTATCGTCGACCAATTTAAGGAGTACAATTATGAAAACATAGTATAAATATATCTCTTAAGGTTCAGCCATCGTTGAAAATTCAATTGCAAAAGTTTGTAATTCTTGACGCCGTAATTTTTCTAATTTCTTAAATATCTTTTAAACTACTCAATACCACATAAAAACTGTGTCTACATGACAGTTATTACCGACCATTTGAAAATTTAAACCGTAACACTAGGAGCGGAGCATATCAAAGACAAGTAATAATATTAAAATTACTTGACCCTGCCTGCGCCTACATAAAACAAAAAAATACACTTCGAATTAAGTACCTCTTTCTTTTTAGAAAGTTGGTCACAAAAGTCTATAAAGCTCATTGTTAAAGAAAATACATTGGAAATCTTAAATAGAATAAGGATTACAAATATCAAAAATATCATAAGTTTGCAATTTTAATGGCAAAATGACAAATTCAACTTAAAATTTTAATATAGTGCCATCTCGTGAGTATATGCAAAAGCTAGATAAAGAACGACTTCAAACTTCTATCACTGATGGCGCTTATCCTAAACTAGTCATAATAATAAAAAGACATGTTATTTAGTCAATTAATTGTTTTATTTAAGTGTAAGGTAAGTAATCAGCTTATACTATTTTATTTGTTAGCATATTTAATTATAAGAGATTAAGAAGAGTACAAAACGAATAAGTTGAAAGTAAAAAGCCAACATAGAGATTATTGATGTAATTAGTTGTTAAGTTACATGTTTATACCAAATTTGTAGTTTTGGAAAATTTGTTTTTATATTGTCGATATATTTTAATATTTTTATACATTATACTGCAAAAGAATAATACTCCTATCAGGTAGGGATATGAATTTAATGTTTTTGTTTTATTTTTGTAGCGCCAAACGGATAATTTTTCACAAGCTGTTGTACTCGTGGTTTGTTTGTGTTTAAGTATTGTAACTAAAATTTTAGCTAAGAATTAGCCTACTATACCGATTTTTTTTTAATTCGAAGCTATTAAGGGTGTCTGTAGATAATACGCAGTATGTTGGTGGCCTATTAGCCAGGTATATTATCGTTAATCAAGTTATTTTTTTCCTCTACGATAAATCTGAATTCTATTAAAAATAGCGTTTAATTAATTTATTAGTATTTGTGTTTAGTGCGTTACAATTAGACTATATATAATCCACCCTTTTTAACCGACTTCCTAAAAGAAGGAGTTACTATATACGGAGCGTATGTTTTCTTTATATGTAAGTTTCACCTCGTTGCTCCCCTCCTAGTGCTCCGATTTTGATCATCCTTCTTAAAATATTAGCTATCATAAAATAATTTTTTTATAAGTAGTTAATTATATATTTGAGAAAGAAACCACAAAAATCATTTTAATGTAAAACATTGTTGAAACTTGCAATAAGGCATATTCAAAGCTAAATTAAGGCAGGCAGTGGAAGCCTTAGTAAAAGTAAATACATTAAAAATACTTCATTTTATAATGAGATTTCTCTTCATTTTGAAATAACGGTCATTCAATCGGGCAAAATTCGATGCGACGCCTTATGGTTATTTGCAGTTCGAACTCGTCTTATTTTTTTTGTTGAAATTTTACTTGTTTATAAAAATTTTATGCTGTGTGGCTCCTATAAACAATCATAGATGTAATGTTACTTCTTGAAACATTTTAGCACAAAAAGTTCTAAATAAAAATATTTCTCTTGCAAGCTCTCAAAGTTTGTCAGATTACACCCATTAGTAAAGAATTCTACAGCTTTAAATGACATAATAGTTTTTTTAGACTGCATTTTTTCGGAATAGTATCTGACGATAGCATATTAGCAATGACAGCTTAGCCGCATTTGTATTTATTATGATTGAATATCTAATACAAAGTAAATCATTGTATAAAGATAAGTTTCAGTGTTTTTTGTGCATTTTCCAAAAAGGTTTTAAATTATGATTAAGCGTTAAAACGTATTTTTTTTAAGAATTTTTCATGTACTTTTACTTAACGTATCGTACCTAACTTAAAATTTGATGTGATGATTAAAATCACATGCAATCAAATTTTGTAATGTATTTTATAGAATATGTTTAAAAGTATTCTAACTTTTATTTATTTAACTCTCTAAACGCGTAATTGTAGGAGGTAATTTTAGGATAAAACATTGGGATTTTCATATACGGAAAAAAGTTAAAATGATTTCTTTAATAGGGGAAAGTTATAAAATAAAAAGGTATTTATTGCGATAGTCTACATTTATTTTAACTTTCTCATTTGACACATATTACATATTTAGCGAAGTCATAGTTTTTTAGAATTAAACATCAAAAAGGTTCACATTGGCGTCGACTTTCCTATTTAAATCGACGTTTACGTTGTAGTCGTCTACGAAAGTTTGATCCAACAAGTTATAGTTGTTAAGTACATATCGGTCCCATCTAGTCTTCATGTCGCAAACTTGCTTCTTGTGGAAGATGACAACATTGACGAACTTCATGTTCGGTGTTACGAATTTAGAAATGTCAATTTGACGGTCGAATGGAAAACCTAATGGCATCTTGTCAAGGAGCACAGTTGATCGGAAGTCTACGAAGAAGTCTTTGCGATTAGTGTCCAGGATGTTTAAGTCAACGTTGTCAACCAACTTCAATGGTGTAACAATGCAGTAAAGTATGAAGTTCATGCCACCAATGCGACCTTTAGGAAGCAGCAGCCTTGTTGGGAATCCAGTATGGTAGTTTCTCAAGTCCTTAGTCAATAAGTCTTTCATGTCAGTGATAGAATCAATCTTCCTCCATAGATCACGAGTCATGATGCGGTCAGTTACTAGGTTATGCATATCGAAGGAGTTTCTGATAATAGTGTTCTTGCCGGTATTAAGTTTGTAGAGGAAGGAATCTAATTCAACAAAGTTGACACGGTTGTGATTCAGGTCGATCAAACGTCCTAAATGATCTTCTTTGGGTCCCAAGAACAACCTGACTACGCAGTCAACGGCCTTATCAGACACAATATCTAAGGTAACTTTGAATGGTTGATGATTCAGACGGCGTTTGCGTACCATAAAGATCATATCTGACGTAGTCTTTTTAAGCTCGTCTTCAGTCAGTACTACGGCGTTAGTGATATCCATTAGGTAATCGTCAAAGTACGTCACAAGTTTGTCAACAACGACATTGTCAACTTTGACACCGGGGAAGTAAAGCTCCTCCACTGTGTAAGAAGGAAGACGTTTCTTGAAGAGGATTAACAAGCTGCAAAGGCGTTTCTGTAGCTGGTAGAAAATGGGATCGCGAAGAGCAGTTTGGTATGTATCGAATACAGTAGGAGCGACAAAGTATCTGCGAATATAAAAAAAAATGTTAAAACCACTTAGGAACAAACATATGTACGTAACTGACAGTTCAATATAATGTAGATTCTATTAAAAAAAATATATGAAAAGAACGAAGTTGTTTTAAAATAAAACAAATAAAACAATTGCACCACTTTGAAATAAGGGTAAAAAGGGACTTACTTGTCGGAGTCAAAAGTGTTAAGTCCCATTACTGATTTCATGATTATTAGTAGGAACCGGTAGGCGTCGCAACGAATTTTGTTGACATCACTTTTATCAACTTTTCCGAATACAATTTTTCCGAGAATTTCGATATCTTCGGGTTTATATAAGTCAAAACGTTGACCATTAATCTGTAAAAAATTATATGATTAATTCCTGTTTTGTTTCAAATATTCACAAGAGTGTTGAAAAAACTTCTCACCTCAACAAAACCGGTAATTATGGCTTCTTTAATAATCATTTCATAATCTTCTACCAGACGAACAACGTTGATGTCATAATCGCTGACGAGAACATAATTATTAGGCCTAACGTTCATTTGAACACCATTGTGAAGGAACATCCATGGCCAGTAGCCTTTCCTTACAGGTTTGTTCCACGACAATGTAGTGATTTCACCCAAGCCATTAGACAGGCGTTCCAAATAGTATCTAGCAAGGATTTGCTGGCAGATGTAAAAGTTGAGTTCCCATCTCCTATTGACTTGTACTTTATCGAACAAGTCATCCCTCATCCAGAATGGATAGTCAACATGGAAGTAGTAGAAGTAGGTGTTGAGATCAATATCTTCTGTGAAGTATCTAAGCCTGTCTTCGTCATTGAGATAAACACGTTTGTCGAAAATGTTTTCATCGATTATGTAGACGTCTTTGTCAGTTTTTCTGATTCCGTAGAAGTCACAAAGCTTGTGATCGAGAAGGCCTCTCTTCATCTTAAGCAAATAAGCCTTTTGGATGACATCGGCGCGAACAAAATAGTATGGGTAGATTTCGTAGGGTGGAGGCAAGACGATGCCTCTGCAGTCTTCACGATGTCTGCAAGCTACGGTCAAGGCGTATACGAACATTCCCTCGTTTAGGTACAATCGCATCCAGCAAGCAGTCTTAATGAAGGTAGAAAAGTCCTTAGCGTAGTAGAGCAAGTGGAACATTGAAACGACTTCTTTGAGCTGTCGGTCAACGTGGATGGTAAATATTTCACCACGAGGGAGCATTCCTATCTTGAAACAGTTGACGAAAGTCTTAACTACATCAGTTCTCTGCAAAAAAAAATTATAAAATATTTTCATATATTCACTCAATGAAATTGTTGCATATAGTTAAAAAAAACTTACGGTGTACAAGTTGACGTTTTCTTCGATCTTGAAGTTTTTACCAAGGTCCTCGATGTCCTTATACATGACTGGTTCTATGACATGGTTCAGCAATTTCAAGATAAATACCTGTCTTTGTTTGATGTCCAGAGATACTAAAAAAAGTTACAACACAAACGACATTAAAAAAACAGAACATTTTCTGCCAGATTTACGCTATGACGATGCTACTGGCCCTATGTTGACATATACGGGAACAACTTGCCACGGAGATAGCTATCATTTCAAATTTAAGTAAAAAAAAAATGCACAATATTAGGATCAAAATCTTAGTTGTTACTCAAAAAAGGAAAATAATTGAGTAAGATACACCCGGTGAAATATTTGATCTGACCCAAGTTCTTCAATACATTTTTATCTTCTTACTTTCATAACCCTTCATTATCTTTAACGTTATATTTCTACAACATGATGCCGTGTTTTTTAAAGTAAACAATAACGACTTATGACTTGCACAGGTTTGTAGTTGTAGTTGAGCAATGTATTGTTAAGTGCAAGTTTAATTCCTACTATCCAATCGCAGCAATTCTACATGACGTGTGACATTAATCAAGCGGTTAAGGCATAGTATTACTTCTTGTGATAAGCAGCTATTAATAATTGCATGGCATTGTTTACTTAAGAGAGTATAAAGGTGGTAGGTCTCCTTTTTACAGCAGGCCGTCTGCAGCGGTACATTGCTGAGCCTACCGAGTTCTGGTTTGAAGGAAATCGTACCCATCATGTTTAATTGGTATACTAGACGTAACATCATATGTCTTCAGTGTAACACTGTGAGTTAGTCATAGTTACCACTAGGTGTACGTCGCCGCTAGGCAATAAATACAGCAAAAAAAGAAATATATAATGATATAAATGAAACATTTACCCAGAGAGTGGTCCTCCGTTTCGGGTCGAGCCACCGCAATGGCGGCAAGACCTAAAACTACTAATGCGATCGACTTCATGGTGCAGCCGAGCCGAAGGCGGTTTTGACTGTGCCTCAACAACTATTGAAACCCTATTTATACTTCCAGTGAACCAATTAAATTTGTCCTATTTATAATACTTTTCTCTTGTTTATAAACATATAGATAAAGAAAAATAAGAAAGTTACAGCGACATTGTATCACTATTGATAACATAATCGTAAACAATAATATGATTACATTGTTGCATCTTGTAAGTCATTTTTGGCTTGGTAACAAATAAAAAATATTACAAAAACTATAAAGATAAACATTAATGTATACACTATTGAATATAAACACAAAATGCATCTTAAGCGATTGCAACTGCTATTAAGGAAAATTAGTAGATATACTTATGAAATATTATTGTACTGTGATTTATAACTAAACTAACTAATTTTAAGAAAGTAAAGTGATACCTACAAAAAACTTTCCTATTTTTGTAATTGTTCCTACCAGTCTAGCTTAATAGCTATATCTCAACTTATTATGTTGTCTATAAATCAAACCGGTATACGAAAGGTTAAATTTATGGATTGAATGTCATTTAACTAAAAAGTATTGATGGCACCTAATACTAACTCTTCATTCAAACATTACCCGGTCGGTGACCGTGTACTCTGGGATGCGGTTTAATTGTCGGGTAAAATTTTAGATAAATGTAAGTAATTAAACTGCCTCCGTAGCCTTGTGGTATAGGCGTGTGCCTTAGAAACTGGAGGTCGTGGGTTCGAATCCTGCGGAGACTCAACAAATTTTCATTTTTGTTTCCTAGTTGGTTAGGGCAATTTGGGCCGATCACCCATTTGTCTGAAAAGTAAGATGATCCATGCGTCGGATGGGCATGTAAAAAGTCGATCCACCCACCAACCCGCATTGGACCAGCGTAGTGGGATACGGTCCAAAATCCCCTAATGGATGGAGGTTTATTAGGGGAGGCCTATGATGAATTAAACGTTCGTCATTAAAAACTTTATTATTTATGATCTGTAACATAATTTCAAAGAAGCTTTAGACCACCAGGGCCTTACTGGCCTATCCGTCGCATAGGATATCTTACTGTTCAGACTATTGGATAGTATAGGATGATAATACCTGTATAACATTACAAACATTATTAATACAGAAAAAATAGTTTCAATGACGAACGACGTCAATTTATTTTCATAACGTAGCATAAGGAATATATCTATAAATATTTTTTAGTAAATATTATAAATGATAGTTAAAATCATTTATCGATCATAGATCAAAATTTACTATGATTATTGATTGATTGTGCAGTAATTACTGTTGTAAAATTTTCTATAACATTTTATAGAATTAGACTGCTGTGACAGTTGTAGACAACTTGAAAAACTTTGGCAGAGTTAGTAAAATACTGCACATTCCACTGAACATTTTATTTCAACACCTTACTATGCTTAAAATGAAAGAAAAATACTTACATAATTATTATACTTCTTTCGACTTAAAGACTTTAGG
This sequence comes from Lamproptera curius, assembly GCA_029286875.1. Classification (NCBI taxonomy): domain Eukaryota; kingdom Metazoa; phylum Arthropoda; class Insecta; order Lepidoptera; family Papilionidae; genus Lamproptera; species Lamproptera curius. Next base: position 2,953,592 of record JAGSMT010000036.1, on the reverse strand, counting down.
ACACTATATTATCTTACTCGAAAATGGTAGTTGACATAATTCAGCCTACGATTCACAATCTAATTTCTATTAGAATATCTCCGAATGAGTTATAGGACATAACGTTTTTTGCTCTTCACAGAGCGAATGCGTTATCCATTGCGAATACAACTTTTTTATACCTTATTGTTCATAAAAGATTATTTGTATTTGACTCATGCCAATGTCTAAAGTTGCCTGAATTTTGCGGTTTGTGACATGTCGATCTTCCTCAATCAGCTTATGCAGAGCATCAACGGTTTCTTGTGTGAGTGCAGTTTTTGGACGACCTTGACGGGGATCATCACTGAGCTTGACACGTCTACGTTGAAATTCAGCGAAACAGCAATAAATTGAGGTTTTGTATGGGGCTTTATCACCAAATGCAGTAATCATCCGGTCAACAAACGGTTTTTGTGTTAAACCACTTCGAAAGTCATAATAACTCATCGCTCTGAATTTTCTTGAACTCCATTTTCTTAACGACTAAAAAGGTTTGACAAGACCTTGTGACAAGACCGAGAATCTTTTATTAAATAAATAAATGGTATTCGATTTTCAAAACCAAGGAGTTTGCAATTAAAAATATTTTAATATGACATGAATAGTGGAAATATTCCATTCCCAACACTTTTAGTGCAGCCCTCGTAATTATTCTGGAAATTTGTATAGTTTATGGTCATTGGCAATAAATTTAATAACTTAATATATTTGCCTTATTTTGGTCTTTAACATAACGTGTGTAAGCACTTGCAGATTCCTACTAGATTTAGTTAAATTAACTTAATAGGAGCTTTAAATTGGGATGCTCAGCCAATATTTAACGTTAAAGACCTATTTGAAAAATTTTACAAAATGAAATTGTTTCATATTTTAAAACTTTATATTCCGAGCACTAACTACAAATATGGCCTTATTGTAGGTTAGAGGATAAAATAATTAACCTTTCATGTATTATAGACGTGCAATGGCCACCGTGAATCCATGGAAGAATTCTCTTTATAAGTAAAATTTGATGGTCTTACGTGGGTCTAAAAAGCCATTAAGACTACTTATATATTAGGCGTTAGCGTTATTTCACGTCATCAGTTACAATGACTGCTTGCGCGATACGAAACTTAATAACCGTTTCGTGTCAAATTAAAAGTAGTTATTTTTGTAAACACGTTATTCGGGCAAGCTCTGTCGTCGTCGTCTTCGTTCGTCAGTTGAGTGAGCGTAAAGCGCTATATTTCTTTCTGCATCTACCGACAGGCCAAGCGAGAGAGATGGCAGATCGAGGTTTGCCGAGTTAGCGAGACACGGAGTAACGCATTTAGTTTCCATAGGTTTACTACTAATACACATAGAAACCATATTCGAGTGACTCCTGTTGGTAAAAAAATTCTTGCGATTCCGGGAAACAGGCAGTTATTTGAATCAAAATAAAGGTTTTTATTTAAATAGCCGAACAAACATAGTAACTGAACGGTGTATTTAAGATTAAAAAATAGTTATAATAAAATCGTTCAAAAGTGTAAATAAACAGTAAATATTAATCATCATCATTGTAACAATAAAATTAAGTTTTAAGTACGCCAGTAAGTAGTAATATAGTAGTACTAGTATATTTTTATTCAAATCATAGTTTCGTAGTAACAAATCAATCAATAAAACATTTTATAATTGTAAACCGGAGTAAAGTATGCAGGAAAGTTAATTTATTGATTTAACTATTCGGCACCATACACGAAACCGTGATTTTCGTTTCGTAGGTAACCGTATAGTTGTAAAACTTGTGTGTGCACAGTAGCTGGACGAAAGTAGCTAGTTATAAAAATAACTAGTTTTAAAACAAGCAACGCCGTCCACGTAACTGGTTTAGTTTCGTTTCTTAAAAGTGGCGTAACGACCCACGTCTACTATATATGTAATATTGTCTTTCTAGCCGATAGTCAATACGGCAGCCGATCTATCTTAAAGATCACACAACTCCGCACGATAACTTAATGTACAATACTTTGTATAATTATTGCCTACTCAATAAATGCACTAGATAATATTTATAACATAGAAAATTAATTGCTGAATATTATTTTATTCCTCATATTTATGATTACATATAAATTTTGTATTAATAATTTATTAAGATAATTTTATAGAAATATTATAATAAATAATTATTCATATTAATCAGCAGTCCCTAAAACGGCTGCCTTTTATAGACTACTTGTGAAATCTATTAAGAAATTATAACCCTTTAAAGAACACCGCGCATAGTAGTTTACTAAGAGAATATTTTTACATCGTCTGTTAATTCCATTAAGAAATAAACATAACCAAATAAATCAAACATAAATGCAGATTAAAACTTAATGAGATTTTGTGAAATTTGTTGGTAGAATATATTTTAAGATTTGTTCTCGGAAATAATTTTACTAGATATATTGATAGTGTATGTATATAGGTTTAGGTACATTTTAAATTTCTTTCTACTTTAGGGGCCACAAGTAGCTGAAGTATCTTTTAAGGACATTTTGATATTTTAAATATTGCTATGAGTTTACGTTGAACGACAAAGTATATTAGGTACCTATTCATTATATTTTGTAAGGTTATTTATTAATTGTATGCATTTGCTTATTATGTGTCTTGTATAAAATAATAAGAATTAAAAGGTAAATATTTGTTTAACTTCTATAGAACACTAAGATTATTTCACAAAATTAATTCCTTTGTTAACGCGAATACTACACATCATTGACTATATTTTTTTTATTTTAACGGATTATATCCCGTTTATTTTGCAATTTTAATTTGCAACGTTTCAAATATATTATACACGGGCCGACTCATCTCACTTCAGACTCAGACAGAGTAAAAGTCCTTTAATTCAATTTTTTCATATAATTCTGTTTAAAAAGTTATGTAATACATCCTTTCTAAAGCAGATGGAATGTTTAGTAATACTTGACAATTGCCGTTTTTTTTTATTTAAATTGTTTCATTATTTATATTAGGAATATAAGAAATAATTGTTGTTGTATTTTTTTACTGTACCTACTACCTACTGTTATATTCTAAGAGTTTTGCAAAACTAATATAAACTATTACGTCATTAAAACATTTAAAAGTAAACACATTAAATATGCTAACTATTTATTACTTTAGATAGAATTAATTAGAATAATTAGTGTATCTAAGTATTTTATCATTACAACTGCATGGTAATTTTTGTGTTAAGTGGTAAATAAAAAATGTCATTAATAAGTTCACATTTATTGAAAAAAAATTTTTTTTTGTTTAAAATATTAATATCAGCCAACTGGTTTGAGTTCCTACAGATCGAAAAGATTAACGTCACTGTCTACTTTTCTATTAATATCAACATCGACTGTATAATCGTCAACACCTACAATGCTTCTGTCTACGAGGTTGTAGTTCTTCATAACAAATCTGTCCCATCGAGTCTTCATGTCACATACTTGTTTCTTATGGAAAATCACAACATCGACGAATTTCATGTTTGGAGTAAAGAATTTAGTGAGGTCAATTTGACGGTCGAATGGAAAACCTAAGGGCGTCTTGTCAAGAAGAACGGTAGATCTGAAGTCTACAAAGAAGTCTTTGCGATTTGTGTCTAAGATGCTCAAGTCTACATTGTCTATTAATCTCAATGGAGTCACTATGCAGTAAAGCATGAAGTTCATGCCTCCAACGCGACCCTTGGGGAGTAAAAGCCTTGTAGGGAATCCGGTATGGTAGTTCCTTAAGTCCTTTCTCAAGAGATCCTTCGTGTCAGTAATAGTTTCAATCTTCTTCCAGAGATCACGAGTCAATACACGGTCACGAACCAAGTTATGCATGTCAAAGGAGTTTCTGATGATCGTGTTCTTACCAGTATTCAATTTGTACAAGAAGGAGTCTAATTCGACAAAGTTGAAACGGTTGCGGTTGATATCTATTAAACGTCCCAAATGATCTTCTTTGGGTCCCAAAAATAGTCTCACTACGCAGTCAATAGCTTTATCAGACTCGATGTCCAATGTAACCTTAAACGGTTGATGGTTGAGACGGCGTTTACGCACCATAAAGATCATGTCTGATGTAGTCTTCTTAAGTTCGTCTTCAGTAAGCACAACAGCGTTAGTGATGTCCATAAGATAATCGTCAAAGTAAGTCACAAGTTTATCTACAACGACGTTGTCTATCTTAACTCCCGGGAAGTAGAGTTCTTCTCTCGTGTAAGAGGGTAGGCGTTTCTTGAACAGGAAGACTAAGTTGCAGAGGCGCTTCTGTAGCTGGTAGAAGATAGGATCACGGAGTGCAGTTTGGTATATGTCAAGCACAGTAGGATTTACAAAGTACCTGCAAATCAATATATAATTATATTTTTCAACTGTTTCATTGTTATCGTAATCAACGGTTGGTCTATAGAAAAATATTATTTATTTTTTATTTAAAAATTTTGTTGCTTCACTTTTACTTGTCGTCATAAATTGTGCTATACTTATTATAGCAGTAGAGAAAATTTGCTCTAGTATGTATGCACATAATATATTATATAATGTATATGTAGTTATATTTACTAAATATTTTCATATTCTGTACAAATAATAACTTACTTGTCGGATTCAAAAGTGTTAAGTCCAATCACGGATTTCATTATAATAAGAAGATAACGGTAGGCATCGATGTGGGAGTTGTCAACTACAGTAGTCTTGTCGATGGTACCAAATACAATTTTGCCAAGCATTTCAATATCTTCTGGTTTAAATAAATCGATCCGGATGCCGTTGATCTATTTAAACAGAAACTATATTGTTTTATTTGTATAAAAAAAAATTAATGTACTGGTAAATTACTTACTTCAACAAAGCCCTTAATGATTGCTTCTTTAATAATCATTTCGTAGTTACCAACTAATCGAACAACGTTGATGTCATTATCACCCACAAGAACGTAGTTGTTTGGTCTGTTAGGTAATTGAACACCATTGTGGAGAAGCATCCATGGCCAATAGCCTTTCCTTACAGGTTTATCCCATGACAGCGTAACAATGTCACCCAATCCGTTGGATAGACGCTCCAAATAGTATCTGGCAAGAATTTGTTGGCAAATATAGAAGTTCAATTCCCACCTCCTCACTTTCAATTTGTCCATCAGATCATCCTTCATCCAGAATGGATAGTCAACATGGAAGTAGTAGTAGTAGGTATTAAGATCGATATCCTCAGTGAAGTATCTAAGCCTGTCTTCATCATTCAAATACACGCGTTTGTCGAAAACGTTTTCATCAATTATGTACACACCCTTATCAGTTTTTCTGATTCCGTAGAAATCGCAAAGCTTGTGATCAAGAAGACCTCTCTTCATCTTTAACAAGTAAGCCTTTTGGATAACATCGGCGCGAACAAAGTAGTATGGGTAGATTTCATATGGTGGAGGGAGGATAATTCCTTTACAGTCTTGGCGGTGTCTGCAGGCAACGGTTAGGGCATATACGAACATTCCTTCGTTCAAGTATAAACGCATCCAGCAAGCAGTCTTAATGAAAGTGGTAAAGTCCTTTGCATAGTAGAGTAAGTGGAACATTGACACGACTTCTTTCAGCTGGCGGTCAACGTGAATAGTAAATATTTCACCACGTGGGAGCGTTCCAACTTTAATACAATTTATGAAGTTCTTAACGACGTCAGTTCTCTGAAAAATATTTAAATATATAGTTGCTGGTTCATATATGAACTCAAATAATTATTGATGATTAAACTTACGGTGTACAGGTCGACGTTCTCCTCAATCTTGAAGTTCTTGCCAATTTCTTCGATGTCCTTATACATGACAGGTTCAATGACATGGTTCAGTAGTTTCAAAATGAACAATTGTCTTTGCTTGATGTCCATGTTTACTAAAATTAGAACAGTTCCACTTTTATAATAATAGTAGTACTAAAACGTTTATAAAACGATTGTTTAAACTAAACTTACCAAATAATTGGTCATCCGTCTCGGGACGAGCCGCAGCCAGGGCGGCAAGCCCTAATATGACTAGCGCGATTGACTTCATTGTACAGCCTTGAAGACCTAAGTACAACTGTGATTCTCCAACTATTGACAGCGTATTTATACTAATATTGTCGTCCATAGTATGACCTTTTATGTTACTGTTATTTTTATTGATAAGAGTACAATATTGGGTATCATTGTTATTATTATACTACAAAGTTACAAGTCAAGAATAGTTTATAGTTTATCGATACTGAAATATGTATCGTGTGACTAAAGTAGATTTTCATAAATATAATAATAATATCATAACATTTTCTTGACAAATTATACTATTTCGTCTAGTCTTAACTAAACAAAGCTTGTACATTGGAAATTAGACGACTAATAAACACATAGCATTTCTTTTGTAAATAAATACGTATTAAATACTCATTAGATAAAAACATACTTATATAAAAAAACACTTTCTTCGTCATAAAAAAAATCCTGTGGCGGAAATCGAAACCACGCCCTTAGGAGCAGCAGTTGTATTGTTGGTTGTCGGACGCATATAAAATTAGCTTATTATTCAATATTAATATTTATTGTTAATAGGTATATACGAATTAACTCAGAGGATTTTACAATAATATTACTTTTAATATTAATTGGGCCACTTATTCATAACACAATAAACGTTAGGATTGAAGGATAAACTGACTTATATACTGTTTACCAGTGACACTATTCCTTAATGGCGGTAACACACTTCGTGATGGTACATTCTTCGTTAGTCCCCTGTACAAAAAGAACCTGAATAATATACTTACTTTCTAAAACATGGGTCTGAAAGCATAACATAATTGCCAAAAAAAATATACTTGCTTCATTACATACTTTAATTTTATTTACTAATTATATAAGTCAATCTTTGATACAATTATTATACTGGTGGTAGGTCCCTGTTTACAGGAGACCGTCTGGGGTACCACCACGGTGCCAATTTCTGCCGAAGCAGTAGTGTGAAAACACTGCTGTGTTCCGGTTTGAAGGCACCGTAGCCAGCGTACTTACTGGGTAAACGAGACTTAACACCCTATGTCTCACGGTAGGCAGCGTTGGCGATACCACTGGTATTCTTTACACTTCCCATCAGGTGGCCTGACTGCTCGTCTGCCTGCGTATGCCATAAAAAAATTATAAACTTAAAGGTTTATAATGTTGTATTAGGGTTTGATGTTCCCTCCCCTTAAATAGGTTCTCGCTTTGTTGTAGTGGTGGGGCTCAGTACCTGCGGCCTGCTCAGCCGCGGGGAGGCTGAGAGGAACCTGGCCAGCCTGTGGTGCAAGGCCGGCCGTGGAGGAGGTTCCTCCAAGCGGGCTGAATAAGCCCGCTTAGTATGCGCCTAGGAGGTTGCGAGGGACGGGTTGCAGGAGGTAGGTGTGTCGCCCTTCCTGTCCTTCGCAACCAAATAGGTGTCGCGGGGAAGAGGAGAATCGGTATTCCGTGGGCCGCTTTCCCTATCCTGCACGACTCGTCGGGGCCGCACTGCTGATGCGGTATGGAGGGGCCGAGGAAGGAGGGGATATTCGGCATGGTGTCGTTGATTTCTTCTCCTTCTGCAGCCGAAATAGTTAGCGCGCTAACCATTTCGGCTGCGGTAGACTACGGCGGAGACCAACACAATGGCCGCCGCTGGGGGCTGAGAGTCTTGTCCCTGCGTGGGTTGAGATTCCTGGTCCATGGTCCCTGATTAACAGACTAACCAGGGGAGTGTGTTACCTATGTATGGAGGCTGAGATGAAGGGCACGTTGGTTCTGACGCGCCCGTGGCAGGAAGATGGCCGCAGGGCCGAGGTGGATCTACTTTGGCAGCTAGCGCTGGTGGGGTCGTAGAAGACTTTCAAAAGTTCCTGTGTTGAAATTTCAGATCGGCAATTAGTACCTGCCCTACTTTTGTATAGTAATTGACTTTAAGTATACATATGTATATTGCTATTGGTTTACGTTTAATTTCAATTGACATTTTCTGTTTAGAGAAATCTGAGCCTAGGTACTAACAGGAGACCAACTTTTCGTGCTTTTTAATGTAACAAGTCTCTTTTGTACAACATACATGATATTTTCAAATGCTTACAGTGACAATAACTTTTAAATTCCTACTTTTCAAAACATCACGTAAGACTCTATAGGACCAAGATTGCTCCAAAGGCTGTTTTAAAGTGGAATAATAATGTCCAAATCAACAATGTTCAAGCAACAATTTTGCTGTGAGATCTACACAACACGTCATTTCAGATATTTTCTAAACATGCAAATGAAACTAATTAGTGTCAGTGTCAGTCATAGTGGCTTCTTCATTGTTTCGTTTGTTTCTTCGTTTTGATGGAATAACTAATTTAATCAAGATCAAGGATCAAGTTAATATTATTATAACACTGACCTTCTTTAACTATTGTCAAAGATAGTGTCGTCAACCGAGACCGACTTTGACCATTAATTCACCTACTTTTCATGCATGCCCTGTAATTTTAAAACAATAATAACACAAGTTGTTTCCTGCAGCTTTCGAACCGACAGCCTCTAGTTTGAAAAGCAAGATTTGAAGCTGTTAGACCACGGAGGCGGATCATTCATTTAATGGTTGGACATAATATTTTTAACGTCTGCAAATATTATCGTTTCTTATAATTATTATCATCATCATCATCATCATCATCTTTAGCCTGTATTTATCCTCTGCTGGACATAGACTTTCCCTGATACACACCTTCCTATAGGGGTTTATGGACCCACCACGCTGATCCAATGCGGGTTGGTGTGTGCCTTTACTTGCCCGTCCGACGCTTATAGATATCGCAATTTTATATTTCTCTTCACAATTCTTCCCATGGAAAGTATAATTTGTTGAACTTATTATTTTCTATCGATTCTAAATAAATAAATTCAGAAAAATATTTCTACAGCAGAAATGCTAATTAAAAAACTTAGCAATAAAAATATATTCATGTCTATGGTACAACAGTTTTCTATATTAGCTCTAAGGAAAAGTGTAAACAACTACTTAAAGTATAGTTACAAAAATTAATTGAACATTATATGCAATTAAACGTTGTAATAACTTAGTAAACAGAAATCATATATATTTTGTAAAAGATACTTCTCCTGACCCCAAAAATATTGAAGCTTTATTTTGTTATTTTATTTTTTTATTTGGTTAATTTGGGTATAAAGTAAAGGTATTACATTTTTTCTCGAGTCGATCTAATTTATAATATTTGTATGACTGTACACAACTTTAAAGATAGCAAAGATTCTTTTGGAACGCATACTTATTTATTATGGCTATGGGCTTCTAAACTCCCCAAGGGTTGGTTTAGTTGACAAGTGAACAGTGTCGAGTCTGTTAATTGGTTTTCAGCTTAAGCTGTATTAAATAAATGCTGAAAAAAAAATGACTAAAATTATTTTTCTATTATAGATAATATGACAGCCTGAATTTATATTTCACACATTATATTTCGCTAACATAATGAAACTTTACTATTTGGTAAATATTTTATTATAGTTGAAATTATTTTGAGTAAATATGGGGTAGCTTTGCTATTTATTCTTTTAAAAATAATATTTATAATTTCTTTATGTAGCTAGTTATTTCTGGCCTGTTTACTGCTATGAATAAATTGTAATTTAGAAATCTAGTATAATGTTACCATGTTGGAGAGAAAAAATAACCTGATTAGGAAATTCGTATTTACACTGATTAATGTTAGTCGAGGTCAATAGCGAAGATAAAGATAAAATTATTTTTCAATATTTGTCTATCTGTTTGTTCGGCTTGTCTTTAGAAAGCCGGGTCCGATTTTGTCAGGACTGAGAGATAGCTGATGTAACAAGGAAAAATTTAGGTTACCTGCTAGAAAGTTTAGTAAAAAAAACGAAAAACTAGTTCTTACATCAAAGAACTGAACTAGAAAAAAATCTACAATTTTTTATAAATTCTTAGGTGGACAAAGTTTTGGGAAACGGCTTGTATTAAATATAAACAAACCTTATAAAATTAGATTGCTGCTAGTTAAAGATCTGAATAAAAAATATCTAAATAAAAAATGTTACCTGCTTCAATAGTAATTAAAGAGAGAGACGAAGCGTTTATCAAAAGGTCGAAGGTCCATTCGTCAGTGTTTTGCTGTTATCAGGTATTGACTAATTAGCAAAATAGTACAAACTATAATAATCGCATTGTGTCAAGTACAAGATACGCAAACATTTGTATGGTAAGTTAATAAACAAGAAACCTATCATCACTATAGATATAAATACGCTAAACATTTGCTTTGACTGAAAAATAAATGCCATATTGTACTGGCCCCGTCACAAAGTTAGTCAAAAAAGCAACTACATATAAAAATCGCTTAATTATTTGAGGCGTTCTAAGTCTAAGGAATGTCTGTGAATATAATTCCAAGGCCTAACTTACCGTATTATTATCAAGATAGGACAAACATTGTTTACTTTATAATGAAACAAATATTGTTTACTTTAGCAAAGAAAAATAAAAGCTAATGAATAACCTTTTCGTTTATTTTATGGTTTAGTCGTATATTACCTTTTTATTTTTAAAAATAAACAATGATTTAGTCTTAAACTTACTTGAATTACTGGAATTAGAAATAGGTTTTGCTGTTTTAAAGTACGGGGTACGTATAGGTGTAATTTGAGTAAGATCTCAAGCGTTCTTTAAAACCATGCATAGACTTTAAAACATTAAAATAGCAACAAAACATTAGATATTGAAAATATTGGTAATTCTTGTCGGTATCCAGATTAGATTTTAGATTTTTATATTTATTTATAGGCCTCTAATGATCTGAGTTACAGTCAGTTATATCTGTTTTCGTTTTAAAAGTTATAAGTCGTTTATAATATTAAAATTTAACCATCACTTCTAATTTTTTTAAAACTTTAATCGTATTTTTTTAAATAAAAAATATATGGTTAAACACATGGTCAGGCAAAACCCCGTGCATTTAAATAGAAAACGTAAAGAAACCTAAACCTTAAGATACCTTAGACCAAAATTAAATTTATTGTAATTCTTGAGCTAATCTACAAAAAAACCATCGGTAGATAAGTCGGATAAAAAGTTATCGTTTAGCCTGCTAGTTAATTACGGACATTATAAACTCTAAAAAATATATTACGATTCGTAAACTGTCTATTTAACGTAGATCACAGACGTTTTATGTATGCAATTTACCTGAAATAAATCATAATTTCGTTATCAATGTAATCTGAATTAAGTAGTTTTGTTCTTTTATGTTAATAGGTCTGCTAAAAAATAACTTTTATTAAATTTTAACACATGAACAATTTTTTTTTAATTAAGCTTTGCGTAACCTAATTAAAAGATGCGGCAAGATTGAGTGACGATATTCGCAAAGTGGCCGGTGTGGGCTGGATGAGAATAGCTGAAGATCGGAAGTGTTTGCGTGTATTAGGGGAGGCCTATGTCCAGCAGTGGGCTGGCTCAGGCTGATGATGATAATTAAAGATTTAGTGTGCGAGTAATTTAGTGCAACATTTTAGACCCTGTGCATTTATAATAGTAAATACTTTTTGTATTTAACTATTTTCTAATAAAATAACACGCGAAATTTTAACAAAAAAAGTGTGACTCACTTCAAATAGTCAATAACTATTTTGAGCAATATGAGCGAGTGACAACGTGTCCTCTGCAAGAAAATACCCCACGATTTTAGCAACTGCATTTTAAATATCTTATATTTTATAAGGTATTAAGTATGACACGTTTTATGCACATAAAATAAAGATTTTTTGAAGTGCATTTACTTTCATTTAAACTTACACGATATTACCTTAAATGAGCTCTGAATATGCCTTACACAATTTTAACCAAAATTTAAGATTTAAATGGTTGTTGTGGGTTATTCTTAACACAGATATACATATGCGTTCGTGGACTTAGACCATTTGAAGAAGCACAATTATGTAAAACATATTTTAAGTCAATCTTTTACGGTTTCGGCAGCGTTTTCAAATTAAACGCACGAGCTTGTGATTTTTGGTATCAAACTACTTATTAGAAATTATTAAAAAAAATAGGACTAAATGACATCTGACAACCAGGTAACATAGAGAAAAAACCCTACGAATAAGTCCTCCTTCTTTAAGAAATTAGGCCAAAATAGTAGTTAGCATATTTAGCCAGAATTGATGTTAACATTTTAACCCATTGCGATGACATGGCGTCTTAGATGTAACATTCTTATTGATGAATTGTCACCAAGATGTTACGCATTAAGTGAGAGTAAGTACCTAAAAATATACCGAGTCTGAATGTGCTAGACAATAAGAGACCTAATAATTTTACTAAATTAAAAAAAACATCGACCACGATCGTTGGTTTTTGAAAATAAAACGTGATCGTTCTTTTCTAATTAGTTAAGACAATTTGACTAATTAGCGAATTGTCTAAAAAGTAACATGATCCATGCGTCAAATCAACATGTAAAAATTCGGCCCCGGTGGTCAAGACCATTTTGAAAGTCATGATAGGGCGGCAATACTTCTAAAGTTACTAAAAACTGATCGTTCTATTGATTGCAGTTTAGTGTTGTAAATGTCACAGAATTTTTTTTCATTATGTAAATCTAGCTGAATTTAAAGCAAACTCCATTATAACTTGAAAATGACTGGGAAAAAAACGTCTTATCAACTAGAATGCATATTGGCATGTTTAGGCTATTTAAATATGTTTATGCCAACTTTCTGAAATAATCTGCCGTAATAATATAAATGTATAGTAAAAAAAAACAAACTTTAATATTTTGTTTTAGTGAGATCAAATAAGAAACGGACTTTGAGAAGACGATGTTCCATAGTCATTGTTTGATTGATAGTTGCTACTAAACTATGAGTGACTATACTAGGCCAAACATAATTCATAATTTATTCCAGAGACTAATTTTTAAACCTTTGTAATATTTTTGTCACGAAACTTACACTCTACTGTACATAGAAAAAATAAAAATAAGGTGTTTACTCGTTTTTAGCATTAGCACAAACCTTAGTAGTTTTCAAGCGAACTTATATAACTCTCTGTATTATATGTTTATTTAATAAATAAATGATTTCAACTTTTGACCTTGACAAATTTTGACTTTACTATGACTATTTTTGCCTTTCCAAAAAAAAAAACATTTTTTTTAATTCAATTTAAGGAAGCGTATTATTACCATATTTGCAAAGAAATAAATAAAAAAAGAAATTTATATTTTTATTAATTGCGTTTATTTTAATATTTTAGCGTTTTACAGTCGATTACATTTCAGGAAAAGAGCTTACAGATCAAACAAGTTAACGTCAGTGTCAACCTTTCTGTTGATGTCCACATCTACGGTGTAGTCATCTACACCTACAATGCTTCTATCTACTAAGTTGTAGTTTTTCAAGACATAGCGGTCCCATCTTGTCTTCATGTCACACACTTGTTTCTTATGGAAGATAACAACATCAACGAACTTCATGTTTGGTGTGTAGAACTTATTAAGGTCAATGTAACGGTCAAATGGAAAACCTAATGGCATCTTGTCAAGAAGAACAGTTGATCTGAAGTCAACAATGAAGTCTTTGCGGTTCGTGTCTAGTATGCTTAAGTCAACATTCTCCACCAATTTCAATGGGGTTACAATGCAGTAAAGCATGAAGTTCATGCCTCCAACGCGACCCTTAGGAAGTAGAAGCCTTGTAGGGAATCCGGTGTGATAGTTTCTCAAGTCCTTAACTAACAGATCTTTCATGTCAGTGATAGTTTCAACCTTCTTCCAGAGATCACGAGTCAGTACACGGTCCCGAACCAAGTTATGCATGTCAAAGGAGTTTCTGATAATCGTGTTCTTGCCGGTATTCAGTTTGTATAAGAAAGAGTCCAATTCGACAAAGTTGACACGATTGCGGTTGATATCTATTAAACGTCCCAAATGGTCTTCTTTGGGTCCCAGGAATAACCTGACCACGCAGTCGACGGTCTTGTCAGACATAATGTCCAAAGTTACTTTGAATGGTTGATGGTTGAGACGACGCTTACGAACCATAAAGATCATATCTGATGTTCCCTTTTTAAGTTCATCTTCAGTGAGTACAACGGCGTTAGTCAAATCCATAAGGTAATCATCGAAATAAGTTACTAGTTTGTCCACGACAACATTGTCAATTTTGACTCCTGGGAAGTACAATTCCTCTCTTGTGTAAGAAGGAAGACGCTCTTAAAGAGAATCATCAAGTTACAAAGACGCTTCTGCAACTGGTAGAAAATGGGATCACGAAGAGCAGTTTGATATATGTCAAGAACGGTTGGAGTAACAAAGTAGCTGAAAATACAATAGAAACACTATAACAAAGTATTTAATTGAATAAAGCCAAAACGACAATCAGTTATCTAAATACTGTTTTTAGCACATTCAAAGTAGTTTTTTTGTTTTACCCATAATTGCATTGAATAAATAACTATAAAACCAATTATATTCTATATAAATATGATATTTAGCTACTTTTTGTAAATATATATATTTTACTTGTTCAATTATCTCTTGATAAGCTATAAAAACTCTATTCATAACGTGTAGTCTAAGCATCTACATGTTTGGTCGCCCTTTCCATTTCCTATTTACCCATAAATTATACTATAATTTCAATGAAACAGAAAAGGAGGCCCACTTTTGGTAGAGAGTATTTTTCTTCTTGATATTGAACTTACTTGTCTGAATCCAGAGTGTTCAGTCCCATGACAGCTTTCATAATAATGAGAAGATAGCGGTAGGCGTCGATGCGTAACTTGTCAACTACATCAGTCTTGTCAATTGTACCGAATACAATTTTACCAAGCAGTTCAATATCTTCAGGTTTTAATAAATCAATCCGAACACCGTTGATCTATAATTAAAAAAATATTTATATTAGGAAATTTTGAATATAAAGACGATCTACGTAATACTTAACATTAAATCGACACTCACCTCGACAAAGCCCTTAATGATGGCTTCTTTGATGATCATTTCGTAGTTACCAACTAAGCGAACAACGTTGATGTCATTATCACCGACAAGAACGTAGTTGTTTGGTCTGTTAGGTAACTGAACACCATTGTGGAGAAGCATCCACGGCCAATAGCCTTTCCTTACAGGTTTATCCCATGACAGTGTAACGATGTCACCCAAACCGTTGGATAAACGCTCCAAATAGTATCTGGCAAGAATTTGTTGGCAAATGTAGAAGTTCAATTCCCACCTCCTCACTTTCAATTTGTCCATCAGATCATCCTTCATCCAGAATGGATAGTCAACGTGGAAGTAGTAGTAGTAGGTATTAAGATCGATGTCCTCAGTGAAGTATCTAAGCCTGTCTTCATCATTCAAGTACACGCGTTTGTCAAAAACGTTTTCATCAATTATGTACACACCCTTATCAGTTTTTCTGATTCCGTAGAAATCGCAAAGTTTGTGATCAAGAAGACCTCTCTTCATCTTCAACAAGTAAGCCTTCTGGATGACATCGGCGCGAACGAAGTAGTATGGGTAGATTTCGTATGGTGGAGGCAGGACGATTCCTCTGCAGTCTTCACGATGTCTGCAAGCTACGGTTAAGGCGTAGACGAACATTCCTTCGTTCAGGTACAAACGCATCCAGCAAGCAGTCTTAATGAAAGTGGTAAAGTCCTTTGCGTAGTAAAGTAAGTGGAACATTGACACGACTTCTTTCAGCTGGCGGTCAACATGAATGGTAAATATTTCACCACGTGGGAGGGTTCCAATTTTGTAACAATTGATGAAGTTCTTAACGACGTCATTTCTCTGAAAAATTTAAGAACGTTATGATAATGATTCATAACTTAGATCTAGAATTAAATGTTGTAATCGAGCTTACGGTGTATAGGTCGACGTTCTCCTCAATCTTGAAGTTCTTGCCGATTTCTTCGATATCTTTGTACATGACAGGCTCAATGACATGATTCAGCAGTTTCAAAATGAACAGCTGCCTTTGTTTGATGTCCATGTTAACTAAAATATTTAAAGTAAGTTTACACAAAAATTCGCTTATGATTATGTGTAATAATAAAATTTTATTCTAGTCGATTCTGAGTGCGGAAGCCGATCTTTATTAGGGATTAGCCGATTGTGCTGGAGATTAGGCGCAGGATTCAGTTTTTACAAGCCCATCCAACGCATGGATCATACGTTGTTGAGATCGGATTCAAACCCACGACCTCTGGTTTCTACAGCGTAAGGCCATACTATTAGGCTACGGAGGCAGTTTATGGTTATGTACAAGTATCATAAAGTATGCGGTTTAAAGATAACTTACCGAAGAACTGGTCCTCTGTCTCGGGTCGAGCCGCAGCCAGGGCGGCAAGCCCTAATATCACCAGCGCAATTGACTTCATTGTACAACCGTGAAGACGCCAGTACAAGTGTGACGATCTTGTTTTTCTGAGCCGTATTTATACTTAAAATGCAGTCCGATGTAACTGACCTTCAATATAGTTGTTATTTTTTTAAGATAAGTGCATTGCATAGGGCATCTTCGTATGTTATATGCATGTAATGACCTATTGAACTCGTCAACAATGTATTATTGCATTTTACGGCTTAGGTAGGTTTTTTAAACGTAATAATTGTATAAGTTAATTTAATGATACAGGAAAAGTAGGGGGAATTATTTTCAGATATCTTTTATTTTTATTACAAAGCTATTTAAATTAATTTAATTCTTTATTGATATTATAAAAGCTAAAATAAATCGATATCAGCTATTATAGTTTTAAGTGATTACATTTTTAGATATATTTAAAATTAGGACTATATGTCAAAAAAAACGTTTTACAAATAATTTAACTTAACTATTACCTTAATAATTTAACTTTCAATATATAAACGTATAGAAATTAATCAATTACCACAAAATTATTTATTTTTTGTGTATTACTATTACTATTGTAATACTATTTTTACTTGCTACTGTATGTAGTTTAAATATACGTTATTACATTGAATATAAAAAACGAGATAGAAATTTATATATTCTTATTTCAGTGGCTTAGACCGCAGGGATTCCATCAGATCTACTTTTTACATGTCTATCCGACGCGAGGGCCACCTACCTTGTTCTTGACTGTTTTACTTACTTATAGAATATTATTACTATGGAAAACATACAACTTCTGAAATTATTTTTAACTTTATTTAACTTAGTTTTGAAAGTATAATAGTTTGATTTTTTTATTAATATAATAGTTTGTTTTTATAATAGATTGCCATAAACTTTCAATTTGTTTGCCTTTCATTTCTTAAGAGAGCAATCCAGGAATCCTAACCAAAATGTTCTATTTACTTAGTCAAATCCTAGGCTTAAAGATTTTTAACAGTGAAATAAAATAATGTTGCAGATATAAAAAAAACATTGCATAAAACTACAGTTATTCATAATAAGAACAGTATAGTAACACTTATCAGATTTAATTGTTTATATAACTTTCTTACAATGTTAACTATCACCATTTCGAAGAGTTCAATGAAACCTTAAGATTTGTTTTTAACATCAACTGTAAATAAACTTAATTAGTTTAACGATACTTGAGATAAGAATGTAATTTTATTGCACAATTGCATTGAAATATGTTTTTTCTTATTTCTCAAACATTTTTATATAATAGCACAACCCACAAACGTATACTGGTAGTTCGGGTTCTAATGTAAATTTAATATTACAAATATTATTAGATCTCCTGTCGCTAACTGTTATCTGTTTATATACCGATACAAGTCAAATAAAAAATAGTAAAATAATAGTATTAGAATTATTGTTCTTTTAACGGTTACAGCAATGAAACGAATAGGACCCCCACCATCACAATCAGCCACTCACGTGTGTCACACCACTGCTGATCATGGGGCTGTCCTAATCCATGCCACCGATTTCACTCTTTTAGCGGTTTTGGACCGTATCCCACCACGATGGTCCAATGCAGGTTGGTGGGTGGTTCGCCAAAGCCTCGTATGAGCCTAGGACGTTCACAGGACAATAAACAATTCGCCATGCCCATTAGAAAAAGACCATAAATTGCCACAAATTTTGTGGTTTAGCGCTTTAAAGAAAAATCACAAAGTTGAAACGAACTTTACATTTTTACAAATTTTATTGTTAAAACACAATTCACTGTAATGAACAAATAGATTTTGTATCCCTACGTAGATTTATGTATTAATGTTATAAAACAATTACTTTCGCCTAACTAAAACATTTGGAAAGGCAAAGCAAAAGTATCGTTTGTAAAAATATTGTCTATTTTCATTCGTATGCTAATGCTTCATCTAAAAAATAAGGAAAATATTGTTCACCATGACTCGAATGGGGCAATAAAATTAAACATTATTTTTTTCTTTTATAATTTTTCATTATATTTATAAGCGAGTTATAAATATAATGAAAAATTTAAATTACTTTAGGATTAAACGTCAATTCGTGAAAAAACAATAGGTACTAATTGGGCTCAAATTTAAGGTATTCATAGTCAAAATCTGTAAATGATGCCAATTCTTGCAGTTGATTGAATTTAGTTTAAGTTACATTGAGAAGATCATGATACAATTGCGCATGTTGAGGTAAGTCTTGTGTCTGAGTTGCGGAAGAGTTGCATAATTTTCTGGAGAAGGGATACAACAAATTCTCTTCTCCAGAAAATATCATAAGCAGTACACATCTGGGGATGTCGTATTCTTAAGTGCTGCTATATAAATTTCTGTGCCTTTTATCCTTGTTAAAACCGTAGCAAACGTTCTAATACCATATGCAGGCTGTTATGTAATGGTAAAGTGCATAAATAAGTTGTTTTAAGTTATCGTCAGTCGTGAAGTGGACACTGTTAACCTCCTAGATTATATTTTAGTACATAATAATATCGAATACATCCACTTATTGGCATATCATTTTAGGTTGTGGCATTCCGATAGATTAGAAACCAGCTCAGTGTAAAATTTTACAGTGTTTGTTATTGATATTATCATTAGTAATTTATGTTATTATCACCTTTCGAAGAAAATGACTTATTTTTTTTTTTTTCTATTTTATATATTTAATGACATAACAACAGTATCACAATTTGAAAAAAGGTAGGGAGATATTGTAATATTGTATGTTGTTACGCACGATACAGAAATATTATTTAACGTAATAAAAATATCATAATAATTTTAAATAATCGCAAAGTTACTAAACAGGTGTATTCATACTTTGTTAATAGTTTTTTTTTAATATTACGCTATATATAGATAAATATTCCAATAAACGGAAAAGAATGCAATCAAAAACAAAAACTACTTGCGATTTGTAGTAATATTTTCCGGCACTATTTTTCATATATAAAATGCTAAGAAAGCTAGAAAATGATCATAAATAACGTACGTGTTAGATTATTAACTCCAACACGTAGCGGCAGAGAGATATGAATACAACGTGCATCTTGCTTTGTTTTGATCTATAATGCTTTGAAAATTACACTATAAACTGTAGAAAAATATCTTTCCATAAGTTATATTGGGACTGCTTAAGCTTGTTATGTGGTTACTATTGAACCTTCTTTAGTTAAATTTTTCTTATACAAAGTAAGAAATTAACAATGTCTATCTATATATTTTTGTGCTATAAAACTGGGAACCCTTGCATCGTCTAATTGTAAATATATTTTTCTACAATAAGCAAGTGATACAGATGTTAAATTGTGGAAAGTCGTGTTTTACATCTTATCCACGCGTCTACGAAATCCGCACTAAACATGAATCTTCAAGCAATTCATTTAGAAGGAAGTATTATGTTAATTATGCTATATATATGGCACAATAAAATGTCTTAATTACTATAACGACTTCACAAAGTGGCCGGTGAGGACTGGATGAGTATAGCCGAAGATCGGAAGAGGTGGCTTGTAGAAGGGGAGGCCTATGCCCAGTTGTGAATTATCATGGCATACAGGCTGATAATGATGATGATTATAGTTTATTATTAACTGTTATTACTACTTAACTTTATCGAGTTAAATAATATTTTAAACTTGCATTTTAGTTTTATTAAGATTGACGATTAACGCAACGAACAAAAATAAATTTTCAACTGATTTTTGATATTTTTATTAAGTTTTGGTGTTGATAAATTCTTGCCATGACGTTTTTTATTTTAAACATAAACCGAGTAAATAAAAATGTAAATTGTAAAATGTTCAAAATTTTTTTATTATTTTTGTACATTATAAAGTTTGAATAGAATGTTTACTACATACATCATGCATACGGGGTTTAACATTTTCAAATTTAGCCACCTCTTTGGTTAATCTATCTATTGAAAATATTTTAAAATTAAAACATAGGTTAAAAATTTATTCTCTTGTATATTACATGCCTGTCATATAACGTCACCATTTAAATAAAGAAAAATATGAAATATTGAAATATAATAACTGATTCAATAAATTCAATTAAATAATGTATCGTTGTATTTAATAAGTATTTACTAAAGGCCATTTTGGTTACGAAAATATAAACGAAGAGCTTTAAAGAGTTTACTATTAAATTAGAACAGGAAATAATTTTACTATTTTATTCCACGGATATGAAATGATAAACTATAAAGACAACAATGGATAAATAAAAGATTTCTTGATTTTGATTTTAAAAATCCATTGTTATTAATCTACATAAAAAAGATTTTTATTTATTTAAAAAGAGACGCAAGCTGTCATAAAACAAAACCACATATAAAACAGCCATGTCATTTCAGGTGTATTTGTTTTTATGTTATTTTTTAAATGAGACGTTAAATATAATAAAATAAAACTCATAATTGTACTAGTTTTTGAGTGGCGGTTAAATTTTTAGTATACTTTAGTAAACCACAAAATATCAAAACTTAAACGAAATTACCTATATTTTCTATACAACTTTTAAAGTGGTTTCTTTAGTTGTACCCGTTATAGTGGCTTCGTTTTAATCTTCAATCCATACCTAATAAATTCGTGACGTATGGGGCTGTTTCGGCACTAAATCAAGAATTAAATAAATATTTAAATACGCGCGATCCAGAATATGTGCATGCCGTATACAATATTAAGAAAGATTCGATTTCTCCTTTCCTATGTCAATATTTTAGTAAAATAATTTTGTTAGCGTAACTGCGTGCGAAACTACCTTTTTGAACAATCCACAGTACACATAATTATTTACTAAGTTACCTCAGTTGAATATTATAGATTATTGTAAAAAATACTTATGGATTTTATTAGGTCTACTGACAGTCTGCTAAAGTGTTCGAAACTCGAATTTAAATTAAATAAACGGATAAATCCTAGTAATCTTTATTTAATAATCATATGAATACGCATTAAATACAACAGTTACTCAGTTGATAATAAAACAATAAATTACTGTGGATCATTTATAAGAAGGCTTATTTAGTCAGTTTTTAATTTAAACAAGATAGAACTTAGACACTTTTAATGATCTGAATGCATAATATAAAGAGAAGTTATCAAAATATTAACTTTTAAAGAAAGGCTATACAGTTTTTATTCTTGTAGTCATAATGTATTATATATGCAAATGCTAAAATTTATCAATATATATAAGTTTTTAATTTTATATATTTATAATATCAAATTTGGAAATAAATGCATTAAAAAAATAAAAGTTTATTATTTAATAAATTATTTGATATGACTTGAGTTTATAATGCGAATGTATTATATGATTATTATTATATATATTTATTTTTTATAAATAAATAAAGTTATCTCAAATATGTTATTTGCCTCTTTTTGTTATGCATATGAATTTTGTAATAAAAATATTATAATGTTGACCCTGTGATATTGAACATAGAATTGATAGTCAACAATATTCGGGCAAGCAGTGTTCTAGTAATAAATTGAGTAATCGGTCAGATCAAAACGTCGGTTAAATTCGTGACACAAGCTCAATCGTAACTTCCATATATCAACAGAAACCTTTTTATGACCTTAATCTACATGAGTTTTGTTTCATATTGGCTTAATTTTTTGTAACGTAGCAGTACAAAGTTATTAGAAATAATGGAAAAGAGAAGTTACTAGTTATTTAAAAATTATAAAACAAACAAAATTATAAATAAATGTTTGCAAATTTTTCTTCACGATATGGGATCACCATATATATTTTCATTTTCTTTGTGAAAGGCCTCTACAACTCCACTATTCTTGCGACCTACTAAAACCAATACTTTGTTACTTACTGAGGTCTTAAAGTGATCAGAGGAACGTTTTTCCTCTTTTTATGATATCGGCTTTATTGTACATCCAACTTTAGACGAATCGAAACGGCGCGACGTTAGACGTAGTTGAATCAACAGTATTTCTAGGAATAACTATAGATGCAAAAATACAATGAGGCCCCCATATTAATTGGCTGGCAAGTAAACTAAGCTCTGCGGCTTACGCAGTATAAGAAATAAGATCAATAACTGATGTGGAGACAACACGTTTAGTATATTTCAGCTATTTTCATAGTATTATGTCTTATGGCGTTCTACTGTGGGGAAATGCGGCAGATACTAATACGATCTTTGTCCTTCGTCAAAAACGTGCACTTCGTGCAGCCTGGGTCCCAAGGAATCTCTAAGAAAGTCGTTTACGGAATAAAAATAATGGCCGTTAGTTCTCAATACATAATTGAAAACTTAATGTATGTGAAAAAAAATAGGCATGATTTCCTTAGACATTGTGATGCACATGACAAGAGATACAAGGAACAAACATGATTTAATTGTTCCAGCAACTAGAGTACTAAAGTATTTTATTGGACAATGAATACGTTTTTACAACAAAATCCCAGTAAACGTTTAGAATTTAACTATTAATAAATTTAAAAAGGTGACAACCGTAATGCGTTACATGTTATTACAATACTAATGATTTTTTAAATGATAGCACAACCTGGTAATGGAATGCTCGCTCCAGGTTATGTTTCAATATTGATTTAAATTGTTTGCTATTTTTTTTTCAAATGATGACATAAAAAATAGTTTGCTGAGTTTCTTTCGCCGGTTCTTCTCAGATCTGAGGCGTCCTTTTCCGAACCGGTGGTAGCGTGTTTGACAATCAATAAGCAAGTGTAAAATTTCGATATTTAATAATATAATATTTGAATTTGAATTTAGTCTTCATCCGTATATTTGACAAACATTTCCCTGGAGAATTTTCCAAACTTGATACCCAAAATTGATGGGTTCAGGAGATCTATGCCCTGCAAAAAAAGCCTTCTTACTGGGAAAAGTAATCTTGGCGAAGGGCTCTGCAACCACCTTCGTTTTGGCCATGGAAGGACAAGAGGTTATTACACTATCCCTAGAGTACACTCCTCCCTCGGCACACTCCACCACTCCATGGAATAGTGATCGATAGCAAGAGATATCTTCGAAATACCGACACTTCCTACGTCTGCGACTGCCTCAATTCATTCATATATACCAATGTATGTCTTATCTGGCTAAGTAATACGAAAAAATATTACAAAATGAAAAAATAGTATTATATGTTTCGTTTTTACAATAAAAATAATCGTTATACCTATTATAGGTTATTGCCGTAATATATCATTTCTTTTTTCCACAATTTAACAATGACGTATTACTATACCGAACTTTTGTATACTTATAGTTAATAAGAAAACAATTTGAACTTACCAAGCCCCACCTTTGAATAAGCTTATATATTTACAAGTCAAGGAAATTGTATACAATCTGGTTTCGTATTGTAGATTTTCAGAGACTAATAAATAATAACGCAATGTATGTATCAATAATACGTAAAATCGGTTACAAACATAAGTACAATTTGCATGAATTTTAGTTGAACTTGTTACCAATCAGTAGTGCTATTACGAAATGTGTATTCTATTTACGTACAGGTTGCTCGTAATGAATATAAACACATTTCCAAAGTGTCATCAGCCGTGAGGGAACTGCAGGGAGCCGACGGTTCATGGAAATGACAGACGGCCGACATAAATTGTATTTTCCCGCTGAATTGATGTTAAACAATTTTGTGTTGAAAAAAGTGGAAAGATTTAGCAATGTATCCATTAAATCTCGTGCTCCAAATTATACTTTAACAAAAATGTGGAATTATAAAATGGTTCTTTCTAATATAAAAATTATATATTTCTTAAGTATCAATTAAAAAACTTAAATATTATTGGCCAAATTTTTATCAAAAATGAGTCAGCTATTTAACTACTTAATACTTTAACTCTTAATACTCTAACGTAAAGCCGTGGACTTAATGTTAGTATCAAATAAATTAAGAGGGATTGAATATTATAACCTATTAGTAATCAAATTGTTCACAAAATCAAACCTAGACATATTTACTGTGAAATGTTATGTAACTAAAAGTACGAAATCTCTAAATAATTGACATTTGACATTAGAACGAATAACATCTCAATTTGTTCTGTGACCTTGGATATTAAAAAGGGTGTAAAATCGTCAGACATATTGTGAACTAAATAAAACACTATTATGTAACAGAAAAAACTTCACCCGGACGCGGGTAAGGTAGAATGGGGAAGTGTGATCGAGAATGAAAATATTGAATGCAAAATTGATACTTTTAACACGTTAATCAACAATCTGTACGACATCTATGCTCCCATCAGAATGGTGACAATAAAACGTCCACCTGCACCCTGGTTAACAGAAGGCGCAGAAATCGTACGTTCCCCAAAATTTTAATTAGAGAGGTCTGATGAAAATTGGTCCGCATACAAATCAGCACGGAGTCAGTGTAACCAGTTTATACGCAATGCTAAACGCCGTTATTTCCAGGACAATATTATTAATTCTTCTCCTGCTGATATCTGGAAGTTTCTTGGAACTTTTGTCAGTTCAGTCGCAAACATGAAACCTTATTAGTTCCATTAGTTTGGATGATTTAAATCACCATTTCTCTATCACTTCTACTTTAGATACCCAAACAATATGTGCCTCTATTTCCTATTTAAATGGGTTGATGCGGCCTTGCATTGAATCGTTTAAATTTTCTCCAGTTACTTCCGATGACATCAAAAAAGAAATCCTTTCTATAATATAAGATGCTGTTGGATTTGACAATTGGTCGACTGATGATTGTGCCTATCCTAGGTTTCCTTCTCCCAACGCTTGGCCATGTTATTCATTTTTCTTTAAGTTCAGGATCATTACCATGTTCCTGGCGTAATGCCCTTATTCGTCCACTTCGTAATAGCTCCAATCCGGTACTTCTCACAAATTATCGACCTATCTCTTTTTTGCCCTTCATAAAGGCGGGCATGGATAACACCATGGTCACAGTTCTGATACTTATTGACTTCACTAATGCTTTCAATACCGACAGTCACGACATTCTCCTTGTAGTCCTCTTCCATCTTATGGTTTCGGAGGAAGCATTGGAATGGTTTTCCTCTTATCTTCGAGGGCGCCAGCAATCGGTTATTGTCGATGAATTATCATCATGCTAGTAGAACCTTATGTCTGGTGTACCTAAAGGCGATATTTTTTCTCCACTTTTGTTTTCCCATATCTAATAACTTTATCACTTTTGATCTTCAATGTGCGTATCATCTCTACGCCGATGACCTGCAGTTGTATGCTCACGAATCTACCGAAAACTTAGACGTAGCAGTCGGTAAAATTAATAAGGACTTGGCTTCAATATAAATATGGTGTGATAAATTTGGTTTAGCAGTCAATCCATCGAAGTGCTAAGCAATAATAATTGGCAGTGCTCGCAATTTAAATAAGGTGGATCTTGCCACACTCCAATGGTTAAATTTTGACGGAAATCACATTCCATTTATACTTCACGTTAAAAATCTAGATCTAGGATAGAACATTAAAGTTGGGGGCCGAAAGTTATAGATATTCAGCGATGCCTTTACAGGTTCAAGAAGTTTTTGCCCATTGAGGCTTGTGCAGGCCCTGATTTTCCTTATTATAGACTATGGTGAGGTGTGTCATCTTGACCTGAATGCAGATCACCTCAATAAGCTTGACCAACTTCTAAATAACTGCATTCGAATCGTTTTTAATCTTCGTAAATATGACCACGTTTCTGTACAATGTTTCGAACTTAAGTGGTTACCTATACGCCAGCGACGCTACTTACGAACCCTAACCACTCTATATTCGTTTCTTGATTCCTCTATTACCCCGTTCAATATATCTTCCCAATTTCGATACTTATGCGTTGTCAGTAACAAAAATATTCGTTCAACGCATACGCGTCTACTGCAATGCTCTATTTACCGTTCTGACATCATGGACTCCTCCTTCGTTGTTCAATCTGTTCTCTTATGGAATGCGCTACCTCTCGAAATCAAGATGGCGAGAAGTATTATGACTTTTAAGCGAAAGGTCATCAGCATTAAGTCCGCCTCTGTACAATTTCTGCATAAAGTTTAAATAAATAAACATACAACTAAAAGATCACTATAAGGATTGAACAAAAAAAAGTCCATTGTACGACAATTTAAGTCTTATTTAAATAATTTCAATTAAATAAATATCTTAGGCCAAATGAAATTAAAATGCAACAAACTTTAGTGTATATAATATTAAAGTTTTTAGAACTAATGAATTTGTTTAAAATTTTCTAACAGTCTTGAAAAGCATCAAGTAAGGACTTTTAAAGATCGGTATTATACTATATCACCCCACTGCTAAATGGAGAAAAGGAATAAGTGAAAATGTTTACAGACAAGGTAGTGGGCGCCTCACACTGTGTACCTGTCGACGGTGCCGTTTGAAAACCTTTCATTACCATCGGTTGCCAGCTCCACAAGCTATGTGTATAACCCAATGCCACTTCAGCTTGCTAATACTGTGAGCTATGTCAGTTACCATAGTTCTGGATTTCTACTTATCGCACTTTATTACGCAAAGCAATATGAAGCGAAGCCTGACTTATTGCTCGCTGGGCGACTTCGAGCTTACTCATTCAGCCATCAGTGAAAGACCACGTCTCATTGCTGTAGGTCATTATTACCTACACACACTGATCAAAGATCTTAGCTTTAGGAACTTGGCGATGTTGGATAAGGGGTTACGTCTTAGCTTTCCTAATGCAGGAAAGCTCGGTTAGCGAAATCGACGGCTGGACCTTTAAAATATAGAAATCTTGTAGACCCTACAACGCGTTGCTGCGGCTAAGATTTTCTTAGAGTTCGTTGTTATAAACAATTTAAAGGCTCAAGAAAAACGGGAAGGAATATCAATTAATTACCATAAGGACCAGTATGTATTAATAAATAAATGTTATCTGTAAAAAATCACAGTGACCTCGATAATAAATTTTTTGCTACCGTTACACCTGAACACAATAAAAAAATAACGCAGGTATAAAAACCGATTGGATTTGGGATTTGGAGCGGTCAGACAGACCACGATTGATCAAAATATTCTTTCTGTTGATACCGTGCAAAAATTTATACAAAAGAGTTAATTTTAATAATTACTATTCTTAATTTTCTGTAAAAATGTTATAATTTGAATGGATATGGAGGACAACTAAAAACATTATTTTAGCTTTATTTTTGTATGATATTAAAATACAAAGAAGTAACGTTAATTACAACGTGGCAAGGCGTAAGGAAACAATAATGTGAAATAAAATAACAAATATTTACAGTACCTATAATCGTATTCGCCGTTTTCCTTTCGTTTTTCTGTTTGTTTGAAATTACGCTGCTTAATTTTTCAATTTTTGTGGTTCATTTTTATAATATGTTTAATGGATTATAATAATTTATAACAGACCTCCTAGACTTAAAATCATACTAACAAAACATTATTTCTTTGGTATAAATTTTCACTAGGCGTTTAATTTTACTTCTTTACTTTTGCTTTAGCTTTTGCTTTTGCTTGCACAAAGTAGAGACCTAAAAATATTTTCTTGAATAAAATAACATTAACAAAAATGTTAACTGAAGTATTAAATATAGCAACATTTCATTAAATAATTTAATTGAACCGAGCCTATATATTTAAGCCGTGACTTGTATTAAGATTGACCTTTTAACAAATTAAGAACCTAAACCGTGCCTCCTTGTTTCTTAGAATTTATTAACGATTATATTTCTATTATATATTTTTTATACTACTGTATTTGTATTACCGAAATGTAAAATGGTTCTTTCCTCAACTTTCAAAGGGTTTTTCTTGCAAAGCGTCTAAGACATTCGAACCGTTAAATAAAAAGTAAAAGTCCTTTCTAAGATCCTATTGTTCGATTTATGAACGTTTTATCTTAAGCTACTTAACGCGGAGATCTTTTGTCCCAGGTTAATACTTTCCTTTTTTTAAATTGCAAAGTCACAACGGCTCAGATAAAACCTTTCTTTTAGAATATTGTTTTGCTGAGGTAAGCTGTGATATGCAAGTTTCTGATTGTGTACGCTATTAATGTTACTGCTTATGGATATTTATAGAGAGAAATTTATTTAGCATCTTTTATCAATAGAAGTTATTATTATAATACAATAATTTCTTGTTTCTATGTGAAATCATTATTTGCGGATTGGCAGTGTGCCTGCGTCCATGATCATTACATAGATTGCGGTGGAACAACTCATGCAGATTGTACCCCTTTCCGTACACGTTTGGGGCCACCCTTAAATATGCAGTTTTTATTTCTTTTCATCTTGGGTAACCCACGCTAATGCTGGGTATCCATTAGCGAACTGTAACCGTAACTTGCGTGATACAAAAACAAGGTTCTAATGCGTACGCGCGTTACAATTCAGGCTCATAACGTCACCCGAATGTATTCGCCGTGTGTACTCATTTTGTTAACTGTAACCAAACGAAGTCGTTCAAATGTTTTAGTTTGTACGACAGGCTTATTGACGTCCACGAGCGTACTAAGAACGCTCTTCGGCTCGCGACAAAAACTGACAATCGTCGGTTTGCTGCAAATACTTCGCGTAGCGCTCATTGCAAGTTCGCGAACTACGTACACAAGATGTTAATGGTTATAAAAACGGTACAGTTGCATACCATGGTACGGTTACAGAGATATATAACCTTGTAATCGTCAGCTCACTGTGAATAGCCCTTGTACTGCTCGCAAAAGGTTTGAGAACCATGTACACACCATGTTCTTTTTGATTACAGCACATGCAAAGGTTTTTTCGTTTCATATACAGCTACCGTAACCCGGTTTTAATCCTAGACACACCACCACCACAGCCAAGTGAATGGTGTTATAAAGCCGGGTATAAAAAGGACCACGATTACAGTTTTTATTCTTTTTTATTTCACTAACGCCCTTAATACCGTCAGTCATGAAATCCTTTTAGCAACTTCTCGCTCTCTCATTTAATGATGTCTGAAGAATTCCTTGAACGGTTCTCTTTGAGGTCGCCAATAATCGGTCAATGTAGATGAATCATCATCACGTTGGTTGGATATCGGATTTGGTGTTCCTCAAAGCGGTATTCTTTCCCCGCTTCTGTTTTCTATATTTATTCATTTCATCGTCCAAGATTTTCAATGTACGTATCATCTTTATGCCGTTGATATGCAGTTGTACGCTTAAGAATCGGTTGACAAACTCTCCGAAGCTATCTTTAAGCTGAACAATTACTTAAAATCTATTAAAATGTGGTGTAGCTGTTTTGGGTTGACTGTTAACCCCTCTAAGTATCAAGCAATGTTGATTGGGAGTGGACAAACTTCGACCAAATTGGATACGGCATCACTTCCTAATGTGTCGGATGGGTATGTAAAAAGTCGGTCCACTAACCAACCCGCATTGCATCAACGTGGTGGGATACGGTCCAAAAACCACCTAATGGAGATGTCGTGCATTAGGGGAGGCTTTTTTCAGCAGTGGACTAACTAGGCTGGTGATGATGATGATGAGGATCACTTCCAAAAATTACTAACAACAGCCATACTCAGTCTTGATTTTTAAATCTTAGCTTGTTTATTGACTCTACGATGAGTTTGAACACTGAAATTGTCGTAAAGAAAGCGACAATGTTCTGCGGTGCCCTTTATCGTCTTAAAAACTATTCAGATGAAAGTCATACTCGTGCAAACCTTTATCTTCTCGGTCATCGATCGGCCATCTATGGTGAAGTATGTTATTTTGACCAAAAAACTCGACCGATTTCAGAATAACTGCATGCGATCTGTTTTCAATTTACGAAAAATAAACACATTACTGCATACCGTACCCAAATTTAGTGGTTACCTATTTGTCAGTGTCGTTCTTTACGGGCCCTGACCATTTTTTATTTCTTCCTAAATCCTTTTAGTTCACGCCACCCCATATTTTTTCTTATTTCTCGAATCCATGTGATATCAGTTTCAAAAAAACCTCGACAACACACAATCGTCTCCTTCAATGTCCCATTCACTGTTCTGACTTCATGCACTCTACATTCTTTATCCAGTCTGTGTGCGAATGACCAAAAAGACTTACCCAATTTACAATAATATCGTAATGTATACAATAATTTGTATGGATCATTACATATTTATGTAAGTATAATTTATGTAACTTTACATTATTACATATATTTATATTTGTACGAATATATAGCTCACATCTTTTATCTATCGATTGGTAGTACGAAAGCTACGGGTAAGCTAGTACTGTATAGTAAAAAGTAAGAAATTGGAATTATAAGACAAAAATTAAACGATCACGACAGTAATCAAAGACTTTTTAAATATATTTTAAAAATGTATTGTAATACTTACACTATACACTACGTAGACTTTTTCAGCATTATGGCTCACTGAACTTCGATAAATAAGCCTTAAATTTGTCCCGCGACACCGATAAAGCGCAACCTACGTTGTTTAGTTTTACCATTAGTTACCCTCATTTTAATCAGCTTTACGAACTTTAGTCATATCATTTGCGTCCTACGCACAAATAATAAAAATAGGTAAATTAATACATACCACGCCATCTGAAAATAAACTTTATAAAGCTTGTAATATTCATTTTATCACTTAAGGCTGCGAGGATTACTGCTGTGCGATTCTGTTATAATTATGTCGTCCTAGTCGAATCCGACTATGACGGCCAATCTATATTAGAAATCAGCCAACTACGCAGGAGATATTAGTGCACAAGTGTACGCGCAGACATACGTGCACTCCCTATTCCTTCACTCTCATAGCCCAATGACACGGAGAACATGTCTATTTGACGCATCATCTTACTTTACAGACAATCGGGTTATATAAAGCCCGCATTGACATAACCAACTAAGAAACAACAATAGAAAGTTGTTGAGTCCCGACAGCACTCGAATGCACTACCTCCGATTTCTAAAGCACACACCGTTACTAATTGACTACGGAGGCAGCCTGTTTCTGGTATATATACCAGCATTAAATCAGTCCGAAAATTTATATAATAAAAGTTTTACGTTCATCTTTTCACAGCTGAACGATGAAACAATTGTCTGCTGCAATCTGTATGGGGTACGGTCCAAAAACCCCCTAAATGGAGGGGGCGTGCATTAGAGGAGCGCTATCTCCACCAGTGGACTAACACAGGCTGATGGTGACGATGAATCTGTGTGAGCCGTAGGCCAGTGACCGAGCTACATCGGCGGCCAACGCTGATGGGGTTACAGAGAAGTGCAAAACATATTTCTAACCTCATCCTTAAGGTGCCAGGAATAAACATTTAATTTAGTTTAGTGCCATTGCGACCGAACCCATATTTACCCTTGCAAGGAAATGTCCACGCTTTGGTGTTCATAGTCATTTTCCCAGTTATTACGTGTCATTGTCGTAGTGCTGTTTCATATAGGGTACAGCAGTTGTTATATAATGTTAGCACTAATTACATATTAAATTAATGACTATTAAGGATACAATAACTTTTCAAATATTTACATAAATTTTACCTTAAAAAGCAATTATTTTACACGATAAGACATTTTAATAGCCAGAGTAAAACAATAAAACGTCATTACGACCAGATAAATGCATTAAATAAATGTGTACAATGTTGATTAGATAATTATGAATAAACAAATAACTTTTAAGTTGCAATGAGTTTAAAAAGTTCGTCTAAAATCTCGGAGCGTGAAACGGGTTGCACTTAGAAAGTAACGGAATGGAATATTCACTATTCATGTTCATATTAAAATCATTAATTGGCAACGCATTGTTTTGAATATCGAATACCATTTATCTGGTATTTCAAATAAGATTCTCAGGTCTTGATCCAAGGTCTTGTCAAACTTTTTAGCAGTCTAGAAAACGTTGAGTTGACTCTGAGAAAATTCAGAATCGATGATTTATTATGACTTTCGAGTGAGTTTCAAAACAAAACATGTGTTGGCTGGAAGTTGTTTCTGATTGATGGTAGCTCCACCAAAAACCACAATTTATCGCTGGTTTTCTGAATTTCAACGTAGACGTGTCAGGTTCAATGATGATCCCCGTCAAGGTCGTCCAAAAATTGCAGTCACACAAGAAAACGTTGATGCTGTGCGTAAGCGTATGCTGTGACATGTGACATACCACGAAATTCACGCAACTTTAGACATTGGCATGAGTCAAATACAAATAATGTGAAAACAGTGTAAAAAGTTGTTTTTCTGATGGGTACCGCATTCGCTCTGTGAAGAGCAAAAACCAGTCACGAGTTTGGGTGTTCGAAAATGAGTCAAGGCCAACAAAAACTGTTCGTTCACGTAGCGTTGAAAAAAAAATGGTGGCCACGTTAGTCTCCAAAACCGGCCACATTCCGACTATTCCTCTTAAGGAACAAAGAACGGTTAATGTAGAATGGTATGCTAACATTTGATTGCCACAGGTCGTTTCTGAACTCTGTAAAGAGAACTGCAACCGCTGCATCATCCTCCATCAAGTCAGAGATTTTCATCATTTAAAAGGAGCTGTGGACGCCTTCAAAACGGCCATTTTGGTGACCGATACTTTCCAATGGAATGGTTGCTTCAATGATTGGTTCCATCGTATGAAAAAAATGTGTCAAATTTGGCGGAGATTACTTCGAAAAGAAATAAATACATTTTTAAATAATAACGTTGTGTCACTACCTTGATTCCCGAAATTTTAAATTTTCAGTCGTATTGCGCAAAAAGCCCGTACATTCTATAGCGAATAGCGGCTTAACCTTAAAAATTGATCAAAATTATGTTATTTGAAATAGTAAAGTTTAAGTAGATAGACATAAATATTCTTATAATAAATATCTATCTTATTCTTTCTTTTGTTTACGCAAATACTACCGGACTTTAACGGATTTTATCGCGTTTTTTACATTTTAAATTCTCGACTTTTTCCAGCGGCCGTTTCGCAGTAAAAAGTCTTTTTATTCAATAAATATCTATTTATTACAGATAATTCATACCAACGTTTTCAATGTAAAACTATCACAAAAGCTTATGAGTGCTTACTAAATAAGTATGCAATGGAACTTTAAAAAGTAATTTAATTTAAAAAGTTATTTTATTTTAAGATCTACACATACTAAAAGATACATTAATTTGCTCCGTAATCGAGGACATCATTACACGAATACGTGGTTATTGGCTATATAATGTTACTTTTGAAACGTCACGCGTGGATAAAGCCCATGAGTAAACATTTCTATTTATTTTACTACTATAAACGACCCTTTGCTTTTAAAGGAGACGTGCCGTTTTTGTATAATTAAAATGAATGTTTCAGTAAAGCCGTAAACTATCTTTAGGTATACCAAATGAGGTCGGATTATGTGAATTACTGGTAGACCTACTTTCAAAATTACTTCTTTTTATTAAATATTTTTGACTACTATGCGGTTTTATTTATAAATCACGATTATAGAGCGTTGGCTTCATTTTTAGAATAACTTTTGAGGTGACTATTTTTTGCCATAGCATTAAAAGCTCTGGCTTATTTAAGTAGGTTTGAAGGTCGCCGGGCACGAAATGTATGGCCGTGGTGACTGCTTTAATTGGGCCACAAATACCGCATGAAAATTAAAATAAAAAGTGCTGGTAAAGGGTACAAAAAATACAATAAAATCGAGTAACAATCAATATTTAAACTGTAGAATATAATAATTTGTCCAAAGAATTGAAGAATACTAGTTGATGATTACTCGACTGATATTCTTATTAATCGACTATCACTCAGTGATTAATACCTCAATCACGCTAGATGTATGACGCAACTTCGTTATCATGGGTTCGTTGTTTACTCTTACTTTGAGACTTAACCCGCCAAACTATAGACATATCCCTAAAATAATGTGTTAATGTACAGCATTATAAATTAAGCATAAAATATAAATCTTGAAATTTAAATAAATGAATGTTAATGCCAAATAATATTTTTTATTGTTAATATCATCAGCCTCTGATAGTCAACTGCTGGACATTGGCCTCCCCCCTATTACACCCCTATCTATTACGTGGTTTTGGACCGTATTCACTACGCTTGTCCAATGCAGGTTGGTGGATGGATCGACTTTTTACGTGTTAATCCGACGCATGGATCATCTTACTTTTCAGACAATTGGGTAATCAGCCCAAATTGCCCTAACCAACTAGGAAAAAACAATGAAAATTTGTTGAGCCCCCGCAGGATTCGAACCCATGACCTCCGGTTTCTAAATCACACCCGAACCACTAGGCTACGGAGGCAGTTACTGTTAATATAAAGATAATAAATATTAGTTCATTAGAATACTTCAAAAGATTATGGATAATTGGTTCCGTTTACCATAATATTTTTTTAAAGAAAGTATTCTATAAGGTAGGTATAGTAATAAATCCTCCTATCTTTTTAGTAGTGAACACAGATTAATTATAGAATGTTATGCGACGCGAAGATTAACGACTTATCTAGGTCAGTCGGGGGCATCGTTGGGGAGAGGTGATAAAAAGCTTAAGACAAAACCATACGTCAAAGCATATAACATGTATTTTAAGCAATTTTTTATTTAAAGTAAATTATTTAACTCAGTGGGATAAAATTTTTAATGAAGATAGTTTTAATATGAAATTTATAATTTTTCAACATTACGTATTGTTTCAGTTTTTAGTACAGAAAATCAGATATTGCTTTAAGAATCAACGTTAGGAATTCTTAACCGGTGGTAGGTCCCCTTTTTACAGGAGACCGTCTGGGTACCACCACGGTGCCTATTTCTGACGCAAAGCATGATTGTGAAAACACTGCTATGTTCCGCTATGCTTATGTTCCTATGTTCCGGTTTAAACGAGACTTAACACCCTATGTATCACGGTAAGCAGCGCATTGGCGATACCTCTGGTATTGCCAATGTCTATGGCCGTCGGTGACCACTTCCCATCAGGTGGCCCGATTGCTCGCCTGCCTGCGTATGCCATAAAAAAAATAGGAGTTGTTCATAAATTAGTTTACGCTAGATTTTGGTACGGCAATTTAATAAAAATATTTACATATTAATAACACTTATTTCTTTATATATTTGATGTTTATATATTTTTTTATTAGGCGGTAGTAAGTTAGCTAAAGATGCTAAAAAAAATTCTAGTACTTGTGCATATTTTTGTTTTATTTACGTATACTAAATATCATGGTTAAAGTAGTTTCGTCTACGAGTTTGTTTTTGCGCAAAGAAATGAAGATAACTTTCATGCGTCGCTAAGGTACCCGACATTCCGCTCTATCTTATTTATATTCATTAAAGTAAATTCGAAAACATGCTTATCAAAGTCAGCAAAGTTATTTTTACAAAATACTATACAATTTCCCTTTTTAAATTTCTAACATATAAAATAAATTAACTTAGAAAAAAAATAATGGTTGTATTACCAATTTATATTTTGATAAAACTCAAAGACAAACATTAGTTTAACTATTACTGATAAATAACAAAATAATATTGATAAATATTTAGTTGTTTGTAATTTAACATATAAACATACTACTTTATCCATTCAATTGAAAATAGATAAAAGGGCGCTCATTTTGGTCTTTTGTGCATGATTTGATTGTGCACGTTTTAAGCCAAAATTAGTTTTTATTTTCTTATTAGCTTATTAGAAATATATTTATTTGATTTCCAACGATACATAATGCAATAATATTAATCAATTGCCATTTTAATAAAGTTTGCGTGTTAAGAACATGAATTGGTACAAAAATAAATTCCCCTGTGAAAAAAGCATCACTGCTGCGTTAACGATCGTTAGCGACACTGTATCCATTTACTTGAAAGGCGTCAAAATAGAAAAAAAAGTACAATTTTTTAGTGACTAATCTGTTACGCAATAAGCTTGAATTTTAATACTTAATACTTTATGTTTACCTTTTGTTATCTGTTTAATATTTTTTTCCTTCTAGATACTTGAAGACGATTTTCACAAGAAATACTTCAACGTATTTATTGGTAATTTCTTATTAAAGTATTATTGAACTATTTCTATTACCTAAATCACTAAGAAGATCCTATTTAAAATTTATATAGTTGTCAATCTCACAAGGATACATTTGTATTCTTTAGTTATACTGAAATACAGTTTTCCGATTGTTTGCCTATGGGCTAGTCAAATACAATTCCGAGGTAAAAGATGTAACAAGAACGGTTGATATGGTGCTGTTATTTATTTTTATTTTTAATTAAATCGTTACTTCTAAACATGCAAAAATGACAAACATTTGCGCCCACCTAATTTCAATCACGATAGATGATTGACCGTCTTACATCTGCTATATTAGCATCATTTATAACTGCACTGTTGCAAAAGCGCAGACGTGTATTATTATGATGTTAAAGAAGAAAGGAATTTAAATAGATGAAAATTTAAACATAGTCAAATCAATGCATGCCTTAATGCATGCATGCTTAGATTGACGAAAAAACGAATAAGTTTTCTTTTTTTAGGGACCAAAATTTAAAGTTCAGCATTTTTATTTTATTTAATTTTATTGATTTTATCGTGAAGACGAGCACAGTTAGTGTTAACTTATATTTAAAACTTAAGGTACCTACAGTAACCGTTATACTGCAAACACAATAGGTCGCCTTTAATGATTCTAAATGCACAAAAACATTTTATGGCAAAAAACCACACAATTTTAATAAAATTTTTAAAACACATTAAGCTGCGGCGACTGAAATCGCTGGTCAGTAAAAATAAGCTTGTTGTCATCCGATTATAGTAAATACTTTGAATTAATTTTGAATCAAAATAGTTTTTGATACAATAGTATACCTAAAATAGATCTACAAAAATATGGATAAAGTAATATTCTTTTTGCTAAAATTTATTGAAACTAACGACTCTAGTATAGAAACACGTATTTAAAATTATTTTTTTAAATTTTTTGTGTTAGTCATAGGGCTCCCCTATTGCACGCCTTCTCCATTAAGGGGTTTTTGGACCGAATGCCACCACGCTGGTCCATTGCGGGTTGGTGGGTTTATATTTTTTACGTATCTTTATTTTATTTAAACTCCAGGCAAATCAAACACTTTCCTATTTATAATCAGTTAAAAACTGATCCTTAAAATAAAATACCTAAAAGAACTAGTGTAGTTGTCAAATAATACACATATTAGAAACTTTGTAATAAAATATAAAATGACGTCATGTGCCAAACCCTTATGATTGTAGATATGGGTTGCCCATGATACATAAACATAATGCTCCACAGTGCCCCAATTTTTATTTAAAAATTGATTTTATTACTTACAGGCTAGTTAAAGTCCTCTCAGAGTTAGAGTAAAACGACACAAAATTGTATGAAGCTTTAACATAAAGCCATGTTAAAGATTCATTTTATATTGCAACTAAAACACCTACAGCTTTATCATCATCATCAACCTGTGTTAGTCCACTGCTAGACATAGACCTCCCATAAAGCACGGCTTCTCCATTAGAGGTTTTTTGGGCCGTATCCCACCACGTTGGTCCAATGCGTGTTGGAGGGTGGACCGATTTTTTACATGCCCATCCGACGCATGGATCATCTTACTTTTCAGAAAATTGGTTAATCGGCCCAAATTGACCTAAAAAACCAGAAAACAATGATAACAAAGTTTTTTCCCCACGGGTATGAACCCACGACCTCCGGTTTAAATAGCAAGGGCCACTACCAGTTTTTCCCTACAGTTTACATGCAACGATATCATGGTTAGTTCTATTTAAATTTTGGAGTAACTAAAAGCGGAGCGAAGTTTAGAAATAACATCAGTTTATAACTACTTTTTGACGTTTAAGACAAACTGATTAAAATTTATACTAGCCCTCATTATACGACGGGAAACTTTTATAAATTTATTTGTAGGACAAATAAATTTATAAAAGTTTCCCGTCGTAACGAAATAAAGACAAGCGTGCAATCATAAAACAAAATAAGAATAAGAAAAAGCAAATGTCAAAGTATTTAGTATATTTGACGCACAAAAACATAATTTTAATCATATTTGAAGTACGCCAACTACCATAAAGACTTGCAAATGAGTATGCTTTGTTACTGAGAGAATAACTGTGATATCAAAAACAACACGTACGTGTACATACGTACCTACTCTAGGTAGAAACCCCAAGGGCATGGAACTTTTCGCTGACTTGTAAAATGTTATGTTTTTGTTTAAATTTATAAAGGGCTATGAAAGCTTCGCGTAAAGTATCTACAATGATTAAATAAACGCAAAATATTATAAATATGTTTACGACTGATAATTCTGTCAGATCCTGAAAGGTCGCTTATTCCTATCTGCTCAACTTCACGTGGACTCACAGATCGTTTCTTGTTAGAAATAAGATTCACTAGATGTTCGCAATAACTGAATATTTTTACCGACCTATGAAAGTCTATTTTTGAGTCGTAAAATAATGTAGTGATGTCAAATATTATATAGATTTTGCGAGTATGGCTATTGAATCCGTCTAATGTCAGTAAAACCACGGATTATATTTTCTATTATTTTGAATGATGTTTACTCGACTTGTCCTCTTAGTTTATCTTATCATTTGCAATTATACTTTTTATAGTTAATGCAAGAACATAAAATAATACTATTTTACTAATTTTAATATTTTAACAATAATTTTAAAAGATCTTTGGTTTCTTGCGCTTAAGGGCAGGGTGAATTCCAACTATAATTATAATTTCCTTCTCGTGTCATCGTTTTATATAATAAAAAAACCAAAAAATAAAAAATATAAATTAAAAAAAAAATATTATGTCTCGACCTACAATTTTGCCTGCAAAATTGCCAAAAAATAAGCATAAATAGTAAATATGTAAAAAAAAATGTTATTTCATTCAGTTAAGAAACTGAATGAAATAACATTATAAGAATAATGACCGATACGACAAAAGGGTGCATTTAAAAGTAAGGAAATTTATGAGGATAATTTTGTTGTATTTTGCCAAATGCCTTTAAAGGTTACATTAATTTACCGTCTTTATACATTGTGAGAGTTAAAGGTCGGAACGGTATATCAGAGGTTGTAATTATCCGGCCACTAAGTCCATTGTCTGACATAAATTGTGGAAGCGCCTATCGGGAACCATTTTTATTTTGAAATTAAAATTTAGGTAAATGAAGTGTAACATACTATTCATAATTTTAATATTATTTTTAATAGCACAATACTAAAGTAAAAAAGTGTAGAAATTATTAAAGTTTTTGTGTGTACCAGTAATTAATACAAAAATATAAATTTGCTCTTATGTATTAAAACTATACCGAAATATAAATATTCGAAACTAGCAATTAATGCATAATAGGCATATTATATTTTGAAGTTATACCGCCTACAATTGTATATGTTCACAAAGAATTACTGAAAAAGTTTCTAGTAAGGGCCGTGAAAAGTCGATGATCTTTTTTTTTGGATGAACTCACGTTGGTGAAGTTAACCGCTACAACCCGGCGGGTTCGAGGGGCTGTAGAACTTTGAATGTGCACAGATTTCACCTCTATTCCGTGGCTTAGCTCCGAGGGACCTCTGAAAGGGGACTTCGGCTCGGGCTGCCACTTTGTATGTATACCGTAAGCGTGCTTGATCGAGAGTGCCCACGAGGGCCGAGCCTCGGCTCGATCAGCCGCTGGTCAGCCTTAACACCTTATTACGCAGTGATAGCTTGCTATTAAGATTTAAAAGGGAAAACAGGCGACCGAGGACGAAGGCCGCTCTGTTTTAGATCCGCGTTAGCGGGCTGAAGGATAGGTTGTGGTCTATGATTACCCCGAGGTATTTGGTCTGATTGACCCAAGGAATATGGCAATCAAGGAGGCGGACATTTGAAGGAAGCCACGGCCTTCGTCTTCGAGAAAACAGAATGCTCGCGCTCTTTGATGGTTAATTTCAATCCTCCAGTTCCGGAAACCATCCCTAGGGTCTTGGCCGCGGATTGACCTTTCGGATATATAGGACAGGACATTGACCGGACTGGTAACAGGCTCATCTTGACGATAGAGCGGGCTGTTTACGTTTGAAGGAAGGGATGGCGTTGCGTGATAGGGTGAACATGGCACATACAGAAGCCATGACGTACGCTCGGACAGACCGGTGTGTTGCTGACTTAGTACCCTCAACGATGGTTCGGAACGTTCGATTCCGGAGAAGTCTCGTATGATGAGTACGAGACGATCGGGCACTGACGGAGCTTATATACGTATATTCGAATGTCACCACGTCGAGAAGCGCATGTCTGTTGATTAGACTACCAGGCATCATGCTTGACGTTCGCGATGTGCCGTGATAGATGGATCTGGTTAACGTGTATGAGTGTTTGGGCTCGAAAGCGGAGATGCACTGGAACGGTAGCTCTCGAATTCATAAAGTCGAAATAAGCCGCTAGGATGAGGCGTTCATATTTTTCCCAAAGCCTTTGAGGAGACTAATGGATGTGCGGTAGGAGAGTAGGTCTGAGAAGTGATTGATCATAACTCAGCGTCCTCTCAGTGTTTGAAAAAATACCCTTTGCGAGAGCTGCGTTATATATGAGGACGAGGAGGCTAATTAGGTAGTCGGTAGTATTTTATTACGGGTTTGAAATTCCATCGTGCCGGGCTTTCCGATGGTTTAATATCTTGTAATTGACTGACTGCTTTCCGTTACCAGTGAGTGTTGCGGAGGATCGGATACAGTCGACCCGCCTCCACCTTCGGAGGTGAGCGTCGACCGGTTGAGTGCTTGAGCGTACATTGAGCCTCGAGGCTGTCGGCTGAGCATTCGGCTTTTCCCTCATCGAGAAACGCTAGAGGAGCATTGGGATCGTTAGGATTGGTGAGTGGTGGCATTGGAGGAACTCCGACACCGCCTTTCAGGCTTTTGGGGATTCGCCAGAAGGCGAGATGTGAGATATGAGCATATTGCTTAGATCGCTATCCCACCGATCGTTCCTTAATTCAGCTATGAGCATCTTGGACTGGTGTTCAAGGGCGCGCAGATGTCTTCGGTTACGCTTGGTCGGATACCAATCGTAGGCACGGATCGCCGCCCTCTTGCGTCGCAAGAGGTCCTTAATGTCGTTTGGCAATGCCCAGGGGGGTTCTCCTCCACCGGGACTTGCCTCGAGGATGCCTCGCCGACACTTTGGACATGTCTTGTGA
Organism: Lamproptera curius; assembly: GCA_029286875.1. Lineage (NCBI taxonomy): Eukaryota > Metazoa > Arthropoda > Insecta > Lepidoptera > Papilionidae > Lamproptera > Lamproptera curius. The sequence continues at coordinate 2,911,928 of JAGSMT010000036.1, read as the reverse complement.
GCGCATGAGCAGCGAGGTTCGTGTCATTAGCGCTATTTTAGACTTTAGGAATGGAGTCAAGGTGGGGCGAGCTAGTGCAGTCTAGCTGGGACTTTAGCTTACGCCAGTCGAGGATGGTTTTAGTGGAGATGTTAAATGAGTCTGGAGGTCCTAACTTGAGGATAACAGGTCGATGATCTGAAGTAAAGGTCGCTGATGACCTCTATGCCTCTAAGAGTGAGGTTTACATTTTTAAGGAGGGCAACATCAAGCACATCAGGTCTGTGGTTCACATTGTGTGGAAAGTGCGTTTGCGTCAACGGAGCAATGACACTGAAATTAAGTTTTTCTGACAGAGCGTCTAGTGATAAACCTCGCGAGTTGTTACTATGACTATTCCATCGGGTGTGCTTGCTATTGAAGTCACCGGCCAGAATGACGGCGCCTCCTAATGAAAATAGTTTCTCGAAGTCGGATTTCGCGAGTTTGGATGTAATATTACACGATATGTATAGCGAACTGCCTCCGTAGCCTAGTGGTATAGGCGTGTGCTTTAGAAACCGGAGGTCATGGGTTCGAATCCTGCCAGGACGCAACAAATTTTCATTGTTGTTTCCTAGTTGGTTAGGGCAATTTAGGCCAATCACCCAATTGTTTGAAAAGTAAGATGATCCATGCGTCGGATGGGCATGTAAAAAGTCAGTCCACCCACCAACCCGCATTGGACCAGCGTGGTGGGATACGGTTCAAACCCCCTAATGGATAGGTGTGTATTAGGGGAGGCCAATGTCCAGCAGTGGACTATCACAGGCTGATGATGATGATTATCCATTATGTCCCGTAATAAGGTCGACTAATTGCCTATACTTGCGAAGTATGGCAAGGCGGGCTCCGAAGTTTCCTATTGCGGCATCGAACTCCGCGGTGAGATGATCGATCTCGGCGAAGTCGTTCTTTTCGGCAAGTTGCTCTAGGCTGCTCCCAACGAGGAGTGCCACCACTGTGGCGTATGTGCCGAAGAGACGGCCCAACACGCGCTGGAAGAGTGCCCAGCATTTTTTGTCTTTTTTTTTTTTTGCCGTTGGAAAATCCAGCTACGGATTCCCCGCCGCCAGAGTGAGGGACAGCGGGATATGTGGGCTCCCTGGACCAAGATGGAGCGGCCGGTATACCCACTAAAACCAACGGTTGTTCCTTTCTCTTGTCGCTGTAGCCGGGGCCGCGGGCGCTGATCACAGTCTTCGGCGACCCGGCGTGACGTGGCCCTCGCCTCTTTCGGGCCTCTTCTCACCGGTGTGTTGGGACACCCGGAACGTCGCTTAGGCGCCGTGCCGGAACAAACAGCACGGCGCTCCTCTTGAGCCCTTCTCTGGGCGGCGGGCACCTCTTGCCGGCCGCCCAGGGGCTCAGTGTCAGGGAAGGTTGCGCGCGTACCCCACTCTTCGGCGCCCTGGCCTTCTTCTGCGGATAGCCAGGGCGCTCACGGCCTCCCTGTCCCTTTCCGCGGCCTCCTTCCGGGCTATCACGTCCTCGCAAAAAGCAAGCTTTCGCTCTCTAGCATCCTGCGCACTACTGCAGGAAGCGAAAGGTCGTGCCCCACGACACTACGCAGCTCTCGGCGTTGCTCGACCCAAGCTGGGCACTCTTCCAGCGCGTGTTGGGCCGTCTCTTCGGCACATACGCCACAGTGGTGGCACTCCTCTGTAGGCTCCCTACCGGCCACGCGGCACAGGTACCTCCCGAAACAGCCGTGTCCCGAGAGAACCTGCGTCGCGCGGAATGTCAGGGAGCCGTGTCCTCTTTCAAGCCACCACTTTAATACGGGGCGTATGGCTTCTACTGTTTGACGGCCAGCGCTGGGGTGCTCCAGCCGCAGCTCCCACTCCTGTATTGCAAGGGAGCGCAATTCGTCTCTGCGCCCCCTTATTTCTTCCGGGGCTGGCGTACAGCCCCGAGACCTCGCCTCCTCGCGCCAGAAGAAGAGTGACGCGAGGATTTCTGCGTCTAGGTCCCAGGGCAAGGAGCCAGCCAACAGACACGCCGCCTCGCTGGAGATGGTCCGGTAGCCCCGTACGGCCCGGATCGCCAACACCCTCTGGGTTCTTCACAGTACACCGCGTAGCGCCGCACCACGCGCAGCACCTTGGTGCGGCGCTACGCGGAGCGCTCGGCGCGGTTTGCGGCGGTGGCTGATGGCAGTGGAGCGCTACGCGAAGCGCTGGTCGGTAGTTGCCACTCCGGAGCAGGTCGGAGTGGCGGGAAGGATGCGAGGGATGGCACCTGGGGGCGCCTGGGTACGGATGGAGAAGGAGGCACCTTACGTTTGGGTGCTTTAGGGCACCCTAGGTAATTTGCCGTGTGGCCTGGGTTTAGGCAGTTGGCACATGCCGGCGGCTCGAGGGTGAGCAGGGTGTCCTTATCCTTAGGACGCGGACAGGTATCGCGTCAGTTGTGTTGCCGAGACATTTGACGCAGCGAGATCTCTTGTGATCTCTCGTGACAGTTACGGCCGAGTGCCCGTACATTTGGCAGTTGTGACACTGCGCGGGAGTCCGTTCGTGCCGTGAGGTGGCTGAAGTGGATGGCTATGAGGTAGCACTAGTACTTGGCTGTGAAGCGGCGGTGAGGGTTGGCTGTGAGGCAGCGCTTGTTACAGGCCGTGGAGCTACGGAGGTGGATTGCTGAGAGGAAGCATTTGTTGTTGGCCGTGAAGCGGCGGAGGCGACGGGCTGTGATGCAGCACCTGATGATGGCCGTGAAGCGGCTGAGTTTGGCCCTGTGGATGGGGGAAAAATCGGAAAGGACGCACCGGACGGCTACACAGCTATCTACGCTCAGGCGCGTACGCTTAACACGTCAGCACTGTTGCTCCGGCACACACTGACACTACACTAGCACGACTGCACGGTGACACTACGTCTTCCTTCTTCTTGCCACTTGACGGCGTCGGGGGGAGAGCATGGCCACGGGTGGGCCAAGCGTACGGCGCAGGTAGCAGGGAGGATCGAGCGGGCTTGTCCGGTCGATCCAGAAGCTAGATGCGCAATATATGTGATTTTTTTTGTGAAGTCGATGATCTTAACTAAATTATATTAGTAGTATTTGGAATAATTCAAGTATATGCGGGTCCTACCTATGACAGCGGTCGAAATAATACATTGATTCTACGAAGAAAGTACATGTCTCAATCTTATTATGATCTCCGAGTCACAAGTTTATCGCGAACGTATTTTATCTGTTATTTCTTTTTGGATGATTCAAGGAAATTTTATTCATTGAAATAATCGCTTGCCAATTGGTATATTTTTTATTTAAGCATGGGTATTTTTAAATGTTGAATCCTTCGTCCAACCTTCTGGAATAAGTAGGTTATAATAAAATGTTATATAATTATAATTAAACGCGATACGCGCATATCTTCTGCTAATCTATCTAGTTTAAAAATATTGATTTGTAATAATTGTATTATTAATAAAACATCTCATTGATATGATTGTTTCTATATAAATCGATATATCTTTAAAGTGATTATTAAAAAAAGAAAATTGTGTTTTACGTTAGCAAACTAGTTTTTTTGTTCATTTATTTTCTTTGCGGGATTCTAAATAACAATATGTTGAAATTGCCAATAACTTAATTAGTCGTGCTGACAATTGAAAAGAGACATCTACATTGTTAAAGCTGTCTTAACAACATTACGAACTTTACGGAAACATCTTCTTACTCGTAACTAAGTAAAATAAACCTTGTTGACATGTTCAAGTTTAGGCTTTAAACGTAAGTATTTAGCTTTTCAGCGAGAAACTCAATTTTCGCCATGTATATATTTCAATTGCAAAATATTAAATTTTTTATTTTTTCTCTTTTATTATAACTTGCTGTATAGATACATGGTATGATACATTCAATCTGACAACTTCCATATTTTTTTTAAATTTTAGCAGCATATTAAATATAAAATAATTTTGTAGGATGTAATGGTATTCACGTTTACAATATTTTTTTGAAATGAAAACCACTACCAACTAACAAATACACAATTTGTGTTTGTTTTTTCTTTAATATAACATATTAAAGAAAATTTTATGTAAATACAATAAGTACTGTGTATTTCAATTATTACTATGTCTCTCTCTTTCAACATGTTAGTGAATTATGGTCAATGGTAAAAATTATAATTTTTTTACTTTACACACAAAGATTTACCAGAATTTAAATAAAATGAAGCAAAAACTGTGAAACTTTTGAACAATATACTTGTCTTAATGCAAGAATGTAATTATTAATGCTCGGATAAACCTTTTTCTGCCGCACGCTTTATCAAAGCTTAACTATGGGGACCTTTACTTACTTTTTTTCTTATACTAACTTCTTTTCTTTTAGAAATAATTCTGTTCAATAATGTAAAATAACCAAATATCTTTTTTTACATTACTTTAACTATTTTCATTAGATCTTGACCCGTTTACATAAACATCTAAAAAGATCCTTTTTAAAATTTACATTGTGGTTAATCTCACTAGGACACATTAGTCTTCTTTAGTCTTATTGAAATAAAGTATTCGGATTGTTTGCCAATAGGCTAGTCAAGTACAATTTAGTGGTAAAAGATGTACCAAAAACATTGATAAGGTGCTGCAAATTTTTTTTTAATAAAACGGTGCTTCTACCCACAAATGGCAAATATATGGGCCCTTTTACCTAATTCACGTCTGCCATCGCAGTAGATGTTATAATGCACTATTTTTTACAGACAAGTACAGGTGAAATCATATTATTTCTTTTTATCTAACACGAAAAATATTAGACCCATCTCCGTTTTAGTTTATATAATTTAATCTAGTCATAAATATAAACACAAGTAAAGTCAAATATATGCTTCAGAAGCAAAGTCACTTGCAATGGTGAAACGTGGCCATTTTTAAATCCCTTAGAGATGTTGACCAATAAAAGTGTAAGATATTTTGCGCAAATGGTGTTTATTTTTGACTATGATTATGTTAATTCCATCTGTTATTTAGCTAAGGCGAGGCTATCAAGAAATAAGTTGTTCAGTCGCGCTGACGGAATATTTCGATCAACTTTGATTTACGCTAAAGTACTTCTTGCTATTACACTCGTGTATGAACACATTTAAGGTTAAAAAAGGGTAGACGTGACTATACAGATAAAGCTTGACAAGAGAGTTGCACTAGCTAAGTAAACTTTTGTGTTTGTATTATTATTGTGAATAAAGTAGAAAGGAAATTTAATTATATGAAGATTAAGATTAAGATTTAGGGACCAAATATAAAAGTTAATCAAAACATATTGTCAATAAGAAGATATCTAAAACATTTATGTAAATATACACAAACTAAAGATGTTCATATATTCGTTAGCTTTTATTTTCTAACCACAGTTGGTGAATCCACCAGACGCAAACTAATTTATTTAGAAAACTTCCTTAGCTGTGGAAGTAGCGTTTCAGACATTTACGATCATAACACATTACTTAGAAAAGCTGGTTCGTCAACTGTGAAGTATTTGATAAATTATGCTTAATCTTCTTATCTTTACGCATTCAGTATATTTTAGAGTTGGATTTTATTCTGAAGATACAAAACTAAAACCAAAGATATTTTTGACAACAAATGTTCTATAAACATAATTTAAATAATTATTATATAATTATGAATCACGCATCATCATCAGCCTTGTGTTTCCACTGTGGTCAGTAGATCCACCTAATTTACCCTCTACTATCTTAGGGGTTTTAGGACTGATCCCACCATCGGCTGGTCCAATGCGAGTTGGTATTGGACCGATTTTTACATGCCCATCTACGCATGGATCAATATGAATACATTACTTATCAGGTTGCGTGCGGAATTTCTGGCAGTAAAAACAATCTTAAAAAAAAATGATTTGACTCTCCTTTATAGAAATTGTATTTTAAATCATAAATTGAATACAATCGTCCTTTTATCCTATGGTATATAAAGATACAGTTTAATGCACGGTGGTCAATGTGTCTGTATGACTTACATCATCGACATGGATCAATGTTTGTAAACGTTATGCCAAATAGATAATTAATCAAATGTTGTTTCTTTATATGAATGGAAAGTTATATAAACTAATAATATCATAATTAGTTTTGAAGTCATAAGACATCGAATTTTAGAGGTTGTTGAACTGCGATTATTGGCTTATCTTACGGAACGTTACGCCGACGGTCAATTTAGCACTTTAATAAAATTTTGTGTTTATTTTAGAGTCTGGTAAAATTTTTTAAAACAAGCAATCTGAATATTACTAGCATTCATTTAATATAATTGAACTTTAAGGATTTCATGGTATTTCACATACATATTTATTATATTTAAACTCTCTGATTTAGTCCAACACTTTCCACTTTTAATCAGGTAAAACTGATATTTCAAATAAAAATACTTAAAGAGCAGATGTTGTTGTTGAATTAATCGAACTGCATTATTTTATTAGTAAAAATATTTAAATAAAGTGATAGTTTTTAAATTGACGTCATGTGGCGAACCCTTAAATTGAACCCGCACAATTGTTGTACAATTGTGGAGCGGAGTTTACAAATGACATCAGTTTAAAAATACTTTAGACGTTTTAGATACAATGAATAAAATTTATATTCGCCTTCATAATTCTCCAAAATAAATTTAAGAAAACTTCCCATTCTAACTAAATAGAAACAAGAAAGCAATCATAAAACAAATTAGTAATAAGAAAAGTCAAATGTATGTGCATATGTGCAACCTCTGACAAACAAAAACATAATTTTAATCACAGTTGAAGCACGCCAACTACCATTAAGACTTGCGAATAAGTATGCTTTGTTACTGAGAGAATAACTATGAAATCAAAAACAACACGTACATCTATATACGTACCTACTCGAGGTAGAAACCCCATGGGCATGGAACTTTTAACTGACTAGTAAAATAAATTTGTAACTTTTTTGTTTCAATTAAAAACTGAGTTATGAAAGCTTCGTGTAAAGTATTTACAATGTTTAAGTAATTACAAAATATTGTGAATTCAAGATCGTGTCAGATCCTGACAAATCAATCAATTCTTCAAAAACAATTCTTAGATACAAAATCTGTACCCAAAAATGTTTTTTTTTCAACCTGGCAATGCGTACTTAACATGCATAAGAGCTATATCATATGTTAAAGTTGTTACGCCTTCAGTTGTTTATGTTCACATAGTATTACTGAAAAAGTTTTTAGTAAGGGCCGTAAAAGGTTCATGATCCTAAGTAAATATTGGAATAATTCAAGTATATACGGGTCCTGCCTATGACAACGGTCGAAGCAATACATTGATTCTAAGTAGAAAGTACATATTGGTACTCATAGACACAAGGAAATTTTATTTATCGAAAGAATCGCTTGCCAATTGGTGTTTTTTTTTTGAAAAAGCATCGGTATGTTTCAATGTTAAACCCTTTCTCGAACCTTGTAAACTAAGTTAGTTATAATAAAGTGTTATATAATTATAATTAAACGCGAAACGAGCATATCTTCTGCAAAACTATCTAGTTTAAAAATGTTTATTTGTAATAATTAAACTATTGATGCAACATCTCAGTTTGTTTCTATATAATTATTGATATATATTTAAAGCATTTACTAAAAAAAAGTTTTATTATAATTTTTGAGTTTGTACATAAAGTTTCATCAGAATTAAATAAACATGAGACAGAAACTGTAAAACGTTCGCAATAGATATCATAACTTAATAAAAAATATACTTGCGCTAACGTTAGAACATTATTTTTTAATGCTCCAATAACCTTTTACAGTCACACGAGCTACCAAAGCTCAATACTGATCATCTTTACTTATTTTTTTTATTATAAACCGTCTTTTCTTATACAAATGATGTTTAAGGAAGCAATATACACTGATAGTTTTTTCTACAAGGAAAAAAAATCAAATATCTTTTTTTTCATTGTAATAATATTACAAACAAAAACACTAATTTAAAAGGAACAAATATAATCAGGTTATGTAATATGTAATTATTCAAGATAAGCGCTTTACTAGTCTACTCTTGTTTTACAAACCGGGAGACGTGGGTTCAAATCCTGCGGGAGAACAACTATGGTTATTACACTATGGTAGTTTATGGTTGATTAGGATAAGATAGGCTTATCACCCAATTGAATTTAAACTCCTAGATAACTTGGGAGAATGACAAAAAACTGGCTAAATTTATTCATAGCATTAAGCGGATTCCTGCTTATTATTATCGTAGCTATATAAAAATAACGCATTGAAAATTGTGTTCTGTTTTAAATCCAAATTACACAGAGTGCAAGTGCCTTTTAGGTTTTTTTTTTTAATTCCCGGTAAAAAACTTAATAAACTGTGTGGTATATTCGGGTTGCATATAAAACTATCTTTAGATTTACCGAATGAGATCATGTTATGTGAATTACTAGTAAACATATTTCCAAAATTACCTTTTTAAATAAATATTATAGTCTACTATGGGTTTTTATTTAATATATTTATTCTGTATTTTCACTTATTTTGTTTTATAAATCACGATTACAAAACGGTGGCTTGGTGGTGTAATAACTTTTGCGGTAATTATTTTTAGCCATAGCATTAACAGCTGTGACGTATTTTAGTAGATTTGAAGGTCGACAGGCAGTAAATGTATGGCCGCGGTTAATGCTTTATGTAAGCCTCAAAAAACAGCAACATAATTAATCTAAAAGGTAGTAATGTAGAATCTGATAATTTGTCAAAAGAATTTAGGAGTATTACTTAATGTTAACTCGACCCATATTCCTTTTAGCCGACTGTCACTCAGCCAATCATTTGTTTTATATATATATTGGCCTCATTAAAATATATCAATAAATACCAGCATTATGCAAAATAGATAAATTTAACAAAATAAAAGTAAAGCCCAAATATTATTCCTTATTGTAAATATAAAGATAATAGATATTAATTTATGAGAATACTTCAAAACATTTAGATAATTGATTACGTTTACCATAACATTTTTTGATGAAAATATTATAAAAGGTATCGTAATAAATTCTGAAATTATCTGATTACGAGTCAACACAAATTAATTATAGAATGTTATGCGACGCGAAGATTAACGACTTATCTAGGTCAGTCGGGGGCATCGTTGGGGAGAGGTGATAAAAAGCTTAAGACAAAACCATACGTCAACGGGAATAATATTTATTTTAGACGTTAATCTCTTGATAAAAGTATACGTCGACGTAAATAGATCCAGATTCAGATGTTTAGTCTTATTACGAAGTCGGTAACAGCAACATAATTTTAAATATTTTATAATAATACCATACAAATTAGTCGAATAAAATTTTTCATGAAGTAAACTTTTATACTATAATTATACCATTAGAACAAAATGGATTTTTTCAGCTTTTAGTAAATCAGAAATTCTGTTTAAGTAATAAGAACAAGAATTCTACATTATACTTTTCATTAAATTATTTTACACTTGATTTTGATACGACTCCCTTTCTTTCGTAGTGGTAAATAAAAAAATCAATTTTTGTTTGTTCTGTACACATCACATATTTATACGTAACACTTATTTCTTCATAAATTTTATGTCAATATTTTGCTTTAAATTAGCCGTTCAAAAATTATCCAAAGAATGCTAAATAAACTCCTGGTACTTGTGCACATTTTGGTTTCAATTACGTTGCCCAAATATCAAGGAGTGCACTTTTCGTTAAAGTAGTTTCGTCTCTAAGATTGTTTTCACGCCAGCAAGAAAAGATAACTTTCATGCGTCGCTAACGTACACGACATTCCACTCGACCTTATCTATATTCATTGAAGTAGATTTAACACATGCTTATCAAAGTCAGCTAAAGTTATTTTTACAAAATACTATTTAATTTTCCTTATCAAAGTCATCAGGTTCCTTAATTAAAATAGTTGGAACATAAGTTCTTAATATAAATAAAAATCGTTACTAATTATTTAATATTTTTAAAAAGTCACTCAAAATTAAAACTCAAAACTCACACTAAACTCATAAATTAAAAATTGTATTGACTAACATTAATAACACTTACTTACTTGCTTGTAGCATTTAATATATAAATAGTACATACTCCTTTATATATCACTTCTGAAAATACTCTAAATAATACTATAATTACAAAATACTCTATACTCGGGCGCTAATAGAAGTAAGCATGATTTTAGGTCAAAATAATTATTGTTTTCTTAAATATGTATATAATTTAATAATATTAATGAATTCACATGGTATTATTGTTTACGTGTCTAGTACACAAATTGGTACAAAATATATCCCCTGTCAATAAAAGGCATCAAAGTGCCGCGTTAACGTTGGTTAGCGACAGTAAATCATTTACTAGAAAGGCGTGAAAATAGGAATAAGTACAAATTTCTTTTAGTAAATAATATGTTACTTTATGTTTACGTTTTTAATATCTTTTTAATAAGTTTTATTGGTAATTTCTAATGAGAGTACTATTAAACTATTTCTTTTAGATCTTGACCGGTTAAGATAAACCCCTAAAAATCGTATTTAAAATTTACATTGTAGTAAATCCCACAGGCCATTATTTTCTTTAGTCATATTAAATAACATATTCGGATTGGTTGCCAATGGGCAAGTAAAATTCGATTCCGTGTTATAAGATGCAAAAAAAATATTAAATTGTATTTCTAACCATGCACAAATGACCAATATTTGCGCCCTATTACCTATTTTCAATCTCGATACCTGATTGACAGTCTCGCATCTGCAATGATGATGTTAGAATGCAATAGTTTACACAGACTTACATCCAATAAGAATCATATTTCTTTATATCTAACACGAAAGATGTCAGACGCATAACACAGATTAACACTAGGAATAAATGGAAACATAAGTAATGTCATGATGATCACATGCGTCAGATTGCTTCTGTAATGGTCGACCGCGGTCATTTTTAAATCCCTTATCGATGTTGACCTATAAGAGAGTCCTATTTTTTTGCGTCAATGGTGTTTTATATTTGACTATTAACTTGTTGATTCAATCATTATTTAGCTAAGGTAACTCTAAATTAGTTGTTAGGCCGCGCTAATGCAATGATTCCACCAACTTAGATTTTTTCTAAAGTATTTCTTGTTCTTGTACTCTTATTATGCTCGTACATCAACACATTTGAGGTTGCAAAAGCGCAGATGTATACAGACAAAGCTTGACAAGAGAGTCAAGTTTTCTTCGTATAAAAAATGAACCGCACCAGCTAAGTAAAGTTTTGCTTTGTATTATTATGCTATTAATAAAGAAAAGAAATTTAATTACATGAAAGTTTACATATTAGTCATAATCTTTGCTTTAAGACATATTAACCAAAAAACCTTCAATTTGTTTTAGGGACCAAAATTTAAAGTTAATCAACATATGGTCACTAAAAAGATATCTAAAACATTTATGTGAATATATACAAATTGAACATCTTTATATATCGTTAGCTTTTGTTTTCTAACCACAGTATGTGAATCAAAGTTTTCTAAATAAATAAGTTTGCGTCTCCACCAGACGCAAATTTATTTATTTAGAAAACTTCCTTTGCAGTGGAAGTAGAGTTTCCAGACATTTACGACTCCTAACACACATTACTTAAGATAGCTGTTTTCGTCAACGTGGATGTTTTATAACATAATTTAATCCTCTTATCTTGACGCATTGCAGTATATTTCAGAGTTAGTTTTCGTTTGGCAGATACAAATTTTTAAACGAACCTTGCTATAAATATAATATAAAAATATATGTGATAAACATAAAAAAAATATTTTAATAACATGATCCTCATATATATATATATATATATATATGAATGAATCAAACATATCAGGTTGCGACGGCAGAAATCTCTGGGCAGTAAAAATAAAAGCTTATTTTTATCTGTTTACATTGTATTCTTAAATTTAAAATAGATCAGAACAGTATTTGATAGAATACTGCACCTTAAATAGATTCACACAAATATTGTTATCCTTAATGTCTCCACCACTTATACCACTCTTTTATAGAAATAAATATTTAAAATAATTTTATAAATCGCCTTCCAACCAAAATATTAATAAGTAGGGTATTAATCCGTAATAAATAAAAAGTCCGTAATAAATTTTTGTAGAAAAATTAATGTGGTATAACGTATTTGAAGTAAACAACCCATACACTAAGCACGATTGTAAATTAAAACAATAGATTTAAAAATAATTGTGAACCTGAATTATTCCTAAATTCCTGCTCATTATTTAATAAAAGGACTTTAATGGATTTCATCGCATTTTTCACATATTTTATTATATTTAAGCTCCTGAAATACAACAATATCCCACTTATAATCACGTAAAAACGGACCCTCAATAAAAAAAATTAAAAGAACGACTGTTGTAGTTTAATATTGCACGGATTAAAACTTCAATTTAGTTTTAAAATATAAAATGATGTCATGTGCCGAACCCTTACAATTGTAGATATGGGGTACCCATGCCACTTGCACACAATGCTAGATAGCGCGTCAATTTTTACCCGAATTGATTTTCTAAGTTACAGGCTAGCTTGGAATCTACTTAAAGTCCACTTGAGCGAGAGTGGAACGGCACCTGGTGTGGAGTTGTCAGATCTCCCATCCGGCGCGTCCCCAGATTGCGGATAGAGGAACTTCCCCCAGATATGTGAGGTACCGGCTTCGGCCGGCGCGGACAGAAACTGACAGGGGTGCTGCGACTCTGCTCCGTTAAAGGGTAGAGATGTGGCGAGGAGCAGCTGCTCCTAGTGGTAAGCCTGACGTGGCAGGCCTCAGACCCTCGATCCCGGTACCCCTCTTCTTTAGAGGGAACACGGGATGCGAGCCGGTCTACCCTTGCGACTGCTCCAGAGCCTCGCTGAGCGTGATGTATGAAAGATCAAAGGTACGAATGTGGTGTCCCCACACACATTCATCCTGGACACACACATTCATACATGGATTGGGGCAAAGGGAAAAGAGCGAGATGATGAATGGAAGTCCCCGAGAGGGACGGTGTGATTCGTTCGGTGTATTGCACTGGCTTTGCCGAACACCGGGCGATCTCGGCCTGTCGGGTGTCGTGGATAAAGTCTCGCGGCCTGCGAGCAGTGCTGAGGGTCCCTGCCTTCATTGGCCGGACCGCGAGGAGACAACCTCTCTAAAAACCGTTGATCTCGGCGTTGTGGTACGTGGCGTCGGGTGCAAGTAGGCGGCTGGAACGATACACCGGCCATTAGCGGCCCACGCTGGGAACTTCCCTGCCTCCCAGGTGTATATAGGGTTACCGGTGCTACACGGTCCCTGGCCCAGGTGGACATCACTTACCTATTAATCGTGGAAATTGTTATGGAAAACAATCAATATAAACCTAATCAGGAGGAAAACGTAAATAACGAGAACTGCGTGAACATGGATTCTGAGCGAACACCAGAAAGTCAAAAAAAAATGAGAGGTGCGGACCAGGCGAGGGCCAACTCTCTGTTGGAGAAAATGGGGAGTACATGGAGGAGTAACCCTGAACTGATTTTTAGAAAACGCAAGCGCGGAGATGTTGAGCGCCCTGAGCGAGTCCTCAGCTCAGGACGTGCTGGCTGCTGCAGCGGATGATACGGACGACCTGTGTCTCCATTGTTGCCGCGAAATGAGCGCGGGCGTTTCCTTAAACGCACAACTGCGGCAGGATCCGGTCCATCACGATCGGATAGTGGGAGGCGGCAGGGTGCTGCCACTGACCCAATCACGAGGGTCAAAATACAGTGGGCCCTAAAGGCAGCGGAGCGTGCCGTGAAAGAGCACACGCGCGAGAAAACTGTGGAGGCCGCCCGTAGACAACGGGAGGCTCAAAAGATGCGCCTCTTAGAGTCCTCCGAGGAGGATGTAATAACGGCGGAGGAGGCTAGGGAGAATGGTTTAAGAGATATGAGCATCATCTCCTAGGTTGCTACTAAATCTTGCAACCTAAAGGGTTCATGCGTCCGTCCCCTAAAGAGTGCTCCTCCGCCGTCTGAAAGTCTGTGGAAATATTAAGCCGCTCCACCCAGTCAGCTGAGGTGCGCAAATACTCGGCTGACAAAAAGCCCTCGAAGCTAGGGTGGAGGCACTAGAGGAGGAGGTTTGACGACTGAGGCCTTCGGAAGCGAAAAACGGCGGCTAAAAGCCTCAGTGGGTTCCCAGATGGAGAGACTGGCAGCGGATCTGGAGCAGTTCCTGCGGCGTCTCATTGTCGACATAGTGGGCCCCATGTTCCAGGCCCACCGCGATGACATCGCGGACGTTTGCGGCACTGGTAAGGCCTGCTGCTGCTCCTGCTGCCCCTGTTACCCCTGCTACCTCCGCTGCCCCACTGCGTGCAGCAACAGCGGCGGGAGCGTGCAATGGCTCCTCGGAGGAGAAAAGCGCTACCAAAGCGATGGAGGATGCCCTTCAAACTTTTCCCAAAAAGGGAATAGCAAAAAGGGGAAAAAGAAAGGGAAGAAGGGCCCCCAGACCAACCCAGGCCAGTGTGCGACCACCACGCAAGTGGCAGCAAAGTCGGTGGCATCGGAGCAGTCCACGGATGAGTGGACTCTGGTGACGCGCCGTAAAACTGCCAAGCCTGACGCTGGCCCAAAGGCGGCGAAGGAGGGCCCCTAGCTCGTCGGCTGAAATTATCAAGCTGCAGCCCGTCGCAGCTGAGAAAGGGGTCACGTATTCTGGCATCCTCCAGGATGCCAAGAAAAGGTTTAAGCTGGAGGACATCGGCATAGATGGCGTCCGGTTCCGTCATGCGGCAACGGGGGCCCGAATTCTCCAGGTTCCGGGGCCCGCCAGCGGAGAGAAGGCCAACCAATTGGCAGAAAAGCTTCGCCAATTGGTTGACCCAAAGGTGGCTACAATACCCAAGCCCGAAAAGTGCGCGGACCTTTGCATTTCGGGCCTAGATGATTCCGTTTAAAAAAGACGGAGGTGGCTGAGGCGGTAGCGAAAAGGGCTGCTGCCCGGCCACCTCCAGAAAACTAGGAGAAATCCGACGGGACCGCTCCGGTCTCGGAGGAGTAGTGGTGAGCTGCCCTATAGCAGCCACCAAAAAAGTTATTGACGGTGGGCGCCTCCTAATCGGTGGTACTCGGTGCGGGTCAAACTGCTTGCGGCACGTCCAATGCGCTGCTTCCGGTGCCTAGAAATAGGGCACGTAGCGGAGCAGTGTCATACGGGCGTCGACCGCAGTGCCTGCTACCGCTGCGGCCAGCTGGGCCACCAGAGCAGAGGCTGCGAGACTGCGTCGCACTGCATCCTGTGCGCCGCGGAGGAATAAGCAGAGGCCTGGGCTTGGAAGCTAGGTGGAACTTTTCGCTGACTTGTAAAATGTTATGTTTTTATTTAAATTAATAGAGGGCTATGAAAGCTTCGCGTAAAGTCATCTACAATAATTAGGTGAACGCAAAATATTATAAATATGTTTTACGATTGATAATTCTGTCAGATCCTGATAGGTCGCGTATTCCCTAATTATCGAATTTCGAGTGGCTTATATCAGCTGCCTCCTAGCCTAGTGGTATAGGCGTGTGGCTTAGAAACCGAGGTCGAGTTCGAATTCGATAGGGTGTTAATACACCCCTATCGAATTCGAAGGAAACCTATTTCCAGCAGTGCCGCTTCACGGCCAAATACTAGTGCTGCCTCACGCCATCCACTTCAGCTGCCTCATGGCAACCACCAACAGTCTCGCCTAGACACAAAAAGCCGCCCTAAATATACATCCGATCCAAGAGAAGTAGGCCGAACTAAGGTCGGCACTTTCTAATAGATATAAATTCACGGCAATTGAATCCCTCCTCCTCCTTACTACCTCCGTAGCCTAGTGGTATAGGCGTGGCTTTAGAATCCGGAGGTCGTGGGTTCAAATCCTGCGGGACTCAACAAATTTTCATTGTTGTTTCCTAGTTGGTTAGGGCAATTTGGGCCGATCACCCATTTGTCTGATAAGTAAGATGATCCATACGTCGGATGGGCATGTAAAAGTCGGTCCACCCACCAACCCGCATTGGACCAGCGTGGTGGATACGGTCCGAAAACCCCTAATGGATAGGGGTGTATTAGGGAAGGCCTATTTCCAGCAGTGGACTATCGCAGGCTGATGATGATGATGATTACGATGATGATGGTTATATCAGCTAAAAGCTTCACAATTTCACGTGGACTTATAGATCGTTTCTTGTTTGAAATAAGATTCACTAGCATATGTTCGCAATAACTGAATATTTTTACCGACCTATGAAAAAAGTATATTATAAAGATATTGTGAGTATGGCTATTAAATCCGTCTAATGTCAGTAAAACCATGGATTATATTTTCTATTGAAGGTGTTCAATCAAGTAGGTATATGGATTAGTCTGTATAGGCTCTTTGAATGATGTTTACTCGACGTGTCCTCTTAGTTTATCTTATTATTTGCAATTTTATTTTTTATATTTAATGAAAAAACATAAAATAACACTATTTTACTAATTTTAATATTTTAACAATAATTTTCAAAGGTCTTTGGTTTCTTGCGCTTAAGGGCAGGGTGAATTTCAACTATAATTATAATTCTAGCTTGGAATCTAGTTAAAGTTCACATGAGTAAAAATGGAACGGCACAAAATGGTATGAACCTTAAACTAGTTAGCCATGGTAATGATTCTTTCCATTTTGCAACCTAAACACCTACACCTTATTTACAACGATATTATGGTTAGTTCTTTTTAATATTTTGGCTCACCAAAAGCGGAGCGAAGTTAACAAATAAAATCAGTTTAAAAATACTCGTTGACGTTTTAGTCAAACTGAATAAAATTTATTTTGGCCTTCATCATTCTCAAAAATAAATTTAAGATAAAATAACTTCCCGTTCTAATTTAAATAGAAATAGGAGCGCAATCATAAAACAGATAAAAAATAAAAAAGCAAAAGTTCTAGATGAAAAGGATAAGATGTATACGTGTAAAGTGTATATTTGTGTATACTAGTAAATTTGATAAACAAAAACATAATTTTAATCACAGTTGAAGCATGCCAACTACCATAAAGACTTGCAAATGAGTACGCTTTGTTACTGAGAGAATAAGTATGATATCAAAAACAACACGTACGTGTACATCCGTACCTACTTGAGGTAGAACCCCACGGGCATGGAACTTTTAGCTGACTAAAAAAATAAATGTTTTACGTTTTTGTCTTAATTAAAAACTGAGTTATGAAAGCTTCGTGTACAGTATTTACAATGAGTTAGTAAATACAAAATATTATAATTTGATGATTGTGTCAGATCCTGAAAAGTCGCGTATAACAACGTATCTAATTTCGAGTAGCTTGTCTAATTTCACAAGCTTCACAACATCCCTTGCATACTTTCGCAATATCAGAATGTTTTACGGGTCTATGAAAGTCTATTTAAACGATCATATTTTTCAGTTAATTTTTGAATTATCAAGCAATGTAGTGATGTCGAATTATTATATTAATATTGTAATTATGGCTACTGTGTTCATTTAGTGTCAGTAGAACCACGGATTTCTATTAGCCGCCTTCGTAGCCTAGGGGTTTTGGCCCTTGTCTTATAAACCGACCGTACTGGGTTCGAATCCCACGGAAAAACAACTTTGTGTTATGGTACTTTTCTGGTTGCTAAGGACAATTTGGGTCGATCGCCCAAATGTCCAAAAAGTAGGATCATCTTACTTTTTGGACATTTGGGCGATCGACCCAAATAATTTTTTAAAGATTGTATTTTTACTGCCCAGAGATTTCTGCCACCGCAACCTGATAAGCTTAATGTATTCATTTTGATGATCCATGCGTCGGATGGGCATGTAAAGAGTCGGTCCACTCACCATCCCGCGGTGGTCCAGCGTGGTGGGATACGGTCCAAAAAACCCCTATAGGAGAAAGCGTGCATAAGAGGAGGGCTGATGATAATGATTAAACATGTTCAACGAGGTACCTAGACAATTTTGTATTAATCAGGTTCAATTTTAACTTATCCTTGGAATTTACTCTTACTATGTGCAATGAAATTTTTTTTTATTATTGCAAGTACTCAATTATAAAATAATGCCGTTTTACTAATTGTAACTAAAGTAATTTGAAAAGAAATTAGCTAGATTTCAGACCCTTTTAGCGTTCAATGTCACGGATTTGTCGTTTCTTGCACTTAAGGGCAGGGTATATCACAACCCTCTTTATAATTTCCTTCAAGTCTCGTCTCTCATATAATAAAAAAAAACAAAAAACAAAATAGAACAAAACAAATAACATTTAATTGTAATTATCTCTATTTGTAATTATCTAACTGTAATTATCCGCCTACTAAGTCTATTGTCGGACATAAATTGTGGCAGCGCTTACCGGATACTTTTTTTTTTTATTTTCAATTTAGGTAACTAACTATGATTACTAGAATTGTAACATATTCTTGTAAATACAATTCAAAATTTTAATACGATTTTTGGTAGCACGGTATCATTTTGAAAACAAAAACTTTATTAATTTCAAGTTTTCAACAAATTAAGTTTTTCTTTTTATCACTTACGAAGTGGACATATTACCTTAAAATATGATACCAGAAATTTAAAGAATGAAATTAATATTAAGATACAACAATATATAGATTTGGTTATTGTTTAACTAAATATAAATATTCAAGCTATATCATATTTTACATATGTTTACAAAGTATTACTGAAAAAGTTTCTTGTAAGGGCTGTGAAAAGTCCATATTTATAAGTAAATATTGGAATAATTCAAGTATATGCGGGTCTTGCCTATGACAGGGGTCGAAGTAAAACATTGATTCTACGTAGAAAGTACACGTCTCAATCTTATTATGATCTCCGGGTCAAACGTATTGAAGTTTATTGCGAATGTATTTTATCTGTTATTTCTTTTTCTATAATAAAAGGAAATTTTAATCATCGAAAGAATCTCTTGAAAATTGGTGATTTTTATATAAGTTTTAACATTTAAGCATGGATATGTTTAAATGTTAAAACCTTTCTCCATCCTTGTGAAATAAGATAGTTATATTGAGGGTATACATCACTTCGTCGTAAACGCGAAACGAGCATGTCTTCCGCTTATGTATAGCCTAAAGATATCTATTTTTAATGATTTAATATCATTAATAAAACATCTTAAGATTCTATCTTGATAAATTTCTTTAAATGTTAAGCAAAAATTTAAAAACAGAAGTAGCGTTTTAGGAAAATAAACTAGTTTTTTTCTTTCGCATAGTTGTCTCTGCGGAATTCTAAGTAACAATGTGTTGAAATTAACAATTAATTATTTAGCCGTGCTGACAATTTAAAACAGACATCTACATTGTTAAAGCTGTCTTAACAAATTTACAAACTTTACGGAAACCTCTTCTTACGAGGAACTAAACAAACCTTGTTGACATGTTCAAGTTCAGGCTTTTACCGCAAGTATTCAGTTTTATCACTGAGTAAACTTAATTTTCGCCATGTTTATCTCCAAACGATATAGGGTTATAGGGAAGTAATTTGTATTTTTATCTGTTTTATACCTAATACATATGCAATAAAAAACACGAATTGTATATTATTTAACATTTGATTACGTATAAAATAATTTTGTAAGATGTAATAGTCTTAATGTTTACAATATTTGTGTTTTCTGTATACACATACACAAAATTTTATAGTATTATATATTTTTTATCTTTGTATATAACATAATAAAAGAAAATTTTATGTGAATACTATAATAACTGCGTATTTAAATTATTACTGTGTCACTCTGCGACAACAACATCTTACTAAGTGTTGAACTACATTTTATTTACTTACAAAAATAAACCACGATTCAAATAACACGAAATAGAAACTGTTAAACGTTTGCAATAGACAACAAAATAAAACAAAAAAAGTACTTGCGTTAACGTAAGAATGTAATTATTAATGCTCGGATAAACCTTTTACTGCCGCACGAGCTATCAAAGCTTAAAACTGGGCCCCTTTGCTTATTTTTTTTTCTTGTTATTAACTTTCTTTTCTTATAGAAATAATGGTTAAGGAAGTAATGTACACTAAATACTTATTGCTCCACAACGTAAAAAATATTTTTATTTTAATTATGATAATATTACAAATGAAAAGACTCATTTAAAATAAACAAATATTATCAGACTAGACATTAATATAAGGTAAGCGCTTAAAAACCGGGAGTTATGGATTCAAATCCTGATGCGAGCAGCTATGTTATTACATTATATTGTTTCTGAATGATAAGGACGTTATAGGAATTGGATTAAAACCCTACTATAACTTTGGAAACTAAAAAAAATTAGAAAAAGTATAAATTTATGTAAAGGTTTGCTTTTTCTAACCACAGTTGGTGAATCCACCAGACGCAAACTAATTTATTTAGAAAACTTCCTTAGCTGTGGAAGTAGCGTTTCCAGACATTTACGACTCATAACACACATTACTTAAAATAGCTGGTTTCGTCAACGTGGAAGTTTTATTACATTATTTAATCTTCTTATCTTTACGCATTGCAGTATATTTTAGAGTTGGTTTTTGTTTGACAGATACAAAACTGAAAACCAGAAAGATATTTTTAAACAAATGTTTCTATAAACATAATTTAAAAATAAAAAAATAACAACATTTTAATATAATGATTTTTAGATAATATGAATCCTTCATCCTTGTTTTAGTCCACTGCTTTGGACTGGGCCTTACCATAATTACGCCTTCTCTATTATTAGGGGTTTGGGACTGTTATCCCCGGGCTGGTCAATGTGTTGGTCGTGGACCGATTTTTTACATGCCCATCCGACGCATGGATCATCAATATGAATACATTAAGCTTATCAGGTTGCGGCGGCAGAAATTTCTGGGCAGTAAAAATACAATCTTAAAAAAATGATTGACTCCATCCTATTATAGAAATTGGTATTTTAAATCATAAATTAATAAATCGCCTTCTAACCTATGTATATAAAGATACATTATACATACGGTATTACAACATTATGCCAATAATTAATGTAATCATGTTGTTTATTTTATATAGATGGAAAGTTAATATAAAATTAATAATTATCATAATTATTTTTGAAGTCATAAGACATCGAATATTGGGGGTTGTTGAATTGTGATTGTGCTCATCTTACCGAGAACGTTAGCGCCGACGGTTGAATTTAGCACTTGTAATAAAATTTTGTGTTTGATTTTTGAGTCTGTAATAATTTTTGTAAAAAAAGCAATCTAATATAACGTATTTAAAAAAAATATCCAAAACACTGAATGCGTATTAAAATAATAGGTTTAAATTTTTTTTTATATCCTGAGTTACTGCACATTATTTAATAAAATGACTTTAACGGATTTCATGGTATTTTTCACATATTTTATTATATTTAAACTCCCGACATATCCAACACTTTCTCACTTATAATCAGGTAAAAACTGATACTTCAAATAAAATACTTAAAAGAGTAAGTGTTGTTGTTGAATAATGAACGGATTTTTTTAGTAATAAAATATAAATTGACGTCATGTGGCGAACCCTTACAATTGTACATATGGGTTGCCCATGATACATAAAGATAATGCTCACAGCGGCCTTTTTTACCGAATAGATTTTTTAACTTACAGGCTAGCTCGAAATCTAGTTAAACTTCTGTCAGAGTAAAACGACATAAAATGGTATGAAGCTTTAACATAAAGCCATGTTAAAGATTCATAGCTATTGCAACTTAAACACCTACAGCTTACAGCGATATCATGGTTAGTTCTTTGTAAAATTATGACTAACTAAAAGCGGAGCAGGTTTACAAATAACATCAGTTTAAAAATACTCGTTGACGTTTTAGACACAATGAATAAAATTTATATTCGCCTTCATAATTCTCCAAAATAAATTTAAGAAAACTTCCCATTCTAACGAAATAGAAACAAGAAAGCAATCATAAAACAAATTATAAATAAGAAAAATCTAATGTACTGGATGAAAAGGATAAAATGTGCATTTGTAGCAACCTCTGACAAACAAAACATAATTTTAATCACAGTTAAACACGCCAACTACCATTAAGACTTCGAATAAGTATGCTTTGTTACTGAGAGAATAACTACGAAATCAAAAACAACACGTACATCTATATACGTACCTACTCGAGGTAGAAACCCCATGGGCATGGAACTTTTACTGACTAGTAAAATAAATTTGATAACTTTTGTTTCAATTGAAATCTGAGTTGTAAAGCTTCGTGTAAAAGTATTTACAATGTTTAAGTAAATACAAAATATTGTGAATTCAAGATCGTGTCAGATCCTGACAAATCGCGTATTACAAAATATCTAATTTCAAGTAGCTTGTCTAAGCTAAAAGCTCAAGCTAAAGTAAATATTTTCGCAATGTCAGAATATTTTAACGGACCTATGAAAGTCTATTTTAAAATTGCATTTTGAGTTATTTTTTTAATAGTTTAATAATGTAGTGATGTCAAATTATCATATAGATATTGTGAGTATAGATATTTATCTATTTAGCGTCAGTAGAACCACGTATTATAGTTTATTTTGAGCGTGGTCAGCAAACGCACCTAGACTAGTCTGTAAGGCTCCTTGAATGGTGTTCGATTTTGACTAGTCCTGGGAGTTTACCCTCATTTATTGTGATCATAACTTTATAGTTAATACTAATACCTTAAATAATACAGTTTTACTAATTTTATTGCTTTTAACATTTTAACAATAATTTTAAAACACGCATATTTCAGGACGCTTTCAGTGTCCAATGTCTTGTTTCTGGCGCTTAAGGGCAGTGTGAACTTTAACCATCATTATAAATTCCTTCAAGTGACGTATCGAATGCATCCTTTGGGCGTTTAATATTGTTAATAAGGACAATACAAAAAATTATTAAAAAAAACAAATATATAATATAAAAAATTGTTATTGCCCGACGCGCAGCGTACAGGCAAAAAATAAGTATGAATAGTAAATATGTAAAAAAATGTGTTATTTTATAATAATAATCGATACGACTAAAGGGTACATTTAATCTAGATGTGGTGCGAACAATTTTGTTAGATATTACCAAATGCCTTGAAAGGTTACATAAATTTACCGTCTTTATTCATTGTGAGAGTTAAACGTGGGAACGGTATACCAGAGGTTTTAATATATTATATTTAATTAAATTAAGTTTTTGTTTTTACCACTCACGTAGAAGAAATATTATCTAAAAAATTCTTAACGAGCAATTTTTATAAAAAAGGAAATCAATTCTTAGATTCAAAATCTGTACCTAAAAATGTTTTTTTTTCAACCTGGCAATGCGTACTTAACATGCATAAGAGGTATATCATATGTTAAAGTTGTTACGCCTTCAGTTGTTTATGTTCACAAAGTATTACTGAAAAAGTTTTTAGTAAGGGCCGTAAAAGGTTCATGATCCTAAGTAAATATTGGAATAATTCAAGTATATACGGGTCCTGCCTATGACAACGGTCGAAGCAATACATTGATTCTAAGTAGAAAGTACACGTAAGTACTCGTAGATACAAGGAAATTTTATTTATCGAAAGAATCGCTTGCCAATTGGTGTTTCTTTTTAAATAAGCATCGGTATGTTTCAATTGTCAAACCCTTTCTCGAACCTTGTGAACTAAGTTAGTTATAGTAAAGTGTTATATAATTATGATTAAACGCGAAACGAGCATATCTTTTGCAAATCTATCTAGTTTAAAAATGTTTAATTGTAATAATTATACTATTGGTGCAACATCTCAGTTTGTTTCTATATAATTATTGATATATATTTAAAGCATTTACTAAAAAAAAGTTTTATTATAATTTTTGAGTTTGTACATAAAGTTTCATCAGAATTAAATAAACATGAGACAGAAACTGTAAAACGTTCGCAATAGATATCATAACTTAATAAAAATATACTTGCGCTAACGTAAGAATGATATTATTAATGCTCCGATAAACCTTTTACTGTCGCACGAGCTATCAAAGCTCAATACTGATCATCCTTACGTCTTTTCTTATACAAATAATGTTTAAGGAAGCAATATACACTGATAGTTTTTTCTACCACGAAAAAAAATCAAATATCTTTTTTTTCATTGTAATAATATTACAAACAAAAACACTAATTTAAAAGGAACAAGTATAATCAGGTTATGTTACTAGTCTACTCTTGTTTTTCAAACCGGGAGACGTGGGTTCAAATCCTGCGGGAGAACAGCTATGGTTATTACACTATGGTAGTTTATGGTTGATTAGGATAAAATAGGCTTATCACCCAATTGAATTTAAACTCCGAGATAACTTGGGTGAATAACAAAAAACAGGCTAAATTTATTCATGACATTAAGCGGATTGAAGCTTATTATTATCGTAGCTATATAAAAATAATGCATTGAAAATTATGTTCTGTTTTACATCCTAATTGCACCGAGCGCAAGTGCCTTTTAGATTTTTTTTTTAATTTCTGAGTAAGAACTTGATAAACTATGTGGTATATTCAGATTCTTAGATAATAAATTTATTGTAGCGAGTGATTTTTGCATTAAAACTATCTTTACATTTACCGAATGAGGTCATATTATGTGAATTACTAGTAAACATACTTCCAAAATGATTTATATATATATAAAATTACCTTTTTAAATAAATATTATAGTCTACTATGGGTTTTTATTTAATATATTTATTCTGTATTTTCACTTATTTTGTTTTATAAATCACGATTACAAAACGGTGGCTTGGTGGTGTAATAACTTTTGCGGTAATTATTTTTAGCCATAGCATTAACAGCTGTGACGTATTTTAGTAGATTTGAAGGTCGACAGGCAGTAAATGTATGGCCGCGGTTAATGCTTTAAGTAAGCCGCAAAAAACAGCAACATAATTAATCTAAAAGGTAGTAATGTAGAATCTGATAATTTGTCAAAAGAATTTAGGAGTATTACTTAATGTTAACCAGACCCATATTCCTTTTAGCCCACTGTCACTCAGTCAATTCATTTATTTATATATATATATATATATATTTTGGCCTCGTTATAATATATCAATAAATAACTATATAATATATCAATAAGTAACTATACTTCATTATGCAAAATAGATAAATTTAATAAAGTAAATTAAAGCCCAAATATTATTCCTTATTGTAAATATAAAGATATTAATTTATAAGAATACTTCAAAACATTTAGATAATTGGTTTCGTTTACCATAACATTTTTTAACGAAAATATTATATAAGGTATCGTAATAAATTCTGAAATTATCTGAATACGATTTTTTTTGATTCAACACATATTAATTATAGAATGTTATGCGACGCGAAGATAACGATAACGACTTATCTAGGTCAGACGGGGGCACCGTTGGAGAGAGGTGATAAAAAGCTTAAGACAAAACCATACGTCAACGGGAATAATATTTATTTTAGACATTAATCTCTTGATAAAAGTATACGTCGACGTAAATAAATCCATATTCTTTCTTTCGTAGTGTAAATAAAACAATGAATTTTTGTTTGTTCTGTACACATCAAATGTTTATACGTAATACTTACTTCTTCATAAATTTTATGTCAATATTTTGCTTTAAATTAGCCGTTCAAAAATTATCCAAAGAAAGCTAAATAAACTCCTGATACTTGTGCACATTTTAGTTTCATTACGTTGCCTAAATATCTTCGCTTTTCGATAAAGTAGTTTCGTCTCTAAGTTTGTTTTCACGCCAGCAAGAAAAGATAACTTTCATGCGTCGCTAACGTACACGACAATCCACTCGACCTTATCTATATTCATTAAAGTAAATTTAGCACATGCTTATCAAAGTCAGCTAAAGTTATTTTTACAAAGTACTACTTAATTTTCCTTATCAAAGTCATCAGGTTCCTTAATTAAAATAGTTGGAACATAAGTTCTTAATATAAATAAAAATCGTTACTAATTATTTAATATTTTTAAAAAAGTCACTCAAAATTAAAACTCAAAAACTCACACTAAACTCATAAATTAAAAAATTGTATTGACTAACATTAATAACACTTACTTACTTGCTTGTAGCATTTAATATATACATAGTACATACTCCTTTATATATTCACTTCTGAAAAATACTCTAATCTCTTTCTTAAATATGTATATAATTTAATAATATTAATGAATTCACATGGTATTATTGTTTACGTGTCCAGTACACAAATTGGTACAAAAATATATTCCCCTGTGAGTAAAAGGCATCAGTGCCGCGTTAACGATGGTTAGCGACAGTAAATCATTTACTAGAAAGGCGTGAAAATAGGAATAAGTACAAATTTCTTTTAGTAAATAATATATTACTTTATGTTTACGTTTTTAATATATTTTTAATAAGTTTTATTGGTAATTTCTAATGTGAGTACTATTCAACTATTTCTGTTAGATCTTGACCGGTTTAGATAGACCCCTAAAAATCGTATTTAAAATTTACATTGTAATAAATTTCACCGGGCCATTAGTTTTCTTTAGTCATATTAAAATAACATATTCGGATTGCTTGCCAATGGGCAAGTAAAATACAATTCCGTGTTATAAGATGCAAGAAAAATATTAAACTGTATTTCTAACCATGCACAAATGACCAATATTTGCGCCATATTACCTAATTTCAATCTCGATACCTGATTGACAGTCTCGCATCTGCCATGATGATGTTAGAATGCAATAGTTTCCAAAGACTTACATCCAATAAGAATCATATTTCTATATATCTAACATGAAAGATATCAGACGCATAACACAAATTAAGACTAGGAATAAATGGAAACATAAGTAATGTCAAACACATGCGTCAGAAGCAAAGGCGTTTGTAATGGTCGACCGCGGTCATTTTTAAATCCCTTATAGATGTTGAACTATAAGAGAGTCATATTTTTTTGCGTCAATGGAGTTTTACATTTGAATATTAACTTGTTGATTCAATCATTATTTAGCTAAGGTAACTCTAAATTAGTTGTTAGGCCGCGCTAATGTAATGATTCCATCAACTTTGATTTTTTCTAAAGTACTTATTGCACTTGTACTCTTATTATGCTCGTACATCAACACATTTGAGATTGCAAAATCGCAGATGTATACAGATAAAGCTTGACAAGAGAGTCAAGTATTCTTCTTATAAAAAATTTACCGCACCAGCTAAGTAAAGTTTTGCTTTGTATTATTATGCTATTAATAAAGAAAAGAAATTTAATTACATGAATGTTTAAATATTAGTCATAATCTTTGCTATAAGACGTATTAACCAAAAAACCTACAATTTGTTTTTTTTTTATGGACCAAAATTTAAAGTTAATCAACATATGGTCACTAAAAAGATATCTAAAACATTTATGTGAATATATACAAAATGAACATCTTCATATATCGTTAGCTTTTGTTTTCTAACCACAGTATGTGAATCAAAGTTTTCTAAATAAATAAGTTTGCGTCTGGTGGAGACGCAAACTTATTTATTTAGAAAACTTCCTTTGCAGTGGAAGCAGAGTTTCCAGACATTTACGACTCCTAACACACATTACTTAAGATAGCTGTTTTCGTCAACGTGGATGTTTTATAACATGATTTAATCCTCTTATCTTGACGCATTGCAGTATATTTCAGAGTTAGTTTTCGTTTGGCAGATACAAATTTTAAACGAACCTTGCTATAAATATAATATTAAAATGTATAAAAAAAAAAATATAAAAAACATGATCATTATATAATATGAATGAATCAAACATTTCAGGTTGCGGCGAGATATCTCTGGGCGGTAAAAATAAAAGCTTATTTTTATCTGTTTACATTGTATTCTTAAATTTAAAATAGATCAGAACAGTATTTGATAGAATACTGCACCTTAAATAGATTTACACAAATATTGTTATCCTTAATGTCTCCACTCTCTTTTATAGAAATAAATATTTAAAATAATTTTATAAATCGCCTTCCAACCAAAGTATTAATAAGTACGGTATTAATCCGTAATAAATAAAAAGTCCGTAATAAATTTTTGTAGAAAAATTAATGTGGTATAACGTATTTAAAGTAAACAACCCATACACTAAGCACGATTGTAAATTAAAACAATAGATTTAAAAATAATTGTGAACCTGAATTATTCCTAAATTCCTGCTCATTATTTAATAAAAGGACTTTAATTGATTTCATCGCATTTTTCACATATTTTATTATATTTAAAGTTCTGAAATACAACACTATATATATTTATAAAATATAAAATTACATCATGTGCCGAACCTTTACAATTGTAGATATGGAGTTACCATGCCACTTGCACACAATGCTAGGCAGCGCCTAAATTTTGCCGAATTGATTTTCTAAATTACAGGCTAGCTTGAATCTAGTTAAAGTCCACTTGAGTGAGAGTGGAACGGCACCCGGTGTGGAGTTGTCAGATCTTCCATCCGGCGAGTCCCCAGATTGCGGATAGGGAACGTCCCAGATATGGGAGGTACCGCCTTCGGCGCGCGGACAGAAACTGACAGAGGTGATGCGTCTCTGCTCCGTTAAAGAGTGGAGATGTGGCGAGGGCAGTTGTCTATAGGTAAGCCTGAAGTGGCGGGCTCAGACCCTCGCTCCCGTACCCTCTTCTTTAAGAGGAACACGGGATGCGAGCCAGTCTATCCCTTGCGAGTGCTCCAGAGCCTCGCTAAACGTGATGTATGAAAGATCAAATGTATGAATGTGTGTGGGGATTGGGGCAAAGGGAAAAGAGCGAGATGTATGAACGGAAATCCCGAGAGGGACGATGTGATTCGTTCGGTGTATTGCACTTGGCTTTGCCGAACACCGGGCGATCTCGGCCTGTCGTGGGTGGCTGGAACGATACACCAGCCATTAGCGGCCCACCCTGGGAACTTCCCGCCTCCCAGGTGTATATAGGGTTACCGGTGCTACACGGTCCCTGGCCCGGTGGACATCACTTACCTATTAATCGTGGGAATTGTTATGGAAAACAATCAATATAAACCTAATCAGGAGGAAAACGTAAACAACGACAACTGCGTGAACATGGATTCTGAGCGAACACCGGAAGGTCAAAAAATGAGAGGTGCGGACCAGGCGAGGGCCGACTCTCTGTTGGAGAAAGTGCGGGGGTACATGGAGGAGTACCCCGAACTGAAGTTTTTCAGGAAACGCACGCGCGGAGATGTCAGCGCCCTGAGCAAGTCCTCAAGTGAGGAAGAACAGCCAGCTCAGAAGGTGCTGGCGGCTGCAGCGGATAATGCGGGGCGACCTGTGTCTCCATTGTTGCCGCGAGATGAGCGCGGGCGTTTCCTTAAACGCACAACTGCGGCAGGGTCCCGATCACGGTCGGATAGTGGGAGCCGGCAGGGTGCTGCCACTGACCCGATCACGAGGGTCAAAACACAGAGGGCCCTAAAGGCAGCGGAGCGTGCCGTGAAAGAGCGCACGCTCGAGGAAACTGTGGAGGCCGCCCGTAGAGAACGGGAGGCTCAAAAGATGCGCCTCTTAGAATCCTCCGAGGAGGATGTAATAACGGCGGAGGAGGCTAGGGAGAATGCTCTAAGAGATCTGAGCATCATCTCCCAGGTTGCTACTAAATCTTGCAACCTAAAGGGTTCATGCGTCCGTCCCCTAAAGAGTGCTCCTCCGCCGTCTGAAAGTCTGCGGAAATATTAAGCCGCTCCACCCAGTCAGCTGAGGTGCGCAAATACTCGGCTGACAAAAAGCCCTCGAAGCCAGGGTGGAGGCACTAGAGGAGGAGGTTCGATGACTGAGGCCTTTGGAAGAGGAAAACCGGTGGCTAAAAGCCTCAGTGGGTTCCCAGATGGAGGAACTGCCAGCGGTTCTGGAGTAGTTCCTGCGTGTCTCATCGTCGACATGGTGGGCCCCATGTTTCAGGCCCAACGCGACAACATCGCGGACCGCTCGCTGCCGGAGAATCGGCTCCACCCGCCAATCGCCGCCGACAAACGTAAGGCCCCACGTTTGCGGCACTGTTAAGCCTGCTGCTGTCCCTGCCGCCCTGCTACCAGTGCTACCCCGCTGCCCCATTGCGTGCAGCAACAGCAGCGGAGCGCGCAAAAGCTCCTTGGAGGAGTAAAGCGCTACCAAAGCGATGGAGGATGCCCCTTGAAACTTTTCCCAAAAAGGAAGAGCAAAAGCAAGTGGCAGCAAAGTCGGCGGCACTGGAGCAGTCCACGGATGGGTGGACTCTGGTGACGCGCCGTAAAACTGCCAAGCCTGGCGCTGGCCCAAAGGTGGCGAAGCCAACCAGGAGGGTGCCAAAACTAAAGGCCCCTAGTTCGTTGGCTGTAATTATCAAGCTGCCGCCCGGCGTAGCTGAGAAAGGGGTCACGTATTCTGGCATCCTCCAGGATGCCAAGAAAAGATTTAAGCTGGAGGACATTGGCATCGATGGCGTCCGGTTCCGCCATGCGGCAACGGGGGCCCGAATCCTCCAGGTTCCGGGGCCGCCAGCGGAGAGAAGGCCAACCAATTGGCAGAAAAGCTTCGCCAATTGGTTGACCCAGAGGTGGCTAATATACATGCCCGAAAAGTGCATGGACCTTTGCATTTCGGGCCTAGATGATTCCGTTTAAAAAAGACGGAGGTGGCTGAGGTGGTAGCGAAAAGGGCTGCTGCCCGGCCACCTCCAGAAAAGTAGGAGAAATCCGACGGGACCGCTCCGGTCTCGGAGGAGTAGTGGTGAGCTGCCCTATAGCAGCCACAGAAAAGTTTTGACGGTGAGCGCTCCTAATCGGGTGATATTCGGTGCAGGTCAAACTGCTTGCGGCACGTCCAATGCGCTGCTTCCGGTGCCTAGAAATAGGGCACGTAGCGGAGCAGTGTCATACGGGCGTCGACCGCAGTGCCTGCTACCGCTGCGGCCAGCTGGGCCACCAGAGCAGAGGCTGCGAGACTGCGCCGCACTGCATCCTTTGCATTTGCCACGGCAAACAAACTGGCTGGCCACAAGTTGGGCAGTGCGGCCTGCACCACCAAACTCGACAGGAGGCGGAGGAATAAGGTGAGGCCTGGGCTTGAAAGCCAGGTGGAACTTTTCACTGACTTGTAAAACATTATGTTTTTGTTTAAATTAATAAAGGGCTATGAAAGCTTCGCGTTAAGTATTTACAATAATTAAGTAAACGCAAAATATTATAAATGTAGTAGTATGTGTACGATTGATAATTCTGTCAGATCCTGAAAGGTCGCGTATTCCTCATTATCGAATTTCGAGTTGCTTATATCAGCTGCCTATCACCCAATTGTCTGAAAAGTAAGATGATCCATGTGTCGGATGGGCATGTAAAAGTCGGTCCACCCACCAACCCGCATTGGACCAGCGTGGTGGATACGGTCCAAAACCCTCTAAAGGATAGGAGTGATTAGGAGGCCTATGTCCAGCTGTGGACTGTCACAGGCTGATGATGATGAAAAACATTAATGAAAAACATAAAATAATACTATTTTACTAATTTTAACGCTTTTAATATTTTAACAATAATTTTAGAAGGTCTTTGGTTTCTTGAGTTTGGTTTCTCTGGTTTCTAGGGTGAATTTCAACTATAATTATAATTTCTAGCTTGAAATCTAGTTAAAGTCCACTTGAGTGAGTGTGGAACGGCACAAAATGGTATAAACTTTAAACTAGTTAGCCATGATTCTTACCATTTTGCAACCTAAACACCTACACCTTATTTACAACGATATTACGGTTGTTCTTTTTAATATTTTGATTCACCAAAAGCGGAGCGAAGTTAACTAAATAAAATCAGTTTAAAAAATACTGTTGACGTTTTAGACACACTGAATTAAATTTATTTTGGCCTTCATCATTGCAAAAATAAATTTAGGATAAAATAACTTCCTGTTCTAAACAGGAAACAGGTGCGCAATCATAAAACAGATAAAAATTAAAAAAGCAAAAGTTCTAGATGAAAAGGATAAGATGTATACGTGTAAAGTGTATATTTGTGTATACTAGTAAATTTGATAAACAAAAACATAATTTTAATCACAGTTGAAGCATGCCAACTACCATAAAGACTTGCAAATGAGTACGCTTTGTTACTGAGAGAATAAGTATGATATCAAAAACAACACGTACGTGTACATCCGTACCTACTTGAGGTAGAACCCCACGGGCATGGAACTTTTAGCTGACTAAAAAAATAAATGTTTTACGTTTTTGTCTTAATTAAAACTGAGTTAGAAAGTTCGTGACAGTATTTACAATGAGTTAGTAAATACAAAATATTATTCGACCCAAATTATTTTTAAAAGATTGTATTTTTACTGCGCAGAGATTTCTGCCACCGCAACCTGATAAGCTTAATGTATTCATTTTGATAATGAGCGTCGGATGGGCATGTAAAGAGTCGATCCACCCACCATCCCGCAGTGGACCAGCGTGGTGGGATACGGTCCATAAGAGGAGGGCTTGATAATGATTAAACATGTTCAACGAAGTACCTCGACAATTTTTTATGAATCAGGTTCAATTTTAACTTGTTCTTGAATTTACTCCTGCTATGTGCGTTGAATTTTTTATTATTATTGCAAGTACTCAATAATAAAATAATGCCGTTTTACTAATTGTAACTAAATTAATTTAAAAAGAAATTTCCTAGATTTCAGACCCTTTTAGCGTTCAATGTCACGGATTTGTCGTTTCTTGCACTTAAAGGCAGGGTATATTACAACCCTCATTATAATTTGCTTCAAGTCTCGTCTGTCATATATAAAAAAAAAAAAAAACAAAACAAAAAACGAAATACAGCAAAACAAATAACATTTAATCCGCAAAAGCATTTAATCCAGATGTGGTGAGAATAATTTTGTTATATTCCCAAATGCCTTGAAAGGTTATATAAATTTTCAGTCTTTATTCAGTGTGAGAGTTAAAGGTCGGAACGGTATACCAGAGGTTGTAATTATCCGCCTACTAAGTCTATTGTCGGACATAAATTGTGGCAGCGCTTACCGGATACTATTTTTTTTATTTTCAATTTAGGTAAATGACTATGATTACTAGAATTGTAACATATTCTTGTAAATACAATTCAAAAATTTAATGCGATTTTTGGTAGCACGGTATTATTTTGAAAACAAAAACTTTATTAATTTCTAGTTTTCAACAAATTAAGTTTTCCTTTTTATCACTTACGAAGTGGACATATTACCCTAAAATATGATACCAGAAATTTAAAGAATGAAATTAATATTAAGATACAACAATATATAGATTTGGTTATTGTTTAACTAAATATAAATATTCAAGCTATATCATATTTTGAAGTTATAACGCCTTCAGGTATATATGTTTACAAAGTATTACTGAAAAAGTTTCTTGTAAGGGCTGTGAAAAGTCCATAATCATAAGTAAATATTGGAATAATTCAAGTATATGCGGGTCTTGCCTATGACAGGGGTCGAAGTAATACATTGATTCTACGTAGAAAGTGCACGTCTCAATCTTATTATGATCTCCGGGTCACACGTATTGAAGTTTATTGCGAATGTATTTTATCTGTTATTTCTTTTTCTATAATAAAAGGAAATTTTATTTATCGAAAGAATCTCTTGAAAATTGGTGATTTTTATATAAGTTTTAACATTTAAGCATGGGTATGTTTAAATGTTAAAACCTTTATCCATCCTTGTGGAATAAGATAGTTATAATGAGGGTATATATCACTTCGTCGTAAACGCGAAACGAGCATGTCTTCCGCTTATGTATAGCCTAAAGATATCTATTTCTAATGATTTAATATCATTAATAAAACATCTTCAGATTCTATCTTGATAAATTTCTTAAAATGTTAAGCAAAAATTTAAAAACAGAAGTAGCGATTTAAGAAAATAAACTAGATTTTTTTTCGCATAGTTATCTCTGCGGAATTCTAAGTAGCAATGTGTTGAAATTAACAATTAATTATTTAGCCGTGCTGACAATTTAAAACAGACATCTACATTGTTAAAGCTGTCTTAACAACTTTACAAACTTTACGGAAACATCTTCTTACAAGTAACTAAACAAACCCAGTTGACATAATCAAGTTCAGGCTTTTACCGCAAGTATTCAGTTTTATCACTGAGTAAACTTAATTTTCGCCATGTTTATCTCTAAACGATATAGGGTTATAGGGACGTAATTTGTATTTTTATCTGTTTTATAACTAATACATATGAAATAAAAAAACACGAATTGTATATTATTTAACATTTGATTCCGTATAAAAAAAATTTGTGAGATGTAATAGTCTTAACGTTTACAATATTTTTGTTTTTTGTATACACATATACAAATTTTATAGTATTATATATTTTTTATCTTTTAATATAACATAATAAAAGAAAATTTTATGTGAATACAATAATAACTGCGTATTTAAATTAATACTGTGTCACTCTCGGCCAATAACATCTTACTAAGTGTTGAATTATATTTTATTTACTTACAAAAATAAACCACGATTCAAATAACACTAAACAGAAACTGTTAAACGTTTGCAATAGATAACAAAATAAAACAAAAAAAGTACTTGCGTTAACGTAAGAATGTAATTATTAATGCTCGGATAAACCTTTTACTGCCGCACGAGCTATCAAAGCTTAATACTGGGCCCTTTGCTTTTTGATTCAAATCCTGATGCGAGCAGCTATGTTATTACATTATATTGTTTCTGAATGATAAGGACGTTATAGGAATTGGATTAAAACCCTACTATAACTTTGGAAACTAAAAAAAATTAGAAAAGATAAATTTATGTAAAGGTTAAATTTATTTGTAAGGTTAAATAGATTCCTGCATATTTATCTTCGTAGCTATACAAAAATGAAAGAGTTAAAAGAATGTATATTGGTTTACATCAAAACAAATGCATAATGCCTTTTGCGGTTTCAATTTGTCCCGAGAAAGAAAGTTCTATTTAGCTATGTAATTTTTACTTGATAAGCTTTTTGGAATATTTACGTTTTTGAATTTTAACTTGAATTACAAGTTTAATGTAGCAATTACTTACTTGGGAATTTTGTTAATGTGTTTATAGATAAGATATGAGATGATTTAGTTATTATTTTTACGTGATTGCAATTCGAAACCTAAATCTCGTCGGCTTCGTTACTACCGAAATAAGCTCGTCGTAGACTGTAGTAATGACATTTTTATATACGAGTATAATATATTAATTCCACTTTAAAAACAATATTCAATTTTTTTTTTTTTATTTCAAAGGTTTTGGACGTGGGCTTACATGAAATAAGAATGCACAGTAAACGTTTAAAACAATTTTCTTCTAAATAAATTTATTGTGAAATTGATATATTTACAAAATGAATGCTAGTTTTTTTGTAATGACGTCCGTTTCGATAAGGTATCATTGAATTAAAATGTTAAAGAAATATTAACTTGCTACCTACAGTTGTCTTTTTTTAGAATTTTGTAATAAAAACAAAAAGTAGTCATGAAAAAAGCACAGCGTTCACCTGATGGTAAGTGACGTAGATGTTACATTTCTTTTACCCAGTAATAACATTGCCTACAGTGCCTTTAAAACCAGAAGACAGTGGTGCTCATAACACCGTGGTGGCACTACCCTTGTCTGTTCCTTGTAAAGGAGAGGGTTGGTAGTACCTTAAAAATTTCATGACGACGAGTGAATTTGTAGCGTCTTACACTTCGTGCCTTATGGGCAAGGCCTTGACGGCATGATCTGCCTCTATCGTCTTTCGAGCCAAAATTAAAGAGAAACATAACATTTTAAGAAGAAGATGTGAAATAAAACGAAGAAACTTCGCCAATTTGGGGTTACAGCTTTTTATTTTTGCTTTGTTCTCACAATGGGAAAATGGTTATCACTACAATTATATAATAAGATATTGATTATTCATATCATAAGATACATAGCTTTTGATTAATATATTTTGTTATTGATTGCGGAAAAACTTTTTAAAATTTATTATTTTATCATAATATAAAACAGTGGTTATAGTTTAAAATTTTTATATTTGTAAATAGTCTAACTAAAGTTATGGCGGATTATATGATAAATTAGATTATTTTAAAAGTAATTAATATCAATAAAATTGATATCAAATTACTACATACCAAAAAAATATAAACATACATATATAAAAAATATAAAGATTCTTATAGTTTACGTTCTTTTAAAAACAATAGAAATTATTTTGTGAACTACTAACGTTTTTGCCAGACATCATTTTTATATATAACAAAAGTACAGATAAAAATATATTTATTTAGTATATGCAGTATGTAATCATACAAAGTTTGGCAAAAGTACTGTTACCTATTACTAATATGTATGTATGTTTAAGTGCTGAATAGATATAAATTGTAAGAATAATATTTAATATACTGGAAGTATACGATAGATTATGTACAGACACATCAAAATTTAACGGTACATTATTCTTTGGCGGGTTTGTCGGTTTAGTTGGTCAGTGGATGCCATTGTTTCACTTGTTCCATAGGGCTAGCTAGAGCTGAGTTCCAATGTTGAAGCGCCCGCCCTCGGGCAAACATATATGAGCCTAGTACAAACTTCCCTAACAGACGATCTGTAAAGACAAAAATGCATTAGTATTTGTAATCATCATGATTTCTTTTACTCACGCCATTACTGCACTTATTAATTCCATTGTTTACGGATTTTTCTTCATATTTTATCCTAAATTTCCGACTATTTCCAACGTTCATAATCATTAACGACATTATTAGCAATTATCGTTTTTTTAAGGTATTGTTAGTGGTGTTTTATGTAATCTTCATTTAAAATTCTTCTGTTGATATCAGAACAAAAGTTATATCATTTACACAATTTTTAAGGATCTATTAAATTTTCAGTAATCTTTTCTCTATATTAGAAACCTAGGTATATTTTTTCCGCTTCAGCTGCGTTTGTAGCTAAGCCAAACAACATCTAAATGTCTTTACGAATTTCACAATCATAAAGACCTCGGCGATTCTAGAACATATACTATAAATTTTTCATTGTTCCAGTAGCTATTGAAATATTTGTTATGTCGTCTAAGTAAATTACTTTAAAAGCCTCCAATATCATTATCAACGATCTTATGCGGACTTAACATTCTATTATTGGATAAAATACATTATAATCAAAACCAAAACAATACCTTTGGCATAAACAGAGTGGGGTTGTAGGGCTTGCACTGTTACACACGTAGTATGCAGTTCATCTGGTCGAAGTCTGAAGTGGAAACATTCGGAAACGAGCGCGGCACCGTCTTCCGTAACTTCAACAGCGGCGGTTCTTCTAGCGCGGACTCCTCTACAAGCTCGTTCCTGGGTTACTCGGCTGACGAGCTCACGCTTGCTCGATGACGGGTCCAACTAATATTAATATAGATAGATCGATAAATTATACGTTTCACACGGTTAAATGCTAAAATATATTTAATAGAACTAAACTTAAAACGTAAACATATAAAAAGTATTTTTGGTAATAATAGTTCAGTGTGGATATAACAAGAAAAATCCAATTATATAGCAGACGCTATTGAAATTTAGCAATTTAAACTATTCAAAATTTAAATTTGTATTAATAATATGCTCGATTATAAGGCAATAACAAATTCCTTATTTGTAAGATTAAAATAAATAAAAAAGCATACCTTTAAACCTCGAGCTTCTATCACCGTTACGGAAAGCCGATTAAGATTTTCATTGTAAACCAACGATACTAAAATTTCTCCCAAGTCAGACGGAGGTTCCTGTAATTCCTACAATAACAAACATTTGTTAGAATAATTCATATATTAAACGCATCAATATTCAATAATAGTAACAATTTCCAACAAATTATTATACATTATTCCCGAAATTCACAAATCCTCTTTAGCGATTGTTATTCGAGACGTGGTTTCAAAAAGTTGTTCCCTTGTTTTAGGGACAGATTTATTTGTCTGAGAGAAAACTGGGTCACGATGTTCACTTTACGCAATGTTCCATTGACAAACGGTACGTTTGAACTTTAGGAGGCTTTATCTAAAGTTACTTTAGAAATTTCCCCTAATATTTTAGCTGTCCGATATACAAATATAAGCTTGAAAATCGCATCAATATCCCCAAAGCAATATTGTCGGCGTAAACAGGTTATGCACATTAGTTACATAACTGGTTTAAAGAGATATTACATTCCATGTCTTAGGGTGGGAAACAGGCATGAGCATACGCTGCATTCATTATTGCCAGATATCGCTTCACATTACGTAAATATCCTTTACGTGTCATCTTAATAAAAATTAAAGTGAAACAAAGTAACTAAAAATACATTAACTTTGCTTACTTTCTCGATATCCAATTTATACAGTTGTGGCTCTTCATCAGAGCCAACACCCTCCAACTCGCTCAGAGGAAGTATGATATGTCCGATAAGCTGTTTGAATCTTCCGATGCGACCAGCGTCCGACACAGATAGTTTCAAAGTCAGAGCGTCCAACTTTCCCGCTGGTATCTAAATGGGTTAAGCAAATTTGTAATATATTCAGTCGCAATCAAACAATGAAATGTAGTAACGATGTTTAAACATATCCATGTTTACTTACTTGATATACAAACGTTTCATCGAAGAATGGATTGCATGATTTCTTTTTCTGTTTAGTTTGTAATACTCGCCTTTCATCGGGCATAAGTTGTATCCTGTATAAAAATATGTTTAGTAAAAACTGGTATTATGACGTAAATTATTTGGAGTATCTTATTTTTGAAGTTCTTTTAGTAAACTTTTACGATGCGCGCACATCGCCATTAAAAATCGACACCGAGAAGTTAACTATAGTAAGCTGACAACTTTATTTACGATATTTATTTCTACAAATGCAGAATACGGCCAAAGAAAAAAAATAAAAATATGTTTATCTTATCACGTCAAAGATGTTTAAACTTCTAACGCGTGTACATAAGTAAACACATACTTTTATCAGGCTTATAACTGCTAAACTACTCTAAAACCTATTTTACTTTGTTATTTAAATACCATAACATTTCATGAATATTATTAAAATAACATTTAAAATATTCAACATTTGATATTTTATGTTACGTTAAGTTTCACAAAATTGTATGGAAAAATAACAAAATTAAACGTTGGAATGTTTATCAAAGGTTATTATTTATTCTTTCTGAATAATTTATGATTCACTTACTTTATAAAAGGATCGCAAGCATTTGCCAGGGCTGGGGTGCGTGACGGTAAATGCTTTGCCTTTATTATATGGATCTGAAGTCTTTCAGTTGCCGATTCATATTTTAGCGTAAACCATACTCGACCCTGGATAAAAAATGAATCAATATTTTCATCAAAGAAACAACTTATATGTAATGTATGAATAGTCTGGTTATTATATATGTATTATGTTTGTAGTTTTTTAAATACTGTTTGTATATATTCGATTTTATTTGTAAATGGATATACTTATTTTGGTGTAGAATATATACTTACCACGTGTCCCTCAGGCCATAGGTGATCAACGTCCAAACAATCAGTTTTGTAGAGCGAAGGGTCCAAAACTCCGAGTTCAGCTGTGTTGGCTAATATAAACGCAATAAAATATTATCAAGCTTATTCGACTCCACAATTTTTTAATTTTAATAGTAGCTGGCTATAGTCAGTAAAAAAATTAAAAGTTTCGTCTAATATTATAAATAAGATAAAAATCCATGAAAATTCATATAGGATTTTCTAAACCAAATTAAGAAAATGCATTGTTACCCCTTAGTCAGATAAATGCATTAAAATAATCCAATTTTATGTTATAAAAACGTATCTTAGACGGCATTTTTATTCAATGAAGATTTAGATTTAAATTAAGGCGGCATAAAACGCTGTGTGGTTGCGTGCAAAAAGCACGATGTCATTTACGTCAAAATAGTTATAACACATTGCTCGATGCTACATTTTAACTTCAGTACTTCTTAATAAACCTTTCAATTCAATTACTAAACTTTATCAAAATATAATGCGACCTTCAATCATTTTGGAGTATAATATGTAACGCTGTTTGGTAATACAATTTAATAAAATCAATTAATTAAGTATGTACACACATCAAACATTCAAATGCGCCCAGTAATAGGCGTGATATTACCACAAAAAGCGGGAGTGGCGGTCAACAAACTACCTGTACTTAGTTTAATGCGGAGGGAAATTACCCCATAGTAACAACTCGTGAATTTTTAAACAAAAATATCGTAATGTTACTTAGTGAAGTGTTGTGAGTATATTACTAAGACTCTCGCACACCTCTACAGTAGTGTATAAGTACTAATAGATAATATAGTAAAGTTTAGCTTATCTTAGTATTGAACATATACATATAATTTAATTGTATATGTCAGCATACATTAGAACGTTCTAAGAAAAGTATTATATTTAAAATAATATCGCCTTTCCTCAAGGTAAGAAGCTTGCAAAAATAGCTATAATCTCACGAAGCTTTACATTTGTATCTAAATAACTGCCTCCGTAGCTTAGAGGTATTAGCTTTGCTTGAAACCGAGGTCGTGGGTTTCAATCTGCAGGACTCAACAAACTTTCTTGATTGTTTCCTATTGGTTAGGACAATTTGGGCTATCACCCAATTGTCTGAAAAGTAAGATGATCCATGCTCAGTGAGGAGCTGTAAAAAGTGGTCCACCCACCAACCCGCATTGGCCAGCGTGTGGGATATGAAAAAACCCAATGGAAGGGTAGTATTAGGTGCCTATGTCAGCATGACGATCAAGGCTGATGATGATGATGATGATGAAGTGTATGGAGGATTCACTCATTTAGATACAAATATAAAGCTTCGTAAGGATAAAATATTTTCAATTTATTAGGTAACAGAAATCGATTATGTGATAATTATTGTTAAAATCTATGTTTCTTGTTTAAATCTTTCTCACTTTGGAAAACTGACTTCAATATATGTATACTTTCTGTTGCTTATGTGAATAATATACATGATATTTAACAAATACGTTTTACTTCGATTACAATTATTTTAATTAAACAAAAACATATTTAAATACACCCAATGTTTTCACCGCATCCCAGGGTCATGGACGGTACACTCAGATTCTGACTGAATTTGAAAATGTACAGTTAAATATGTTGAACCGATAAAATCCTAAAACTACTATTATCAAGAACAAAATCTGGTGAATAGACAAACTAAATACTTACTGAAGGAATTTGATCTGAACTGCGTGGGTGCAGGCGGGCATAATACGTCCCCAGGCAGACCCAACGCTGACGTCACGCAACTCCCCCAGTGATGACGAACGCAGCGACGGCAGGGAAAAGTTCACCTCTTTCGTACTAAGGGCAAATTAGTTTATGTTACACTGAAAAGATTCTTTTAGAAGTTTAGTGATTTAACACCAAACTTGTTACACAATTTGTCTAAAGTCTGACCGTAAATTAAAGGTCTTGATAATGTAATTCTTTGTTAACTTTTTATACGATAACGGTATCTTTTCGTTGTTTATCAGATGGAACGGCTATTGTTTGTATTTAAAATATTTAAATGTTTAAGTGTCGACTTCAGTTAATGTATTGTAATTATTTATTTTATTTAAGCGATTATTAGCCGTTTCGGACTCTTTTCAGCATACATGATCACAGGCAGAATAAGTTGCTATATGTCTGTATCTAAATATTCTTTGGATGTACTAATGTACTTTGCAATGTTTTTTAAATATTTACCAAATTGGGTATGATAATATTGAAATATTTTTTAAATGTTACTATATGACATGATCCTACAATCTTTATATTAAAAGTTCTACAAATGATTTTTTTATATGAAAATTTAACATACAGTCCATTGTGAACTGATACATAAATATATATCAGACAAAAGTAGATTATGGATAAGTCATGACTGCAATCTGAAGTCTTTGACTTTTAACAACTAATCTACATTTAAGTTAATAGCAAAAGTAAACATATTATAGGATGACGTATTGTAATAGTTGAATTTAGAAAAGGGGAATGATGTCACTTTATTATGAAATACTAGTACAATAAACGGTGTAGTATTAGTCTATAGCTGTAGACTTGATCAATATGAAAAGGACTTAGTGTACTACAAGATTATATATCCTAGAAAAATCCGTTTCCTTAGTAGATTAATTTAGTAAACAGCCAGATTTAGAACCTATGCATATATCAACGTCTTACTCTTAATACTGCAGCTAGAGGTGAACGCTCATAATCGATGATTTGATAGGTTGACGACATGAGTTCATGGATGTGATACTTTCCAATGATAAACAGAAATTGACTACAAGCCACTCACCTGAGACATTAGACGTCGTCTTCGTTTGACAATTAGGCGGTTAAGTGCCCTAAACTGGATGATGCGAATATTATAAATACTACTAATTTGGACATCGGATGATCCTACATAAGTACACCTACTTAAAAAAAATATATATATATCCTGATAAACAAACATGATTATTGCTTTTCATTAACTTATGCGTAGCACGGTGCTTAAACGTCGGGCAGGTAGACAGTATCGGTGGGAAGAACTGGAGGACTATTTTGACGACTTACAAGACCTATTCTATCACAGAACTAGCTAGAAGCTCACCAAGAGTACTCAGAACTGCTTCGAAACGAAACGCAATGCTATTGACATTCAGGCAAACTTATACAGAAGTTTGATAAAGTACGAAATACTTATGTTCATGAAGGTTAGACAATACACCAAATTCTTAAATAGACACTTAAACGGATATTTAATACATGATTTGATCTAGCGTACTCAAACTCATTATGTTATGAAATAAAGCCTTTAATATGTAAACAATTTTGTTGAACTTCAAATTTACATAAAACATAAAATATTAACTAGAGTTCGA
Organism: Lamproptera curius; assembly: GCA_029286875.1. Taxonomy (NCBI): domain Eukaryota; kingdom Metazoa; phylum Arthropoda; class Insecta; order Lepidoptera; family Papilionidae; genus Lamproptera; species Lamproptera curius. The sequence goes on along the minus strand of JAGSMT010000036.1, from coordinate 2,868,952 downwards.
GCATAAGTTTTGTGCGAACATTTGTCTGAACGTAGATCTACAAAATTTTGCAAAGTAATTTTAAAGGATGAGTCTGAAATAATATTGCTTTGAAAACCGACGCGTTATGAATATAATGTTATCTGTAAAGCATCCAATGACTAACTCTGAACGTAACCTTCTTGCTCTCAGTCTATAATCTCTAAAGAATCTTATCTTAATAACAAGATTTAGAATAAGTTTGGATTCCTATTTGACGTGTTTGTTTAATACGCGCTGATTAGGTAATAGGAACGTGTTGAAACAGAATATTTGATACAAAGCTAAAACACTTTATGACTAATTAACTTTGTAAACACGGTTCAACAAATTTCTAAACTCTGTCCAATTGCGTAATCCCATTACTAGTGTACTTGTTTATTTGGCGTTAAGTAGTTTGTTGCCGATATAGACAACAAATTATTAGGCTTTCATAATTTATACGTGTTCTTTAAAACGATATTTTTGTTTGCGTTTTAGTTACTATAGATAAATTTAAAAGATTCTAGTAAAATTCCCAAAATGAACTCACCTCTCAAATTGATAGCATTTGCAATCGAGAACTCTGCAACAGAACTGGTAGCAGCGGTCCCCTCGTAATTTGGTGAAGATACCTCCTTTCCATGGCATAACCACGTCTGAGATATTAGATCTTCATCTGGTCGCGATCTAGTAATCCTTCTGGTTGAACGTTGTCGTCACTGTCAATCATAAAATATACGAGAGATTTTTTGTTCCATTGTTCGTTTGGCGACTGTCATCTGAACCTCACAACCCACGCGATAATCAGTTGCTTTCAAATGGTTTTAGCTCATAAACTTTATGCCTTTGTAGCGTTGTTAAAATAAATGACAATTAGAAGTCAGTAAACTTACTGTTATACGTCCTATAGCGATTGCTAATGATAATTTTATTGAAAACCTTTCACGTGGCCATTCGACTCATGATGATTTTACCTTTTAGGGTAATTGAGTGATCGATCCACATTATCCTACTAAACTAAAAACCCACGACAATCCAAGTTTTCCAGGTATCCATTCTACCGTAATGACTCCAACTGTTAGTTGCTTATGAACTAAGATAATGTTAGTAAATTATTAAATAAAATCTTGAAATAGTAGTACTTCTTTTTACATACTTCTGTACTCTTTATAACCTCAATAGGATAATGAAAATGTACAAGGCCTCTGATAAACCTTCTGACTCACGGTCCGTTAGTCTCTCAACGTTCCGAATAACAGGAGACACGTTACTTCTACCATGAGATCTCAAAACAATGACATATGGTACTTTTTTTGAAAATTTCGTCAGTATTACATGATTTATGCTATTTATTGTCTAGGGTTTAAAATGGTTCGTCCAAATGATCAATTCAAACCTTCCAAACTCTATGTAAAAAAGCACTGCTATCTTTAGATCTATTACTATGTTTTATATTATTAATTAACTCACTAAGATTGTTAAATTAGTCTAAACGTCAATGTTATTTATAAATAGACTAAATGTACTGTTGACATAAGTACTTTCTTTCTTAAAAACTCTTTTAGTGACAATTTAATAAGAATAAACTGAAGGATCAATATCGTTACAAGATCTTCGACGAAATAGGCGTTATTAAGACGTTTCTAAGCGTTCACCTGGTCATGTTATTCTGTCATGTTGAAAATTGTCGGAGGTAGATCTTAGTTTTTTAGTAAATATATGATAGCCTGTATTAAGTTTATTAAAGCATCAACTTTTTATTTTTACCGATATTTTTGTTGAAGTGCGTTAAAATATTTAAATGAACGCATGTAAAGTATCAAAACATTGTCGATTGTAGAGATCTGTCAAATGGCAAGTTGAAAGGACGTTCAGTCTACACTGTCGACTCACTTTTAGAGTTTCAATAGCTGCTTCGTCAGGCGAGTGGCTTTTATTTCAAATGTGCTATGCAGCATAGGTCATGTCTCAAATACAGATATAATTTACAGATTACTACTCAGTCAAATGTAAGAATATGTAAATATGTTCTAAATAAATATAGTCTAAGTTTAAAATAAATCGTATTCAGAAACCATCTGGAACGTTCTAGATGGTTTGCTCGAATGCAGTATTTTTGTATGAACTAAATATAACGGAAAAAATAAGGTCTATTGACCATAAATTAATTTATACGCTGATTTTTATTTCTGTCACAAAGCAGTAGTATGAACTATAACAGTATTCCGGTTTGAAGGGCACCGTAGCCAGCGTATTTACGGGTTAAACGAGATTATCATACTACGGCTTACGTTAGGCAGCGCGTTGAAGATACCGCTGGTATTGCCAATTTCTATGTCGGTGACTACTTTTCATCTAGGATCGTTATGTTTCCCGAGCCGATAACTACTACAGCAGACGGTATTATGGTGAATTACTCTTATAGTACGACAGGATAGAGGACCGAACGACTGGAGATATCGGGCGCAGGACCAACAACATGCCCATCTGCCTTTTACATATACCCCTTTTTACTGACAATTGGGTAATCAGATGGTATTGTCCTAATAACAAGGAAACGACAACGAAAAGTTGTTCAGTCCCTGCAGGATCAAACCTAAGACCTCTAGTTTTGAAGGGAAAGCACATACCCCTAGACAACAGCGACAACTTTAAGTAGGTAATGAATTTAAATGATTGAGAATTTCATTGTTTGTCACAAATTATCGCTATCTGTCGGGATATCGTTCCATCCGGTTTGTTACTTAGTACATACAATAAAATGCAAAAAAGACTAATTTATAGTGATCATAATTCGTAACATTTTAGTTCTAACTTTAATAAGAAGGAAAAACCAACGGCAAAATTAGGAAAGGAAGCTTTGTATAATATTGGATTACAGTAAACGATACAGCAAAAACAAATAAAGTTTACCCTAATTCCACTTAAGTTTCAGTCAATTCCATTAATGGAATTTGAATCTTTCTTTTAGATTACACTTGAATAAGTCGAAGGATTGAATAAAATAATAATTATTTGCCAAGAGATTGAATTTCAATTAAATCGTTTTTCTGATTAGGTTCCTGAAAGTGACTAGACTACATGTACATAAGTTTGCAACTTGCAACAAACGTGACATCTAACCATATACAGTTTAATTACTATTTTATTTTCAGTTAGTTTATTTACGTGAATACTGTTTTCTACCATTCTTATTACGTATCGATATTATTATCGTAAGGAAATTATTACATATCTGTGCCGTGACCAGTGACGTCAGAAAGGTTCTAAAAGGTTAATAATTGCATTGGAAATAAACGTGACTAAATTAAATCACTTAAATATTGTGAAAATATCATACCGCTTTGACTTATTTATTCGTGTTGTGATCGATTAAAATTTAAACCACGACCAAGAATATAATTTCAGTTTTTAAAAATATATTACTAAAACTATTTCACGCAGAGGGGTGAGATAATAAACCTTTCGTCGAACCTTGAAATTTCTATTTATTGCAATATACTTTCTTAAAGGCTTGTTGAAATATTTTACGCTTTCCTAAGATTTGATTTAAATTATAAAGAAACTAGGTCCCACGCGTTTTAGGTATCAGATAGAAATTTAAACGTTAAAATCACCTTTTTGATTTTTTTTTGTACCAAATACCAAAACAGAACGGTGACTTTTAATAAAACTAAAGTATCCCTAATTTTTAAACTTATGTTCTGAAAATTTATGAACTTATCGTACCTTTATTTCTTTTATTTACAAGAATAATACACATATTCAAACAACTTTTGATACATTCTAGAGTAAATGCAAAAATCCATATATATTCGTAATTGGTGAGATATGTTAAATACACCTTGATAATAAAATAATAGCAGGCTAATTGTGTGATTCCACGTTATCAGTTGCACAGTTTAAGCTAGGGCCTAAATTATTCTGCACTAATCCTTCCAAATTCCAAATAGGCAATTCCCACGTCGAGTTGAACTGATAACAATTCAACCGAACAGTGTGTGGGATTTAGTGATTGGTACGTTGTACTATTTGACGTCGCAACTAGTTCTATTCACTGCCAGTGTCCGTCAATATGTTTGCTCGATAGGTATTCGAAACGAGTTTTCAATTTCGGACGACCCTTACAGTTGATTGGTTGTTGTCGTAGCAGCTCATACCTCAAACGGAATGGATTCAATTGCTACTAAAATATGGTTTTATACAATAGAATTTTAAAGATACCAACTTTTGGCAAGAGTGAGATGACCTATATAAACTTCTTATTAATAAGTAAAGCAATAAAACGAGCAGGACCTTTTTTTGTAAGCAAGACGTACAGGTAAAAGGTATAATGTAAAACATTATAATTCTTCTTGCCGCCCTAATTGATACATTGGATGCTTAATCTGATTTACCAAGTAATTATAGTAGCTATGTTTCCCTTTAAACTGGAACACAACATACGTTTAATTAAGACTTAACGGATTTTATCAGGTTTCATTTAATTAACAATTAACCCAAAGTTTCAGATACTTTATATGATTCTTTGACAAGGGCGATAAATCCGTAAAGTCTTTGATTAAATCATGTGTATTGTTCGCGTAAATACAAAAAAACCTTTTTGCTAAGTTTGCAAATTAACCGAACGGCCATGTTAATGTATATTGATTTTTTTCTAAGTAACATAAAACCACCAGGTTTAGCTATTATGTGCTTAAGGCTTCAATGTATATACAAAAAGGTAAAATCAGGTATTTATAAAAATAACTGCAATTATGATTCGTTGTTGTTGTCTTCAGAATTTTGAGTTCGAACAGAATTACGTAAAAATATTCTTTTTTATGACTACATTTAATATTTTTTATCGGAATAGCTTATGATTAATTATTTTACGTAATTTTCACTTATAAACCTTATAGTTCAGGTGATACAAATCTATATTGTTTTATTAGTGTTAAACTGTATTATCATTTTATTATTTAAACCATCTATTATTCATTAGTCTAAATCTTTAATAGCTATGTAAGAACGAACATATATTTAATGGTTATATTTAGTAAAATTTAATAAAGTTTCAAATCTATAATTTTAATATTCCAATTTATAATGAAATATCACAAATAAACAACAATCAGCAAACGCAGACAGCACATTATCATATATTGTGAAAATAAAAAATTATAAATTTATGAAACATATAGACCTCATAGGCTAACATACAAGAAGCGTCTATTCAAATTTGAATCAGAATATTATTTTGTTTATTCTCTGGTAATAATATAGATACAGGTATACGTTTATGATACGCTGAATTAATAGAAGTATTTTTAGCTAACTAATCATCTATTCTTACGAAGCTAATGTCGAACTAAAATTGGAGAATGTCAGTTAGATTGCTACCGCTTTGAAACTTTGTCGTCTTCAGAATAACACGGTTCGTTTGCGCAAACAATGAGTTCGTAACGGCTAAGTATTTAATCAGCTTTGCTCCTCTGAGATAATTAAAGTTTATAAGCCATGTAAGGAAAGATTCATTCTAAATTTTACGTTTCTAATTATGTTGTACTTATTAATTACGTTTCAATTATTCATCAGTTCGTAACTTATCCAATTATTTGTTTATATGTATTCAATTTCTATGTTTATGTGTAATACATATCTATGTATGTCCGCACTATGACCATCACTAAATAAATAAAATAAATACCAATAAAATTTTCATAAAGCACATTATTACGATAACGAAAATTCTGACTGTGATATTTGTTGACTAACTAAATGCTGCTAAATAGGTCAAATGGTCAATAAAGTAACAGCAAAGCCTTTCTTTAGGTGTTTGCAACAAAATAATGAGCACTTGCACTGTTTTATAGGCCGGTAAGGAGATCTTACGGCTATAAACGTTAAAAGCCTCATGTCAGACTACCTTTATTCGTTTTATAACCAAATACAAATAAAAATAAAACGTTACACTATGATAATTATTAACAAACGAATTAAAATAAGTAAATTTTTTTTGTTTGTTACTTTGGTATTGGAAAAAGTAAATCCAAATTAAAAGTTAGCACCTCATAGTTACGTTACCCTTTCTGCTTTTAGGCAAATCTGTTTGCCATAACTAGTAATCGCATGATTGGAAACACGACTATAACACCTTTTATTAGCGATTTTTTTTTGGTAATTTTTAATAAACTGTTATCAAGAACTTCTTTTAAAAGCTTGTTTAACAATGGCGTTCGGCAAATAAAATCCATCTTTCTATTTTAAATATTGGCAAAATTTTTGATGATGATTTAAGTATTTATTTAAAATATTCTCTAAACATAACGACTTTGATAGTTAATATAAATAAATTAGTTGTTAATGTTTGCATTACAAAAATATAAGAAACGTATTTGTAAAACGTATTTCAAGAAAGCCTATTTTTAATTATTAAGCACTTTTACCGTATGATTTTCCGACGTCTAGGTAATCCGATTTCGCTTTATTCCCACAAAAGCAATGTGGTTTGCGGCGTACCTTTGTCGTCGAAAATGTTTGTAACCGTAGCAATGTAATTTTCATTTACTCTGATAGGAAATTCTTTACTATCTTATTTAAAGTATATATGATTTAACTAGGCTTATACTCTTCCTTTTATGTGTTTTTATTTATTTATTTGTTAAAGCTAATGTCAAAAGGCATTATCTGGTCAACCCTTGGGTGGGTGGGTAATCGCACACATATAGAATATAATAAGGGAGAGATTTTTGATAAGTTTAGAGATTATATGTATACACAATTTGTTTATTTGTTTTTTTTCATAATTTATTTTTTTAAATTATAGATGTGTAAGTTTTATTATTTCGTAATAACATATAACTTATCATTATTTTTTGTCTAGCACATGTGTCTTTTTAAACTTGTGACAACTTAAAATCAGCACTATTTTACTAAAATCTGTTATGCTAAACATAAGACTACATCGAAAAAATAGGAAAGATGTGTATTTTTACTATTTTTTTTAAATTATAAAAACAAATAAGGGCTTTTGTTAAGTATTCATATTTATTATACTATATTTAGACCACAGCTTTACTGATTTCATTTACCGATTGTATAAATAAAGTTTTCAAATGACTAACGGAACGGACTGGCAGACCATTTTATAATTTGTTATTATTGAACACTTTTTAAAATAAATTTTAAAAAAAGAAAAATATTTTATATTGTAAATTGTTATTCTAAAATTTATTCTCTTTCGTAGTGTATTTCGAAATCATAAGAAAATATCGAAAACCATATTTTTCTCATGATTTCCATATCACTCCTAAAATATACAATGAGTTTTATTACAATCGATATTAAAAAATCAAGTAAAGTGCTTCATATAGACTTAATATCATGTTATTGATTTTTTGTTTAAGTTCAGGCATTTAGAAGTTAAGAAACTTTTCCAATAACACGAAAGCTTAAGATTATGTTGTGTTGTGACTTAAATTCTAATTAATATTAAAACAATATTTTATTAGTGATAAATCAAACAAATGGTATACATTGATAAAAAAACCTAAACATGTTTACAATGTTTAATAGGTAAATTTTAATTTGAATAACAACACAAAAATAGGTTGCCCAAATAGTTGCTCTAAACAAGTTTTTGTCTTTATATTTAGGTAAAAGTTTTTATATACCATCAATAAAATACAAATATTTAATTACCGTGATTTACATAAATATATAACCATGGGGGCTGAAATGATGCTATTAACCTTTAGAATCGCAGGCGTACTCTAACTATGTAAGTCCGAGATTTAACGGAAAAGTTGCTAACGTTTTACGGTTCAACGTTGAATTTGTATATCTGTGACAGATCACTTAATGATGTTTATTAGTTAATCAAACGATATTATATATACAGTATCAATATAAGTAAAACTCTTAATATAATAAATTGGTTGATGGTAGGTCATAGTGTGAAAACACTAGTTGTATCGGTTTGAAGAGGCAACAAGTTTTCTGGTATAATGAGGTAACATCTTTGTCACATTGTGGGCATAGGTAAAAGTGTTATTTCTACGTCATCATTAAACTAAATATAACTGGCCTGAGCCTAGTATATAGGCGTTTACTTAGAAACGGAGGTCGTGTCTCAACATATGTAGACTACGAAAAATTTGTTTTCTGTTAGTTGACAATTTGGCCAATCGAGGACTGTCTAGTAATGGATGATCCATGCGTCGGATGGCATTATAAAAGTCATCCATCACCAAACCGCAATTGAATACACAGCGTGGTGGATACGGTCTGAAAACCCCTAATGGATTTAGGGATGTTATGTAAGGGAATCCTTTGTTCATGTGGACAGTCAAGGCTGATGGTGAGTTACAATAACTGGTTACGCGATATGAAGCGTAATAACCGTTTCGTGTCGATTTGAAAGTAGTTATTTTTGTATTCGGGCGAAGTCGGCTGTCGTCGTATACGTTCGTCAGTTGAGTGAGCGTAAAGTAAAAGTCTTGCGATTTCGATAAACCAGTAGCTATTTACAACAAAAGTAAAACAAAACAAAATAAGGATTTTTATTTAAATAGCTGAACAAACAAAGTAACTGTACGGTGTATAAAAGAGTGAAAGATAGTTATAATAAAATCGTTCATAAGTGTAAACAAAAGTGTAAATAAACAGTAAATATTAATCAGCGTCATTGTAACAATAAAATTTAATTTTAAGTACGCCAGTAGTAATATTTTTTTTTTCAAATCATAGTTTCGTAGTAAACACCAATCAATCGATAAAACATTTTATAATTGTAAACCAAAATAAAGTATGCAGAAAATAAATATATTGATATAATTATTGAGCATCAAACACGAAACCGTCATTTTCGTTTCCTATGTAACCGTATAGTTGAGAAATGAAAGTAACCTATAGTTGAGAAACGCACGTAACCGTATAGTTTGAAACTTATATGCACAATAGCTGGATAAAAGTAGCTAGTTATAAAAATATCTAGTTATAAAAATAGCGGCGCCGTCCACGTAACTGGTTCCGTTTCGTTTCTTAAAAGTTTTGTAACGACCCATGTTTAGTGGGCAGTGCGTTAGTGATATCACTTGTATTGCTAATGTCAATGGGTGTCGTGTCATTTTCCATCAGGGGCCCTAAGCTCGTCTGCCTGCGTAGCCAAAAAAACTTGTACTTGATGCATTAACGTTTAATATAAAACTTTAGATAACACTTACTGTTTACTTAACAAATAAACAGTTCAATCAGACAAAATTTTATTTAGAAACCTGCCAAAGTTTATGTTAATTAAAATATATTACAGATCTATATAATATAAATGCCAAATTAGAAGTGGTTATAAATGATACACAGGATAGATGCAGCAAACTTTTACAATCAACATATTTCTATGTATTATAAAAAAAAATAATCATAACTAGGTCCATGATTAATTTCTCGTAATGTATGGTAATATGAGTTTATTCATAAAATTTACTAATTTTACAATTTACTGTATTAAGTGCAATTGTATATAAGGTATTTTTAAGTAAATAACAAACATGTATTATTTTGTTAAATAAAGCATAAACTTGAGCTAGACCTTCACAATCAGATCGACAAAGACTTGCTCAAGGTTATCTGATGTTAGACGATGCTTATTGGAAATCCAGAATATGGCCTTTTAAATCTTTTATATTTTAAATCCGCGAACTCCCTTAAGACATTGGTTATATATTTTTTATAACCTAAGAAGGCATACGAGCTGTTGGGCCACCTGATGAAAAAAGGCCACCGATGCCTGTGGACATCGATAATACCAGGAGTATCGTCAACCCGCTACCTACCGTGGGACATAGGGTGTAACCTATAGTCAAAACGAACCTTTTGAACCGGAACACGGTAGTGGTTGCACTCCTGATTTGCAGCAAAAATAGATACCACGGTGGTTCTGCCCCTGGTGACCCCCTCTAAAAAGGGGATCCACCCTTTATAAGTCTTTTTAGCCAATATTTTCACCAGCTACTGTGCCATCATAAACGGTATTCTCGAACCTTTAAGATGTACTATTGATTTACTACTGCTTTTTGATAAAAAAACGTAGCGTGACGATACTTCCCTACTTTAGAGATAACTGCCCTGTTAAAAACGATTTGCAACCTTTATAAGTAAATTAGCATAGTCGAAACGTTTTAATCGATGTGAAAGTTTTATATTTTTGTTTAACATTATGCCTCTCAGTATAGTATTGTATTAACTAGTATAAGATCAGTGACAATCTTAATATTCACAGACATCTTCTGTAAGAAAAATAAAAGTTCAAGCCGTGGCAAGAAAATGAGCTCTACAGACTTTGATTCTAAAACTTTTTCTATTATAGTATACATTCTGTTCGAACGAAGACCCGTCCTATGAGAATATTCTTAAGCAAAACAAAGAAATACAGCGTTTAATTTAGCCTTTAGCATCTAATTAGGATTAATGGGGAACAACGAACAGTAAATCACTACAGACGCTAAATTAAAGGAAAATCTTCTGAATTAGAATACAGAAGGTTTTTCTTTTAACAAGCGGGGAAAATGTATACTACTATTATATTACCTTTCTACTCTTGAGTTTATGATTTAATTTTTGTAGCTTAAAATTTTATTGATATTATATTTTTACCAACTCTGATTATATTTAAATTAATTCAAATAAATAAATAAGGTCCGGATTCTAGAGGAGGAAGGTACACTTTTACAGGGGCCGTCTACGGCGGTACCACCACGATACTTATATAAATACTGTACAATTCTACTGTGTTCCGGTTTAAAGGGCACCGTGGACAGCGTATTTACTGGGTAAACGAGTCTGAACATCCTGTGTCTCACGTAGGCAGCGCATTGGTGATACCACTGGTATTGCCAGTCCAGGTGGCCCGACTACTCGTCTGCCTTCGATGGTAATAAAAATAAAAAAAATAAGTCTTAATTCTAAGAAATTCATTGGTTTAGTATAGATATTCATATTCAGCACAATATACAGATTATAGATCCCTAAAGTTGTTATTAAATCTTGATTTGCTTTAAAAAATTTATGTTTATTATATTGAAAACTTTTTAAAGCAAATCAAAAAAATTAATACATCAAAAAAAATCCAGTCATCGACTTAAGTTTCACAAATACCGATTGAAAGCCTTTAACTGAAGTGGCGATAAAATCGAAGTAGATGGTCGTTAGCGCAAACTAATTTACTACCTATGTTCAACCACCATAGTTCAAAGTTAACCTGATTTCTATCACATCGATTTTAGTATTTATTTATAACCACCAATGTAATGATAATTTTATTTTAATATACGATATAATTTAACTTTTTAATTATAAGAACTATATTATCGGAAAAAAAAACGTCACGCAGCCCAACTTTGTAAGGTTTTTTTACATAATTTTGAAATTTCGTATCATAGAAATATTTATCGTTTTTCTTTCCATTAGAAAACTCGTAACAATTTTCTTGCTTTGATATACTAAAATATGAATGACGTTGTAGTAAAGTCACATTTAAAAAAGTTATAAAAGCTATATACGAAGAGATAATTAATTTTAAAACATCCTCTATTTAAAAATTACGGCTTTGTGAAAGTTTTAATTAAGGAACATCATGTAGGAAAACCATTTTAACGTTAATTTATCAAAACAAATTCTAAACAACACACGCGGGGATAGAGGAAATGTTACTTTCCATGCACGTTACACACAACATCGGCTCAACAGGCCGATATCTAATTCACGAGAGACAGCTAACAAACAAGCCATTTACTTACCTCCTAATAAAATAAGCCACTCGCACCGATATGCGACGGGTTACAATATATCGCTAAACACACATCAGCATGCGTTTCTACTTTCTCAAGTTATGCTTACATATAGCACTCGTTGTTCTCACTTGTTGTAAAATAACTCGACGGGTTTCCCCGGCCGACACGGTACACGCACGCCGCAAGAGGGTATGGCAAAGCAACTGTTTGAATAGACACCGCCAAAGTTGCCGAGGCCCGTTTACTGCGCATGTACAGTTCACTGAATAAAGTTGGTGCACGTACATATTCTGGCAACTGTGAAAGCGTCATTTATTAGAGCGGAAATGAGGCAGATCCTTCGTAGAATACAGGAACGTCGTATTAGTGGTGATATGAAATTATCAATCAATTTGTTTCACACGTATGCTCTTAACATGATACACACTTAATCGTTTATTTTGATATATCATCGAAATGTTATGGTTGGCAATTTCTTTATGCAATAATTATATGCAGACGACGTTTATTCCGAATTCTCATTCTTCAAAATCTTAAAATTCTCCGTAAGATATATTAAATACATGTTTTGAAAACGCGCATATTCTATAAATCTATCCAAAAATTTGACCCTAAAAAAAGAGTCTTTGATACAATTATAGTTTTAAAAAGCTATGTAAGTAACTTACTCTCAATTGAAGTATGCTTAATATACTTTATATATATCTTTGAGGTTTTATAATACTTAAAAATATACTCTTTATTTTGAATACAATAAAAAATACATTTCCTTTTCACAAAGCACCTTGTATTTAATAGTTTCCAGGTAAAAGTAAAGCGGGCTGATTGAAAAGGGCATGACTAATGCTTTACATTCCATAAACATTTTATTAACCCCTTTAGAGGCGATTATTAATTTACTCGTGACATTTACTGAATGAGTTAAGTATCAAATTAACGAGCATCCATTAGAGCTTACGTCGTTAAATTTCGAGAACTTCAGAATATTTGTGAAATAATTAATTGAAGAATCGAGACATGATAACCCTATTACCCTCTCTTTAAAGTCATTAAAGTCTTTAAAGTCAACATACTGTTTTATTTGCCCCCAATGTGTACATATATCGTGTTACTAAAACATATCTCAGCTTAGGTGTACTTCAAAACAATTATAGCATAGTTAATCAGATAGTTTCTTGCGATTACACAAATACGACAATCAATTTAAAAGGTTTTTGTTTATTTCATTTAAAGCCTTTAAGAAATTTATCGCAAATGATTGACATTGGAAGGATTTTAAAAATTATAACCCTTTCTAAAAATTATGTCCTTTACCCAATATGGAAAATATTTTAGCGCAAGGATCTGAAGAGAGGTGAGTGGAAACAAACAGAAATTAAAAATAATAATTTAGACTACAGTAAAGGCGTGGAAAATTATATGTATACATTACTTATGTTTAACAACATGTTGGAGTGATTAAGATACGATAAAAGACCTTGTAACAACATTCATTAATTTAAAAATGCAAGATTTAGCTATATACTATAAATAAACACATATAAAAATAGTAATTGAATTCAAAAATAAAAATATTACTTTCTACCACTTGATAACATAATGAATAAACGAATACTAACAATATTTTCATAAATATCTTGAATAAAGCTCACTGAGCTGTCACGTCCAATAAGTAATGACAAATTTTAATCGACAGATCTATTTATTACGACCATTCAAGGTATTACTCCGGACGTATTTTCTGTTTAGTACGTTTTGTTACAATAATATTGTAACGATAATGATATACTAGTGCCATAAATACACTTTTATTATTTTTACTATTCTGATACTTCATAGTCAACACCCTCCAAAAATACGGACTTAAATCAACCATAAAGTAGCTTTTAAAATTAACATTTACATTTTAAAAGTCACGAGATAGGCTGCTGTGTATTGTTGCTATTGTTCGTTTGCCCAGAATACTCAAATCTGATGCTCAATTGCGCTTTATTATAAGATAAGGTGACTTACCTACAAACAAATTGGCTCAACACAATGTAAACATTTTTTTACCACTCAAAGGGCAAACAGGTGCGTGTACAAGATTAATAGTATTTTGTCAACGAGATTAAACTTCACCATCTTGCTGATAATAAAAATTTGTATGAATAAATGACAGGTTTTATATTTTTACTTGAACATTGCTTAACGTCTAGGTGCAGGGGTAACATAAGTTTTAGATGCAGATGTATATTGTAACATTGGGTTTAAGATACATAAGTACAAAAAAAGTGATAATTTACACTACCACCCATCCCAGTTGGCATCTTGGGCAAATCTTTGTTTAAGAGAGCACAAAGGATCTGTGACGTTGCATATTCAGTACCCTTACTAAATCATGTTATCTCTGAAACTTCACAATCTCGTCAAAATTTGCAAACTAAACTTTCACCCAAATAATTCAGGTATATTAGATCGATAGATTATAGTTCACTTAGCCTATATTCAATTGATAAGGCTCTCAGGTTACTTAAAGGCACTCTTTTGCTATCCTGTCACTGTCAGCATATAATATGGACTTTAAGACATCAAAATCATGTCATATAGATAATACAAAGCATTTGGAGATCGAACTTTTAAGTGTCTCATCAATTATTTTATTTACGCAAATGGTTGTTTGTACCTATTTGTTGAATTGTACGTTTAAATTTAATAAATATGAAATAATATAATCACATTTATATAACTGCAATGCACTTTAATAGAGTTTGTTGTCCTAATATATCCCTCTTGAAACAAACAATGTAAACAAATTACCTGGGATGAAACAGAAAAAATAGGTTTTCCTTCTTTAAAATACAGATTTGCTTAAAATATGAAGTTGTACGTAAAATACAACCTACTACTACAAACCAAAGAAACACAATTACCTAATTATGTTTCTTTGGTTTAAATGTATGAAATGGGGGTGCATGTATAAAACTAGTCTTGATTTTTTTCGGTAAAAGTTGATGTTAAAATAAAAAAAATATCCAGTAAGTTTCTACTACTTAAAATTGTATACAAAAACGTTGTTGCTAAAATCTGTCACTTCATGTAGTGTACGTTTGATTTAATATAGTTATAATTTTGACATGACAGTCCATACCAAACTGCCATACATGACTACGTTTTGAAGGTTTAATATTTAGGGTTAACACTTTAAATTTTTAATCAACGATCATTCAATACCTATAACTATGGTAATATTTTATTATATACTTAATAAGCTATATTATTTAGTAGTTAATAAATACTATTACGATCTTTTAATCATAAATCTATTTTGTATCTAGTTAACGTGATAATATCTTTATTTAATGTAACTCCTAAGTATATGGCTATGAAAATAGTCTATAGTCTACATTCACGTCTTTTATAATAAATTATTTTAAGTTTAGCTAATGTTACTAGTCTATAAAACATCCTAAGTTCTGGTCTGTAAAATATTCCTAAGATCTCATGTATTACTAATAATCGAAAGTTAATATTAATATAAGTGAAATGTCATCCAAAAAGAAATAGCGTAAGATTCAACAGTGTTGACATAAATTCCTAAACATAAGCATATTATGTCTATACATATCGAAATGTAGTTAATATTTAGAATTATATAAACTTATTGAGGAATAATAATCAGCTAACTAGCGTGAAATAATCAAACAGTTGTTGACATAAATTCCGTTTAACATATTAAAGCCACTATTACGATCATTATACATTGATCAAATGTAGTTGTTAATTTTAGTGATTATTATTTACTTCAAACAGTAACTTATTATTAAGAAAGTAAGCGAGCTTTCAAATAAGTAAATTAATTAACTATCCTACACGTTTATCGTACATCGTGTGTTCGAAATAATGTAAACATCAACTTGATTAAATTGGTTTGCTTGAACTAAAATCAAAAAACTATTTTTAAATTAGCAACTCAGTTTTAACTAAATTAATATTACTAATATAAATAATGACTTAAGTTTGGCTCGTCAACAGGTGTAGGTCATATCGATTAATTTGTAATTTTAGAATTAGAGTCAAAAGGGTTTTTTTTTTAATTTATTACTTTGCGTAGGTGTAAATTAATAAATTTGACGATAATGTGTTTGCTTAAGTATAGAAAGTCATCATTAACGTGTATTCGAGTTGAAAATTCAAACATCTTCAACATAAAAGCATAACACTTACTTATTAATTGTAAATAATGCTACCACCACACCGGTTCGGAAAATGCCACCTCGAATCTGAGAATAACTGGTAAATTAAAATTCAGAGAGGTTTTTTGTCATGCATTACAGTTGAAATTCAAAATAAAAATACGATTCTAAGTATACAATTGTCAAATTATCAATCACATAATCATGACACTTATAATTTAAAAGAATGATAAATAACTTGATTAACAAAACTTTTCACAAGAGACTTTTATTTTAAACATTTTTAAATGTCGATATATTTATTCCGCATACAATTATTAATGCTTCTACTCACTTTAAATTAAAGCTTTCTATGAGATGTAAGAAGATTAAATTATTCTGATTACTTAATGATTTAGATTTGAAACAAAATTTGGTGAAACCTAAATTATGTTCATACTTTTTGTTCTCTGGAAAACTACATAACTTTGTTTTGTGAGAAGAAATATATACAAGGGAAGAGCTGTCGATTATTTCGTCTTATTTATCACTTTTACAGAGTGTTCCACGATACCCGTGAGACAATATTGAGTGATGAATTTGCTCCAAATATAAACCTCTGAGAGACATTAACTTTGAATGGGGCCGCGCTTACGAAGTACTTGCTGACGCGCGTAACTATGCCTCTTTTATGTAGAAAAAAAAGTCAAATTTTATGAAAATATATATAAAAATATATTTATTTCCTTTTACATAAAGTTTTCCTTATTATCTAGGTATAGTAATCTCCATTTACACATGATAATTAATAAATATGCATCCACCTTATGTCTCTATTTAGCTAATGTGTCAGACTTAGCATACTTTATTAAGTTTTTGCTATATAAATATAATGCAAGCAACCCGCAGACGGAAGTTAGCAATTTACAATGCTAAGAAGTTAGTTTGGACATACTAACTGCTTGCAGAATTTTTGGTTCAAATGTATACTATATTCAAAATTCGCAATAAATCAATTTTTAATTTTGTCCGTTACAAACAGTTAAACTTTAGCTTCACTTATTAGTATAAACATTGTTAACTATTACAAATTACGCAAACGGCCGCGACAGAGACATTAAAGAATTTCAAAATGAATCCTCACTGACTTTCAGACTTAAGTGATTAGATACGATTTAATAATACGAACTGGAAAGTACTCAATGATCTGAACCAGCTTTATTTATTTTTCACTTCGTGCGCTCGTTCAGATTTAATTAATATTATATTTCGTAAAATTTATAAAAAGTAGAATTTTATGGTACATTTTACAAAGCATTTTTATTCATTACTAACAAAAAGTTAACTAAAAACTATTTTCTCTCATCATCTCATTATTAAAGGGGTTTACTAAACGGTAACCCCGTTTAATGAAAGACAATATATAATGCTGTTTATAGTAATTAGTTTACTCCCAATTTATAATTTATGTATATTTTTTTGAAATATAGCGAGTTATATAATTATAAGTGAGTTATATAAACTCAAAATGAGTAATTTTGGTAAGCAATAAGTAGTGTGAAAATATCTCAACCTTGACATTATCTAAAATCTATAAATATAAAAATCGACGCCTGCACGTTATTCTTGCTAAAAATTGGAAATGCTGATGTGTCTAATTTAGTATTGTTTGGAACACCAGAGAAAGTGGTTGCAATCTAGTAAAAATAACAATTTTTCTTTCCCTTACGATCGCTCCCTTGTTCTTAACTGTCAAAGGTTTCTAAACGACTTCTTTAAATTTTTGATGGCATTTCATGTGTTTTTGCGGGAATATGGTCTAAGTATTTTTTTTAAATTAGCAATTTTTTCGTTCCGATTAAGTTAAGACGAAATTTTTTATTACTGTGTGTCTCAGATGATGCGATGTTAGTCTAGTCTATTAGTAAGTACACTAATAATATCTTTACACAAGATACGTAAGTTTAAAATAAATAAGCAAATATTTATAAGTTATAAAAAGCTTATAAAACCAAAAACTGAACATTTCAGAATCGGTTTCCTTTGCACTGAAAGCATATTAAATAAACATACTTTAAGTGTTGTTCCCTTTTTTGTTTGCTGGGCGACTATAACGGCGCTATAACGTTGCTTATTTTTAACTTTTGAAGTGTTATAAGCATTATCATGGGCCGTATTAAACGCTACATTGATCAAGCCGGTTGATTGACCACATTGTCTAGTCGACTCATAAAATATAAATCTGATATGAAATCTCAATCCGAAAATCCCTTTAATTTTAAATATTTTTTTTGCAATGAGATTTTTCTCATTTACTTAAAAGCTCTTATCTTAAAGTAACAAAACTGACAGATTTAATGTTACTGAACATTTAGACAGTAATTGTGATTTATTCACTCTTTAGGATCATTGAATAGGCTTTTTCTAAAATTGAACAAGTCCTCGGATTTTATGTTTCAATAGTTCCAATATAATTAAAATAAAATATACAGGCGCCATTTATATTTAATTTATACTATAGTTACACTTCGCGATGGCTTTGAAGAAATCAAAAAAATAAATATTTCACATATAACCTTTCCTCCTACGAGTCCTATGATTCGTTTTTTTATTATTTAGTACTAAACACGGAGAGAACATAGGTTCTCTAATTAAGAAAAAAATTAGAATTTTCTAAAAATACTATTTTGAAGAATATTTAGGCATCAGCAATTCATTCTTAGGTGTATGTGATAAGTAGTGATTCATTGAATATATTGTACCTTCAGTTTTATGAAAAGATATAACATTTTATCTAATATGAATAGTCTTTAAAGAAAAAGATCGAAGCAAATCTGTGCCGAGATGGGAAACGTTTATTGAAAAAGTTTATAAATTCAATAAAATTGGGGTCTGAATAATAACTTTGAATTAGTTAAAAATGTATATATTTTCCTCTGTGGAGGTAGAGTGTTTTGTGTCAAAATGTTATTATACCATTTGGGAAAAATAATTCAGTACGTAAAGTTACGCAGTTATGTTATTAAAACTATAAAACAGATTTTTATTACTCATTTTGTGTAGATAATATTGTGCACAAAATAAATCCTTTTCTTCTATATACTATGGATTTCTAATAACGGATTTCTTACATGGATTTCTATGTATTATGGAATTTTTATTACCAATGGTTGGTTGGTTCCAATTTTATTGATAAGTTTAAAATTTACGCAGAACACTTAGTACATGCTATCCGCTATTATACTGTACTATCCATACTAAAAAACCATTAAGCCATTGAACGGATTGCGATGACATTTAGTAGATACGTAGAATATATTTCGAGAAAGGACATAGAAGACTAAATATTTTGTGTAAACGTAAACCACAAAGCAAAAGCTATTTAACCTAATATCTAACGATAGACACATAAAAAAGAAACAGCTTATTTATATTATACAATATATTATATTGCAATACACCTCATTATATTTCTCCTAATTCATGCGGACCAAACGCGGGTAACAGCAAACATAATCAAATTTTAGTTCATTTTGCATGCCCATCCAAGGTTGTTTAACATTTTGTACAATCACGCCTCTCAATTGCTGAGCAATTAGGGAACAACTGTAAATCATAGTGGTTTTTCCACACAATGCCGAACCGTAAATATAGATTTCTGACATGAGCGCTAGCAGCACTTTGAGAAACAGGTAGTTTACATGTAGTTAAAATGATTTGTGAGTATAGGGGAGACCGGGGTTGGTTGACTAACCATCAAAAACTCGTCTGATACTAAAACTTTAACCTGAGTAGTAAGGTAGAAGAGTCCGTCTCCTACGTATCGTCGCACCCGCACGTAATTTGAGAACTGGAACTCAATATTCAAAAGCAACCTACTTAAGTAAATATTTTTGTCGAAATCTTATTTGTAATAATGGGTACTTATTTATAGTTATTAATTGTTATAGCATTAATCTATGAATATTTGGTTGCTGTACTTTCTGTTATGAACTATAAAATTCGATATCATCGCAGTTTTGAGGTTAGTTCTCGTGGTTAAAAATTGAAAGGTGGTTTGGGGCTATATATTAATGTATAATGGGACTGGTTGCCCAATTATGGATATATTTCACTAATAAAATAAAGTCAATTTTTTTTAAATTCTACTCAAATTCTAATTCTTGTTGTTTTTGGACCATGCAAACATAAAAAAAGGCTAAGAAAGGGAGTACACCCAAAGATGTAATAGGGAGAGCATGTGAAAAATAATATTTAACAAAAAAAAGTATAAGTTCTACTGCTTATATAATTAGAATTTTATTGTATTTAGTTGAAGTTGTGGGGTCATTAAAAATGAGCAACACATTTTTGTGTTTTTTAGCCTTTGGGCTCGAAGATTTTGCCTTTAGAACTCCATTGGTCAACTTACCCCGAATGAATAATCAACCTCTTTTTTTTACCGTGGGGAAATGCCTACGCATACGCGACCTTGCGTGGGAAAGACGGGATATGTCGGACTTGCACGGACTGAAACCACCACGTAGTTTCTTCTCATCTGCAACCCCACCAGCGCTAGCCGCCGACGCAGCCCCTTCTCGGCCCTACGGCCATCTGCCTCCCTCTGGGCGCGTCGGAACTAACGCGCCCTTTGTCTCAGCCCCTGTTAGGTAACAGACTCCCCCCAGTCTATTATTCAGGGGCCATGGGAGCCAGGAGTTCCCAGACCATGCAAGGACCAGACTCCCAGCCCCCAGCGGCGGTTCCGATGTTAAGCTCCACCGCTAGCTTTATTTCGGCCGCAGAAGGAGGAGAGGTCGACGACACCATGCGGAATGTCCCCTCCTCCCACGGCCCCTCCACATCGCATCAGCGGTGCAGCCCCGCCGAGTCACGGAGGATAAGGAGAGTAGCCTATGGAATACCGACAGTCCTCTTCCCCCGCGACTTCACCTTGGTTGCGATAGATAGGAATAGCGGTACACCTACCTCCTGCAACCCATCCATCGCACCCTCCAAAGGCGTATCTAAAGCGGGCTTGTTCAGCCCTCCTCCGCCACGGCCGGCCTTGCACCACAGGCGGGCCAAGTTCCTTTTAACCTCCCCGCGGCTGGGCTGGCCGCAGGTACTGAGCCCCACTGCTACGACAAAGCGAGAACATGGGGAATGAATAGTCAACCTACCCCAAAGAAGGGGGAAGGTTGACCAGTTTTTCCTAATGTACAAAAACTGGTCTATACTCCATATCGTTATGAATGGCAATATGCATTTTTTTTAAATTTAATAGTATGACTATTTACCGACCACGTTTTTAAAATAATGTAACCTAAATAAACAAAATTAGAAACCTTTAAAATTATATTTGGTCAACCAACTTCGGTCTCCCCTACATATTCCCTGTTTAATTAATAAATAATGCGGGTAATTTACAAATTGATCTTAAATTAAAGATAGACTTTACCTTTGTGGAAAGATCAAGTTCGACCTTTAGGTCTATCTCGAATTAAAATCGATCTTGGTGCATACGGCGCACCCTCTATACGGGATATTCCTGACTTTTGGGGGCCGCGTTGACCTCGTCTAGATTTAGTTCCTTCGGAACTCCCCTAATAACTACGTGAAGTAGGCGGACTTCCGGCAAAGCAAAAGTGTGAAAAGCGATTTTACCCTCCCGGAGCTATTAAGCAAGTGCGCAGAAATCATCCGAGGTTTTGACCGCGATGACCTACGTTCAGTCGTGAAGACCTCCGAGATGTCGAGGGTGGCTTGCGGTTCGACCGTCGGCTTTTCTGCCGATGTCGAGGGATGAGCGCGGTGAATTTACGTGACTCTTGGAGTCGCTTTCACTGGCAGGGTAGGAAGCCGTACGAGTCCCTACAGCCCTTGTTATAGGTGTCTATAGCGGCTCAAGCAGTGGCAGCCGCTGTCGAACGTTGAAGGTCCATAGACGAGGGCCTAGTTTAGCGGGCTAAGGTTTCGGGTGGGTGTCGCTGAGGGCAACCCGGCTGGCATTTCGGCAACAGCAGTGGCTTTGCCTTCGGTGAAGACTCGCATGTATCTAGCCTGGTAATAGGCGAAACGGTCTGGGTCCAATTCCTGAATGAAATCCTTAAAGAGTACGATTGGGGCGTGGGCTTCGGCACGATTTCGGCCTTTGGGTGGTTTCCGCCGGCGTGTGTGGAATTAATCTAGCTGTTCCCACCTGCTTGAGAAGGTGTGTGCCTATTAGCTGCCGCCTATGCAACAGGCACAAGCTAATTTAAAAGGCTAAGTGCCACGTGGGATTTTTGTGTAGTATTAACTTAAAGAAAGTTGGAACCTGTCTGCGAGCACTTATACTACACTATGCTATCACTGACACGGCAGCACTATCACGCCAACTAACTTTTAAGCGCGTATACGCGATTACCTAACTCATGCGGAAGCCCACACGAAAGGTCCGTACTGGGCGTAGGCTGGGACGGAATGATGTTTTGTCTGTAAACGCCAATATTGCTACGCCACAAGTCACTTTTATCACGGATTCCTAGGTGGAAATCCGAATGCTTAGGCTTCAAATTTATGAAAAAAAAAGTCAGATCTTAAATCAGTAAATTTTTGCTATTATTTTAGTAAATAATAGTTGTTAAGTATATTATTAACACAAATATAGTTATGATTTCTAGAGTAAATTAGGTTTCCGTATTACAGCATAATATAAACCCAATCGTTGAGGTATTCTCTGTAACCTAATATAATAAATGTTATGGTAAGCAAAGCCCTGCTAAATGCCGCTCAGAGTGAAAATCAATATCTTAATCTGAAATACCAATCTAACAATAGCTTTTTAGCTAACTTTATTTAGTTTCTTAGTAAAATCCAATATGTGACATGTAAACAACTATTTCCAGATATAAGATAGGTACTGTACTTCTGATACATGCAAAAGTTTTTATTTTTTTTTCGGAATTAAGCTATGAGGAAACAGGGCTGAAAGCTTGATACGTCCTTTATAATAAACCCACTTGCCGTTCTGAGACATAAGATATGTTTTGTTTACCCAGTAAACACACATCCTCACACCGTTCGCACATGCTCACCGTTTGTCTTAAGTGGTCACCGTGCGCTTTCATTGCAGATTTCATGACTCTTTGTGTCGTATCGTTTGCGATTACTGGTGTTTAACTGCCTCCGTAGCTTAGACCGCCTAGACCCCTGCTTCTATTGAGCAGGATCAAATGTTGACTCTAAATTTGGAATCAATTTCAAGTAATTTAAATTTAATTTTACGACAACGGAGGTAATCTCTTGCACATTAAATCAAAAAATTTCTCAATTAGGTAACATATTCTTTTATAATAGAACTTTTAATAATAATAACTATTGTAGAAACCTGGTACATCAAAATATTCAGAGAATTGCCAGTAAAGACCTTAAAGTTCAGCTATTCTTAAATATTTGTAAAGTAGATATTTTATGTATAACTGAGCACTGGCTTCAAGAACATCAATTTATGCCTGATTTTAGATGTCACCAGGTTGCTAGCCTGTTTAGAAGAGATAAAGCTATACGCGGTGGCTCTTTAATATTCATTAATAATACTTCAAAAATTTAAAGATCGTAAAGATGTTGAGAGCCTCTCTATTGAACGGACTATTGAAATAGCCTGTGCGGAGCTGGGGCATTTCATTGTTGTATGCGTATACAGACCTTCCACTTCGTTAAATGAACCTTTTAAATTTGTGTTAAAAGAAATATTATTAAAACTATCTGAATCTAATAAGTATATTATGATTTGTAGTGGCTTTAATATTAATTAATTAGATAATTCTACATCCACAATTAGATTCAGATAATTGTTAAGTTTATAAAACCTTATCAATTTATTTCTTGACCCTACTATAATAACTGTCTCAGAATAACTGTCTCAGTTATTTTAGTACGGTCTGCTACACGTACAGAGTGTCTGGCGGCAGATTTATATTTTGAAAAACGAATATCTCAATAAGTTAAGAACAGTGCGGTGGGAAGGTGGTGTCATTAGAATCACCGATCGTGCGGGATTTTAGTCACGATGCCAGTGGTCAGGGAGCATCGCGCGTTCGCTATTGAAGCATTTCAAGAGTAACGATTCGTACTGCTGGCCGCCGTTTGGTTCATTTTAATACACAACCAGACCAGGACCTATCGATCGTTAAGGACCCCGAAAACATTGAACTGGTTGAACGCGTCTACGTGAAATGACAACTTCGATACGGAAAGGGCAGCCACTGGGACTTCCAAGAGAACTTGCAGAAATTTTGAAAAGATATGAAGTTTCATCCTTTAAAATTCAAATAATTCAAGAATTGAAAAAATACTTTGGTCACGCAATTTTTTATTACTTTTAGGCGCGTTATGAAAAAATATAGAGTGAAATTTACGATTTGTCACCAAAATTAACAGTTTATAATGAAACGGTGAAATGTAATAAGGTCCATATTAATAGTGATAAGGTTGATTTTGGTAGTGATAATGGAGTTGTCATTTTTTATTTAGATAGTTGTTGCATAATGTGCTCTATGAGTTAGGATTAATTTCTTTTGGTATATATATATATATTATTTTTAATAATATATTTGTATTATTTAAAATATTTAATATATATATTAAATATATTATTATATAAATATATTAATATTTGTAATGATGTTTATTCAACTTGATATAATGGTAATATTTTATTCATTTAATATATCAACATTGTGATTTATCTATTAATACGTTTTAGATAAGAATCTACTCCAACATAATCAAATCTTTCTGATTTTTAGTACCGCTGATAAGTAAGCCAACATCTCTTAGGAATTCTACATTTGTAAGCAACAGATGGCGCTGAACTACCAGTTATAGATATATCAAAGTACGTCTTGTGAATCCATAAATTTTAATCGAATTATTTATGATTAGTTCTTAAATCTATCATCTTAATTGTCTTAATTATTTTGATTGATATTACTTACTATTTATTTATGGAAAAATTGTGCTTATATACTTTTTCAATGCTCCAATATAATTGAGGTTAGCTATCCGTATGTATTATTTATTGATATAAATTAAAATACTTTTATTTAATATAATTAACATAAATATTATTAAATTTAATGTTAAATACTTATTATTTTTTTATGATTGTTCTTGTAAATCTATCATCTTTAATTATCTAAATTATTTTGATTGATATTACTTATATTTTGAATATTAATGAAAAAAATGTGTTATATACTTTTCAAGTGTCTAATATAATTGAGGTTAACTATCCTAGTATTATTTATTGATATAAATTAAAATACTTATTCAATATAATTAACACTAAATATTATTAAATTATTAATTTAAATACTTATTATTGGTTATTTATGATTAGTTCTTGTAAATCTATCATCTTTAATTATCTTAATTATTTTGATTGATATTACTACTATTTGTGAATATTAATGAAAAAATTGCTTGTATACTTTTTCAAGTGCCAATAATGAGGTTAACTATCCGTATGTATTATTTATTGATATAAATTAAAAATACTTTTATTCAATATAATTAAACTAAATATTATTAAATTATTAATTTAAATACTTATTATTGTTATTTAATATTCACAAAAAAGAAATAAATTTAATAAAACATTTAATAAAAAGTTTGGGATAAAAATTAAAATTGAACATCAAATTATAAAATTATTATTTTTATTAAATAGAATAAATAATAAATATTTATAAAATAACTAAATAAATTTAATGAAAACTTTTTGATAAAATGTACCAGTCCTGATTAGGACATTACGGAAAGATACTATGGAAGGGACATCATTTAATTAAAAATACAATTCGAATAATAAGACAATTTATGTTAGACTTAATGTAAGAAAATAAATATTTATTTATTTAATTTTTCAAATTTAAACTGAACTTGTTGATTATCCTTTTCAATCTTCTATTATTTTATTATAATTAATTTTGCATGCAATTAAAACTATTTTTAATGATGTCAAAGGTATAACTTCACGCGGTACATAAGACACGCACCCATTTTTTGTGAAACCATGTTTGAGCGTTTTCGCACTGTGAATTACATTTTTGGAGCGACGAGGCTCATTTTCATTTAACGGACAGTAACAAGCAAAATTGCCGTTACTGGGCTCTAAGAACTCAAAACCTCTACTGAAGCCAAACCATTACATTGCCCAGGGGTAACTATTTGGCTTATCCACAATGGATAATCGGACATTTTTTTTTGGAAATGCACGGGTCCAAGGACGATGTCAATGGTGAGAATTATCGGCTCATGATTGAATTTTTTTGCCGAACTAGGAGTTATTCATCATTCTCATCAAACACGTGGTTTCAACAGGATGGTGCGACCGCACACACGGCCAGAGCTCGATGGATTCGTTTCGAACAGTGTGTGCAACAGGATAGAAGACATTTGGATCTTTTAAAAATGAAATCAGCATTTCTATTCTATCTTTTAATACTTTAATTTATATGTCAAACATATTTTTTTTATTTAAATTTGAAAACATAAATCTGCCACCAGATACCACCTGTATAGATATTATATTTACAAATTGTCAACCTTTAAGTATTATTAAAAAATCAAGTTCTGACCACTGTAGCCATCTTGCTTCTTTCAAACTATATGAAACATAAAAAAAATACAATTAATAAATTTATGTGTGTTCCTCTTTATAAAAAACATACCTATTGAGAAGTTTAGAAGTAACATATTATAAAAAAATACTATTTACAGTATGACGGTAACCCACATGTGCTTTATAATAAAATATTGACTACTATGAGGAAAGAATTTAAATAAATATTTACTTCTATACGGTTAAACGGTTAAATCAAAAGGATCTATAGCTTTAGAAAAGCAAAGGAAAACAAAATGTATTATATTCACGACTCCTAATATAAAGCATGGTAAGTTTGAAGTGGTTATGGATGAAGGCGTTTGACGTAGTTGAATCAACTGTATTTCTAGAAAAAACTATACATGCAAAACTACAATAGGGCCCCTATAATAATAGGCTGGCAAGTAAACTAAGCACCTTACGCACTGAAAGGAGTTAGATTATTAAGTGATGTGGAGATAGCTCGTTTAGTATATTTCAGCTATTTTCACAGTATTATGTCTTATGGCATTCTACTGTGGGGAATGGCGGCAGATACTAACGATTTTAAAAAACGTGCAATTCGTGCAGTCTATAACCTGGGCCCCAAGATCACTAAGGAAGTTGTTTACAGAAATAAAAATAATGATCGTTAGTTCTCAATACATATTTGAAAATTTAATGTATTTGCTAAAAATAGGCGTGATTTCTAGACATTGTCATGGACATCAGTCCATGACAAAGATAAAAGGAACAAACATAATTCATTCTTCCAGCAACTAGACTCCGAAGAAGTAGTAAGTCTTTTTAGGACAATGTATACGTTTTACAACAAAATTCAAGTAAGTTCAGAATTTAACTATTAATAAATTTAAGGTAGTCAATAAACGTTTATGTTTTAAAGGTTATTACAATACTAATGAATTTTAAAATGATAACACAGCCTGGTAATGGAATGCTCACTCTTGGTTTTGTTTTAATATTGCATGCTATGCCTTCAAATTTTTTTGTTATTTTTAAACTTTATTTGGCAAATGATAATGGAATTTGAACAAAGTATGAAAGAAGCGCATTTACAGGACTCATTGCTGTATTATTTAAAAATACATAAGATGCTGAGTTATTTCAAGTTTAAGCTAGCTTTAAATTTATAGGTCACTTCTCAAGGGATATAGCAAGTAAAGCAAAGCTTACAAACTCTTGTATCTCAGCTCTGTGTGCTGTAAATTAAATGAATCTGGAAATATTAAAATATTGGCGTAATATTTTTTTATTTATTTCTCAAAGATCTACTACTTATATCCTAAGGAATATAACAACAAAGATCGTGTCTATATTATTTAAATTAAAGAAGCAATCTTCGTCCTAGTTGTGTTTTCAAATTATAATGGGATGGGTTTAATATTTTTACAAATGGAAATACAGTTCCTTCTCTAGCCTATGCCCCTTTCCACCCTATATATACCGGTCTTTCAAGTTCTTTGTCTCGGTACCTATACGTGGCCAACAGATTCCTTTGAATCGGTTATACAAGAGCAATGAGAGCCGGAAAATTAATGCCCCGGTCCAAAAAAATCCCATTATTTTCAAAGTTAGTAATCTAATTTACTAGAGATAAGAAAATAAATAACAGAAAAAAAACATAGTCTATTGTACATGTAGTTTTTTGCTTCTACTCAAAAATTCGATATAGTTTAATCATTAATTAATTTACTACATACTGCCAGGACTTTGAATTGTTGTGAAAATAATTAAACATGATAAAATCCATAAAATCTTTTATTAAGAAAAAAATATTTTTAATATTTTTCTTCTGTGTAAAGACATGGTTCCTGTCTCTAGAGTAATAAAGTGACCGTGCCAAGAAACATTTGGCAAAGTCTGGCACAACGGTTTTATTTACAAGCGTGTATACTCAAAGTGCCGGACAGGCTGGTTACACATCATCCGTTCCACTTGGTCGAATCGCTCTTTTCGATATCGAGTCGAGGGCACCCTGTCCACGAGCCGTCCGCTCCAAGCGGGGGTCCCTCGCGATCGGTCCTATCACCTTTATTATTCGCGCTTCTACACGAGCGATATTCCAAAGCCCGATGATGTCAATCTGGCACTTTTCGCCGATGACACCGCTTTCTATTGTTCGTCGCTTAGACCGAACTATATCTTTAAAAAGCTCCAAAACGCGATCAATTGTTTAGGCGATTGGTTCTCGAATGGAGAATCGACGTTCAATCCCGATAAAAGTGTAGCAACACACTTCATCGGTCTAGATTACGTCGTGATTACACGATACCCCGGTCCTCAACCCAGGCGTCAGGATAAGCCCACGCGCTGGCCGACACCAGACACTAGGGCAACTCAAAACTTTACGGCAACTGATCCCATGGGAAAGGAAGGCCAGAATACCTTGGCGTGACCTTCGACTGCAACATGTCGTTCTAAAAGTCATATTCAGGACGTTAGGAGAAAGGCTTTGTTCTGTTTTGACTAGACTCTCATCACCCAACGAATTCTAATCAGTAAAATGTCACTCAAATATAAACTTTTATTGTACAGAGTGCATACGACCAATCATGGCTTATGCATTCCAAACTTTTGCTCACGACATCCTCCACACTCCAAAGCAACAAGAGTTCAAACAAATTCATCCACTCGCGCCACTGGGGTACCAACGAAATGTAGACTGCACAGCGACTGCAATGCCGACACTCCGCGAGCACTTTGAAAAGATAACCTGCAAACACATTGATAAAGAGTCAACACAGCAACCTCTGCTGGTAAAAGCAGCAACGTATACCGGCCGATCCAAACGCGTCTAGCTCAAAAGCGTAGACCGGCGAAACGTTCTTCTCGATCCGGACGAGGAAGGGTTCGCTGAGACTTCGGACCCAACGGGGTCCTGACATCCAACCTTACACACCATTACAAGTAGGGATAGCACACACTCACCTGTAGTTCGCCCTCGCCTGAGCACAGCGACACACACACACCGCGTCATACTAGACACACCTCGCGTTCCAGGTCGGTTCTCACCGCCCCTCAGCAATCGATTAATACAGTCGCCAGACCGTCGGCGTCCTGGTCCGTTGTTAACCGATCGTCGACGATCCTTAGAGACATAAACCAATCGCCTCACCTCACGTACTTCTGCATGTGTGGCCTTCTATTTTTAGCAAAATGTGGGCCACCTAGTTCGTGAGGACGGAGCTTCGCGAACCTGTAAGATGAAGCTTACTATAGACATGAGTCTGAAGCATAACTCAAGGATAAAAAAGTGCCAAGAAATTTTATAGTTAATTATGCAAATCTTGAGCTTGTGGCACAAGATTTGAAATGTTATATTATATTAGTATTTTTTTTATGATTTATGAAATTTTATACACTGTCTGTTCTTATGTCTGACGGACTGTTTGATTTTGCTTCTGCCACACTACCCTAACGACTGAATGGAATTTAAGACGAGAAAAAAAAGGTTGTTAAGCAAAGTTCAATAACCTTTAGAGAGATTATTTGGTTAAATACAAGAAGAAATATTCTACTACAGATCTTAAGCTCGATTAGATGGTTAAGTGCCTATGTAAGAATAGAAATAATTCTTAAATCTGCAGCAGAACGTTCGCTGCTCGTGTCTATTTTGTGCTTCGTTTAAAAAAAATCTAGTTTAATCATAGATAGCCTTTAGACGTCCACTGCTCTCTGTTTTAAAGAATGCCGGCTGAACTTGTTTCCGTCTATTAACAAGAGTTGCTCATAATTGCCACGCTGAGAAGGTGGATTGCAATTGACTAATTGCACTTGTATTGCAGATCTGTCTTATTCTTACTTTAAGGCAGATCCACCGCCAAGAGGGTAGTGGGATCGTCACATCCTTACGCCACAAATCTAGTTTAATGCTGCTTCAAATAATCTTGTGTTGATTATAACACACTGTAACAGGTTTTTAAATTTAGTTTTCAGTTATTTTAAATTTTTACGGAGTTTTCATAACTCTATATATATTTGTAATCAAATTTAATTTAATTTTACAATAATAAATTTTAAGTACATATTACTTAAATTTATAAATTAAAATAAACGAGAAATTCACAATTGGGCTTATATGTACACTTTATATAATAATTTACAGAAAAATATATTTTGTTATCTATTAAACTAGTTTCAATACTAAAATGAGAAAGGCTTATTAAAATAAACAATAATATTAAAGATTATTTAAAACTACTTGGTCAAGAGGTTATATAGTCAAAAGTAATGTATAAAAAATCAGAAATATTTTTAATATAAAATAACAATTAATTTTTTAAAACTTATCCCTTTTTAAGGCAGTTTCAAAGATCTGATCTGATCTCTGCCTTAACGGTGGCAACAACTTACCTCTTTAGTCATGTAGTTCAAGCAACTTATACTGCATGGCTATAAAAATAATAAAAAATCAGAGGACACTGTCCTGTTTACAGCTATAACTTTTTTGTAAGAATAGGTACATTTATCATAAACGGAACTTCAACATATTAATCAAGACTCGCAATTCACTTGGAAATATCAACCAATTCTTTTTTTTTGATAATAAGTTGTGTGATGCATGTAACTTGCATAACTAAAAACAAAATTGGCCGCATAAAAACTTCTAATAGTAGTAATATCATTATTAAAAAACAAGATTGTTTAGTGCTATTACTACTAATTTTGATATCAACATTCAATGTAACCGAGTAATTAATATTTAATTTTGATTTTATACCTCAAGCCATCGTTGTTTTAAAAAGGCACAAACAAACCTGCCCGACGTTTGTTATTGCCTGTATAAAAAAACCCGAGTAACCGTTTGCCTACCAACAAATTAATTGAAACAAACAAGAAAGGAAATATGTAAAACATGGATGAAAATTCTATAACGTTACGAAAAAATAACATACACAATTTTAAAATTTTAATATTTAGGAGTTAGTATTTTATTTAATTGTGGGTAAATTATCAATAATAATAAAGATCTATTGATTTAATTCAAGTGTGACAGTGACATAGTTTTATTGCATTTATAAGCACATTCATTGGTACGTAACTAAAGCTAATAAATTACATTAGCGCTATTTTAGCTGTTAACTACCACAACAATTTTAGTCCTAACCTAGTCATGTCCATAGTAGTCCAGGTACACCCTCTATTTCGTCGCTCCATCTTTGAGCGGGTATACTTTTTCTTTTGACGTAGAAATAATATAGGCTCTTCACCCCAGCAAATACATTTCAAAAATCTAAAAATAGCACGGCCATTGCTGTGAACGGGCATGGCCCATAGCTACTTTATTAAGAGAAGATATCGAGCTGGTAGGTTTTTATTTTTATATTAATGTCAGTTGTTTTTGTTGAGTAGGAAAACAATTTCTTTTGTATTTTTATCTAAGTTACTCGTAGTAATAGTGACCACTGCTTCAGTCGCAAAAGTAACTAAGTAAAGTTGCTTCTAAATATTTGTTGCTTTATGATAAGTTGACGTCTGTGTGTGGCAATCGATCCCGAGGAGGTTAATAGTTGTCGAATAATAATTGCTTGTTGTTATCGATTTTTTTTGTGTTTTAATGGTTTTGGTTTTTCGTAAACTTTGTATTTATTTGCCTTTAATAAAATAAAAAGCTATATTATTTTATTTAAATATGTTTCTATTTCGAACACTACTTATCAGTTGTAATAAGATGATAATAGTTAGGAAGAAAATTAAAGTTCCCTTCTTGGTCTTGACCCAAGCACTCTGGGTCTCAAAAAAAAACAAAAAATCACTAATTCGGATTATCTTAAACAAACTAACAGATCAAACTGCTTAAAAGAATGTTTTGTCATCGGTCGTTAATAAGTATGCGAAAATTGTCGCGGTCACGCAATGCATAATAAATCGATTGTATTAGTCTCACCGAGTTGAGTGCGGGGACTCAAAAAATTTTCATTGTTGTTTCCTAGTTGGTTAGGGCAATTTGGGCCGATCACCCAATTGTCTGAAAAGTAAGATGATCCATGCGTCGGATGGGCATGTAAAAAGTCGGTCCACCCACCAACCCTCATTGGACCCGCGTGGTGGGATACGGTCCAAAAACCGCCTAATGGATAGGGGTGTATTAGGGGAGGCCTATTCTTAAACATCAAAATATTCGTGTTAATATTTTTTTAACGCATTTATGTTAATGTTATTAGAATTGAAACATTTATAAAAATGTCAGTGCAATAACCTTTAAGATAAGAGAAATTAAACTTTCTAATGACGAAAGACCTATAAGAAGAATCCAAAATAAGAATCAATTTCTCTAAAAAATATAGAAAGTGGTTCCATTGTCCATAAACATTGGCAATACCAGTGGTATCATTAACGCGCTACCTATCATCAGACATAGGATGTTAAGTTTCATTAACCCAGTAATTACACTGGCTACGGTGTCTTTGGAACGGGAACACAGTAATGTTTTCACACTATTGCTTTGAGGCAGAAATAGGCACCGTAGTACCGCCCCAGACGGTCCCTAAAAAGAAAACCACCTACAAATATTCTTCGTAGTAGAATTTGTGATATTGGCATCTTTTAAACAGTTCGAAATTACAGAGTTATTCCTGTAGCTAAAATAAAGCTACACAATATAGTGATATGCTGAATTGTATTCATGGTTCATTGAGAACGTTAGAGAAATATCATTATTTTAATTACTCTTTATTTTATACCCTTCAAATTTGAAATATAGGTAACACTTTTTGGTGATGTTTGATAACGTATTTAAATGTACGTATACAAATGTATTTAAATTTCATAAAAAATATAGTTATGAATAGTTATAATGAAAATGCAACTCATTAATAAGCCGCCTCCATTGTTGAACTGTCACTCCAAACCGGAAGTTCTGGAATTATGTTATGTCTGGGTGGGTGTATGCAACAAATTTAACCTATTTCTTGCGCATTTATTTAATCTTGATATTTTATGGGCATTAATTTTAAATGTCACTTCTAGTTGTCAAAACATCTCTGGCAATGTTATGATATATTTTAAATTTATGTTGTCCATTTCATAACTCAAATGCATGCTCTTACGTTCACAATTATATTTTGCACTTATAATTGCTCTCTACTGAAATACCAGAAGACACTTTAAGTATAATCTAAAAAGGGTTTATTAACTTTATTCTTTTTCGTTGATGCTTATGTCTATAATTATAATCGCTTTTCATGCAAACTAATAGTAAACTATGATATGCTAAATATTATATAATCGATTTTTATATTACAATGTACGATAAGGGAAACACTATCACTGATCTAAAAGCTTGCCGTCCTTATGTTGGTTTAACGTGAAACACGTGGGAGAGAATAATAAAATTCTGTATGCAAATTTTAAAACAAAGTGCCGATGAAAAACAAACAAACTTACTTTGTTTATGTATGAAAAGGAATTTCATAAGAAATCGTAGGTTGGTTCAACGTGTTGAGCAAAATGGGGATAATATTATTTTCTTACCACTTTTCACCACATTACTCATCTATTTGCTTTACCGCTAAGTAAAATCATTAATAATCATTTTTGTAAAAAAGATCACATCACAGTCAACCACGGTACAATTGTGAAAATCTTTAACTGGAGGCTGGTGGATATTAGTCCTCGAAGATTATTATTTTTCAGAACTATATCGCTTTGCTACTTCAGTTTGCTAATTCTACGATTTATGCAGGTAACTATTGTTATTCTGTAGATGTCTAAAGTAAAAAGCGCTTAATAGGGCCAATTTTACTGCAGGACGTTCATGGTAAAGTTTACACCTTGCCGATTAAAATTACAGCCTGAAATGCTTCAAATCCGCTCACCGCCACGTAAAATGGGTCGTTTACCCAGTAATTACGCTGGATATGGTTCCCTTAAAACCAGAAGACAATAGTGTTTTCCTCTACTAATATGTGGCAGAAATAGGTATCGTGATGGTACCACTCCATACGGTTTCTTGTAAAAGGAGACTTACCACGTTTCTATTTTACATACATATTTCGAAATGTTCTTATAATATTATTGTTAACAATACCATCAGCAACGAAGGTGTTTTTCTTGATACATAAGATTTAGCGCATGTATTAGGCAAATATTGTGATAAGTGAAGGAGGCAGATGTTTGAAAAATAACTTTTCGTCCTCTCATTCCTAATCTTTTAAGAAACACAAATATACTTAACGACCCACTAAAATGTCTTTAGTTTATCGTAAATATCACATGTTAGTCAAAGAAAGCTTACAATAACATTGCAAAACATGAAAGATTTTTAAATAGAAATAAAATCCAAATAATAAAAAACACTTCCTGCTGCCTACGCGAATACTAAAGATGATAAATAATTCAGTTTCCTTTGGAAGATTTTGAAGCCTGGCAAAATTTCAAACGCTGGCGAAACAGTAAAGATAGACCTAAACTATGTTTCGCATATTTGTAATTACTAAAATACAATAAAATTCACAACAGCGTATTTCTATGAGAATAACCTATTCTTTAAGAAATTCTTTAAGAATAACCCACAGTAAGCATTTTAAATTAAAACTTTTTAAAATCGCAATGAGGTAAATTAAAAGTTCATTTAAGTTAACAGTGTAAGTTCACATAAAAGTTGATGTATTTAAAAAAATCCTTTATTTAATGTTTTTGAAACGTGTCAAACATGACATTGTTCATTAAAATGCAGTGGTGGAAACCGCGGGATAGTTTTTTTGCAGAATGTACCGGCTTATATTGCGCAAAATGGTTTGAAGTCAGTCATATTTTTTTTAAAATTTCACTTCGTGAAGAATAAAGTCATATTTTTACCTCTTTATATTTTAAGATTTACATATTTTATAGTTTTATCAAATATAATTTATTCTTCGTTATAAAAAGGTCACTAAATTGTCTATTTTAATAATATTATCTATACCTTAAGTATGTAATTAGCAAAAAGTTTCTGCTGAAATATGGTGTAATTAATTGGCTTCGTTAAATGTAACGACTTAAGATAACTCAGGAAACACCTGTCACTTGTAATATAAAACTTTTAGGATTTTTTAAATTGTATTTTTTGTTAAATGAGCCTTAAATATACAAATAGTTATTTTCGTGGTTTACGAAGATACACTTATAAAAGTAAAATATTTTAAACTTGTGTTACGTGTTTTGTATTTGACGCATAATAGAAAGCGATCTGTCAAACGAACAGTTAATACGTCTCACTTAGTATTAGTACAGTTTTTCTTAGTAATTATTGAATGAAACTCGAAATTGAAAAAAAGTATACAAGAATTAACTTATTTATAAGGAATACAATAATTGTAACTTTTTTCTTAATTTTATAAACAAATAACGATTGTCCGTTTAATTCTGACAAATACTTGGCCTTTGTATAAAAATAATTTGAAAAAATAAATCTCACCTCTGCTGAATCTACGTCTAGTCAGTTCTATGATCGAATAAGATATCAATTTCGTCCCTATACATGTTATTTGATAGAACCTTCGTAAAATATGTATTATTCGAAGGTAACTGAGTCACACTAGTAAGATATTTGAGAACGTGGAGACAACGTACTAGATTATAACTGGATTCAACTTTGAGTAATAAATTATAACGGCATAAGTAATTTCTAATATTAGTCACAAAAATATATTTTCTATATTGACTTTAATCATGACACCCGACGCAAAGGAAAGAACGGGTGTTAAGTTAGACGCGTCTGTCTTTGGATCAGTCTATATGTATTATAATAAGTCCCCAACAGATTAATGGTTATTTTTTGTTAAAGGAATTTGTGGGTGTGTCGAGCTAATAAAAAGCTGTGGAGTGAAGTGAAGGGTTTTTGTCGAGTCTCCAATTTAATTTCCATAAACCAGATGAATGCTATTAAACAAGAATTAAACTATCGTAAATATTGCATTAGGAAGTTTAAACTTCTACTTAAAAATATTAGTATAACAATTGTGAATATACTGGTACACGTATAGCTTTTTTTTGTATCTTACTAAATAAGACAATATTAATATGTAACTGAATAAACACTGGTAATTAAAAAAATAACTTATCGTTTCTAACATCTACTTAAATAATGGTTAGTCGTTTTTTGTTCATAATTAGATTCCTCTTTCTTTTTCTAAATTAAAATAATAATAAATTAATATTTAATATATATAATTCCAACCATTGTTAAGGAGATATTTTGGAAATTACTATTAGTTAATATTATATTTCTCCCACTAATTTGTAGGTGGACTTTGAACCCAAAAACGCTAACCTTTTCTAAAATAAGAGCCGTTAGCTACGGAATTAACCAATTAAGATAAAGAGATAGCTAATACAAATATCATAATCGCTATGACCAAACTGTTTCAATAAGAAAAGAATATTAACATTACCGCCGTATGAATAAACAAGTGATGCAATTTTTTATGTTACCTATTCGTTAGGTTGGCCAGGTTACTATTTGAGTTTAGCTTCCTCGAGGATGGACCAAGCCGCAGGTGCTGAGCTCCACCACTTTGGGCTTATTCTCGGGGACGCAAATATCCCGCTTTAACCGAAGATGTCATTAAACACATCTCACTAACGTTACTATAAACCAAATAGTCTAAGGCAGCATTCAAATTATTTGAGTGGTCGTAAATAATTAAATTGATTAAGTCTGTAGCAATTTGAGCCGATCACCCAATTGTCTGAAAAGTAAGATGATCCATGCGTCGGATGGGCATGTAAAAAGTCGGTCCACCCACCAACCCGCATTGGACCAGGGTGATGGGTAACGGTCCATAAACCCCCTAATGGATAGGGGTATATTAGGGGAGGCCTATGTCTTACACAGGCTGATGATGAAGTCTGTAGCAGTTTAATAAAAGTTTCTACCTGGATAAATATCTCAGTCTCCCTAGACATTTTTCCAGGTTATCATGGCGTTAAGACAACTTCTATTCACATGATCAGTTAAATGTGTGAGCAAATGTATAACGTTTAATTAATTTAAAGATGATTCATAATAGAACGCCTACATGGTTGTGATAAACAGGACTCACTTCTTGCAAGCCCATTATAAGAATAAACCTAAAATCCAGATTTTTTTTGAAAGTGGAGGTCACCTATTTACAGGAAATTCACCGTTGAAATACCACTTCGGTGCCTATTCGTTAGGCAAATCATTAACTACATATTTATACTTTTCGATAGTTATATCAGTAGGCGGCAGAGGAGCATGTTATATCTTAAACTGTTTTTCATTTAGGCAAGGCATTTTTTTCGTTTGTATGTAAAACAATTTTTTTCCTTTCCCGTTCAATAAATAATTTTATGTTCAATAAAATTAAATATTATTAATTTTATAAAGATTACAAATAAAATTTTCATACTAATAAAATAATAAAAAAAATAATAAAGAGATATTTCTAACAAAGGCGTGACGGGCGAAGATGGGGTTAAGTCATCTTTTTGCATGATAAATATTCTTATTTACTATAAACTTTAAACTGCAGCTTTGATCTTCATAAAATAAACAACGTAACGGTGTTAATTTTACGATGTTATAATGTACTCGCGTAGCAATTAATGTTATTATTGTTTTGTTCTACATACTTTTATATTAGGTACAGTAACCGATTCATTTTTTAGATATTTTTTTTGTACTTATCATTATTTTGATCAGTATTGTCGATTTGGCCCAACATTCGCAACATAAGCGGATTATAACATATATTTTCAGATCGGAATATTTATTAAAGACACGTTCAGACATACGACGTTTGCAAAACAATGTCCTTGTATCTATATTTTACGCTTTCATTCGGAATTTTTACCTAAATATTTCATGAAATTCTTACTTAATTGTGATATAGATATATTTAAATACACAAATGACAAACAAAATGAACACTGGTTTCTAAATTCTGCTATAAAGGTCAAGCTCTAACTCGCAATGGATTTACATACATTTGAATTTTAATTTCCATATTTTCATTGGAAAACAAATTTAGGTATTGGAAAAACCTTACAAACAAATAAGTTGACAATATTTGCATACACGTGGGTGTAATTTCAGATTTATTTCTGTTATCGTTTTCAGTACTTGATTTTAAAATAACTCTTAAATTATATTACAAAAAATCTAAAGCCTGTATAAAATAATATTGCTCGTATTTTGGCCGTCTAATAACTTAGCATTGTTCAGTGAGGACTTATACCTTCTTCAAGGTTGTATTAAACTAAAAGAAATTGTAGTAAGTCAGAATTTAACAGTATCCTGTGAAGGGTTAGAAATACTCTCCCCTTTGTGAAGGTATTTACGGCATTTTCAGACGAGCTTTGTTTTTTACTAGGTGTAATTTGTAAAAAAGGCTTTCATTTTGTAAAAGATGAGCTAAAGGATTTGTCGCTTTGTTTGATAACAATAAAGTTGCAACCCCATGTAGCTTACGTAACATTATGCTTTGGATCGTGTGGAGAAATATTGCATTAGACGTTTAGTAAGAATTCACTATTTTTTTTCTAATCGGCGGGTACGAAGTTTTCTTGACGATCGCCTCAAGATTTAGCCAATCTAATTTAACACTTCTAACACAGGATAGAACAGCAGATACTTTCTCCACTGTGAATACTATCGCCAGGTCACTGTACCATTGCCGTGGTTACCTGACGCTGAATGTACTATCTTCATACCACTTATAAAGTTTTGGATACATGAGGGAACCGGGTAGGAATTATCCTATAAATCTACGTACGTTCCGGGAACCCTTCGTACAATAAAATAATTTTGATGTTCCTATAAGTGTTTCCATCCGATAATAGTTGTAGTATTTCAGAATTTTAATTTGAAGTCTTTATATAATAATATCATCTGTTCATTTTTATATCAAAAAAATGTTAAAAGTATTTGGGAATTCTAAAGTGTAGATAATTTTTTTCCATGCATTCGATATTATAATGTCTTTAAACATTTGACATAGTTACAGTTTTTATTTATTGTTTAAATCAATATGGATAAGGTAATATGATACGATAATGGCTTTTGCAGTGTTATGCTCAAATATACTACACTTTAGTGTGGCACTTCACGGTTTAGTCCTCATTTACCGACTAATCATCATCATCATCATCACGTTCGTGATAGTCCAATGCGGGACATAGGTTTCCTAATACACCCCATCCATTAGGGGTTTTGGACCGTATCCTACCACGCTGGTCCAAGTGGCTGGTGGGTGGACCGACTTTTACATGCCAATCCGACGCATGGATCATCTTACTTTTCAGACAATTGGTGATCGGCCCAAATTTCCTAACCAACTAGGGAAACAACATGAAAAATTTGTTGAGTCCCCGTAGGATTCTAACCTCGACCTCCGGATTCTAAGAACACGCCCATACCACAGGGCTACGGGAGGGTATCGAAAATGCTTGTTAAATCAATTTACGCTGTAATAGCTTTTAAGCCGCAGCTCTAGTAGCTGTACGATGATGTAAATTAATTTATAGTTTTAAATTTATTATTAAATTAATTTACTAGGTCTATCGGGATCAATCTAATTTGTGATACCGATTCATTATCTATACTATAATGTGAAAAAAAACAAGCATTAAGATACAACGTTATGCGCAAGTATATTACTTTCTCTTGAGATTCTAAAGCAATTTCAATAAGAGTATGGAAAACTTTGGATGGTACTGAATGACTTCGATCTTCTGGCCGAATATTTGATTTTTTTTTTAATTAGAAGTGCTCGTTAAGGTTTAAAAAAATTATTATGTATAATATATTATTTAAAAGTTTATTCCTTGCTCAGTAGTATTTTAAGTATCTTCTATCTATACTAAAGATTTAATTATTTTGTTTTTATGCTAGTTTCGATAACGATCAAAATATTGTACTACATATCGTGAGAATTAAAGACTTCGTAGAGTCATATTTGTCTTGCAATAAATTTCTCAATAGATCACATAAAATATATAGCTTATATAATAACTGCCTCCGTAGCCTAGTAGTATAGGCGTGTGCATTAAAAACCGGAGATCGTAGGTTCGAATCCTGCGGGGGACCCAACAATATTTTTCAATGTTGTTTCCTAGTTGGTTAGGGCAATTTGGGCCGATCACCCAATTGTCTGAAAAGTAAGATGATCCATGCATCGGTTGGGCATGTAAAAAGTCGGTCCACCCACCAACCCGCATTGGACCAGCGTGGTGGGATAAGGTCCAAAAATCCCCTAAAGGAGAAGACGTGCATTGGGAGAGGCCTATGTCCAGCAGTAGACTACTACAAGCTGATGATGATATAGCTTAAAGTAGGAGCAAAAAACATACTTATAATTACTACTACTTATAGACGAACGTCGGAAGCCTGCTAGGTCAAGATATAATTTATGGTCTTAAAATTAAACTAAATCTAAATAAATAAAAGAGATTTCCACCTATGTATTGACTCATCACGATATCTCTGGAACCATAAGGCGTGGCAACTTGAAATTTGGTAGGAATATACCTTTCGCGGAGTAGAGGTTAGC
Source organism: Lamproptera curius (assembly GCA_029286875.1). Lineage (NCBI taxonomy): Eukaryota > Metazoa > Arthropoda > Insecta > Lepidoptera > Papilionidae > Lamproptera > Lamproptera curius. Next base: position 2,827,902 of record JAGSMT010000036.1, on the reverse strand, counting down.
TTAAAACGGATTTTACGAAATTCCAGCCACAAGGAGGGATGAGGGGTTGCTAGATTATTATAAAATTCATTATATGACACAAGAAATTGCACTGTTATACTTTAATTTTAGCTTTGGAAATACTGACTCGTATTTTTTTATTTGTTACTTATAAAATAACAACATATAGGGCCTCGCTTTGGATTTTTTGGAAAAATTTCAAGCGTATAATTACTTAAAACAATATATTAGTCTATCTTTTAAAGTAAAGTGTTCAATCAAATCGCACAAGACTATAATTTTCAAAAACGTTTTGGAACTTCAAATTATCTTTTAATTTATAGCTAAATATAGTAAACATATATAAATCTTTGTAGCACACACTTTACACTAAGTAACTGCTTCTTTTAGAATACAATCAAAAATAAATTAAACGTATTGACTTAATTAAAAAAAGGTTTGATAATAATTAAGCACGTCTACTAATTACTTTACATAAATGACGTTGCAAGCGGAAACTCAAGATGAATTTTAAGCGACAGCGCTTAGTCTTATATTTTCTGTGTTGAGTTTTTGTACTGATGTTAAATTTATATAGTTGGCGGCATAGGCATTTGTGAAGTTTTATCACGTTCTTTATCTGTCATATCCAATGAAACTTTTAATGGACTTAGTACGCTTACGGACATAAAGGAATGTATATTCGGTATTTGTTATTTGAAATTTTACATCTCAGTGTTTTTTATTAAACTGATCTATTATTTTAACTATAAATATGCGTATATTTTTTTTATTGCTCACATTCATCATCAGCCTGTGAAAGTCCACTGCTGGACATAGGCCTCGCCTAATACACCCCTATCCATTAGGCGGTTTTTGGACCGTATCCCATCACGCTGGTCCAATGCGGGTTGGTAGGTGATTGAATAATTGCTCACATGTAATTCAAATTAGTTTAGGGTTGAGCATGGGATCATTTAAAACAAAAACAATCGCTCCGATTTCAGTGCCTCCTTTCTTAGTAAAGTCAAGGCCACAAAGTGGGTATAAATCGTTGAAGCAACTAATAATATCAAGACGTTAAACATTCCATTTAATTGTAATGTCAAATGACAGAAAAAATACAATTGTTGTTCAATCGCGATATATTAAATATGTACCAGTTACCATTTGTAATTTCGGCGGACGACGACATGCTTTTTTACAACAATACGTGGACTCTTTGTTACAAAATTTATTATCTTACTTATCTTGTAAGATATCATCGTCAGTAAAATTGTAAAAATATGAACCATGATTTTCTTTGTTTTTAATTTACAGTAAATTCAGCTTATAAATAGCCTATTTTATAACAGTGAGATGTAGATTAATTAAGTTTAACTTTTCGTTTTTAGGATAAATCAACAGGTCTTACGAGATTTCTTTATGACGTACAATATTATTTTCGTGCTTCTGTACAGGCTTAGGCAGATTATTTACCTTAATTGAATGAGTTTAATATTCTATTCACGATTTATGATATCATAAAAGCTTTTGCTAGAAATAGTCCCATAGTAGTTTTTAATCAAAGAAAAAAAATCGTACCTAAGTGAAACTGTAATGGCGCTTACAAATGGTTAGTTACGGGTATAGTTGGCTTTATACTTCTAATAAGATAATTACCAATCAGCTTTAATAGAACATCATTACTATATATATCTAATGTGAGAAGTAACTCTGAGATATAATAAGAAATAACATATTTAAAATTTTATGACAATAATAAAACGACAAATGGAGTATTGAGAAATATTTTTTAAGTAGAGTAATTCAGTTAATTGCAATTTTCCCTAATTCCATTTACTTTTTGATGATCTAGCATTTAATCCTTTTTTATTTTTATTAAAATTACTTTATTTAGGTTTCTAAAAAGACTACTTTTATAACACCTATATTTAAAATACTAGATATACTCCGTTATGGTTCGCTCCGGGCCTCGCATTTTGACGCTACATAGACTCCGAAACGAAATTAAATTAAATAATAAAATGGAGTATATTCGATACACACTACAAACCTTTAAAAAACAAATATGTAACAGTATTTTGAAGGATAGTTAAATAGCATATAAAATATGCATTCCTTTATTAAAATTATATTTGTAATTATTTTTATCATAAAATTAAATAAAACTTAAGATGAAACTATTAAATTTTAATCGTTTGTGGCTTATTAAACAGTTCGGAAACCGACATAATTCTTCGGCACCTAAACGACATTTCACTTGGTTTGCATTATAATATAATTATACAAACTTGGCTCATTAACCGAAACGGACAAGGCTAATCAGGAAAGATCTTAAAAATATTTTCATGTTTTAAAACATAATCAAGTTGAATTCGTACCCAATAGAAACTTTTTAGAAGCGGGTCCTGAAAAACGGCATTCTCATTCACAGAATAAATGGTAAATTCCAAATGATTATGAATTATCCCGTTAAAAACATGTCTATTTTCATAACTTTAATAATTATTATATACATTGTCTTAAGCACAAAGCATATGATCGAACGCTACAAAAAAAACATCCAAGACAAATTATATACAAACAAACACCAATTGTGAGAAAATATTTTATCTTTCGTATGAATACAGACAATATACCATAACAAATTGACATCTATGTATTTCACATCTTGTGAAATAGATTATTGAATATATAACTAAAAAAAGCAGTAGGTTCATCCAATTAATAGAACGCTTTTTCCTAACAAAATGTAAAAAAACTTTAATACACGAGCTCTGCTCTTAAATTATTAAGTTGACTAACTCAGCGTATTCTTTCAAATGCAAAAGGAAAAGGTATTCAATTTATTTTATATATATTTTAAACATACATTTATATATATTTCACTTTTTATCCATCTGATATGCTTATTTTAAAATAATTTTCTTTGAAAATGTTTTTAAATTATTTCTTGTTCAAATTAAGATATAAAACTCAGATCTTGTACGATACAATTGAATACATCAGTAGTATTTCGTAGACTATTTTTATGTATTTATTTACCTTTTTGCAAAATAACATCCTGTTTTTTAGTCTATCGTTAATAGTTTTAACCAAGATTTTTTTACTTTTTCGGCTCTAAAGCTGTTCTAGCGCTACTAGAGGCATCGAAATTTAAAGGAAGATAATGTCAAATGTTACTCAGTTTTATAAAAAAGTATTCTTTAATCAGTCATAACGTGTTTTATCGTTAGTTATCTTTGACGATTGGGTAAAATCAAACTTATTATTGGAATAATATATTATTTGGTAACAATTAGTAGGATTTCTATTTTTATAACTGTTATTAAATTATAATCAAATTATGATCTAACAAAACCTGTATTCTGAGTATCAATTTTAATATTACAAAAAATGGCTCTTTTTTTACTGTGGGCAACATGTGGCATACCTGTCATCGGGGGCAAAGACGGGTTCTGTTGTTCCTCTAGGCCTTGAGATGGGTGAGGATCTTTAGCTGCTCTGCGACCCCAGCACCGGCCGGGCCGAAGAGCCCTATCTCGGCCCATGGCCATCCGTCCTCTGGGCACTTCGGAACAAGAGGCCCTTCTGTCTTGTCCCTTGTAGTTAGTAAACACACCCCGAGTCTGCTACTCAGGGCCATGGCCAGGAGTTCTCGCCCACGAGGGACAAGACTCCAGCCCCAGTGGCGGCTCGGTCAAGTTCAGCAGGTCCATTTCGGCCGCAAAGAAGGAGAGATCGACGCCACCATGCTGAATATTCTCTCCCGACCACAACCGAGTCGTAGAGGACAGAAGAGTTACGAACAATCACCACATTCTTCCTTGCGATTCCTTGTTAAGAACCGGAAGGGTGGCACACCTACCTCCTGCAACCTGTCCCTTGCACCCTCATCCTTGAGCACCTCCTCCACCGGCCACAGGCCACAAGGTTTTCTAGCTTTTCCTGCAGCTGAGCAGCTGCAAGGTCCCATGATCCCATGAGCCTCACCGCTACGACAAAGCAAAACCAGTTGGGGAAATAAACGTTTAAATTAACGCAAAATAACGATGTAAGAACACGCAAACAGGTAATGCGTCGTAGAGTGTACGCTGAACAAGTTTTAACTTTACCATTAGGCATTATAATAGATTAGTTCTTCTTTTAGTTCTTCCAGTAGTAACAAATATATAGTTATGACGACTTGATAAATTTAAATAGCCATTCCGAAATAGAGTCTATCGGATTCAATGCATTTGATTGTAGGTACTAAAGGTAAATAAGTCGCAGAATTGTTTGTCAATTTTGCGATTTCAAATCTCGCCAAATACAATAAGCAGTACTTTTAAAATCCGTATTCATAAATTTAACTACTTAATAGTTTCCATAAAAGCTACACAGCCGAAGAAATATAGCTACTTACTGTACTTATATAGCAACGTCTAGTCAGTTTTACGAGTGAATAGTTATAGAGCAGTAAGATTAAATATTTTAATATAAACAAAATTTCCAACATATTTATTAACTTTTAGACAACCATTATTATGTTGAATTTAGGTCGCTTATATTAAGATGTGGATGTTGCTATTGTTCAATTAATAATATACAGTATAAATATAGATTGTATTTTTTTTTTGTGCTAACCTGTACGCCAAAGGAGGTTACTAGAATGTAAGAGATCTACAAACTGGAAAGCTTTCCTTTATTCTGTTTTGAGGTGTAATTTTGGCTCGTTCTGGGAATATTTGCCAAGTAACATAAAATCTTCGCTTTCTAAAATAACATCTACTTTTCTGATTTTTATATCCCCTGATATTGTGCTTTTCTTTTTCTTTATTCAATCAGTTCTCCTGTTAATTGCGTGCCTGTCGTAACCAGGAAATAAAAGAGTCACATTTTTCAAAATTGCAATGTAATTCCATTTCAACAAATTATTATATACAAATAAAAAATTCAAAGAAATTCAATAAATAAAGTATTCATATAATTTTTCAACGGAATGAAATAAAAACACTAAATTAGTGTTTTTACTGCATTCCATTTCGTTTAGTTAAGATATACTGTATACATTTCTTTAACACGAAAAATATTGATGTTTACATGAGTAAATATGTAATGTTCGGCAAGATGGAGTGACGACATACGCAAAGTGGCCGACGTGGGCTGGATGAGAATAGCCGAAGATCGGAAGCGGTGGCGTGCATTAGGGGAAGGCCAATGTCCAGCAGTGGACTGACACAGGCTGATGCTGATGATGATGTAATATTCTCATACACGCACAGTTAAATTCCATTACATTGTCGATCCTAAAATATTTATTACCTCCCTAGAAGTGGTTTCAGAAAACGTTTACCAGGCAAACACTGGAACTAGGTAGAAACAACTTTGAGGAGGCCAAACAGGATTCGGCTGGGTTGGGCAGTTTCTTTTGGTCGAGTTTTCTCGTCACCCATCCCAATGCCTCAAATCCAAAAGTCTTCGACATGCTGCGTATTACCTGTTGACTTTACGGTGCCGAGACTTGACACTTACCTTCAACTGGTCCACAATTTAAAGGCTAAGCGAGCTTGGAGAGGGCTATGCTCGGAGTATCTCAAACCGCATCAGAATGATGGATCCGTCCGACAACCAAAGTCACCAATATAGCCAACCATTTGGAAGCTGAAGGGTAGGACCAGGTCATATAAGCTAGAAATGACGACCGTGAGTTCGGAAAGTTCTAGAGTGGGGAAGAGGCTCGGCTAAGTAGTGTAGGACGCCCTGGCAAGATGGAGTGACGACATTTGAAAGTGGCGGCGGTTGGATGAGCATTAGAGAGGCTATGTCAGCAGGGCTGACTCAGGCTGATGATGATGATTATAATAAAAATATTTATTGGAATATTGTCTGTTACCAAGCGTACAAATACTGCAAGACCTGATGATACTGACGGCTCAGTATAAATAAATCAGATTACATTATATCATACTTAATATTGATAGTAGCCGAATTAGCTATGACATTTTGACATCCAACATCTTAGTCAGTCCTGTGACCATGAACCCTAGGAAAGGTTTGAAACGTGATAAATCTGTTTTCATTGTAAAAATGATTAAAACGCATGATATAAAACAGTAATTTCAAATATTATGTATAGAAAAAGAAAACAATGTAAAGGATATTTTAAATTAAAATACTTTTTCAACGTTGTAATATTTATTGTTTCTTTTTCTTTCTATACCATATTTATGTTTTGGTTTTGGTGTATTTTTTGAATGATTGTGTTTACATAGCTAATATTTCAATAGTAAATTTAAATATCGTGACGTTATAGCGTTTTCCTATTTTTTTACAACTTGGTTATTTAATGTATAATAAAATACAATTTGTCTATAATTAATAAATTGACGTATTACATTTAAATGAAATGACCTTTAGATTATGTTTCGTTTTTCTATAAAATAATGAGCGTTGAGATATACTTGAAACCAAATAGCTTTTCAACCGAAGAAAACTTGCAATACGTTCTACTATTTAAAAATGCAATAAGACGCTTAAAACGTGTATTCGGTTTCAACTGCTGTATACGCATAGCCTTTTAATTCTAAATATTCTTTCCTCGAAGATCACTGTGTATATATTATATTTAACATTTTTATCCGTCATACAATGTTCAAATATTTTGTTCGATTAAACATATGTTCTAAACAAAAACATCTCAAAAGTACAGTTGTTTTAATTTTCAAAATGATCTAAACAGTCTAACAATAAGTTACCAGGTAACATTAAGAATAGTTATTAGAGTTTAACATCAACAGCGATATTCCTGTTTTTGGTCCCTTAATCTGACGGACTGACCGTAACTAACGTTGCACCTGCGGTTGGTGGTAGACCAACTTTAATGACCCAATTAATAAAACAACAATTAAAATTTGTTGAGTCCCGATTGAACCAAGATCTCCGATTTCAAAGGCAGCCCATACTAGGCTACGGATGCAGTTCAGTAATAGAGATATATATCTTAATTTATGTTAATAGGTTTCATGTTGTAGAAACTTTATTTTATATTTGGTATTAATATGAGTTAGTTAATTAAAAAATATCAGCAAATTTACGTTGAGTATTTGAAAGGTAAACTAAAAAAGAAACACAAAATAATCAAGTTGGTCGATCTTGATTGTCATGCACACAAAAATCAGTTTTATATATTTTATTGCAAAATAAAATTTATTATAACTAACAAACAAAAAAAAACACTCATCCAATCTATTTTAATTAATGAACCCTGAGTTTGAGTGGCAAATATTTACTCCAGTGGCCTGTTAGTTGCAACTTAAATTAATTTCAAAGTTTTGAGGTTTTTTAAATGATCGTTAATTTAATTTTAAGCAAAAAGCATTAGCCTATTTGTACTAGTTATTTAGTCCGTAGTCGAAATCGATTTCAAATTAAACGGTTACGAAAATGTTAAATATATGACTGGCGTTGTTTGTTTGTTATATAATTCATGAGTAAACATGTTCAGTCTAACTTTCTGTAAGCATTTTAAATCCTTAAAATTAATTACAGGTACTCCGTACCCACAAACGTATTGTATTGCCAGTTTAAATAAATTAAAAACGTGCGGATTAAAGGAACCGCCGCCGTAGCTTAATGTATTGGCCCTTGCTTTACAATACGTTAAGAATAAGAACTGTACAATTAAATATGTTAAATAATTAAAACCGAAGAAAGAAACGTATAAACAATACTATGATTGAACACGGATTTGGGGAAAAAAAAAATTTGTTTTGCTACCTTTCCTATTCAAAATATTTTTATCAATGATTGAAGTAGTATATTTTATATAACCCTGTAAATTTTTTTATATCAATTCCTTTTAAAAATGATAAAAGTTGAATAAATTTAGTGTATTAGTATTAAACGTGTACCAACCTTCATGGACACATTTCGTTGTTAATGTTTAAACATTATGAGCTGCAGAAATTGCTCAGTTGTCGCGTCAATTAATGTCTAACATCAACTTATAATGAGCAGTTGGTTAGTTGGCAATCAAATTTTGTTTGTGACCTGAATAATTAATAATAGGATTACGTTCACGTTAAAAACTTGTGTTACTGATTACACCGGCTGACAAGATACTTTTTGTTAGATATAATACATTTTTCCAATAATTTTATAGTGCTAATAACGATATCAGACCTCATTTTATATATCAATTAAAAAATAATATATTACCTCCGCTTCATATTAAACTCGGTAGGCTGAAACAGATCGTTAAGATATACATTTGGATTTTCCTTTTTTTTTCATCTTGGTGATTATAATGAAGATCAGGGTAAAGGTTTCACCAAGACATCAAAACTATGGATACAAGGTACCAAGAGCAATGGAATGTGAATATGATGACTGATTACTGCTAGTCAATTTTAAAGCTAAACGCAAAAGATCTCACTTAAAATAGCTTCATAGCATTTATTGTACATGATATTTTCTGTAGAAGTTCAAATACATGTTTTATTTATTTCCTAAAATTAAAAGCAAAAAGTTTTCTTGTTTGTAAAAAATCTGATGAGCTAAAGTAATTACGTAAGTTTTTTCTGTTTGAAATACAATAAATTTGTGATATTTCATGCAAATTGAACTTTAAAAAAGTGTTCATTTGTCGGCCGGTTTTATGTATGTGGAATTAAATAAAATTAAGTATTGATTTTAGATGTTGACGTTGAAACGTTTAATGTAATTTACGTCTTGTATTTTAGATATTAAAAGAATATGTCAAAAACTCAATTTAAAGTAGAAAGTGCAGTATTTTTTTTTTGTTTATTTTCTTTATGTCTTGTCTCTAGTGGAAATCGCAAATTCTCTTTACCAAAGATTATTTTTATATTCATTCGGAAGTCTCCTTATACCGTTAGATTTATTTGAAAGCGATTTAATGCCATTGGCATTTTCTCCCAGTAAACCTTAAGGTGGTGCAGAGATAATAAGTGGGGAGGTGCACAGATAAAATAAAAAAGAGAAGGTAACGGTTAAATATAAGTTAAACATATATATTAGTTTTACCGTTTTTTTTATATACTAGTTACCTTCTCCTTTTTACTTTTTTACTATTTATAATTATGTATATATATTTGTACATAGTTATATACAAATATATATACATAATTATAAATAGTATGATTCATACAAAATACTACATAAGTATATACATAACGACAGTATCATGTTATATTTTGCAAGTCTGATAAGATAGGTGCTCTTTGGTTTTCTTTTTAAAAGTAATATAACATTTGGCCATCCCGATTTTAAGAGGTAGCGCATTCTATACAAGTACAGACTGGATAAAGAATGTAGAGTGCATGAAGTCAGATCGGTGGACATTAAAGTAGACGATTATGTGTCCATTGAAGATTTTTGTTAATGACTTCATGTAGATACGAGAAATAAAAAGATATATACGAGGGTGTAGTAGGAGAATTAAGAAAGGAATAACGAGTGGTCAGAGCTCGTAAGGAGCGTCGCTGACGAATAATATCAATGAAATTGGGAACGGTATGCAGAAATGTGGTCGTATTTACGTAAATTGAAAACAAATCGAATGCAGTTATTGAGAAGTTTTTCAAATTTGTTGAGGTGATCTGCATTCAGGTCAAAGAAGAACATGTCAACATAGTCGACAAGCGGGAAAATTAAGGTCTGGACGAGCATGACTTTTGTCTGAATGGGCGAAAAGTTTTTAAAACGATAAAGGCATCGCAGAACGCCCGTCACTTTCTACAACACTTGCAACTTGAGCATTCCAAACACAGCGTTGTGTCAAAATATAAACCGAGATTTTTAACCTGAGTGGAATATGGCTGCTATCAAAGTAATTTAAGGAAGTGATGCCATATCAACCTTTTCAAAGTGCGTGCACACCTATCAAGATAGCTTGACACTTTTAGGGTTAACTGGTTAATCCAAACGTACCACACCATATTTTGATAGCCGCTAAGTCGTTATTTAGTTTTAGGATCGCTTTGGGTAGTTTGTCAAATGATTGTTGAGTGTATAATTGTAAGTCATCGGCACAGAGATGATACGCTACATTGAAGATCATGAATGATAAAATTAATAAATATAGAAAAAAGAAGTGAGGAAAGAATGCCGCCTTGAGGAACACCAGATTCGATGTTTAACCAACGTGATGATGATTCATCCACATTAACCGATTGTTGGCGACCTCGAAGATATGAAGTGAACCATTCAAGCAATTACCATTAGCGATATTGGCATTCAAAAGATAAACCTGCTTCTGCTTCGACATTAAAAGCATGGATTTTAGATTACAAAGTAATCTTATAAAAGAGCACTGAAGTATACGAAACGACCTCATTTGCGATATATATTCGTATCATGATATAAGCACTATCACAATAAAAATATTTAATGTATTAAAGAATAATATGAAATCCTAAACTTTAAAGCTGTGCTGTAGTATAACTTGGACAGTTTTATTAAATGATATTTAACTTCCTTTATTTAGTTTACTAACTTTAAATTGTTTATTAAATCTATCTAAAAGCTTTGTTTATTCAAGCGTGAAAACAGAAAACAAGCTTAACTTTTCGTGAAAAAGTTAAGCTTTTCTTACTTAACAAGCGATTTTCTTTGTTATATAATTTTAGACCTTCTTAGGATTGTTTAAATCACATGCTTAGTATTACTTGCCTAGAATTTTATCATCTACACTTATATTTTAAAAAGGTAAGATTTGTATATGTGGGTGTAAAGAATAAGTAACGAATTATTTTAACCATTGTATAGATACTTTATAACTAAGTAGCTTAGTCAATATGTATTAGTATAGTAGTAATAAATCGATTTAAATACCTACAAACCCGATCTAAGTGTAAGAAATGGTTATAGAATTTGTAATGATTTTGCTGCGGCAAGTATTTATAATTATTCAGTGTTTATAAAATAACGGTATACAAACGATATACGATTTCTGTGAAAAAAAATCAAAATAATGAAAACACATTTAAACAGTTTTCAAATAGAATAAGCAAGGAGAGGGTTTTACTGAATTAGCTTCGCGTTTGTATTATTATCAATTTGAGTTTTAATTTCCCTAAAGGCCTTACATTTAATGTAAAGATGTTCTTGGAGAATGTTTCGCAAAGACTACATTTGCACATTGAAGGTACATTCCCAAATACGGGTACTTTATTTATCAGAGTCCCGACCTTAAAAGTTATGTAAGCAGTTTATTTTGCAAAACTCGATGAATGTTATATTTTTGAGTACAATTTATACTTTAACCGATTGCTGGTTAAAATTTGAATGGAACATCTCAATCGGAATTGTATATAAAAAATAATTTTTTCTTCGAACTGAACGCGGGATCTACGCATTTAATTAGAAACGCTGACTAAACCTTGTGATGTTGACTAAAACTATGCTCTACGTAATTGTACTTCTTGAAATTTATTCACTGAAGCCCAAGAGCGTATGTATGGTTTTATATATATGTGAGAATGTGGTGTAGCTTCATGAATGCTGCCCAGCCCAACTGAATCCTCCTATCGGCTTCCCTCTCGAAGCTGTGTCTTCCCAACTGCAATATGGGCCCGAGACAGACATATTTATCGACAACTTCGAGAGTAACACCATCGACATTGACCGGACTCGGGAGAACGTGTTCGTTGAACATGACTTTCGTCTTGTCCAAGTTCATCCTTAGTCCGATACGTCGGGACGATTCATTTATGCCGTGGAACATTTCCTGGCAAGCACTCCAATGACTTGGCCAATATGACGATATCGTCAGCAAAACGGAGGAGTGAAAGGTACTCGCCGTTAATGTTTATGCCACGTCCAGTCCAGTCTAGGGTCTTAAAGACGTCTTCCAGTGCATTAGTGAACAGTTTCGGGGACATTACAACTTCCTGTCTCACTCCTCGATGCAATGGGATTGCAATGGGAACGCAGCGCTATACAAACCTTTCAACACCTCGACGTATCGATAATCGACCTAAGATCGTTAAATAGCTTCCAAAACAGCCCAGGATTCTACAGAGTCAAAAGCTTTCTTATAGTACACAAAGACAAGGAACAGTGGCTGATGTATATATATGAATGATAAATATGAGTACAATAGGTCTTTTGTACAACTTGCCTAATGGTGAAGATGTGGTCTATGGTGCTAAATCCTCTGCGAAACCCAGCCTGCTCCGGTAGCTGGAATCCATCAAGCTTGTTGGTGAGGCGATTCATCATGATTCTCGAGAACAGCTTGTATATGTGGCTCCAAAGTGAAATCGGTCGGTAATTTTTAAGCAGGGTATTGTCACCCTTCTTAAAAAACAGAAAAAGAGAATTACCCTGTTGAAGAACGGAGTCGAATAACTTCCGTAACTCACCTAAAACGGGGTTACCGCCGGCTTAAAGGAGTTTGGTAGTAACTACATCCTTTCCAGGAGCTCTTCCCCATTTGAGCTGCTTAAGAGCCACACTAACCTCATCAATGCTGACTATAGGAAGCTCACCGGAGAGATGACGAGTCAGACTGGCACGTGAATCGTTACCCGGTAATCAGGTTGAGAAACGCGTACAATTTGACATAGAAACTTGACCTCTGAAAAGATTGATCTTAGAAGAAACAATGGAACCAGAACAGTTCCTATGTTTCGACAGATGGTTTCTCCGATGCTTCTTCCCAAAAACCTTCGACCCTCTATTCTGTTTAATCGCTTCAGTTATTTTTGTATTTGAGCAGCTTATCGTTTACTGAAGCATATATTTGTCAAAACAAAGAAAATTCCCTTTACTTAGAATTTAACTGTCTTTCTTTTCCCCGTAGAGATCTTGAGGTGGCCTTTTAAATGACCTCGTCACTTAGGCTAGGATTTTGTTCTGATGTTGTTTGTAAAAATATATTACTCTGCTATATAAACATAAAAATATATTTAACTACAAAAAATACACCAAACTAAATTTAAATGAGTGTTTACTTTACCAATTCTGTTTTCGTTGCTTTAATTATGAGCAGAACAAACTTTTAGTATTACTATTACAGATCCGTCAAAACACACGTTTTCTTTAACAATTACAAAACGTTTTGAGAATGACTCAATACTACTGTTAGCGTAACTATAATAATTATTACAAAACTATTACTCTCGACTAAATAAAACAAGCAGATAACTCATAAAGCCCCTTTTTATGCTAATTAAAAATATTTTTATATAAAAATAAATATCGCAAACTTCAAAGGCGTAAATCTTTCAGCAGCCACGATTCAATGTTAAAGACTATTTGATCTTTCCTTTGATTAATCTTCCTTTACTAACACGATGCGTTCGTTATTTCCTTTAGGTCGATATCAGACTTATCGGTATATTTTTTACGTTACGAAACGAGCAGGATGTTTGATTGATGGTAAGTCTTACTACCTGTTTATAGCAACATGAGACGCCATAAACTCCAAATTCTAAACATAGGACAAGGTCTAGTAAACCTCGTTTCGTAAGCTACGGTCCAATTTACACCGACGCATGAGATTTGCTGCTTAACAAACTACTACTTAGCTTGCCAGCAATGATACTACCCCAGTCATTCCTCTGTAAAGAAGAAGACCCACCGCGTTGTAAAAACCTACAATGTTACTACTGTGTCCCGATTAAACGGCACCACCATATTTGATAGGTAAACAAGACTTAACTTCGTGTGTCTCATGGTAGCAAACGCGTGGGTGATACCACTGGTTTTGCCAAAGTCTATGAGTGTCGGTGACCACTTTCCGTAAGGTGGCCTGACTGTTCGTTTGCCTGCCTAGCACATAAAAAACATCTAATGGCGTAAGATTTTTTAAATCGGCTCTGCAGTTTTTGAGTTTATTCATTGCAAACATACACACAAAAACAAAAATATTTACTGTTTATATTATTATATAGTATTAATATATATATTCTATTATAATTAGAATGTTTAAGATAAGTTAATTGAAATATCCGGTCTTTAAAGGCCTGGCTATGTTTCCGAAACATAGTTGATAAATATTTTTTTTTATTTATTAGAAGTATACTGCTAACGCGTCTAATCTTCAAAACTGCAAATTTTACTTAGTATATGTATAGGAGCAATTTACATACGCAGGCAGACGAGCAGTCGGGCCACCGGATGGGAAGTGGTCACCGACGCCCATAAACATTGGCAATGCTAGTGGTATCGCCAACGCGCTGCCTACCGTGAGACATAGGGTGTTAAGTCTCGTTTACCCAGTAAATACGCAGGCTACAGTGCCCTTCAAACCGGAACACAGCAGTGTTTTCACACTACTGTTTCGCGGCAGAAATAGGCACCGCGGTGGTAACCACCCAGACGGTCTCCTGTAAAAAGGGGACCTACCATTGGTGAACTAGTCCAATTCCTGGTATCAAGTTGACTTTTAATCTGATATCGTTACCGAATTTATAGCACAATCAAATACTAATCAACTCTGCAATAACTTTAAACAATATCCGCGAAATGTCTGCCATAATTAACAATACCTACAGTTCGTACTCCACGTAAGCAGTAAAAACAAATAACTTATTGCTTTTCAATTGTATTTCAAAGAAAATCGATATAGATCTATAGCATTTTTTTCATATGATGGCTCTTAAGGTCACATTTGTAAGGTTAAAAAACATAAATTCGTATTCATATATTCTTTGTTGACATTTATATCACACCCTTTATATACCTAAGGGTGAAAACAGTCAGAAAAAAAGAAAGGCTTTATTATAGCCTTATTATAGTCATCATCATCATCATCATCCTGTGATAGTCCACTGCTGGACATAGGCATCCCCTAATACACCTATCCAATAGGGGGTTTTGACCGTATCCCACCACGCAAGTCTTATGCGGGTTAGTGGGTATGTTACATTATGTATACATTGATCATCATAATTTTCGTTACAATGATATTGATCATTAACAGTATAAAGAGGCTTTAAACCTAAATTAAGGGAGTCGATAGCATTTAGATACAATGAACACCTTAAATCACAGCAGCTTAAAGTCAGGCGGCAAAAAAAACAGACAGGTTACATAAACAAATCAGTATAAATCAATAAAACGCATTCACAGTAATCGTTGTAGTATAATAATATGTTGTAGCAATGTATAAGTAGGGTTATGATGCGCTTGCTAAGCTAATTAGATAATTACGGCGATCTAAGTGGTAGCACCTACAGAATATGAAATACAAATATTTTAGCCGTTAATTAATTAGAGTTTCGTAGAACGTGAAAATAGGAAAAACCTTAATCTGTTTTATGATTTTTGTAAACTATTACTCGTTAACTTTGCTTTATTTACAATACCTATGTTGTGTTGAATCTTTTCAATTATTTTAGTAAAAAAATAATATATTTGAGTTTGTGGTAGAACGAACATATTTTACAACAAACAGCTTTTTTTTATTTGTTTCTATTTAATTTTTTATATGCTTTATTTACTTTGCAGGGCTCTTAGTAACAGTACATACTGAAGTTTTGTTCGCGACTAGGACCGTGAACCCAGGAAAGGATCTAAAATATTTGAAATATTAATCTGAAACATTAGAACAAACAGGATAACGGAAAACTTAGCAGACATGAATATTATAAACAAATCCGTTTTCATTTCGAAATTTTATATATTAACTTTATATAAGTATTTTATAACATAGATAATACTTTTAACTCTATTAAAGTAAAGTTTTATGTTCTTTTTATTAGAATTAATTTTTTATAGCATGTGAACTAAAGCAGACAGTTTTTCAGATTTATGATATGTGGCACCCACACTAGCAATGCACTTTTCAGTTCAGGTAAACGGTAATAGTGTTGGAGTAGAGTGCTTTCAATATTTTCCTGTATCCATAACTGTAATTCGATTCTGAAGTTAGTTTGATAGGATTCTTAGCACGCTCTCTGTGTTTTTAAATTTGTTTCAATGTATTTAATAGGTCGCAAGAGAAGCGACCTTAAACCTTTTACTTATTTTTCTCATTATTGTAAAGTTTAAAGCGTATAAAATATGCTCTTAGAATGTAACTTGATTTTTCTCGATATAACCGAAATGAAATTAGTAAATATGAAAAAAAAATATCATATCGCATATCGGTGGCAAAATTTTACTCTTGAAGAATAACACATTCAAAAAATAATTTTTTTAACACTTAACAATTTGCTACCTAAATTGTTAGCACTACTCTATTAAGCTCTAAAAAGTTTAGTTATTTAGTAAACTTACAATTCAGTCGCAGGAGATAATAAAAACAAGAACTTTCTTGGTCAGTTTTTTTTTATATATTTACTAAGGCAAATATCGTCTTTGCTCAACTTAATGATGATATAAAATATAATACTAGCTAAGTGATACACTTAAAAGTTTAGTTGTTTCGAACTTTGAAGTTTAGTCTCAGGTTCTGAGTAAACTACTAAGTTTGCTATCGGCCAACTTTGTAAACCTTGAAATTAAGGCAATATTATTTTAGTTTAATTTATATAGTTAATAAATACCTTTCTTCGTCATACTTACTTTCTTCAGGTCTATAGATGTCTTTTTTCTTCAGGTATATTTATTTACCCATCAGAAAATTTTATTTCCGGTATTTATTTTTTAGCATAAAAAACCTCCAAAATTCCAGTAATTAAAATACGTTTGAGATTCCAAAGCATTTAAAAAAAACGATTATTTTTTTTAACGTAAAAGAGTCTTTTTTTTTCGTTATAAACATTTACAAAATATTATAAATTTAATTGCATTATTAGTTTTATACTATGTAGTGATTATAATACTTTATAGGTAGAACTAATATTTACCATTTAAATATATCTGGTTCGTTCACTACGGTCACTTATCTATTTAAGTCTTATCTACGGACCGATTCAGGTCAGACAGCATTGCATAGCTATTCTTACATGAGCAATTATACGCATCAAGAAACTAGCATTAGAATTATTAATTGATGTATAGTGGCTTTTACTTAACTTTCGTAGACAATTCTAATGTAACACACTTAAAATGCGAATATTTGTTAGTGGTGTTATAGTAGTATTGTACTATGGTAAAGTCTAAGGTCAAAACACTACTAAAGAGCTGACTTAAATTGTTTAAGGTAAAAACTATGTAACCTAATTGTATGTGTACGACGGATATAAAATTACTAAATTGACCTATTTTATTTAAACCCAAAAATGTTTGCAGACGTCTATTTTTACTACAACATAACGTACGTTTAACAAGTTAATCGATCGGAAATAAATTTAAAACCGGAATGGTATGCAGATTTTTCGGGATAAGTAGCACTTACTAGAAAACGTAATGATAATGGAAATTATGACACTCTCCATTTGATCGAATCATTCACTAAAACTACAACGATTGCCCTTAACATTTTTATTACTTTAAAAAATATTATAGAGAAATCAAATTCCGTTGATTTTAGGCAAGATAAATTTAGCAATTTGGGTTAAAGAGTTTTCAACTATTTCTTCAATATTAAAATATTATAATTTAATAAATATTTATTGTTATAACAAGTGTCAAATAAATAAGGTGGAAATACAAATAAATTTTCTATCTAAAAAACGAGTTCGTTGTTAGCGTGGGTTGAAACTTACGGGATAAGAGCTTTGACATTTTCCAATAGGTTGAATGCGAGTTACGTTTACACACAATGTAAAAGCTATTTTGAAGTAAAAAATTCTTTATTTAGAATGGTTTATTATTATTTATATATTATTAACATTGTCAAGTAAGCTGCTACTAGTTTGGACAAAGGAGAATCGGGCACGAGGAAACCAGCGTAAAAAATTGTGTGACTCCTTGTGTCAATAATTTCAAATTTTTAATATCGTTTTTACAAAGACCGTCTGGGGCAGTACTACTACGGTCCTAACTTCTTCAGTTGTGTGTTAACTATACTGTCTTCTGCTTGAAGGGCACCATAAATAGGGTAATTACGGGGGGAACGAGTCTCTGGACGGTGAGTGGATTAGTGGCGTCTTACGCTGCTTTCCTTATGCAGGGTGTTTCAGTCACCGAGGGAAGTTATCATGTTAACATCCTGCTCGTTTTATCGCTCTAACTAATAAAACAAACTTTTAAAAATAATTTAGTAAAAATATTTTACTAATTTAATTTATAAAAGAAATAATTATCATGCATCAAGTTATAGATAACATGAAACTGTCAAACGACCTCATCTACATGCGTTACACATTGCATCGTCTTCAAGATACGTGACTTGACTATTGATTTTCAATTAACTTATTTAAGCGATGTGCAGTCGCAAGTTTTACCTAACTTTCGTAGACACTTTTATTATAAACACTTACTAATAAATATGCTTTTCAAACTATGCGAACGGCAGGACACTATTATAAAGTTGCTATTAATTTTGTGATACAATTCTGCTGCAAGTAAAACGCACGTGTACAATTCAACTCACCATAAAACCTGACCATTTTTGTTAATTATACTAAAAAGTAAAAGAACATTATTGGGTTTATTACTTTTTTTTAAATAAGGATATATTATCGGTAGGAACTGTCTACACATTTTAGCACAAAATATTAGCGTAATATTACTGTAGACAGGAACAAATTCCGATATAATCCGTTAGACTGCTTGTTTTTATTTATTTTAAAGTTTAATTTTAAACCATCAATTTATATAATCGCAATAAAATCGCTAAATCTCGGTACTAAATAACAAAAACAGCAACATGGATCAAAGCAGCATCGAAATTCCTAGGACACCACAAATTTATTGATTAGTTCACTGAACTATGACCGACGAAGGACCGTTAAAAAAATAAAACTGTTATAGCTCATTTTTAAATGCTGCAAATCCTATAAAGGATTAAATATTGAATAATCCATTTATCGGCTAAGGAAATATATTAAATCATCTGTTGGTTTGCGTCACTAATGGACGTTAATTCATGGTATTCAATATTCACAAGTGGTTAATTAATATGACTATATATTGGCAGTTACACCAGTTTCTGTTTCATTAGCTGAATAATATTTTTAAAAATTTATATCATGTAAATATTATCAGTCTAATAAGGTTACTATAATAGTAAATGCTCAATTTCGTAAAGGGTAGGGAGAGGCCTATGTCCATTTCATTTCTTTAATCTATACTAGCGACCCGCCCCAGCTTCGCATGGGAGCTATGCTGATAGAAAATATACCAACAATATTAATAATAATGATGTTCTCCAGTCGATTGTGAGTACGCTACCAATCTATATTAAAGATCCGCCAACTGGCTGATCTCTAATATAGATCGACCGACGCGTACACTTGTGCTCAATAATATCTCCTGCGCCACGCGCAAACACAGGCGCACTCCCTGTTCCTTTATACTCAAAGCCCGATGGGACGGATAACTGACACAACTGGAGAGAGTAAGTCGCAATACAGGCAATCGGTTGATCGGCCCAAATTGCCCTAACCAACTGGGAAACAACAATAAAAACTTATTGAGTCCCCGCAGGATTCGAACCCACGACCTCCGGTTTCTAAAGCACTCGCCCTTACCAGTTTAACCAACAATACTAAACATGTGTTATACACATAAACCTCACTCTTCGAACACTCTATCTATTAAAAAACGTATCGAACCTGCGTGAGTTTGAAATATTTAAGCATACATAGGGATATAGGGAAAGCGACCTAGTTTTATACTATGTAGTGATAGTGATTACCTGATTCATATCATGTTTTAAGAATAAGTTTTAGCCAGTAGATAAACATAGTGAATAAAAGTTAGCTATCTAAAAACAGTATTTGAACTTACCTAAGTGGTAACAAAGGTATCCTACAGATTAAAAAATATATTTTTTTTAACTAACTTCGCTGAAGACTTGCGACAGAAAAATTTATAACTTGAAGAAGTTTTAGACGTGACAATTTAATACTATCTTAATGATATACTAAAAGTTTACTAAAGTCAGCGACCGCATATATCTATGTTTTAAGATAATTCCATTCTTCCATACAATAATAATATTTTAACATATAATAATATTTTTAAACACCACAAAAGGCGAACAAAACCGCACTCCTGTTTCTGTCATCTATTATTATTATTTATTAATATATCTGCTAAAATTAAAAAATTAAGAATATACTTCTTTAATTTTACAGTTTCTTTAATTTTAAATGCAAATTCTATGTCAAGATTATGTTTTATAATTAATTTTTTTTTTTTATTTACGCGATTATTATACATATCAAATCCACTAATTCTACGGATTTTTCGCGTTACTTAAATATATGTATTCCGACGTTTCGATTCTTTTTCCAGCATCCATGATCACGGGCAGACTAAGTTGGTATATGTCTGTGTCTCTATGTTTTCGAATAACTGTCAGTTTTATTTAAAAATTGACATATCTTTCGATTTCTTTAATTTTAATGTTGGTTTGACAAAAATATTTATGTTGTCCTTCCTCGGTTTTGTAGTTTTTTTTTTTATACTCTGCGCTTAATTTTTGAAATTATTGATCCCAGGAAGATGGCAAAACCAACCATCTTCTCTATTAAAATTTGGATATTTTTTAATTTCTATTGCTTCCCGAATCATCCTTGGTATAAATAGATATATGTATAATCGATTTGATATGTTTTATAAACTTAACAATTATGCGCAATTTAAGCGGATAACAACATGCTCCTTGCAGGAAACTAACCGCAGTTGCTACCATCGCATTTTTAATGTGTTAAGTCTTTAAAGGTATGTTATCTGAATGTCGTATATAACACGTTTTATGCAAATAAAATAAAGATTTTTTTATTGCATTAGCTTTGCATAGCATTTTTTAAATTGTTGTCATAAAAATTATGATTGTGGATTATTATTAAAACATTTTTGCTCTTGCAAATTTTACTGTACCTATTAAAGAAGTGTAGGTATGTATAAAATACTTTAAGTTTATCTCTTAAGCCAGCGTTTGCTATTTAATCGCACGAGGTTGTGAATGTTGCCCCCCTTTTTTTCATTTCTTAAATATCTAATTAACTACTTATCACAAAATTACTTAAAAAATGGAACCACAACCTACCATTTGTAAAAAATATGAAAAAAAATTAGAGCAACTAGGTAAAAAATATATATAACATACGCTCCGAATTGAGTACCTTCTCTTTTTGGGAAGTCAACCTAAAATTTTAAATGTTGGTGTTGTCGAAGGTTAGCTTTTCAAAAGTTTATGTCAAAATCTTTACTGAAAGTATTGAGTTACTTAACTACATTTTTAATTTTGTACTTTAAGTCAAATTCTGTTCATTTATTTTAAATCTATTTATACATTTTTAGCTAAATTTATTACGAGAGAAATTACCCCTTTTTTTCATAAATTAGTAACAGTTGTCAGTCGCATGAGTTAAGATATAACAATATAGCAAAAGATTTAAATTTATTATAAGCAAATAGAATAACTTAGCATGGAGAAAGTTCTCTAAAAGCTTGAATAATGACTACCAATTTATTTGCATTAATCTTGACTTTGCTAAGGATTTTCCGAGACCTTTAAAATGGGTATGGCAATAACATTAATTTAGATCAAAAAAGAAAAATTTAAGAATTATAGTACTAGTATTTAACTCTGTACATTTATCATTTTATTACAATAAATGCAAAAATGTAATGTAAAATATACACAGATATATGAAAAGGTCTTTTATTTATAAAGTACTCAGAAATATTTTTTTTTGTTTAAACTTCTGTTGGAAGTTCAAGTCAACGTGTGAAAAGACTTTGAAAAAGTTATAACAAATATGTGTCAACTATTGGTATAATAGTACAATTGGAGGGTACCATATGGCACCACATCCAAGTGAGATGTACAGTTACAGTATGATAAAGTTTGAGACGGCTAAATCTGCAATAAAAATAAAATTAATTTCAAATGTCACATATAAATTAAAATGAATTTAACTACGCAATCTCTATAGGGCACCTTCTACAATTTTCCAAATGTATTTCTCAAAAAGGGAAAAGCTAAATTCATCTTGTAAATCAAAGAAGATAGCTTTAATCCCTTGGGCACAGGCAATTTTATTACAATACATAAAACGAAATAAATAGGAAAAATGCATTAAGAGTAAAATAATGAACACTTTGCTCTTTCAATGCCTTTAAACTTTTATAAAACAATTTTGTTTAAAGAAAAAAAAATGAAGAAGCTATAATACTTTTTGTAGTGATTAGGTCAGCTGTTGCTGTTCAATTTTTATTTATATAATAAGTTGTACCTACCTTTTTGACGTAGGGGTGTGGGTTCTGCCTTGCAATGGGAGTAAGACACATTTGCAGTACAAGTGCAATTAGACAATCGCCAAACCGCCTGCTTTGCGTACCAATTAAGAACAACTCTTTTTGTAATGCACACCAACAAGATTGGCCGTCTTGGAGTGTATTAAAACAGGCCTCTATTTAGCAGTGGACTGCTAAAGGCTGTTAATGATGAATGTGTACTTTATTTAAATTTTAAATAAGGCAATGCAAATAACACTGCAAATATTACTTTATGAATGAACAAAATTTTATAGCTTATGATTCGACGATGACTGATTTCTATATGAACTTTCACCCCTATTTCAATTCTTTTATCGCTATAAATACTAGTCTATGTCCTTTCTTGAAATCTGTTCTCAGTACGTACGAAAATTCATATAAATCGGTTCAGTGGTTTAAATAGTAAAGACAGACAGACAGAGAGTTACTATCGCAATTACAATATTTGTATGGATAAGCACATTTAATATGCACAGCATGGACTATGACATTAAATAATAGCTTGTAGCAGAGATTAAAAAGTTGAGATAAAATAGATAAGGAATGAGCTTAATTTTCGATAAATAAATAATAGTACGGGAGGCGACGATGCTATATGAGGGATTTACTCGAGCGTCGTAGAGACTTATTGGGTTACTAAGCTTAGATGATAAGAAGAAAAAACTGTTATATGATATATACCTTTACATTGGTTGAGGATGCGGCTATAGATTTTAAATATGTAAAAAAACTGTTGCGTGGACATCCTCGAGCGTGTCAGATATTGATAGCATCAATGCCCTACGTGTTTTTAATAATGTATGTATGTTGATCTGATCGTTTGCATGATGCGAGTGGTTGAAGGTAAGAGTTAAAAATAAAAAAAAATAATACTCATTCGCGTCAGATTTTCGAAGGGAGTGTTAAGTGCTCTAAAAAAAATCTCACATTTACTAATCTGACGGTTACGATGGGACGCAAACTCGCGGCCATCTTCATTATGTGCAAAAAATTATTCGCCATTTTTAAATACTCAAGCGCGTCAGATTAAAATAAATATGGTTCACCTTTAAGTTCTAAACGTACTGTCTCATAATCTGACGATTATCTAGAGGGATTCACCTAATTTAAAAAGTAAATAGAAAAGCGGTTCACCTTAAAGGCCTTCCCGTTATCTTTCCGCTAATTCCATTTCTGGGCGCTTAAAATTGTACTTTTAAGCTCATAATATAATTTATATTTTATAAAGTCTAATAGAAGTTTCATAGAACAATAATTTTGAAATATTCAAACCACATTAACTTTACAATGGGTCAAGCAATTTTCACGCGATTGGCTGGCGGCATTCGACGCAGTTTTATCATCCTCAATTCTCAATCGCAATTTTAACCACAAATTTCGAAGTGGTCCCGGAAAAACACTTTTTTGGGTTTCTTTCGTTCATGATATCTCTCGGACAAATCAACCGATTTTGACCAGTTTGGTGGCGATCGACACGGCTTTTCAAGCTCTAAGGCGGATTAGTTTTAAAGCTTATCGATAAGGCCGGTTAAAAGTCATTCCAAAACAACATCTTTAAAAAAAACCTATTTTTTTGAGATTTTGGTTATTTTTGGTTATTGTGGCTTGCGAAAATCGTCAGATTATATATTTTTCATTATTCTTGAATTATTTCCTTTGAAATAAAGAAATTTATCTACGCTCGAGAATGTCGAGATGACGTTTTTTTTATAACTTTGGTTCCCTCCCCTTTTTGTGCGTCACTCTCAAATTGTCAGATTAGTGGAATATACACTTTTTAGGATGTAATTCACTTACCCTACCATAATCTGACGCGCTCGACAATTTCTGATGGTCAATTTTTTTTTACTAATCTGATCCTGTATCCTTCACGGGTGGCCTTATGTTATGTGGAGGTGTTTAACCGTGTACAAGGTATACCCCTGTATATTAATCTACCGCTCTTTAGTAAATCCCGAAATCCCCGCTTGGGCTCCCCTACCATAAAGTCCTATTGGCAGAAAAACATTAAAGTGACCTATGAGCATGGTGTAGACGTATAGTAGGATTTATAACTGAAGTACTATAATTAATACAAGATGAAGACAAATACTTACTGTTTTTGCCACCTTACTTTCTTCATGGTCATGCAGTATTTGGGGTTTGTACATTAAAACCTTACAGGAAAAAACTTTATATTATCTTTGCTTTCGTAAGAGCTATGTGAGCTGATAGTCCAATTATCTATAAAGTACAATGATCCATACGCGAAATGGAGATGGATAACAAGTCTATTTTGACTAATGAAAGTACATTTATTATTTCTAATAGGTAATCTGTGCCATCATGTTTACCTTTCGATTAAGATATGTTAAAATTTTTCAGCTTTACTTAATAACTGTCTTTGAATTGATGCTGGTATGATACTAAATAAAGTTTTAGTTTCTAATCCATTTGTTGATATCTTGCATCACATGTGCCTACATCCATGGGTAAGAGGCATAAAAATCATAAAAGATATCCGAGACAGATTTTTCTAAAACATTACACTGGTTATTATATTTTGAATGATTCGCAATATATCTTTATTATGCCGTTCCTACATATGATACATAAGCTATGTTGCGATAAAGTTCTATTGACACTTAATGAGTTTCAATGTAGTCTTTAGTCTTTTTTCTTTATTTTTTTGTTGTCGAATAAAATATTACATTATGCATACGCAACTTAAAATAATCAAAAATAAAATAAAACACTAAATCGTTTGTTTAATATCGCGTTTTTCACATGTATGGCTCAACCTAAGTAAAATCACAAGAATAGTTTTTTTTTGGCAAATTTTGCCAGGTATCTATTTGTTCAATTTTTTTTCGCTATAGCAAACTTTATTGAAATATTGCAAAAAACTGTTTATTCGGTCAGAAAACCCAGTTTGGGCACGGCAAACCCGCACCCCACCCTAATTTCGTAAATTTATTAGCTATGGTACCCCCCCAGTAGGAAAATTTGACCCAAACTAATCATAAGGTTGCAAAAGTATTTGGCGTTACAGTACTGGACTAAAAATAAATAATTATACTATTTTATATAAAGAAGATGCCGTGTTCTATTGAAAAGAAAATGTAATAATGACGATTTTCAAATAAATATTCCCTTAACATGTTCGTGATAATATTTTCTGATTTTTGTATATATATAATGTTGTAACAAATATTCAATGTTGTCTCAAAATAATATTATTTAATTTGATGTACACAACAAAACTGAATACATAATTACAAATAATCTGCTGCAGTATTTAACGCTCTGATGGTTAGCATAAAACCGAATGATTACGTATATAATAGCAATTATTCACAAAGCGGTTAATTAAAATTCTTATTAATATTATGCTCTACCGCTTTTGTATTTTATTTACAGAAAATTCGTAAGCTTTGCACGTCATTTAACTTCTGTTTGATTAAATATGTTACCTGTATGTATAAAAAACTTTTGCTTTTTATTTGTATTTCAACATCTTGATAAAGGTTTGATTTCATCTATATTCTTAAAACATACGTAACTCATAACATTGTCGTGTAACTTATGAAGTTAAAATAATTATTTTAAGATTTATCCTAGCAATGTAATAGTTAATTAACAAGCGTAAATGAGACGGAAAATCAATAATACTTTATGTAGCTTACGCGAATACGCGATTTTATCACATTAAATTACAATTATTTAAATATATATTTGACGTTTCGTTTGTAAAAGGAATTGAAGACAACATTGGCTTTATTAAAGACATAAACATCTTGCATAGAGACATATTTCAGGTCACCTGGAAAGAAAAGTCAGTTTTTAACATCGCCTATGTGCGAAGTCCTTCTGCCATACCTAGGAATTTACAAGCTGAACTGTGCTGAACATAGGCCAGGCAAAGGCCGGCATTTGCAGAAGTCTACAATTTGTTATCATATTTAAGACCAGTTGTAATAATAAGGCTATTACATAAGATTTAAAAGCCCACAAGTCCTCGCACAAAATACCGTTTGCTAAATTAAACCCAGAGACACAAACACTACATAGTCACAAGACAACATAAGTACATTTTGCCAAAGATGTGTTCAAAATTAAGAAAAGAGAAAGGTACAGAACATTTTAATTAAAAACCATAACTGTTATTCCAAACACATTTAGCTACAAACATATCCCATCTTAGCTCGTTTCGTAAAGCGATTTCTTCAGCATCCATGATGGATCCATGATAGATCCATGATGGATGCTGAAGAGTCCGAAATGTCGGGAATAGATATATATAACTAATTCTAAAATCCATAAATAATGGATTTGGTCAATCAACAAAACATTAGCGTACATGTCTCATAACTTCAGGATATCCCCAACAACTATTTTTTATCCTTAAATTTTAAGCCAATTAAACTACAAGGTACACCGAATGAAAGCTCAGTTCAGAATATTTAATGGATAAAAAACAATGTTTGAGGGGATTTTATAAATAATTAAAAGCTTTTATATGTCCAAAATATTAGCATATAGATGTTTCGAATGGGGGTAACAAATATTGGCCATTCATATTCAAATCGTGTACTATTTATAATAATATATATATCATCAATTTTTTATAATGTTATTTGTTGGTAACAATATCAAACGACCGTATTTTTTATTAAAGTCAATAAAAAAGGTTAAATAAAATAAAACCCGTTCCTTAAAGGATGATACGGAGGTATTGAAAATTAAAAAACATCCTAATTCAATAAAGAACATATAGACAGCTTTTAAGTTTCCCTTTATTAGTAAAATGAGTTGTGATTTTAATTGGGACAATTGATGTCTTGTTATAAGTATATTGTTTTGGCCCTATCGTTTTAATTGTAATTACAAAAACTTTTATATCGGAAACTTAGCCCCCCACTAAATGGTTCTTTTATGGTTGATTTGGATTTAATATTTCGACCATTTTAATACCGCCACTAAAAACAAGCGTTCATTGATTTAAAAAATTGGTTCATAGAATTTGCCCATAAAAACTGAGATTTTTAAAACCATTGCTAGAACCCTAAATTTGAACTTATTGTTTAAATTAAATAAAAATTTGTAATTTACTTAAACAGTAGAGTATTATGTTTGGTCATTTAAAATTTTTAACCTAAAAAATTAAGTAAATAAAACAATCCATAATTCCTGTAAATAGGGTAGGGTAATTTATAAAAAGTTCGTCTATTTCTCATTTTTGTTCCCCTTTTGTTTTCTAAGGCACAAAATCAAGGACAAAATAAAAGTCATCTGAGAAATGGGCAAGTGCAATATTAAAGGAAAAAAGATTTATGGATCTGCTTGTTGTGTCAAAAACACGGTTCTGTATTCTTTATGAAAATTCATTTATATCCCTTAGGGATTGTCGTAAATAGCAGCATTAAAAAACAATTGTATTTTTTAGCAAAACATATTTTTTCAAAGCCAAAACATTTTTTTAATAGTTTATAGTTGAAATTACTAGGTTTAACCTTATCTTCCATTATAAAATTATTCTGGATTCCTGTCTATTTGGCTAAATTTCCACACCAGTAATCACTATAATGATACTTTGAATATTCAACATTTTAAAATATTTCATTGTCATCATATGTAATAAAATGCTTTATGTGATGCTATTCCTAATAAATATTCTATTCTTGGTAGTCAACGATAAAGATTAAGAACTTTATATTGATAAATCTGTTTCTAACTCAAATATATTTGTCAATTTCGTTGTTTCCTATTCTCGAAATTTTCCCTCACATTTAACTGGAAACTTTGTTCTCTTCTTTTGTTCTTGTTATAACAGGGCTAAAACTTTTAATGATGGAAATATATATTGAGTAAAGTAAGCTTAAAAAAAAAATGTTATGGCTCGGTGTGGTTCTTTTATTTAGTATATAGTTTTTCTGATTTATCCACTCAATTATTATTTAAAAGCAATATTTTACTTTATCATCATAGCCGATGCCACTTTGGAATAGGCCCTAACCACTATTAAAGGGTTTTGGGGTCATCAAACCACGCTGGCCAATGCGGGTTGATGGGTGGACCTACTTTTAGGCCTATCCGACGCATGAAGCCCTACGACGCCAAAATCTCCGGCCCAGTGGTATGGGATGGCTTTGAAACCGGTTGGGTTGAACCTCGAGATATGTCTTCGTTACCTTCGAGTATCCGAAGAAGGCCACCTGTCTAAACAAAAAATTTTAAATAAAAAGGATATTCCTGCCCAAAAAGAAAGGTATGATATCCATTTTATTATCACCCCGAATAAAAGGTTTAGTATTAATGGTTTGTAATTATATTTAAATACTAAAATTTTTGGAAAAAGATTGCAGGCACTACAGAATTCATCAAATAGTTGTTGACATAAACTCCTTTTAAATATCGGAAATTATAATTGAAAATAAATTATAATTAGAAAAAAATGTAATTTAAAAAGTGGGTTATTTATTTCATTAATGCTTTGCTTTGGTTAAAGATAAAAAGTTAATATTGTTTAATATATTCATTACGTACGCCATCGAAGAGCAAGAAAATTAATTATTTATTATTATAAAATAAGGTTTACGGAATACACCGACCCGCTTCTTGAGGTCGGTTCGCGCTAATTTCCAAATTTCAATCCAGAGCCGACCTAACCAACACGAGTTCCAACGGGTTTTTATAATGTCAAATTTTGACCGCTCGCGTCGATTCGGAAAGGTAACGCGCGAATTTACAACACTAAGCATTAAAACCTTTATTTCAAAATGCTGGTTCGGAATGGAACCCACCTGGAAAGAAACGGAAAATAATCAATTTTTTTTATCTTTTAAAGTAAATAATAACGTTAAATAAAAAATGTCATATTACTTATTTTGTTAAAAAACTGGAAATAAAACTTCTTTGAAATTTTTTAAATATCTTTATATTCGGTAAAATCATTAGAAATTTATTAACACTTTGAATGAAAGAGCCAAGATAAAATTTTGGTTAATGATTCATTTTAAAAAAACATTTGGTGAACTAAAATCAACCTGTGTATTTTTTTTATCGGAAGACTAATAATTTATCTTAGTACGAAATATTTTAAAAGAGCCTGGAGCAACAAAGCGGGTAAAGTTAGTAAAGAAAGCTAAAGTTAGTTTGGACATACTATTTGCTTGCGGAATTTATGGGTTCAAATTTAGATATTGTTCGGAATTTGAATAATCACTTTTTATTTAGTCTTTAAAAGACAGACAAAGCTTTTACTTTATAGGCTTGGGATAGAGTTGAAAATTTAAAATTTACCTCATATTTTTGGTATTGAAGATTTAATAAAAGGTGGAAAGTCCTAATTTGTAAATTTTATTTTTTTCATCCGTGCGCTCGTGGTTTAATTAAATTGATTCAGTAAAAGTTTATATAAAAAAATCTTTTAATTTGTCACACAGTTTTTTTGTTATTTAAAACAAATTACCAAGGAATAATTTAATCTTAAATAAGATTAAATAAGATTATTTTTTTAAAAATAACGCATTTATATTATTATAATATATTACAAAAAAAACTTGATTTATATAAGGAAATTTTACAAAACAATTGGTTCCTTGAATTGGTAAAAGAAAGTTAAAAGTCTTTAGGTAGAATGATTGTAAATTAAATTATTATAATAGGGAAGAAGATAAAATAATAAAACAATTCAAAATATTCAAAAAAATTTTTCTTTTTTCTTCTCTTTCACTTAAAGAGGCCAACTGCGCACGATAAGAGATCGCGGCCTTTTCACTTTCTCTTCGTTGCTTACGTGGTTAGGTAGGGGGGACA
Source organism: Lamproptera curius (assembly GCA_029286875.1). Lineage (NCBI taxonomy): Eukaryota > Metazoa > Arthropoda > Insecta > Lepidoptera > Papilionidae > Lamproptera > Lamproptera curius. The sequence goes on along the minus strand of JAGSMT010000036.1, from coordinate 2,797,830 downwards.
CGTTTTCGAGAGGCCCCCATTTTTCATTTTAAAATTTAAGACGTTGTCAAAAATTTTGGTTTGAATAAGAGATTAAAGTATGAACCCATTTAAATCGATAACAAAAATCTTTGCCCTTCCCTTATTCCTGGAAAAAATTGAAAACGCATCCTGATGCTAATTATTGCCCAAAAAAAAACATTACTTTTCCTTTAAAGTCCTTTTTTTCTTGACTAAAATTAACTAAAATAAAAACTCGTTTCGAAACCGAGTAAAAGTTAAGTTTTATTTTACTTGTATTGGACATTTGACACTGACCACCAACAATTTTTGATTTACCCTTTAAAATTTTGTCTTTAATTTTTGTTCTAATTAAGTTTTTATAAAATTTTAAATTTAAAACAAATTATAACTCATCCCCTTTTAATAGGGATATTGATTTCAGAAAAGGGATATAGTGACCACTAGTAGGCACAATAAAATCTTTTTTAAAAATCAAACACAAAAAATACGTTATCAAAAAAAGCGTTTTACTATTTAAAATAGCAAAATTTAAACTTTAAGCGTTCTGCACTCAAAGGACATTAAAAAACTTTAAAGGTAAATTTCCTATTTTTTGGGCATACAACGGCGCTATAACGATGCTTATTTTTAATTTTTGAAGTGATATAAGCATTATTACGGGCCATTTTTACGTACGCCCGTTGATTGGACCGTCTTGTTATATCATAAAAATTAAATTAACGTAAAATCCGAATCTGAAAATGCCTTGAATTTTAAATATTGGCCGGTGAATTTTTCTCATTTACTTGAAATTTTTATCTTAAATAAAAAACTGACAGATTTTAAGTTTTAAAAGTTTAGACGGTTAAATGTGATTTATTACCTCTGTAAAATTGCTATGGAGTAGACTGTTTTATCAAATTGCTGGTCATCTGCTTTTATGTTTTAATAGACCTAATATTATATATTCTGTGATGGTAGAATGTTTTTGAAAGAATTTATTTTTTTTGGAAAAATTTTTGGAAGTTTGAAATTTTGCAAAAATAAATTGCTTCTATATGTTTGTCTTTTTCTTATATGTGTTGATTATAAACACCCTTTTGTATATTACATATTTTTAATTTTTTAAGGGGTTGTTTCCAATCTGATTGGATATGTGGTTTAGGCACTTTACTATGTGCTATCGCTACTATACTGTACTATCCATACTAATATTATAAATGCTGACTGTCTGTCCTCTGGCTGTCTTACTGTCTTCGAATGAAAACCTTGACCGTTTCGATGACATTTTGTCCGTAGAATATTACATTTTCGAAAGGATTAAACATTAAATATTTTGATAAAAAAACAGCAAAGCTATAAAGTTTGTATCGACAGAGACACAAAAACATCAAAGAAACATCTTATTCATATTATATTTGTGTATTGAAATATAATCAATTTAAGATAAGGGACTTATCTTGGGAATCATCATCATCATCATCATCAGCCTATGTCAGTCCACTGCTACCGATCTTCGGCTATTCTCATCCAGCCCGAGCGTTTGCCCTAGAAAACGTACTCCGAAACTACTTGGAGGGAGGTGCCATCAATTGATCGGTCCCGGATCAACGTGCTCAAGGCATGGCTTTCAATATTTGATAAACGTGGTTTAAAGGGTTGAAACAGGGGATGATAGTTTGTATGCAAATCCGTGTCTGTTGAACATGAAAGTTTCTGTCTCGTGTAGATACTCGAAACGAGCATCATGTTGTTTTAATTTCAAACGGTACGCGGATGAACTAGGGGTTGAAATGGGGATGAAAGTCAATACGGTAATTCGCCATAAGACTTTGTGTCTAATGATAGACACATTCAAAAGAAACATCTTAATTATATAATACAATATATTATATTTCAATACACCTCATTTCATTTACCCTAAGAAAAATTCTTAATAAACAGAATCAAATTTAAATTCAAATGATTAATTTTTTTTACTTCATCTTGTTCTCTGTGGAGTAATCCTATTAGAACATACCGGATGTTGGGGAGCCGTTGCTCACCGTTTCATTTTCTGGTTCCGTTGCAGTGTTATTCGAGGCTGCCCAACGCCACGGCTCGAAAGGCTCTATCTAAACTTTACTACCATTTCTTAAAGCGTTGGCGCAAGAAACTTCAGCAACACTCTTATCTAATTTGGTGTTAAGCTACATTGTCATATAGCAAATGGGGCGTAAATTCGACCTCACCGGTGGAGCTGATGTCATTAATATGTGTGTTGTCCTGCACTTCTAAATGTAGGGTGTGTATGGCTACTGCTTGGGTGTTGCAACCTATTATGCCTTAAGGGCGTTAATCAAGTTCTTGTATTTCACAAGAAGTGAGAAGCTAGCCATAGCGTCTCCGACGGCGGGGGTCTGTATGTAATGCATCTGCTGCATCTTGATTAAATTCGCCTAGATCAAACAGATCTAGCGATTTTAGAAATGACGCGCAGTTATTGCCAGTGCTGCCATTGCTATGGCTAGCATGCTGGCTTTTTGAGTTGGCGGTGGGTCGTTGTGCGTTCGGAATCGGCTCCGGCGCTGGCTGTTGCCACGTGGGGCGGCATTCCTAAGCGTTTGAAGGACGGAGGGGTGGGAAGGCCGTGCTATTGGATGGGTTTAGTGGTCGCCTGGAAGAGGCTTCCTGCGAGCCCCGAACTCGTAGTATGACCGGGATTGCGTCAGTTAACGCACGCTGGGAGCTCGAAAGTGGCAAGGACTTCTTGTCCTTGGGTCTGGGGCAATTGGTAGTGCCGTGATCGCCGAGGCATTTAACGCAACGGGGGCGGGCAAAACAATTACGCGAAGCGTGACCGTATTACTGGCAATTGGTCAATGTCATCCAGCGAGTCCGTTGGAATGCGGCCGCTCAAAAGAGATACGGCTGATCCCACAGAGCTGTTCGACATCATTTATGCGCTTTTCTTCCTTCGAGAGCTCTTTTTTGCCGTTGGAAAAATTCTTAAAATGTAACCGCTGATAATTTTTATTCTCAATATGGATGACAATAATGGACTTTTTTAACAAAGTATGAAAGAAGCGCGTTCACAGAAATTATTGCTGTATTATTTAAAAATACTTAAAACGCCGAGTATCTATATTTCAAGTTTAGACTTCCCTTAAATTTATAGGTCACTTCTAAGGAACTAGGGGAAACAAACTTATAAAGCTCATGTTCTCAGCTGTGTGTGAAAAATTCAGAAACATTAGACATAAGGACAATTTTCTTGTTTATTTCTCAAAGATCTATCAATCCTAAGGGATATAACTCCTATCAATCGTGTTTTAAAATTATATAATTTAAATTAAATTTGCAATCTTTCTCATAGTTGTGTTTACAAATTATACATTTCTATTATAATGTTTTTACAAATGAAAATGTCTCGGTATTTACACATGACAACAGATTCCTTTTGATCGGTTATACAAGAGCAATGGGAGCTGCAATATTAATGCCGCGGTACACATATATTCCTACTGTTTTCAAAATTAGTAATCTAATTTACTAGAGATGAAAAAATAAATAACACAGAAAAAGAAAAGCAGTCTTTCTGTATATGTAGGTTTTAGCTTCTTCTCGAAAATTCGATATAGATTCATAGAAGACTTCACGGTTTTTATCGCATTTAATTAGTTTCCTACGTATTGCCAGGACGTTAGAATTATTGTAATAATTAAATATAATAAAATCCATAAAATATTTTATTAAAAAAGTTATTTTTATATTTTTCCACAGTGTAAAGACATGGTTCGAGTCTCTAGAGAAAAAAAGTTATGCAAATCTTTTTATTTGAATTGTTGAAATGTTTTCACGACTTATACTAGAATTTTTTTTTATGATTTATAAAATTGTATACACTGTTTGTCCATATGTCTGAATACAAGACGGACTGTTTGATGTCATACGTATGAATCTGATAAAAGCGTAATAAAATTGTGTCCAACATCGATTATTGCCACGTAAGGGAAATTACTATTACGTGTCGTATTAGTCTCACGGAATTCAGTACTTACATTAGTATTTAAAAAACTCCTATAACTATTTTAGTTTTATTTAACCATATTTATACATTTTACAAAACTATATAATTAAGTAAAACTCATTTTTCTAGATCACCTAAACTCTTAAACATCCAAATATTCGTGTCAATACTTCATACAATGCATTTATATTATATTATATTTATATGTTATTAAAACAGATACATATATAATAATGTCAGTCCAATAACCTTTAGGATAAAATAAATCTTTAGAACGACGAAATACCTTTAAAAAGCAAAATAAGAAACACTATCTCTAAAATATATAACAGAACTAGATTTTTCTGGCTACGCATGCAGACGAGCAGTCGGGCCACCTGATAGAAATTGGTCCCAATATTCATAATCATTGGTAATACCGGTGGTATCATTAACGCGCTGCCTATCATTAGACATAGGATGTTAAGTTTCGCTGGCTACGGTGTCCTTCAAACTGGAACACAGTAGTGTTTTCACATTACCGCTTTGCGGCTGTAATAGGCACTGCGGTGGTACCGTCGCAGAAAGTCCCGTGTAATGAAGAAGAACCACAACAAATATTGTTATTTCTGTAGGCAAAAAATCAAAGCTTACATAATTGTACGTGATTTGTATCAGAAACAACAACAGAAGCAACAGTTCTAGAAACTAGGATTTACATCTTGAGTCAAAGTTCAAATTGGTTCTGCTACAATTGCAACCTACGCGTTTCATTGAGAACGTGTGAGGAATAACATTATTTTATTTACTCTTTATTTTACACTTCTTCAAATAAGAAATAAACATTAAAATATACATAACACTTTTTGGTTATATTTGATAACGTATACCAAATGTATTTTAATTTCATTTAAAATATAGTAATGAATAGTTATGGTGTAAACGCAACTCACTGTTAAGTCTCCTCCATTGTCGAAGTGTTACCCCCAACCGTAGGTTCTGGAATTATATTCTGTGTAGGCTATACATAAGGTAAACAGATTTACCCTCTTTCTTGCGCATGCAATAATATTACTGTTAACAATACTATCAACAACGAAGATATTCTTCGTGTTGCATAAGATTTAGCGCATATTATAAACTAATTTTGCGTATGTTTGAAAATTAACTTTTTATTCTCTTATTCCTAATCTTTTAATAAACACATAGTTCAAGAAGTTTATTACACGACCCATAAAAATGTGTTTAGTTTAATCGCAAATGTCACGAAAAAGGAGAACCAAGATTGTGTTAGTCATGAAAAGGTTACGATTACTTCGTAATTTCAAATTTTTTTAAACGAATTAAAAAAAACGTTGTTGCTATTCCGAAACATGGATTTTTTTTAATAAGAATTAAAATAAGAGAAGAACACTCTTCCTTTGCAAATACTAAACATTATTCAGTTATCCTTGGAAGTATTAAGAATAAAGAAGAATTAAGAATACTTAATTTCGACTAAAAAGTTTGCCTCGTTCATTAGCAAAATAATAAAAAAACCTATTTTATTTTACTTTGTGAAAGCCTATTTTAACTTCCGCTCGCAGAAACTGATTATTAAGCACAAATTGAACGCAAAGGTTGAAGCATTTAAGGTAATATTTTTTGGTTGATATTCTTTATTTTGATCTAGTTATTGGATAGTACTCTTTAGAGTCAACAAAGTAAGTTAAGAATTAAAAAAAAGAAACAACCACGCAATTACCAATTGGAAATCCTTAATTGGGAGGTGATGACAGCGTGTCTTGATAACAACAAGTCGCCGATTCAGGTGAATTTCTCTGATTTAAGGGGCAATTATTTAGTACATAAATCATTCGTTTATTTAATTTAAAAAATGTCATTAATGATACTTGTTTACTTATGCCCAATCAACTTATTCCCAACTTATTTAGAAAATTTAACTCATCATCATCTTCATCATCATCAGCCTGTGCCAGTCCACTGCTGGACATATTCCTCCCCGAATGCACGCCACCGCTTCCGATCTTCGGCTATTCTTATCCAGCCCACACCGGCCACTTTGCGAATGTCGTCACTCCATCTTGCCGCAGGGCGTCCTACTAGAGGTGGCGCTCGAAAAATCTGATGCCCTGCACTTTTACGGCCTCGAAACATGCCACCTGCGGACGCCCACATCATCGTTTGCGGTATACGTGTCGAAGTCAAACCGACGATGAAATATCTCGGCCTAGTCCTGGACCACCAATGGAGGTTTTGCGCCCACTTTGGGCGCCTAGAGTGGCGAGAGCAGCGGCAGCTTTACGCAGACTGCTCCCCAACACTGGAGGACCCAGCAGCTCCTGTCGCAGCCTGTACGCCGAGGTCGTCAGGTCCATGGTCCATGTCGTCAGGTTCTGTACGGGGCTCCCATGTGGGCTGACACCCTCCAAAAGGAGAGTACCGCAGTACTCAGGAGAACCCAGAGGGTGTTGGCAATCCAGGCCGTACGGGGCTACCGGACCATCTCCGGCGAGGCGACGTGCCTAATGGTCACTGTTTTTCTGGCACGAGGAGGCAAGGTCTCGGGGCTGCAGGCCAGCCCCAGAAGAGATATGGGGGCGCAGAGATGAATTGCGCTCCCTTGCAATCCAGGAGTGGGAGCTGCGGCTGGAGCAGCCCAGCGCCGGCCGTCAAACAGTTGAGGCCATACGCCCCGTTTTAAAGTGGTGGCTAGAAAGAGGACATGGCTCCCTAACATTCCGCGTGACGCAGGTTCCCTCGGGACACTGCTGTTTCGACAGGTATCTGTGCCGCGTGGCCTGTAGGGAGCCTACAAAGGAGTGCCACCACTGTGGCGTATGTGCCGAGGAGACGGCCCAGCACGCGCTGGAAGAGTGCCCAGCCTGGGTCGAGCAACGCCGAGAACTATGTAGTGTCGTGGGGCACGACCTTTCGCTTCCTGCCGTAGTGCGCAGGATGTTAGAGAGCGAAAGATCGTGGGGCGCCGTCCTTGCTTTCTGCTAGGACGTGATGGCCCGGAAGGAAGCCACGGAAAGGGACAAGGAGGCCTATAGCACCCTGGCTATCCGCAGAAGAAGGCCAGGGCGCCGAAGAGTGGGTTACGCGCGCAACTTCCCCCCTGACACTGAGCCCCTGGGCGGCCGGCAATAGGATGCCCGTCGCCCAGAGAAGGGCTCAAGCCGCTCTATCTTGGTCCGGGGAGCCACATATCGGATCTAAAGATATTCCGAGCATAGCCCTCTCCATAGCTCGCTGAGCGACTATAAATTTGTGGACCAGTCGAACCGTAAGTGTCCAAGTCTCGGCACCGTACGTCAAAACGAGTAGGACGCACTGATCAAAGACTTTCGATTCGAGGCACTATGGGTGACGAGAAAACTCGACGAAGCTTATGAAAAGCTGCCCAGCTCAGCCGAATCCTTCTGTTGGCCTCCCGCTTAAAGTTGTTTCTACCTAGTTCGAGCGTTTGCCCTAGGTAAACGTACTCCGAAACTACTTCGAGGGAGGTGCCATCAATTGTTATCGGTCGCGGATCAACGTGCTCGTTGAACATGATCTTGGTTTTACCCAAGTTCATCCGGAGACCGATTTCTGCAGGTCCTTTGCGGTCTAAGCCATGACGACGATATCGTCCACAAATCGCAGATGTGAGATGAATTGGCCGTTCACGTTTATGCCGTGTACTTTCCAGCTGAGCGTCTTAAACATGTCCTCCAGGGTGGCGGAGACCAATTTCGGAGACATGACGTCTCCTTGTCTCACACCACGGTGCAGGGGGATAGGCTCAGTCTGCCCACTTTGGACTATGACAAACATAGTGGCGGCATTATACAGACATCTCAGCATCTCAATATATCGCCAATCAATCTGGCACCGCTGTAAGGACTCGAGGAAAGACCAGGTCTGTTGTGCGACGACTTTGGACCGTATTGGAGTGACGGAGGTCGCGCCTTACCAGCTTGGAGATGGTCTTGTTAAGAACCCGCTGTTCTAACGAAGTGACGGTTGGATCGTTTCGTTTCTTCTCCATGAGATCCAGTGTCTCTCCCGAAAGTTTAGACTTTTTGCCCGCACCTCGCAGACCGCAGAGTTTTGCACCCTCGAAGAATTTGAGAATTTTTAACTTTATTCCTTTTCGTTGATGCTTACGTCTAAACAAAAATAAACGCAATCTATACAAACTATCAATGAAATATGCTATACTACATATTCTATTACCAATTTTTATATTACAATATGCGAAAATGGAAACACTAACGCAAATCTAAAACTTGCCTATCCTCATGTTGGTTTAACGTCAAACACGTGGAAGGGAGTAATAATTTTTTTACTGTGAGAAAATTTTAAAACAAAGCATTCAAATTGTTTTCTTATCACTTTTCACCACATCGCTTTTCCATTTGCTTTACCGCTAATTAACATCGTTAGTGGCGTCATCATTTAAGCATGCTTCCGTTAACGGTAACACAAACACCTCCATTACATTCAAGCTTGAGACAATTATGCAGAATCTTTATCTGAAGGCTACGCTGGATTATTATTATTATTGTTTAAACCTATATTGCTTATGTAAGTAACTATTATTTTTCAGTGGATATTCAAAGTAAAAAGCGCTTAATCGTGCAGTTTAACGAGCAAGATGTTCATCCGATCCATCTCGCCCATTAAAATCACAGTCTGAGACGCCACAAATGCGCTCATCGCCATGTACAATGAGATATTATGTCTCGTTTACCCAGTAATTAAGCTGGAGACGGTGCTCTTTAAACCGGAATACAGTAGTGTTTATTCTCTACTGATTTTCGGCAGAAATAGGCATCGTGATGGCACCACGCTATACAGTCTCTTGAAAAAAATAAATGTGCCACTTAATAGTATGCATATTTATAAAGTCAGAATAGTATTTCTGAAGCGGGAATTTTGAGAAAAGAAGTCTCGATATTAACGTTACATCTCTCTGCGATCGTGTATAAAAGACAGACATATCGAGGCATCTTCGTATAAGCCGCTTCCCGAAACGGAACTCTCTTTGTGTGTAATAAGTATTGTGCATCGACTCTTCCGTACGAGACATCGGCAGCATTCACGCTTGCGACGCTGTGCGCCACGGCAGGAGCCACCAAACAAGGGCCGAGACCTGCCACCGACAAGCACCGCTGAGCTAGGAACGAACAATTCCATGCCCTGCAGCACGACGTCGGCAACCGAATCAGCGCAGGTGCTAGGATCCTCCGACTTGAAGAAAATCTGCCCCCATAGGTAGGATGCAAAGAAAGAGCACATCCCGTCCCAGTCTGCAGACCTGTAGAGCCAAACACGTCGTCTACCAGATGGAAGTGGTAGCGACGAGGCGGTGAGAGGCACCTCGCTCCGAACTAGGCAATGGTCCGATAACCCGAGAGGAGCATCGGACCATATTATAGATATTTAATAACTATAGTACCATTAAACACATTTTTGAATAATAAAGAATTATTTTTATATCTTTACATTTCCTGTGATTTAAATGGGATGGGAAAAATATATTGTTTTTATCTTAAATCTGTAATTAGCAAAAAGTTTCAGCTGAATTATGGTGTAATTTATTGGCATAGTCAAATGTAACGACTTAAGATAACTTAAGAAACACCTGCCTCTAATCCTTGTTATATAAAACTTTTGGGATTTCTGAGCCATTTATTATATATATATATATATTCTGAGATTTAACTGAGTCTTAAATATACTAATACTCATTTTCATGCTTTATGAAGATACTTGTATAAGAGTAAAATATTTGTAACTTGTGTAATGTGTTTTGTTTATGATCCATACAGCTTTATGAAAAACTTTTAAAAATAAATATTTACACATAATAGAACCCCAATCCAATATACGAACAATTAACATCTCTCTTAGTTTTAGTACAGTTTTTCTTAGTAATTATTCAATGAAACTCTAAATTTAAAATAATAAGGCAAGAATTAACTTAAGAAATACAATATTTTATTTTTTTATTTTATAAGAAAATAACGATGTTGATATTTTGTCCGTTTAATTCTGAAAGAAACTTTGCTAAAAATAATTTCAATAAATGCCATATAGACACAGACACATTCACATAATAACACAGACGCTCAGCAACAGATCAAAATATCACCCCTGCTGAATCAACGTCTATTCAGATTTATGATCGAATAAGATATCAATTTTGTCCCTATACATGCAATTTTATAAATTATTCGAAATATGTTTTATTCGGAGGTAAATGAGTCAGAGATGTAAGAAATGATTCAACGTAGGTATATTATACAACGTACTGGAATAAAACTGGATTCAAACATGCTTAATAAATTATAGTGCCAAAAGTAATCGCTAAGTCACAAGAAAATAATTTCTTAAATGGACTTTTATTTTAACTCCCGACGCAAAGCAAAGAATGGGTGTTAAGTTAAGTTAGACGCGTCTGTCTTTAGAGATATTTTTGTGAACTTTCCTTTCATTACTATCGAATTTAAATTCTTCAAGGATAACCGACATGATACAAAAACGATAAATTATTGATTTATAGTGCTATGGGTGGATTCGAACTCTAAATACCATAACCCTTCGGTGTGTTAAATAAGAGCCTAGGCTACGGAATCAACCAAGTTAGATATAGAGATAGCTATTATAATACAAAAATTATAATCGCTATGACCCAACTGTTTTAATTATGATAAAATATTAACAATACCGCCGCATAAATAAACAAATCGTGGAATTTTTATGACGTTACTCGTTAGGTTGGCCTGATTACTCTTTTTGGTTTTGCTTCGTCGAGGATGGTCCATACCGCAGTTACTAGCTCTACCAATATAGGCCTATTCTCAGGCTTTTAACCGAAGGCTTCATTAAACACATCTCATTGACGTTAATATAAAATGGCCTTAAGCACCATTCCAAATCTCAGACTGTTCGTAAATAATTAAATAGATTATTTCTTCCTATATAAATGTCTTACTGTCCCTCAACATTTTCCTGATTATTTTAGGGTCACGACAAGTTCTATCCGAATAATCGGATATAATATGTGATCAGATGTATAACGTTTTATTAATTTAAAGATAAGATCATAATAAAACTCCTACATGGTTTCGATAAATAGAACTGACTTCTTGCAGGCCCATTGAAAGCATAAACCTAATATCAGGATTTTTTTAAAGTTGTCACCGATTTATAGGGAATTGACTGTTGAGGTACCACTTAAGTACCTATTCGTGAGGGAAATCATCAACTACATACTGATGATTTTCGGTAGTTATATCTGTAGGCGGTAGAGGAACATGTTATATCTCAAACTGTTCCATTTGCGCAGGGCATTTTTTTTCGTTTCAAATGTTAAAGAGAATTTTCCTTTTCCATTTTACACTAATTAAAATATTAATAATTTTATAAAAATTATAAATAAATTTTTCGTACTATTAGCATAATTAATTTAAAGACCTATCAGAAATATTTCTAACAAAGGCGTAACGGGCGAAGTCAGCGTTAAGTCATCTTTTTGGATATACTTATTTACTGTAAACTGTTGCTTTGATCATCATAAAATAGACAACGTAATCGTTGTTAATTGTATGATGTTATAATGTACTTATTACACTCGCGTAGCAATCAAGTCATTATATTTTTGTATAAAAATATAAAAATAGGTAGACTTTTATATTAGGTACCATAACCAATTCTTATATATTCTATTCGATTGTCATTAACAATTGGTAATTTTTAACCGACTTCGAAAAAGAGAGGAGGTTCTTTTGAAACAGTTTTTTTGTTTTGAAGTCGGTTTTTTTTTTAAAATTTTATGTTATTAGATCTTGTAGATTTTCTATGCTACTTAACATTTTTTGATCAATCTTGTTGGGTTGGGCCATCATTTGCAACATAAGCGGATAATAACATGTTTTTATAATAGATTGCCTGCGAGTTTTTTTACCATCGTGTGATAAATCTCTGATGTGTTTTACAGTATTTATTTTGTTAAGAGACCTTCCAAGATATTTATATAATTATATTTATATAATTTGAACAATTCATAATTTGTTATCTTGGCCAAGTATTTGTACTGTTTTGCTATACAAAACACTGTGAATTAGCTTAGCACCAGCCCTTAGTTTTAATACCTTAATGATTTTAAATGATATATTAACGCTTAGTTTATTCTAAATAAGTTCATGACTTACAGTTTTGCAAAACAATTTCCTCTATCTAAATTTCACGCTTTCATTTGGATTTTTTGCCCAAATATCTCATAAACTTCTACTTATTTGTTACGTAGATATACACAAATGGAAAACAAATTGAACACTGGTTTTTGAATTCCCCCATAAAGCTCAAGCTCAAACTGGCAATGGATTTACGTACATTTGAATTTTAATTTCCATATTTTCATTGGAAAACAAATATGTTGGCAATATTTTAATACTGCGTGGGTGTAATTTCAACATTTTTAATAGAGTGAAAGAAAATTCAAGTTTTTTCCTGTTATCTTTTGTAGTACTTATTTTTAAATAACTCTTAACCCTCTTAAGTTAAATTACAAAAACTAAAACCTGCATAAAGTAATATTGTTTGTATTTTGATCATATAATAACTTGTTCTTGTTTAATGAGGACTTATACTTTCTTCACGGTTGTATTAAACTAAAAGAAATTTAAGTGAGTTACATTTTAAACGGTATCCTGAGAAAGGCGAGAAATACTATCCCCTTTGTTAAGGTATTTACGGCATTTCAAGATTAACTTGGTCCTTTTACTAGGTATAATTCCTAAAGAAAGTTTAATTAACAAAACGAAATAACAAAAAAATACCTCTCAGCTTTCTAATTAAGGAAAGATAAGGTTTTCAATTTATAAAAGATAAGCAAAAGGATTTGTGGTTATATTTGACAACAAAAATGATTTAACAGTTCCAATATTCAGATCATATTACTTTGCTTATGCAATATAATATGATCTGAATCATGTGGACAAATATTGCACTGGATGTGTAATAAGAATGGACAATTTTTCTTTTGCGGTGGGTAAAATTCAATATTAGCCTCAATATTTAGCCAATCTAGTCATTTACTTCTAACATAGGATAGGACAGCAGATACTTGCTCCACCATGAATGCTATCGCCAGGTCACTGTACCGTTTCCGTGGCACTGCTAATTTGTACTTTTACTCAACTAGCTTAACATGTTAAAATTTAGATTCCAGATGTATATTATTACAGAACCTTGTGTTCACTGAAACATATAAGGTAGTAGCAAGTATACATTTTGGCGTAAAAAAACTACTATAAACCTATTTATTGATATATTTTTATGCAGTTCTACTCACAGAGATATTGACATAAGAAAAAAAGCAAGAGAATTACTATTTTCTTCCAAATAACCGTATAGTATTTCAGGGAACTTTTAGAATTAAGGTGGTGTAAAAATTACCGTTACCTTTACTGTTACTTTTTTGTCATAGTTAAGGTGAATGACTGCAACTGCATCTGTAGCCTAGTGGTATGGGCGTGTGCTTTAGAAACCGGAGGTCGTGGGTTCGAATCCTGCGGGGACTCAATAATTTTCATTGTTGTTTCCTAGTTGATTAGGGCAATTTGAGCCGATCACCCAATTTGACATTTCGGATGATATGAAAAAAGCGGCCAGAGAACCTCTCCTTCCGCAATAAAGTGAGTTTGACATTCCTACAAGTGTTTACATGCTATAATAGTTGGTCTATTTCAGAATAAAAAAAGATTAAATGAGGTCTTTAAAATTACAAAACAATGTCATCTGTTCTTTATGGTTTATATTATGCTCAAATTTAGTAGTGCACTTCACAATTTAGTTTTCATTTACCGACTAAAGCTCCGGTTAAACCAATTTACGCTGTAATAGCTTTCAAGCCGCAGCTTCACACTTGCAGTAGTTATACGATGATGCAAATTAATTTATAGGAGCTTACTTGGTCTATCGGGATCAATCTAATTTATGATATTGCTTCATTATTTAGACTATAATGTTCAAGAAGCCAGCATTAGGATACAACGTTATGCGCAAGTAAATTACTTTCTCTTGATATTTTAGAATATTTATTTATTTAGAATGATAATAAGCATGATTTTAATAAGTGCATGGATATTGTCACTGTGAAAAACTGCCTTTACATGGATGCTTAACGAGTCTGACTGATGGACCGATGATTTTTTTGTTTGATATGAGGTACTTGTTATGTTTGATTAAATTTTTATTATGTATGTTTATGTATGTTTAAACCAGTTTCCTTCTTATTAAATAGTATTTTTACGTAAACTTCTATCTATACTAAAATGTTAATATTTTGTGTTTATGGTGGATTCGATAACGAACATTTTTTGAACGATTTTTTTTTTCGTGTGGCAACTCTAAGACATTCACGTCAATGTAAATTGTCCCCAATAATTATTGTAATTAATTATATTTTATTAAGTTATTAACAATTATTCTAACGTTCTTAGCCTCCTTTGTATATATTTAAGTCTGTCAAATACTAGAATTCAAATTGTGAACACGATTATTGTGTTATTGTGTAATATTGTGTTTGGACGTCTAGCTGTCATTGCGCAGGTAACGTCTTTCTATTTAAATTTAGCGTATTGTTCCTTTATCCTCTTCAAGTGCTCATTTCTATATACATTCTTACTAAATTCAAATTTTAATTACCTAAAAAATGATGACCCGCAACACCAAGGCCCGTCAGGCTGAGGAACAGCTCCATTTGGCGCTTAAAGAGTTAAAGGAGCCAAACTGCAATGTGAGCAATTGCTGAGGAAAGGGATGATAACGAACAAGAAACTTTGCAAATTATTGATAGAAATCTTAAATTAAAACAAGAGCTAGCTCAAATACACTCAAATTATTTAACTTTACAAGAGCAAAATGATAATTTGCAAAGTGTAGTCGATGGGTTTGATCAGTGTAGGGGTGAGTATGAGGCAGCTCTGACCTCACCTCTAAACTGAAGTGCAGAATTGAATAGAGGCTCATAAAACAATTTGTATTTTAGAAACTCAAAACCAGAATTTAAAGACAAATCAAACCCAAAGCCTATATTCTGAATTAGTAGGGAATGTACCGAATATGATATCCTCAGTCTCAAATGTTACAAAACAATGTTAGCACTATAGATCCTGACTGGTGATGACTCTGGAGCCTACCACCTAGTTATCCAAGCAGGAAAAAGCAGAAGAAATTCAAGAAAATAAACAAATGTATTAGAAAGACAGAAAAATTGTTAAAATATAGGCGTAGTATTTACAAAATTATGGCAAAATATGCAAGACAGGAATTTACTTAAAGATAAAGTAAACCTAATGTTATTGAGGCTCAGACAGCTCAGCTGTCTCATGAGAGCTGCTGTCAAGTACGCTTGCAGGCTGAGATTGCATCTTTAATGCAATCTTTAAATGTTCTTCTAAAAATATGAGGGCATCCCAGAGGAAATTTCAGAACACATTCTGGCTATGAATGACCTTGTGGTTGTGTAAACATAATTCTGACAGATTTGATTCCTTGACAAGAAACTGTGTATGTGACTGTCAAAGCATACAGGGTCGTTCAGAGCTGAAGTGTGCTAACCTTTGTCTAAGACTGTAGCGTCTCACAGTGGCCTTAAAGACATATCAGAACATATTTCTTCTAACAATTATATTAAAGTATACAGTGATGAACTGGGAAGAAATATGGGCTCATTCCTACTAGACAAGTGTTCGGGGGAATCAGTATCTAACATCTGTATGCCCGGAGCTACTTACTCGCATATAATGAGAAAAATTTTGACCGATACATATGCCCTAACACTATTTTAATCATTTTGATTGGGAGAAGGGGAAATGTTAATAGACAAAACCTATTGTACTATCAAGAGAAACTTAATAAACTTAATGTAAAAAAGGTAATACTGTTCACATTTCCCTACCTTAAAGAGTTGCCACAGGAAAACAATAATAGATATAAGCTTAACAATTATTTAGGCATATTATATAAAATAATTGTAAATATTTAACCAGACCTATTTAAATAAAATTAATTTAATTGACATTAATAATATATTAAATTATAATAATTGTATTTGACATTTGATAGGGTTTACCTATCTAATTTTTATAAAAACAATTAGCTAGTTTGCTATCTATTGTATTTCTAAAACACAGCCAATGGCTTGGCTAACCAGACCCTACTTCTATTGAGCAGGATCAAACATTGACTCTCAATTTTGGAATCCGTTCCAAGTAATTTAAATTAAATATTAAGACAACGGAGGAAACCTCTTGCACAATAAATAAAAAAATTTACAATTAAGTAATGTATTTTTAAATAATAAAACTTTTAATAATAACAACTATTGTATAAACTTGGTACATCAAAATATACAGGGATTGCCAGTAAGAACATGAAGTTGAGCTATTCTTAAATAGCTGTAAAATAGATATTTTATGTATAACTGAGCACTGGCTTCAAGAACATCAATTTATGCCTGATTTTGGATGTCACCAGGTTGCTAACCTGTTCAGTAGAGATAAAGCTATACTGGTGGCTCTTTAATATTTATTAATAATGCTTTAAAATATAAAAATCGTAAAGATGTTTGAGCCTCTCTATTGAACGGACTATTGAAATAGCCTGTGCAGAGCTGGAGCATTTCATTGTTGTTGCGTATACAGACCTCCCACTTCGTTATATGAACCTTTTGAAGTTGTGTTAGAAGAAATATTATTAAAGCTATCTGAATCTAATAAATATATTATAATTTGTGGTGACTTCAATATTAATTTATTAGATAATTCTACAACCACAATTAGATTCAGATCATTGTTAAGTTCATATAACCTAATCAATTTATTTCTTGAACCTACTAGAATAACTGAGACTTCTACTACATGTATAGATAATATAATTTTAATCTTAAAAATTAAATTTAAATCAAAGGGTTCTGTAGCTTTTAGTGAATGGGCAACAGTTGGAATTCAAAAAGCAGGCAAAGATTATATAGCTTTACAGTGAAAAACATATAATCATAATAAGACCTTTGTTGCACATGTCAGTGCTTATTCAAAATATTTAAAAAGTTTGTACTGTCCTGAAATCCTTATATATAAAAAAAAAAATTAAAAATTCATCAGACAAAATAAAAATGACTTGGAGTATTATCAACAGTGAAACTGGAAGGGGTAAAGAGCAACTCTAATATAGCTCTAAATATTGATGACCGTTCCATAGAAGCTGACGAAGATGTTGCTACTTATTTCGAAAAATTCTTCTCGGACATTCCGGTTTCTACTACCAAGTCACTTTTATCTTCTCCAACAGTTGCCGAGTCACTATTAAAAGATAATACCAATGAATGTACAGAGAATTTTAATTTTACGGACGTAAATACCGGAGATATTGTAAGTACATTTAAAACTTTAGATATAAAAAAACTACAGACCTATGTAGGATCTCTGTTAAGGTGATAAGTTCTATTATCGATGTAATATCACCTCACCTAGCAGCAATATTCAATGTAAGTATCAGAAGGGGCGAGTTTCCTGACCTAATGAAGCATAGCAAAATTATTCCGATATTTAAATCAGGATGTAATACGGACCCTAACAACTTTAGACCAATATCTATACTGCCTACTCTTAGTAAATTATTTGAAAAACTCTTACTAAATCAATTAGTTAAACATTTCAATCGCAATTGCCTTTTAAATAACAAGCAGTATGGATTCACTAGGGGTCGCTCAACAACCGACGCAGGCATCAGGCTAGTCAAAAGCATTTTTGAGGCTTGGGAAGCATCACAGGATGCTTTAGGCATTTTCTGTGATCTCAAAAGGCTTTTGATTGTGTCACCATGAGACCCTGGTCAGGAAATTACGTCACTATGGTATAAAATCACGCACTCAACCTTCTGTCTTCGTACTTGAGCCATCGAATTCAGAGGGTTGACGTAATAGTAAAAGATCTCCGGGCCCTGGTAAATATGGGGTCCCACAAGGATCCATTCTTGGGCCTTTCTCTTCCTCATTTATATAAACGACTCACCATCTGTGATAAATAATAGCGAAGAGATAGTATTTTGCAGATGATACCTCCTTGATTTTAAAATTAAACGACATACGTCAATAAACGACCATGTAAATAATACTCTCTCTAGAGTAGCGAATTGGTTTACTAATAATTACTTGCTATTTAACCAAAGGAAAACAAAATGTATTAGATTCATGACTCTAATGTGAAACATGGTAAATTTGAAGTGGTTAGTAAATGGGGAGGCGTTAGACGTAAGTTGAATCAACTGTATTTCTAGGAATAACTGTAGATACAGAAACTACAATGGGCCCCATATTAATAGGCTACAAGTAAACTAAGCTCTGCAGCTTACGCTGTGAAAAGAATTAGATTATTAACCGATGTGGAGACAGCTCGTTTAGTATATTTTAGCTATTTTCATAGTATTATAGTCTTATGGCATTCTACTGTGGGAAATGCGGCAGATACTAATACGATCTTTGTCCTCCAAAAAGCGCAATTCGTGCAGTCTATAACCTGGGCCCCAAAGAATCATTAAGAAAGTTGTTCACTGAAATAAAAATAATGACCGTTAGTTCTCAATACATATTTGAAAATTTAATGTATGTGCAAAAAAGTAGAGATAATTTCCTAAGACATTGTGATGCACATGACATAGATACAATGAACAAACATAATTTAATTCTTCCAACAACTAGACTGCAAAGAATAAGTAAGTCTTTTATGGGACAATGTATACGTTTTACAACAAAATCCCAGTAAACGTTCAGAATTTAACTATTAATAAATTTAAAAAGGTAGTCAAGGAACGTTTATGTGTTAAAGGTTATTAGATATTAATGGAATTTTAAATGATAACACAGCCTGGTAATGGAATGCCTCGCTCCAGGTCCTGTTTCAAAATTGCATAATATGTAATGTCCAATTATCAAAATGTTTGTTATTTTTAAAAGATGACATAAAAAATAGCCGCTGAGTTTTTTTCGCCGTTCTTCTCAGGTCTGTGGCGTCCTTTTCCGAACCGGTGGTGTGTGTTTGACAATCAATAAGCAAGTGTAAACTTTATATTGAATAAAAAAAAAAAAAAAAACAATGTATTTTACTATATATCCTAAGAGTTACAGACTTCAGAAGTATCATATTCATCTTACTAGAAATTTCTCAATGGATCACACAAAATATATAGCTTAATGTAAGAGAGTTTTATTTCTAATATATTAAATAATAACATGTAGAACCTCGCTTTTTGCATTTTTGGGAAACTTAAAACGTATAATTAAGGTATATTTAATGGAAGGAATCAAATCGCAAAAGGATATAACTTTTAGAAACGTTTCGGTGTTTCAAAATTGTCTTTTTAACTATAGCTAAATATAGGTATCTGTTTGTAGCACATACTTTGAACTGAACTTTGAACTAAGTACGTCCTTCTATTGAAAATGCAAATAACAATAAATTAAGCGCATTGACTACATTAACAAATGATTTAATATTAATTAAGTACGTCTACTTGAAATGGGCAACGCAATACGTTACTATATTTCAAGACGTAACTCAAGGTGAAGTTAAAAGAAATCGCTTAGTCTAAGAAAGATAAAAGTTAAGTTTTGTAATAATGTCAAATTTATTTTAGTTATAGTTTGCGACAAAGGCATTCGTGAAGCTTTATCACGTTTTCTATATTTTGTCATATCTAATGAAACTTTTAATGGATCTAGTACGCTTACTTACTTTAAGGAATAGAAGACATTATTTATTTATTTATTTATGGCCTCTTAATCAGAAAACATAAGAAGTAGTAAAGTAAAATTAATTTAACATAACAAGTATTAAGTTAAATAAGTTAGAACATGTAGTAACATAAAGATAAATCAACACAATAACACTTATTTATGTATAATCTTCAGTTTCCTGTGTGCCCTCTTGCATAGGCCTCCTTCGTCTCTCTCCAATCGTCTCTATCTCTTGACTTTCTCGTCCAATTTTTTCTGGCTGCGAGACATATTATTCGGTAATTTTTATTTAAAATTTAATTTTTCCGTGACTATTATTAAAATAAAAATTATTACATATTTTCTGTTGCTTACGCGAATTATAGCAGTAAGCAATAAACAATTTAAGGGCTTCAAAGAAACGGAAAGAGAAGATCAGTTATAAGGACCACCATGTTTTATTATTTAAATAAATGTCATTTGTAAAGTAAACCAGTGACCTTGATGATTAATATTATGCCGCCGTTATACCTAAATACAATAAAAAAATAACGCTGGAATGAAAATCGATTAAATTGGAAATATTTTTTTGCTAATATCGTGCAAAAATCTATACAAAATAGTTATTATAAAATTATCTTTCTTTTTTAATTGTAGCTTTCTATTAAAATGTTATAATTAGTATGGATATGGAGCACTACCACCAAAACATAATTTTAATGTTGTACTTGCATGATTAATAAATAACAAAGAAGTAATGGTGATTACATATGTCGGCGTGTGAAATAATAAATCATGAATATTTACAGTACTTATAATTGTATCCGCCGTTATCATCGATCATAAATATTTTATTCAAATATTTCGTCTATATAGGACACCACGTCATACTATCACAATATAACGACGAGACAAATTCGAATATTATAATTATAATAATTAATATTGTTTGTGTATATATAAAATTCAATTTAAAAAATGGATGATAAAAACCTGCCGTTGAAATAAAACTAATTATAAGGTACTTTGAGCTGTTTCTATAGAGACAATGCCATTTTATTCAATTTGCTTTTGCCTTGAATATTTTTGTTTGTTTATTATTTCGTCTGTAAATTTCTACGATACATTGACGAAGTAACTTATGATCTACGCTTGACCAATTCGTTTTATTTGAGGCGCTTATATTTACTATTTGTGCTTTATGGAGTTCAAACTTATTTTTAAATGGGAAAGTTTTATTTAAGAATTTAATCTAATTCGCGGTATATATGACATAGAGACCATACAGTCAAAATGAATTATGAACGCATGAAATGGGTTATAATTGAGTTAGCTTTATACCTCTAATAAATTAATAAAAAATTGTGCGGATAACACTATGAGAGAAGCAAAACACCTTAATCGCAACCCAAACATATAAGATTAATACATGAATACTATAGAATATAAGATTAATACATGAATATTCGTCTTTTTTAATCAATATATTTTATTACAAAAAACACGAGAAACAGGCTATATATATATTTCGTAATGGGGATTAAAACCAAAACTTTAGACGTAATAATTAGGGAACACCACTATGCCAAGCCGAGTATTAAGCGTATATCTCACCTCCTCTAGTAAACAAAATGATTTGTAATAAGTTTAAATCAATGTTACAATATAGCAATAAATAATTAATATTTTAGCTGAAAGTAAAACAAAGAATTAACTATTTTTAAACTTTGTGTTGTATTTTGCATTAGTAATAAGGAAAAAGCGAAAGTAAAATCATAAACCTTGTCTAACTTGTAGAGGTTATAAAAAAAAGGTAAGAGGCAAAATTTGAATTATTACGCAAAGCTTGTAAAATGAGCTTGTAAAATTCTTTTATCACAAAAATTTACATTGATTTAAACTATAAAAATATCACGTTTTCGTGGAGTTTATATTTCTTATTGGTTTAAATTTAGAGCGTGCTACTTACCCGATAAATGCCTGTTTTCTATCATTTAATAATAAAACATTATATTTAATGCAATACTGACTACAAAAACTCATATTTCCTTGCAATTATCACCCTATCTAATTTAATTTTGGCTGCTGCTTAGTTAATAATATATTGAACAAAGATATAAGTAAGACTTTAGCATGGATAATATAAAAATGAAATATTATTTAAATACAAATAAAGAACAGTCTTTGAACCAAAGTTTTGTAAAATTAAATATTTTAAAGCGAAAAAAAAACAATAAGCTATAACGTTTAATAGTTAAATAAAGAAAATTATATTTCGATTTAGGACGTATAAAAGCTATTGATTCAGCCAGCCATCTTCAGACAATATTATTGATAGTAAAGATTAATAAAAGAGAAATATATGTATTTATGTCATAAATATCATACAAGATATGATACGACTACATAGACGATATTTGTTCTCCTACGACGCCAGTGGTTTATTAACTTTTATGACAGCGTAAATCAGCTTTAATAGAACATCATTACTATATTATCTTTTGAGAAAATTGAAATGTAATAAGAAAACATAATTAAAATTTAAGAAAACAAAACGCCCCCGTTAGTGGTTGGGCGGGGCCTGGAAAGCGGAGGTCGGTTTTGAATTCCGGGGACCAACAATTTTCAGGTTTCCGTTTTGTTGGTTAGGCAGGGGCCGATGACCCAATTCTGAAAAAGTAAGATGATCCATGTGGATGGGCATGTAAAGTGGTCCACCCAAA
Organism: Lamproptera curius; assembly: GCA_029286875.1. NCBI lineage: Eukaryota > Metazoa > Arthropoda > Insecta > Lepidoptera > Papilionidae > Lamproptera > Lamproptera curius. The sequence continues at coordinate 2,775,368 of JAGSMT010000036.1, read as the reverse complement.
CCCGATACGCGGGGGGATGGTCCAAAAACCCCAAAGGATAGGGGTATTAGGGACGCCTATGTCCAGCAGTGACCCTTCAAGGTGATGATGATGATGAATAAAACGGAAAAGGAGATTAAAATTTAAGTAAAATTCATTAATTGATTTTTTCCCAATTCCATTTACTTTTTTATGACCTAGATTATTAGAAGATTTTAAAAAAAATAAAAATCATTCAAGTTTATTTTTATTAAAATGCCTTTTCTAAGGTTTCTAAAAATACTATCTTTATAACACCTAATATTTAAATTACTACACATTACATGATATAAAATACTAGATTTACTCTGTCATGGTTCGCTCCGTGCGTCGCATATTGATGGTCCGAAACGAAATTAAATTAAATAATGAAATGAAATATATTCAATACAAACCAGTAAAAAATAAATATTTACAGTATTTTGAAGGATAGATAAATGGCATATAAAATAAACATCCATTTATTGAAATTATATTTTTATCATAAAATTAAATAAAACTCAAGATGAAACTATTAAATTTAATCATTGTTGCTATTACAACAGTTCAGAAACCGACATAATTCCTCGGCACCTAAAGGACATTTCACTTAGCTTGCATTGTAATAATAATTCAATTACAATGTACAAACTTGGCCGATTAATCGAAACGAGATTTTAATAATATTTTCATGTTTTAAAACATAATCAAGTTGAATTCGTACCCAATATACATGGTAAACTCCAAATGATAATTAATTATTGCGTTAAAAACATGTATATTTTCATAACTTTAATAATTACTATATACATTGTCTTAAGCACAAAGCAAATGATCGAACGCCAAAAAAACATCCAAGACGAATTATATCGAAACAAACACAAATTGTGTGAAAATATTTTATCTCCCATATGAATACAGACAATATATCATTACAAATTGACATCTATGTATTTCACATCTTGTGAAATATATTATCGAATATATAACTAAAAAGCAGTACGGATAACTATTTACACTTTAATCCAATTAATAGAACGCTTTTTCCTAACAAAATGTAAAAAAACTTTAATACACGAGCTCTACTCTTAAATTATTGAGTTGACTAACTCAGTGTATCCTTTCAAACGCAAAAGAAAAAGGTATTCAATTTATCTTATATAAATTTTAAACATACATTTCTATATATTTCACTTTTCCATTTCATACTGTTGTGCTTTACTTTAAAATAATTTCTCTTTGAACGCCTTGAACTCAACGAATTTGTCTTTTAAACGACTTACCATGTGTGCTAAATAATAGCGAAGAGATAGTATTATTTGCAGATGATACCTCATTGACTTTTAAAATTAAACGACATATGGTATTACCGGACATATTACCGGTGGTAGGTCCCCTGTTTACAGGAGACCGTCTGGGTGGGTACCACCGTGATCTCTATTTCTACCGCAAAGCAGTAGTGTTTTCACACTACTGCGTTCCGGTTTGAAGGGCACCGTAGCCAGCGTATTTACTGGGTAAACGAGGCTTAACATCCTATGTCTCACGGTAGGCAGCGCGTTGGTGATACCAGTATTACCAATGTTTATGGGCGTCGGTGACCACTTTCCATGAGGTGGCCCCGATTGCTCGTCTGCCTACGTATGCTATAAAAAAAAAGATAAATTCAATGATTTTTTATTGTTTTATTTCTTTTTCAGGTAAAAATGATATAAATATTTAAGGATATTAATTACTATGAACGGTCCTCTTAGAAATTATTAAGTTATTCCTTATTCATGTTATCAATGTGCGCTTGTTTTTGTGTATTTTCTAAAAAAAATATTACGTTATTTTTCAAAGGTCTGTCACATTGAAAAAAAAGTTAAAGAACAACTATGGTTTATCCGTATTGTGTCAATCAGGCAAGAAGACGCATGACATCTCAGTCTACCCCGTGACCACGGCCGCTGGAAAGTGTTCGAAACGTCGGGAATTTAAAATGTAAAATAAACGCGAAAAAATCCGTAAAGTAATTTTATTTAATAATGTATAATATTCGCGCAAGCAATAGAAATAATTATACTTATATAACTGCCTCTATAGCCTATTGGTAAGGGCGTGTGCTTTAGAAACCGGAGGTCGTGGGTTTCAATCCTGCGGGGACTCAACAAATTTTCATTGTTGTTTCCTAGTTGGTTAGAATAATTTGGGCCGATCACCCAATTGTCTGAAAAGTAAGAAGATCCATGTGTCGGATGGGCATGTAAAAAGTCGATTCACCCACCAACCCGCATTGGACCAGCGTGATGGTATATGGTCCAAAACCCCTTATGGAGAAGGGGAGGCTGATGTTCAGGTGTGGACTTACACAGGCTGATGATGATGATCACTAATATTAAAGTTTTGTGTTTGTGGAATTAAATAAAATTAAGTATTGATATAAGAGGTTGACATTGAAACGTTTTATATTAAATTTATATCTTGTTTTTAATTATTTATGGCAGACATTAAATTATTATGTCAGAAAAAACTATTTACTATAGAAAGTGATTTTCTTCGTTTCTTTTCTTTATGTCTTGTCTTCAATGGAAATCGTAAATTATTTTTATTTCTTAAATATCGAAAAAATAACCTTTATTTATTATAAAACCCACCTCAAAGAAAGGACTTTGAGATCATAATGGATTCGTTCATAAATTAATTAACTTAAGTGTGAAAATACTACTGTATTCTGGTCTGAAGGGAACTGTTGCCAGCGTATTTACTGGTTAAACGAGACTTAACATCCTTTGTATCACGGTAGGAAGCGCGTTGGTGATGCCACTGGTATTGCCAATGTTTATAATAAAAAAAGTAGGCAATAAAAAAAACTAACTATTATGCTCGAATAACAAAGATCTTTAAATTTATTGCTATGGAAAGGAGCTATGAAACCTGGAAGCCTAGGAAATTCCAAAATCAAAGGATTATAAAATATATATTAGCTTTGAGTTATGAATGCTGAATCAAACTAAATTTTCATTGCTTTTGAAGTCACCAAATATTTTACGTTTGACGAAAAGTTATTTCCTTCTCAATTTAAAAGATTCAAGAAGAAGATTGTAATCAGAAAATCCAACGTTTTAATAATTAATTTAGATTTAAATAGCTAATTTTTTTTTGAAATTTTAAAGAAAACTTACGACAAAACAGAAATCTGTTTTAAAATATATACCTGAACACGTAGTGTACAATTACAAATACTTTATATAAGATGACCCCAGTTACAGGTTCTTTTTTAAATTTAAAGCAAATTTAAGTATATAATGATTAAACATATAATCCATGATCATGGCTTGAATCAAAACTGTGTATTGTGAATCGATCACTAATCGTCGGAGACTTATTGAGGATCGATAGCTATTCCAAAATCAACTAATTACAACTTACGCATTTTTGACAAATGTTACTATATTGAATAAAAATAACTTTATACAGGCTTTGACTATAAATTCATCATAAATATATAGTTAGGTATTATGGATTTACTGATTTAAAAAATACCTGAAAAAAACAGAAAAGAGACTGCGTTAATTAGCCTATTCTAAAGGGATCATACAAAAATATTTGGTGCACGTAAAAGTATTTTGCATTGGAATATTACTTTTACTTCAAAGAAATATTGTGTTCATGCGTATTAGTATTATACAAATTATTAGACAACTTACTATAAAACCAATTCCGAAATTTTTATAAACAACAGTAAATAAGTTTAATCTACGTACAGATCCAGATAACTATATTCTAATCTGTGGAAGATTATTTAGGTTAAATAAAATAAAAGCTTTATATTTGCGTTATTTCAATTAACCTTCTCAATTTCGAATCACTTTTATCATTTTGTCGTTGCTATAATTAAAGATGCTTAATGGGTCCTTTGAATTATTACAAGGGTTAAAAATCCAGTGCGCTTATATCGAAAATTGGAAATTGCCTGCCTTCATGCTTAATAAATTCATCATCACAAGGCAATTTTGCATTTTAAGTACATAAATAAATACAGTGTTGTTAGACCAGTTAATAAATGATTTGATTTCTTTCGTAGAAGGAGTTGCGGCGCTGTGTAGATCCGTCCTAGTAAATCGAGTTTTCATTACTTTTTTTAATAAGTTATTTTTGTTATAGGGGAGACCGGGGTTGGTTAACCAAATTTCAGTTTAAAGGTTTCTAGTTATGTTTTTTTAGGTTATATTGTTTTAAAAACGTGGTCGGTTAATAGTCATACTATTAAGCTTTAAAAAAAATTGGAAATTGCCCATTATTCATTACGATATAGAGTATAGACCAGTTTTTGTACCTTAGGAAAAACTGGTCAACCTACCCCATGCTTGGGGTAGGTGGACTATTCATTCGGGGTTAGTTGACCAATGAAGCAGTTAGGTAAAAATCTACGAGCTAAAAGGATAAAAACCACAAAAATGTGTTTCTCATTTTTTATGACCCCGCAGCTCCAATAAAATACAATAAAATCAAATTATATAAGCAGTACAACTAATACAATTTTTTTGTCAAATATTATTTTTGACATGCTCTACTTTTTTTCTATGTTTGCATGTTCCTAAAACAATATTTTTTTTGAGTAGAATTGAAAAAGTCTGACTTTATTTTATTTGTGAAATATCCATAATATTATGTCGCTGATTGATCATTTGGTCGACCAGCCCAACCCAACCAACCAAACCACCTTTTAATTTTTAACCACGAGAACTAACCTCAAAACTGCGATGATAACGAATAAGATTTTAATTTCGAATTAAAGTTCATAACAGAAAGTACATCAAACAAATATGCATGTATTAATGCTATAACAATTAATAACCGTAAATTAATACCCATTATTACAAAAATATTTACTTAAATAGGTTGTTTTTGAATATTGAGTTCCGGTTCTCAAACTACCTTTATAATCAACTAACCCCAGTCTCTCCTACAATCTCTTTTTAAAAAAATGTGTTATGGTGTGTTGTTTGTTTGCCATTTGAGGAATAAAATAAATTACATAGTTGAAAAGAAACAAGCATTCAGAATTAAATAGAAAACGCAGGAAATTTTTTAACATATAGGTTAAAACTATGTTTTAGTAAGCAGTCAGTTATTAATTTTATCCACAGTAAACAGTTCAATCATAAGTCTTTATTTTAAGAATGACCCTCAGTGCCTATTTTAATACGAAGAAAGAAGCTTTGTCTAAGCTAATTTAAAGTGTCATATAAGGTATTAAGATATCTTAAAATATATCTAGAATTTTAAATGAAGTAGCTTATGACATATGAAATAGAAGGTTAGATAGATGAAGAGATAAGTGTTAATAATCAATATCACTGCTACAAATATGATGTGTACTCATAATTGAACATTGCCTTTATAAATAAAGCGGTACCCCAAAATGTATTAAACCGCTTGCGAACACAGTTTAATAAATACAGTATGCATTCTTATGCAATGCATAACCATCCGCAGATTGTAAATTTTGTAGAAATCTAAACTGAAATTTAAAGCATTTAATTAATATGAATATTTTAGAGATATAAGTGATTTAAGGTACAAAGGCACGCGAGCCGACATAAGGCTTACGTCGACGAGGACGACAATGCAGCTATATTATATAATACAATTATATAATACATGGCTTAACTATGAAGTTGGTCATAATTATTTGTTAAAATTAGACGTGCTATTTTTGTTGATAAAACTGTCTTCAACAGTAAAAAAACTAACTGATTGTGTTTTAGATTTAAGATCTCTTACCAAAATCTTCGAGTAATATTTGATCGTGCAATAAACAAAACGATTATTTAATTTTTTCAGGTTACGAAAGTTTTATTTGATACATAGCCAGCGTACGATGGTGGTTGAGCCACAAAACAATAATTAAATTACTTTTTTGTTGTTTTATGTGTTTTCTTTCGTTTAACATTACTGTGTGATTAATTCGTTTTGAATTATTTTTATATTTATATTTTTTATATTTAGCTACTCTTTCTTTCAGCGAGTATACATAATATTTATTATACGACAAAAGTCAATCTGAACATAATAAAATATAACAACCTTCAGTCAGAATAATTAGCTTCGATATTCTCTAAAAGGTTTGCCTCGTTTATTGGCGTAGCAAAAAATTTTAAATTCTTTAAAAAAAAAGTTGTCCTACTTGTCCTTCCCTTTGTTTTAATTAAGTTAATATATTATTTAAAATTAACCTATATGGAAGTTGGATCAGATGTTTTTTTTATTAGATACCATAATTTAATGTTCACGTTTTTATAATTTTTAGAGTAAGATCAGATGACACCAAAACTTCTAAATTCCATTCATCTCTTTTATTATTATCTGTACATTTATCAAAAAAATCATCTAATAGACGTCTGCCATAAAATTAATTTTCAAACATATTAATTATTAACGTATAAAATCCAGGCATCCTAAGGAATTAATTAAAACCAAAATAATTTGTAAAGTTTTAGAAATGTATCTTTTGATCCAACTTGAAGTCAAATATAACTTTCAAACCATGATTAGAAACTATGGTATAGAATTATGCTCAACGTCGTTGTCATTATACAACGAAACATTTTATTAAAATATATGAGCTGTGGGTGGTAGTCCATTGAGCTAAAGATGCAACCCAAGCTAAAATAATTATTAAATTTAGCACAATTGATTGTCAAGTTAATAGATCCTACCATTGTATACTTAATTATTTGAAAATCTACGTTTTACGTCTTTAGTGTTAATAATCTTGAATACCAATCTTAGTTAAAAATATATTAGAGACAATCAAAACTTCTGCACTGTATTAAAAAGATGCATTAATTATATTATTATGCGAACATTTTTCTAGCCTGGACATGTAATAACATTAAATCAAACGTACTTTATGTTTTAAAGTCATAAACTCATTATTTAAATTTATTACTAGAAATAATTACGTGCGGATACAAGTAAAGTATACATACATGCTTTAACTGCCTCCATAGCCTACTGGCAAATGGTTTCGAATCCTGCGGGGACTAAACACCTTTTCATTGCTGTTTTTAGCAATGAAAACTTAACTATCAATCCCACTAGTGGTTGGGGCAATTTGACTTGACGACCCGATCGCCTGTAAAGTAAGATAAACCATGCTTCGGACGGAAATGTGAAACGTCAGACCAGCGCCTGTTCTTCTTCGGTCTTGTCGGTTACCCGTCTTATCTGATTATAAGAGTCAAGGAATGGAAAGTGGAACTGTGTGTTTCAAACGAATTTCAAACGCATTAAAAAGTAGCATGCATTTGTGTGTTTGACCTTACGCGGAAAGGTCGTGCACCTTGATTGATAAAGCTTTACGTTGACGAGTAACATCAAAACCGTACATTCAAAATCCTGTCTGACAAAATGGACGTCCTGCTCGTCCCAACGCTTAATCAAATAGAATAAATAAAGACAATTGACAAACGGATATTTTTAAAACCAACCACACTGATAAATAATAAAAAAATAGTTAGTGTGCAGTTTGACGTGTCTTCTCTTTGACATTCAGAAATCATTAAAATACTACCAAGCCTACAGTCAAATAACAGCGAAGCTTTAAATGAACAATTTTGTCACTTAGGTAATTTTTTAATCTGCTCTACATAAATAAGTGAAAGTCGATACAAAATAAGAGGCTAAAACTATTATATTTCATAGAATAAGCGGTAAAAACAGATCGTAACTGAGGAAAACATCGCCCTTACTCAAGAATAAGTAAGGAGCCGAGAAAAATGTTCACGAATATTGAATTATTTTACAATGGATTTTACTTAAAGTTTTACCTAAAGTTACATGTAGTCGTTTCATATTATGAGCAGGTTACGCAACGTAGAGAAGTGCTACGCACGCAAGTGTACGCTATAGGGGTTGTATAATTTCAAAACTAATTTCAATTACGTCATCAAACCAGTATGATCTTGCTCAATTCTTAAGAATCTTTTACCACAATAATTTTTTATAACACTTTTTATACCAATTCGGTCGTCTATAGGAAGTCTATAATACAGGAAGTCGGTCAATTTTTTTGACCGACTTTCTGAATTTTTTTTATATATGTTAACTTGTTGCTCCGCTCCTAGTGCTCCGATTTTATTCATTCTTTTTTAACTGATAAATATTAGCTTCCCTTTGGTCCTATTTTTTTTATAATTTTGTGATAAGTAGTTTATAAGATATTTGATTCATAAAAAAATTACGGCACAAAAAATCACAACCTCGTGCGATTAAATTACAAACGCTGCCAAAACCGTAAAAAATAAATGTCTTACATATGTATGTCTTACAAAGTTGTACTACTTGAATATAGTTCTAGAAAATAATTCTTGAAAATAGTTCTACTACTACGTAAACTAACCGTAAACTAGCATTTATCTATGTTTTACGAATAACGCACAATTAGCATTTTAATGTTAACCATTTTACAAATTGCTGGCACATTAAAAAGTTATTTAAGATAAAAGAGATTCCCACCTATATATTGACTTATCACGATATCTCTGGAACCATTCGGGGTAGTGACTTGAAATTTGGTAGGAATATTCCTTTCGCCGAGTAGTGGTCAGCGGATTTTACGAAATTCCACCTACAAGGGGGTTTGGGGTGTTGCTAGTTTAAAATAATGCAGTTTAAGTTCACATATATGTTATTGATTTAAAAAAAAATCGTTCTATGTACATAAAACGTGTCATTGACACGACTATATTGATGAAATGCATACCTTGAATTTTAAGGTATTAACAGAGATTTAAAATATGGTGGCTGAAAACGAGACGCAATGTCGTACGGAGAGCACGTGTTACCTGCTTATATTGCGTAAAATTTTACGCTGTTTGAAGTCGGTCATATCTTTTTGTTACAATTTCATTTGTTAAAATATCTAGATAGATATCTTTTAAGATATCTAGTTAACGAAAATGCCGACTAGGACATGGATTACAATATAAAGTCATATTTATAGAAATAAATCTTTATTGTTGTTTTACTTTCACAATATATTTAATTTTTTGTATAACCAAATAATAATGATCGGTAAACAATTTGAGTAGTAAGCATTCAGGTATACTATAATTATCATTCAATATTTATCACCCAATTATTTATTTAAATAAATGTAGGCTATTTTACCAAAAATATTTAAAGCTAAATCTGAAGATTACACTAATAATTTATATAACCAAATTGTTTTATGTTTTATACATTGTAATAAACACAGTTGTTAAAGCGTCTGTATTTTCTATACAATTATTAATTAACCGTGAAATCGTGTAGCTTGTACCTTACCAACAATAACGACCCTCCGTTTTCATTTAACGAACAAAAAGAGCCTCGGTAACATGACGTCTCTACCAAATTATTACTTGGAATTTTTTTTTCTCTACTACTTTTGAAGAAATAATTGTCAATATTTCTTTTTTTTTTACGGATGACTCAAGTTGGTGGAGCTAAGCGCTACAACTCGGAGGGTTCGAGGGGCTGTGCAACTTTAAGTGTGACACAGACTTCACCTCTATTCTGTGGCTTAGCTCCGAGGGACCCCTGAAGGGGGACTTCGGCTCGGGCTGCCGCTTCTTTATCCCGTGAGCGGGCTAGATCGAGGTTGTACCCGTTAGCAACACTTATCAAGGGTGCCCCGGTGGCCCGAACTTCGGCTCGATGTTGCTTTAGGACTTATTGTGAGAAGTTAATAACCGCCCTATTTGGCTGGTGAGAAACGGCCAGGTACGTGCCGTATTTGTTATACGATGTATTAGTTTGCCCTCGACGGCGAGGACAAGACGTGTTGCGTCTTTATGAGTTAAAACGTGCTTGCACGATCGTAATGTCATCGTCCGGATCTGTAATCGCGTTTCGCGCTCTTTAGTGGATGTCGTTTTTAGCTAATACTCTTGTTGGTTCGTAAGCGGCGGCGCTCCGAACTAGTTCGTTTGGATTTTGCGAAGCTGAGTCGAAATATCGGATAGCTGCTTGTTTTAAGTACTGTTGAATGGTTGGCAATTTCAGATCTAGGTGCAGGTCAATATTGCGCAGGTAATACGGCGCACCAGTGGCCCTGCGCATGAATCTGTTTTGCAGGACTTGAAGTTTTTCAATGTGTGTTCGTTTTGCATGTGCAAAGACGGGACCAGCGTATATTAAGATTGGACGTATGACTGACTTGTAAAACAACACCTTATTGCGAAGAGATGACTTGCTTTTTGGATTGATTAATGGGAAGAGTCGAACTAGGACGTAGGCCGCTCTGTTTTTGACAATCAATATTTCTTATAGCAATGGGACATATGTTGTTTGTGTGTTGTTCTGGTCGTCATGTATTGGCCGTCATGAATTCTAAAAGGGAATATCAAATACAGATGGTGCTTCTGCCGAATTAATTACTTTTCTGTATTAACAATATGATAAAATGATATACAAAATATCAATCTGTTAACAAGTATATGATTTAATATCTTTACAGCAATAAATCTCTATGCTTTCTACATATGATAACAAAAAGCTTTTTAAATATTTCTTAAGTCCCTTTTCACAGTAGAAACATTCTAAAGAATATAAGAAAAAACCTTAGTATAGTTTTAAAATCATGTCCTACTTAAAAAATTTTAAATTTTGATTTTGTTTTATCATACATAGTAGTATTATTTCGTTAACCAGATGACATCAAAATATTCATAAAATCATCATAATATACATAAAACATAGATATTAGTTCATAACATGATGAATATATCTAATAGAGTAGAATAAAAAAAAAAAACAATTTCTCCGTATGACGTCAAGGTTTTAAAGAAGAAATATTATTGGTTCTATGTGTATAAAATATTATCAATTTGAGTTTAATTACACGTGAAATGTGTAAAGTTAATTTTACAGGAATAAACACACTGAATTGAAATATATATTTTTGGAATTTAATTAAAAAAAATATGCACTTTTTGGTAACAACTAAATTTGGTCCATATAGTGTCTGTCTATTAGCGCCTTATGAAGTTAATAAAATAAGTTAGGAAACGGTAGCACAAAACTTATCCAAAGGAAAGTTTGACATAACTAATGTTCTTGTTGAGTTTACATTTCCAATTACCAGTTCCTCTATTATAAGTTTTAATTGTTTATGGAAAGAACAAAGAAAGCGAAAAAGTTTTGTTTAAATAATAGCGTATATGGAAAGTGGCCTGAAGGATATTCAAAGCTTTGCGAATGACAAATACATATGAGTTGCTATTTATTTGATACACATTTCTCACGGGTGAATGTTGTGAACTTTATGTTGGTATTTCGTAAATAATAATTATTTATTTAACGCAATACAGAAATCTACGATGGTTGCTTCGTCTTAGCAAGAGGGTTCAGTAATATATATGAATTGCATATACCCCAATCAAAAACCTTACATTTTGTGAAAGAATATGGTAGCATGTTACCGTCAAACGACAGGTTAATTTATGTTGAAGCGTAGATAGTGTGGCTAAATTTAATTTTAATCAAATTACAGCAGTGTGGCTGACTAAACTTCATAAGTAGATGACTAAAATGATTATGTACAAAATGTTTAATGATTCATAAATATACTTTAACGACTCGATAATAGTTTGCATCTTACTTAATAACAAGCCACGCATTGCAAATTCAGGCACGGAGTGCGTGACGGGACACGACCGCAAGCTAATCCAATTCACACTGAATGGCAATCTTCGATAGGCTCAACCCAACCCAATGGTATTAAGTTTTTATGCAAAAGATATAAATAAATCAATGAAATTGATAAATAACATTCACCCATTGGATTCGCGCGTTAATATATTATTTCGTAAAACATTTGGCTAGCGTTTATTAAAAATAAAGCGTCCTTATTAGATAAGCCACAATAAATATTTTAATTCTGAAAATGCACGACTAATATGGTAAATTGGTTACCCCGCAATGTGATCAATACTGTAAAAGTATTGAATTCAAAATTCCAAATTTATATATTTTTGATGTTTTTTTTTATTACTTGAAGTGACAAAACGAGCAGGAAGTTCACCTGATGATAAAAGATACGTCTGGCCCATAAGAAACACGAAGACGCTACAAATTCTCTTACGGCACTAAGGCGTGGGATATTGTGACCCCAGTAATTACGCTAGCCTTTAAACCGTAAGACAAAGTATCTTACTTCTATTTTGCTGCTTATAATTGCATTTACCCTTGTAAGAAATAGACCTCAGAAGATGTTCATTTCATATTTAAAATATTTTTAGCCGTCGATTAAAAAGCACAGGTTGCCATTAGTTTATAAATGTATGTAATGTTTATCGGAATAATTAATCGAGTCAATTAAGTTACAAAATAAATTTAATTATTTATAATTAAAATTAACTGTAAAAAGCAATTAATATTAAGATTTATAAAAAGTTGATCGTAAGTTATACGAATTATAAATACATTGTAATACGATAGTAAGCAAGAATGGTGAGCCTCTAATCACTATCAAAGGCTCTAGAAGTTGTTTAAAAAGCTACATAATTATGTGCAGTATTTCCATGTAGTGTGCATGTAGTGTCATATGCATGTAGTGTGCAGTGCAGAATATCGATCCATATGCAATTTATTAAGATGTAGTAATATAAGACGGTTATTACAAGATGTAAAAAAAATATCTTGAAATTGGGTAAAGCAGAGACAGGGGTTAATTCGCGGAAGTCGACCGCGGCCGTTCGTACAATAAGTAAAAAATGTACCAAGGATACAGTATTGAAGTAGTATTTTTTTTTCTACTTTTAGGTCTTTAATTTAAGCAACATTTAATATATTTATTATTACTATAAAACATATTGAATTTCTACTTACATAATTTTAATATCGATTTTTGTTTCTGTTCACAGACTAATTTCGTCCTTGCTTGTGTTGGCTTGAATATGTATTTTCTTGCTTTAGTATCAAATATGGAACTTTGCTTTTAATGTAGGTATCATTTGGTAACTTATCGATTTTAAAGAAAAAGTGTGTTCAAGAGTTTTAACCTGAGTTGAGGGCTGTGCAAACCAAAGTTAATATATTATAGTGATGCACACTTGGCGGCTGAGCTACACCATGTTAAGCAAGTGCTGCGAGACAACAAGCTTGCTGCGCCACGGCAGCGTCACAGTGACCGAGTGAAGGCAGCCACGTGGAGCGAGAACCTGCTGTTCTACCTTTTTGACAGGCGTAACTGACAAGATTGGCTACATTTTAAGCGGGCTTCAATCAAAACTTATTTCAATCCGCTGAAGACGATTGGTCAATTCCTACCTGTCAAGTGCAATATTCCTCTACAAGATCCAGGAGTTCACAAGCTAGATTGTGACTGTAGCCTCTCTTATATTGGACAAACAAAGCGAGCAATAAGAACCCGTGTAAAGGAACATATAGCTGACATCAAATATAAAAGACCCAACAAGTCGGCAGTGTGTGGCCATAGTTTAAATCACCCAAACCATTACATCTGATTTGATTGACCTCAAATCCTGGCTAAATAATACCGAATGTAGGAATCGGTGGAATGATCAAGGATGATCCGTGAGGTTATTGAGATTAGAAAACATCCAAATTTCTTAGGACCCCATGATTAATAAATTAAAATTTAAACCCAAGCATAATACCACTGCTGGCTCTAATGATAAAACCAGTTCATTTTGCATGGGTCGGAGTACAGACTAAAAATAATTAATTACAATTAAGATCTGGAAACCCCGCTTCAGCACTGGTAACAAGACGCATGACATCTCAGTCTACCCCGTGACCACGGCCGCTGGAAAGTGTTCGAAACGCCGGGAATTTAAAAATGTAAAATAAACGCGATAAAATTCGAAAAGTCATTTTATTTAAAAATGTATAATATTGGCGTAAACAATAGAAATAATTATGGACGATTTATATTATTGCTTTTAACATAATTTTATCAAAATTATACTGTGCTTATGTAAAATAAAGACCCATCTAAATCGACTGACCATTTAGCTAAAATTACTACTGTTTAAGCCGGTAATGACCCATTAGCTTTCATCCTTTCACCTGCTTCTACGTCATCAGCATTGTTACATTTTTCCTTCTTATTTTTTTCTTTTTAAGACATTTTTTACCTGCAAGTAAAAACTAAGATATTTTTGCAACACGTGTTGACAAATTGGAAATTGGAAAATAAAAATACATATTAAAAAATTAAGCGATCTTTTTGAATATTTCCTATCACGAAATAAATTTTCTAATTATATTTACACACTTATTGAACTTAGAACTGAATTACTAACAACATATGTTAAGTTCTCTACTGTATCTGAATAAACTATAAAAATGTCTTTATTATTGAGACATTTTTAGTCAGTTACGGATTTTGATATTTACATCTCTTACATCTTGCATCTTCGTTACTTATGTTATGTAGTGTTTACATCTCATTATTATCTATTACATAGGAGTTATGCAAAATATGTTAAAAAGCTTAGAACACGCGTAAAAGATTTACACGTAAACACCATAATGATAAAGTTCACACTAATAGTTATAAAATAACCTTATGTTTCTATTTATATTCACATTTTTGTTACGGATGACTAAAGGTACGACTTCTGATATTCCTTTTGCCATGATTGAAACAATACTGGCGGCTCACCGCAACTAAAACTTTTTTTACAGTTAATTCTCAATATAATGCATAGTTTGAGAATACTTTGAATATTCAAGCAAAGGTTACTGGTTGCACGAACGCGTGGTCACTAAGGTTAAGTCAGCCAATTTTGATTGGACCAACTAGCTCAAGTAACGGCGATATGGTAGATCCTATTAAAGGACCAGAAAAGAGAATACGGTTCGAAGGAACATATGCGTAATCCGGCTCGGACAACGTGGTTATGAAGCCGGATTGGAAATGCTATAAAAAGAAGGATAAAAACCTCGTCTGATGACGGCACAGCTACAGATACAGATAGTTAAAGCCTTTTTTATTTTTTAAAAAAACGTGGTAATAAGAAAAGACTAGTAGTAAAATTGCTAATAATTTAATGTTTAAATGAATGGAGTTAGCTCTTTGTTGACAAATTTAATTAATAATTTTAATAGTTTTATATTATATTTTATATTCTTATAATTAATCAAATTTGATATTAATTGATAGGGTAAGGAAGAATATATTTTTCATTATTATAGACTACGGCCTCTGGGAACTGTTCCCTACCACCGGGAATTGAAATATAGAAATACGTAAATTAATGCGATTAAACCATTAAAAGTTTGTACAATTCAATTAGGAAAAATACTTTTTCGTAAGCTTTTGGGTAATATAAGCAGTCATTTATTTTTTTCATCGGTTTTAAAGTATAATGAACTGACTACCTCTACGTTACTTTTGTCTTTTTAAGACAGAAGAAATAAAGTTTCCAGGAAACATATAGCCCTCATATGTAAACTAATTCTAATTAAGTACTTTAAAAAAGGTTATTTTATGAGCAAAGTCTACCGTCAGAACACCTATGTTCTTTCGATATTTGATACGATAGATTACATATTTTACTTAAGGTAGACCAAAACTGCCGCTATACTATAATATTGTGCAAACGAATATAGATCTTAGAAGATAAGATCTTCGTGAAGAATATTTGATATTCATTTATAAGTCTCCTTATAGCGTAAGTTTTCCTTGAACGCTAAAGAGTATTCCTAGCCAATTTTTGGATTGCTTTTAGAAAATTTGTTTTACATTTGCTATTAAAAACAATTCAATATATTTTTAATTATTCAAACTTATGTTACGGATTTATACATAGTTATGGATGCTATAAACACTTCGTTACTTTAGTTTTATTTTTCTAAAAAGAGACTCGGGAGCTATAGTAATTACAAATATTCTGTTGTTTCCTAAAAAAAATATAAGACAACAAAAAAGGCTCATTACTTATCGATAAACTACTAATCAGCATTTTGTAAAAACTTTTTCGTATTAACATATATAAGTGTATTTATATAAATACACACATCAGCTATATATAATATACACTTTAGTCGTTACTGACAATACTAAGTGACAAGGGTGGTAAAAGCTTGTTATAAGTTCGCCATTCCCTTTTCATTTTCCTTTTGATCAGTTTTGTGAGACGATCCGTAAATATTAACTGTATATTTATGAACAGCTTGTAATTACTTTGTTTTTATGCTCTGTTTTACTTACATACTAGTTACTAACGTTGAAAGTAAATGTGTTAAAATAATATATTTTTCAATAGTATGTTTCATAAGTATGTCGATGAGTAAAATTAACTTGTTTGAAAATAACCAAAAATATTTTAAATTGAAAAAGCCTGACAATGAAACACCCGTTGTTTATTTCACTATTGATCTTAAAAATAAGAACGTGCAAGTACGATGCTGCAAAACTATTATGAATGGTGTTAATTTTAATAACTATTTTTTATTTACTCTTAGTATTCGCTTTTAAGATGCATATAACAATGTTCTTTTCATGGCAAAATATTTAAAAATAAATTGGAATCTGCCGACGTCATAGAAACGATAAACGTTGAGAGGAATTTGTTTGTTCTTACCTTATATTTCTTATATTTGGGGCAACATCAATCTCTTTTCTTTACTCAATACTATAACAAAATATTATTGTAGGATAATTGACATAACAAAAAAATGTGTAGTACGCATAATAAGATAAATAATTTTTAAATACTTTAAGGAAGGAAGGAGTTTGCTGAGCTTAGGTTGTTATAGATACATAAATACATTATGTGAATTAAAATCTAAGAGGAATCTAATTTCAATTTGAAAAGGTTGTGAAGTTATACTTTGTGAAAGCCTTTGTTTGCTTAGTGGAGCCAGTACCTGATTCAAGTACAGGAACTCAATTTTATAAGAAGCACAAAATTAATCAAAAGTTAGTTGCCTTAATAATATTGTTATGCCTTAGTATTAAATATTAACATTTCATAGATTCGTTTTCAAAAATCAAAAATTAATAAAGATACTTATAAACATATTTTTTTAACATATAAGATGTACTGAAATTATGTGATCTATAAAAAACTGAATGATGATATAGGCTAGGATACGGACCGGTTAAACTTCAAATTTCCTTTAAAATTGTAAAACTAAAATGGTGAACACGAAAACTATTTTTTATACAAAGGTTTCAGTCGACAAATAATATTTTAAATGCTTGACTAATCGTTTAACAAAGCATATACCTTTGTCGTAACAAAGATATTGCTTTGTACGGTAATTTTACCGTCTTTCTTTGCTCTATAGAGGTCCTGACCCAATTTTCACTCGGCTTATAGTGGCCTTTTAAATGACCTCGTCACTTACGCTAAGGATTTTATATCCAATCTATTTAAAGTTCCTATATAGTTTGTGAAAATATATTACTTAAAATTTATAGATTGTGAACAATGTTGTTTATATTTATCAAAAACTTTTGATGTTTGTGAACCAGCAATATTTTTCCTGTTTACATTGTTGATTACTCTTCACTCGAAACTCTTCAAGTTAACTGTTAATGTGCTGTGGTAAATAAAAGTTACTTTTGAGCTATATAGACATTACATATATAATAAAAAATATTGAACTACAAAAATTTACAATACTCAATTTAAATAAGTGTGTACTTAACCAATTTTGTTTTCTTTGTGTTGAATTATGAGCAGAACAAATTCTAGTATTACTACTACAAATCCATCAAAACGATCGTTTTCATTAACAATTACAACATTTTTAGAATATAACTCAATATTATTGCTAGCGTAACATTAAAAATTCTAACATTGTCTGACTGTTTAACCAATTATTCATAACCACCTACCAATTTCTTTTCTTCATGCTTTAAAATATCTTTTTAATTGAAAACATCAAGCATCTTTCAGCAGCCAAGATTCAATGCTAACGGCTATTTGATCTTTCCTTTGATTAATCTTCCTTAACTGACCCGATGTGCGTCCGTTGTTTCTTTTAAGTCGATATTAGACTTATCGGTATATTTTTTACGTCATGAGAAGAGCAGAATGTTTAAATTGATGGTAAGTTTTATTTTCCATTCATAGCAACCTAAACGACTCAAAAGCTCAACTTTTTGCGTCAAAGCAAGCAAAGTAACTCCAGTGTAGTGCAGTACTTAATATCCTATGTCTTATGGTAGGCAGCGCGTTGGTTATAACACTTTCCATCAGGTGGCCAAACTGTTCGGCTGCCTGCCTAGAAATACACGAAAAATCCATCATAGATTTTTAAAATCGTAATTCTTAAACGTTTTAGTAACTGTACTGTAGTTTTTGATTTTATTCATTGCATATACGTACACACAAAAACGCAAATATTTCTGTTTATTTTATTATATAGTATAGATATATCAAATCCACTATTTTTTGGATTTTTCCGTAAGTTATATATATATCTATTCTGACGTTTCGTTCTTTCAGCATCCATGATCACGGGCAGATTAAGTTGGTATATGTCTGTATCTCAATGTTTTTGGAATAACCTTCAGAATTTTTATCTAAAATTGACTTATCTTTCCATTTTCTTAATTTTTGAACATTGGTTTGAAAAAAACTTCTTTTGTTGTCCTGTGGCTTTGTAACTTGTGTTATATTGTAACACGTAAAAAAGAATAATCCACTAACAATTACAGTATAATGAAGCGTGACACAGCTAAATCTGTAATAAAAATAAAATTAATTTGAAATGCCACATATGAATTAGAAGAATTTGAACTAGCAACATCTGCTCTAATTGCACCTCTCACATTTTCTTATGATTTTGACAGGGAAAGCTAAATTCATCTTTAAATTAAAGAGTCTGCTGTTTAATCCCTCAGGTCACATGCAAACTTGTAAACAATATACACAACGAAAGAAATAAGTAGAAGATAAACATTTTACTCTTTAAAACCTTTTAGAATATCATTTTTTTTAAAGGAAGTAAATTAAATGGACTAAAGTGCTTTTTGTACTAAATACGTTCAATTAAATTAATCATGATAGGATTAACCGCTTTCGTTTCATTTTCATTATATATAAGTTGTATCTTGTTTAAATTATAAATGAGCGAATGAATTCATCCGACAGAGAACGAAAGTTACCGACATAGCGCAACGGATTAGTTCGTTGAAGTGGCATTGGGCCGGTAACGTGGTCCGAAGAACGGTTCGCCGATGGGCCCATAAGGTTCTGGAGTGGATGCCACGTTTAGGAAAACGGAGTGTTGGTCGACCCCCGACCAGGTGGGATAGCGATCTCCGTGCAGTAGCCGTTTCAAGTTGGCACCGAGTAGCAGGGATCCGGCCATCTAGGAATCCATTTAATATGACCGATAGAGGCTATATATGATTATGATGATGAGGGAATGCATATAATACTATGAAAATAATACTTTATAAAACTTCGCAATCGTATGATGGTAACGTTACCAGTTTATAGTACTACAAACTTATTTAGGCAAATAAACATAAGTTCTTACAATAGCCGAGCCTATGAACTTGGTTTGTGTTAGTAGTATACACAGATATTAAGGACATCAAATATTAGCACATAGAAAAGATTAAAAAGTTGACATGGGGTTGTGATAACAATGTAATGGACGGGGAACGAGGTTAATATTATAAGTATAAACAAAGTGCCAAAATTACAAGAAAAAAATTAAACTTACCTATTGGTGTAGATACATATTGGTGTATACATAAGAATAAAATTATAAAATATGAGGCAAAGAATACAAAACAAACATAAAGCTAATATCTTAGCAGTCAACGTGCTTTCTTTATCATGAACTGGTGTACTTACCGGTGGTAGGTCCCCTGTTTACAGGAGACCGTCTGGGTGGAGTACCACCGCGGTGCCTATTTTGCCGCGAAACAGTAGTGTGAAACACCTGCTGTGTTCCGGTTTGAAGGCACCGTAGCCAGCGTATTTACTGGGTAAACGAGACTTAACACCTATGTCTCACGGTAGGCAGCGCTTTGGCGATACCACTGGTATTGCCAATGTCTATGGGTGTCGGTGACCACTTTCCATCAGGTGGCCGACTGCTCGTCTGCCTGCGTAAGCCATAAAAAAAAGGAGCTGTATTTTCGATTCTTACAGGAAGAAACTTTATATTATATTTGATTTCGTAATAGCAATGAAAGCAGATGGACGTCAATGGAGATGGGAAAAGAGTTTGTTGCGACTATTCAGAGTATATTTATCATTTCATATAGGTAATCTGTGCCATCAAGTCCAGATTTTTCATCTTTATCTGATAATTGTCATTGAACTAATACTATTTGATGATAAAAGGTTTTGGTTTATAATCCATTAATATATATCTTGGGTCACATGTGTCAGTATCTACAACAATAAGGAGTCAGGAGTATACAACATAATAGATATACACAGATTTTATCTTAAAATGATTGTTGATGTAGTGTCTTATTTCAAAATTATTAAAAGAACATATCATCGAACGCTATAACGTAAACAGTACTTTCTATCACCTAGCCATTTTCTTAAGTTATTAAGGGGTCGGCTTCTAATCCAGATTTACCTGAATAACAGTTTTTACGAAGAGCAACTGGCATCTGACCTCTGCAACTCAAAGGATAAACTGCATTCTACGAATAAATTACATGTCAGTAAATTTGAAGGCACTGACTACCAAAGATGCTCCACCTACGGAGAAATTACAGAACATTTTTTATGGGAAATTTTACCAGCTTAAAAATTTAATTAATTTTTATTTCTATGGTGATTTTTTTTTTAATTTTGCAAAAACGCAAAGTGGAACTCAGAGGTACCCGCACTCCTACCCTACGGAGATTCATAAATTTATTGGCTATGGTACACTACTTTACATCCCAGGAGGATAATTTGACTCAAAACGAATTAACCCTTAATTACTTGCAGTAAGGAAATAACATAACTGCTCGCATGGGGTCACAGGTGACATCAACTTGTAGGTCCAACAATAATTTATTTATTGAATATATAACTAATTAAAAGTTTTTTAACAAAAAGTTTAACAAAAACTAAACATGAATTATTGTTAAAAATTAACAATTGGCACTTAAAGCGAGATCTAAGTTAAAACATATCATATTTTTAGGAAATCTTCAAATCTCTGTTAAGTGTCAGTCTGTTGAGAGTGATCATGACACATATAGAAAATTTTTTGCCCGATCTCCGCAGTTGAAGAATATCGTACTCAAAATACTACTAAATTATTCATCTATATTTATAAAAGAGATATATATAAAAGATATACCTATATATTTACTCATCACGATATTTCTGGAACCATAAGGCGTAGCGACTTGAAATTTGGTAGGAATATTCCTTTCACCGAGTAGAGGTCGGATTTTACGAAATTCCACCCACAAGGGGGGTTTGGGGGTTGATATTATATTATTCGCGGGCAGTTGTTGCAACGTCCACGTTTTGCGGTTGCTAGAGTGACGCGGTTTTCCAACTCATACACTTCCAAAATCCATCTTTTACTACATTGTAGAAGGTGCTCAGACTTCAAATAGGCATTTTGAGTGACAGCGGACAAGTTCACTAGACAATTGGTGACAAAAATTACGCCTTATGTGAGTACGTGATTTGCCAGTATTTGCTCTGTGTACAATCGCTGCTGGAATACAAACTTCAACGCGGATTATGAAGTTGCATGGGGCGCGGGGCAATTCAAACACCGACAAGTGCTCCATTTTTAAAGCAAAAGTGCTCTGACCCCATGCCAGTGATTAAAAATTAAAAGGTTGCAAAACTATTAAGCGTAAAATTACTGGTTTAAAAAAACAATAATATTATTTTACAAAGAGAAGATGCCGCATTGAATTGAAAAGCAAATGTAATAATGACGATTTTTATATAGATTTTTTCTTAACATACATATATCGTAATAATATTTTTTGAGCTTTGTATATGTATAATATTATAACAAATATTCAAGGTTTACTCAAAACAATACAATTTGATTGAGTAAACACAACAAAACTGTAATCATAATTACATAATAATCGGCTGCAGTATTTAACGCTTTGGTGGTTAGCATTAAACCGAATGATTACTAATATAATAGCAAACATTCACAAAGCGGTTAATTATAATTTCTATCACAATGATGTTAATAGGAATTTATTTATTTCATATTAAAGCTTTAGCTTGACCGCTTTTGTATTTTATTTACAGGAAATTTATATTTAAGCTTTAAAAAATGGTAGTCAATGAGCTTGGCTGCAGAAAAAAGAAGGTCCGTCTGGTGGTCCGTACGTTCCCCGTGGTGCTAATTTTGCCAAAATCAGTAGTGTGCAAACTTTTGTCTTCTGGTTTAAGAGCACTGCAGCCAGAATTCAGCAAGCAGTATCATCCAACGTGTCAACGATGCAAAGTAAGAGTTTCTAATGGACAAGTAAAAGGTGTATATGTATAGTATATGCATAATATCGAACAATATTAAAGATATCTTTTGATAAATTTAGAGGTCTCTAATGTGACAGCGTAAATAAACACATTCTTTTGTACTCTTACATCGCAAACGCTGACTGCACAGATCAACAAAACGTTAGCGATGGCGTTGCTATCGCTTCAGGATAACCCACAATAACCATTTTCTATCCTTCCTTTACATTTAACGAGAGAACATGACTTACGAAGTGATTTTAAGCAAAACAGACTTAATCCTTGTCCAATTAAAAAGAGCCCTAAATATTTTGTCAACCAATTATTACCAATATGGCCCCTTACAGTATATTATTTAAATGAATGTTACCAAAGACAATACATATTATAATTTCAAGGATATACATGCAGGGTAGCGTAGAATTTTCATTAAATGTCAACAAAATAGTGTAAGCTGTCATATATTTGACGACATTTGACTTTAATACTAATATTGAGGTATCTGATATCTATACTATATTATTTTTTTATTACACGATACTAAAACTATAACCGTTTATTTAAGGATATATTCATAAATTTTTGCTGCGTTTCTTATATTGTAAGCGATAATTTATTCTTTGTTTGAATGCCGTATCAATTTTGCATTTTCAACTGTTATGTTATAACGTATCCGCGAAACATTCACCGCAAACTCTAATCAATAATAATTAATCCAAATTCTCACAGGGACTGATAAGAAAATAGAAATTCAGCTATCATGAATTTGACAAGTAAGTTTAAACCTAAGTGTTTTACACCACTATTTTATTATATTCGAAAATTTGCTACTGTTCAGCCAAAGATAAACTGACTTGGAAGGTAACCTTAACAAAGATTGATGGCAAAAGATTTTCTTTTGTCCCCTAACTAGGGCGCATCTGTTTTCTAAATTAAACGACAAAATGGACAACCACTACTGCTTTTTAGCAGTCATAAAAAAGGCGGCAGTTTTTCCTTAAAAAATGTCAGCGATAAAAGTTACGTTACAGTTATGTAAGCCATTTTAACTTTTCCACAAAATGTATGAAAGCTTTGCTCAAACCATTTTAATTCTTATAATACTTATTTTGCTAGTTACCTTAGGTAAAATATTTTCGAAAAGCTTATTTATGTCATCATAAAATATTAGCATACAGCTAGCTTCGTAAAGGGGTAACATATTGGCCCTACAAATTTAGCTCGTATAATATTTATGATAATGTATATATCATCAAATTTTAATAATGTTATTTATTGGTAATACCTACCATCAAACGACCGTATTTAATTATTAAGCGTTCTTGGCCTTTTCTTAGTCAACCAGAGGTTGCGAGTTCATCATCATCATCACCATTATCAGCCTTTGATAGTCTGGACTCCGCTAATACACTTCTATCCAATAGGGGGTTTTTATCCCACCACGCTGGTCCAATGCGGGTTGGTGGGTGGACCGACTTTTTACATGCCCATCCGACGCATTGATCATCTTACTTTTCAGACAATTGGGTGATCGGCCCAAATTGCCCTAACCAACTAGGAAACAACAATTAAAATTTGTTAAGTCCTCGCAAGATTCGAACCCACGACCTCCGGTTTCTACAGCACACGCCTATACCACTAGGCTACGGAGGCAGTTGCGAGTTCGAACTAACGAATATACAACGTGCAATCGTTGTTTCTTTTTTGATAACAGCAATTGAATAATTTACTAAAAATTAAAACGATCTATTCGGATGGGAACGCTTAAAGTAGAGTCCAAGACGTTATTACTAAATTTTGAAGTCGTGTAACGATTGTTTGCGAGTCAGTGAGTACATTCAAATTTACTGCTACATCGGACTATAATAAATTAAAAATAGCAGTTGAGCAGAAGTTGATATTTTTTCGCTCTATCTGTTATACATCTTTTGAATCTAATATTTATAGTGTGCTTGTTTACATAATTTGTCACATGTCATATTAAAACGTCATAAACACAAAACTCTTTAAATGGTAGTTTTGATTAGCGATAAAATGGGTAAAAAAATTTAACTAATAAAATAACAGAACTAAGTATATACGTAGGTAGATTTAATAATACAAATTATTTATTATTTAAAGGGCTCGTGTTTTATTTTAACTTACGGCAATACATTAAGTTATTTTCCCTTCAAAGGGACGACGGACTCAGTGAAGGTTTGAGGTTTAACCTATTTTGTGATTTTACTCCATTTATTATAAAATATTTATATTTAGAATTAGAATCACTCTGACTTCACGGTTAAACCATTAAATTGGTTTTATTGGTTTAGCAATATTTCATATTTTAGATTAATAATAACAACATTAATAAATAAATAAATAAATCTTCCCTAATTTCAAACATTGTTATGCCATTACGAAATTATCATATATTTTTTTTAGTATAAAATGTGACATAGTCTACATTTTATACTAAAAAAAATGATAATACCCTAAAATTTTTTAAAAATATTAACTCAATAAAATATTAACTTAACTCAATGTTACAAAAAGTTTGCTATAAAATATTTGATCTTAATATTTATTATTATTAGCTATGCAGGCATACGAGCAATTAGGACATATAAATATTGGGCATATTGGCCAGTGTGACCATCAACGTGCTGCCTACCGTTAGACATAGGATGTTAAGTGTCGTTTACCTAGTAATTACGCTGACTACGGTGCCTTTCAAACCGGAACACAGTATTGTTTTCACACTACGTACAAAAACTAACTCATGGTGTGTAAAAGTTGGCCATAAAATTAATTATCTAATTTAGATATATTTTAATTACTCATTTATGCTAAAAAAAAGTGCCCACCCATGCGAAGCCGGGTGTATTGCTAGTGGTATGTATAAGTAAAAAGATCTCGTAACAAAAACAAGGAAACAATGCTTTTACTAATGCAATTGGAGACGTGACATTTTACAGTACCTACACATATAATACTAGCTTTGTGACTTGAATAATTCGACATAATTAAAAGAAAAAAAAACAATGATTTGTATTTTAGACGCTATTGAATTTATTACTGATATATTCATGTGTATATTCACATATATTACATCAAAGAATGAACTCATTTCACTTAGCAACAAAATAAATCCTAAGTAATAATAAGTTTAAATTAAAGATTTATGACTGCATAAATTATGCAGTTCGTAGTTTAGATATTGCCTAAACTTTAAACTTAATTCTCAAGAGATATATACATTGTTGAGCTGAAAAAGGTTTTAACCATTTTAAGATATATTTTACGTTAGCTCAGTAAAAATTTTATAGAAAATATTTTCAGCTACAAAGTTTATTCCTTTATAGTACTGAAAAATACAAAAGACTTTAGCATTAGCTATCAGCTGTTCTTTAAAAGAAATTTTGAAAGCTAGAAAGAGAAAAAGTAAACAAATTTATTCTCAAGAAAAATATTCGTAACTAACCTAAAAACCTTTTAGCTTACGTAAATATAATCATAGTCATCTATAAAACTTTAATTACAAAATCTTCCCTACCAAAAAGCTTATTAGTTAATATTATGTAATACTGTAAAATACTTTTTGCAATAAAAAATATTTTGAGTACTTTATAAAGAAAAGAGCTTTTCATATACCTATGTATATTTCAGATTAGATGCTTTAAATTCACTGTAATAAAATCATAAATGTACAGAGTTAAATAATTGTAAGATACCTCATGTGTTTTCTTTTTTGAGCTAAACTAATATTAATGTCATTTTAAAGGTCTACGAAAATCCTCAGCAAAGTTACGATTAATGCAAATAAATTGGTTGTCATTATTCAAGCTTTAGAAAACTTTCTCGTTGCTCATTATTCTATTTGCTTAAAATATATTTTAACCTTTTTAGTTTTTAACTTTTACTCATTTAATAATTTAATACCACATTACTTTAATGATTTCTGAAATAAAATATGTATAATTTCTCAAGTGTTGAATTTAGCTAAACATGTATATTTAGATTACAAATTAATGAATTATTGAGCTTTAGAGAACATTTAAAACTACTTTTTTTTTACTGTAAACCTGTTTGTGGTTCATATGATAATTTAAAAAAGTTAAGAGAAGCGGACTTAAAGTACAATCCGAAATATTTACTTAACTTAAATATTTTTTATAGTATTTATTTTTACAATTTTGATTTCATTATCACCTATTTTAAAATTTTTTGATCGTACTTGATTCGGAGTGTATTTTTTTTTTATTATAAATAAATTGCAAACGCTGGCTCTACCTAACGAGATATACTTTAACTATGTTCTTCATAAATGTACTACTTGAATTGGCCTACACTAAAATCCGATAGCATATATCTATGTTTTAAGAGCAATTCACAATGAGCATTTTAATATAAATATCGTAAAAAAAAACAGTCGGGCATATTCAAAGGTTATACAGTGTACGTTCACATAAAAACAATTATTAAATTTTTCATTCTCTCTTTGCATAAAACATGCCATAAACGACATTTAGATCAAATGAACACCTTTAAAGATATTAAATATTTGGTATGCGGTGGCAGAAATCGAAGGGCAGTTTTATGCAGAGAGCACGGAGGCACGTAGCCTAAATTGTTCAAAATGGTTATATATTGTACGTTGGACATATTTTTAGTAAAAAATTTACTTGTTGATAAAAAGTACTTTTGTCATAAAATGAGCATTTCAAATTAAGGCAAATATTATGAATAAGTCTATAATAAGTTTTTTTAATTTTAGCATTAAAGATTTTGCCGTAAAGTTTCAAGCTGTTTCATCTCGCGACATTTATAAATATGCCCGAAAGAATTTTGATATATTAACATTTTTAATGCTCAATAAAAAAACGATAAATAGTTGTCTTTTAAGCATGTTATTTTAAAAATAATTGGAAATTGTCATAGTAATATTTAAAAATTAGCAATGATCGCAAATAATATCCGTCTACTTTTAGGAAAAGGCAGAAGTGCTTAGTAATGAATCCGCATCCACAATAGGCTTTTAAATTTTGTCTTTGGTCTTTGGCCGTCCACGGTGTAGATTCTGTAAGTTAAAATTAGCAGAACGAAAATGTTGAAACCGGAGATGTACCGTGCTTTCTTTTGCAACACCAGCGCCGTACCCATCATTATTTCTTCAAACTGTGTCTGTAGTACTTGTGCCACGGTAGACCTCGTATTCGTAAGCATACTGAATTTCATGTTTTCTATTGTGCGGTATTAAGCGACGGCATAGAAAAAAATAAACAAATAAATGACGGTCTTAATTATTCAAATGTAATAATAATGTCCTCCTAGTCGTTTCCGACTACGGCGGCCGATCAGTCAACTGAGCAGGAGATATTATAGTGCAGAAATGTACGCGCAAACGCAGCTACACTCCCTATTCTTTTATACTCTCAAATGCTGATGGGACGGATAACCGACATGACCGAAGAGAGATAAGGCGCAGGACCGACTTTTACAGGCCCATCTAACGAATAGATCATCTTACTTTGCAGAAATAGGGTGATCGCACATTCTCTACCAACTGGAAAGAACTAAGAAAAGATGTTGAGTCCCTGCAGGATTCGATCCAACGGCCCCTGATTTTTGAAGCATACGCCTTTGCCACTAGGCTATGGAGGCAGTTAATTTGAGTGTACCAGTTAAATTAATTTCCAATTTTGAATTTGGAATTCTTCGCCCAAGATATGATTCAGATCAAAGTGGCCAGTACGACAAAACGCAAAATTCAAATTCAAGGACGTAATATTAATTAATATATGGCTAAATAATAGTAACTATGGAATATTAAAATCAACTTTCTCTAAATTAAATCTTGAATCCTTTATCATAGTCACAAGCGTTCAATGGAATAAAATTGTGAAAAATTTTTACGGTCGTTGTAGAGCAGGCTCCTAATTAAAGTTACGCCAGAAATATAAACCAACGAATGTAACATAGTTGCTTCTGGAAAATTAATGTTTTATTGTAAGTACTGCCTCGTAGCCTAGTGGTATGGGCGTGTGCTTTAAAACCGGAGGTCGTGGGTTCGAATCTGCGGGACGCAACAAATTTTCATTGTTGTTTCTAGTTGGTTAGGCACTTGGGCCGATCACCCAATTGTCTGAAAAGTAAGATGATCCATGCGTCGGATGGGCATGTAAAAGTCGGTCCACCCACCAACCCGCATTGGACCAGCTTGGTGGGATGGTCCAAACCCCTAATGGATAGGGTGTATTAGGGGAGGCCTATGTCCAGCAGTGGACTAACAAAGGCTGATGATGTGATGTGTGATGTGACTGCCTCTACGAAATAATGCGTTTAAATATTATGAAAAAAAGACTAGGTAAAAATGGTAAAAAAATAAAAATAAAGATGAACGAATTTAAGATAACTGCCTCCGTAGCCTAGTGGTATAGGCATGTGCCTTAAAAACCGGAGGTCGTGGGTTCGAATCCTGCGGGGACTCAACAAATGCTCATTGTTGTTTCCTAGTTGGTTAGGGCAATTTGGGCCGATCGCCCAATTGTCTGATAAGTAAGATGATCCAAGTCGGATGGGCATGTTAAAGGCGGTCCACCACCAACCGCATTGGACCAGCGTGGTGGGATACGATCCAAAACCCCTAATGGATAGGAGTGTATTAGGGAGGCCTATGTCCAACAGTTGACTATTACAGGCTGATGATGATGATGAATTTAAGATTGATAAAGCGCAGTTTAGGTTACGTAATATAAAGGTGACCAGATTTAAAATTAAAATTGATACTAAATAATATTGCAATTTTTAATATTAATTTATTTTAAAGTAAAAACTCGAATGTAAAATGTAAATGTAACGTGTCAAATGTCTTTGATCATTTTATCAAATGTGTATTCTTTCCTAAGCAGAGGAACTGCGTTAAGTAATAGAATTAGATTACATGCAAATTAGATTACTCGCATAACTTACTAATTACCATAACTAAATAGCTTATCACACTCACCAACCCGCATTGGACCATTCGTGGTAGGATACCGGCCAAAACCCCTAATGGAGCTGTGGAGTAACACGGTATGTAGGTTAATGAAATTAATATGAGTTTTAATTTAATGAGTATATTTATAAGCAATATTTATTAATCAATCCACAAAAATCTGGATTAAGTGCTGCTCATATGTTTATAAATTTCTGTGGAATTAAACGATAAAATAAGTATAAAAGATAAACATTTTAGTACCTTTACTATAACTTTACCAGAAGTTTAGAATAATTTATCTTAGGCTGAAATGCAAGGACATTCAACAGGCCATCTTAAGCCGAGTGAAAACTGGGTCCTAGATTTCTATTGTGGAAGAAAGATACATTATATGTTAGTTACAGTTTGTTAGGTACACATTTCCAATTCCATGGACGAATAGCAACAATTTGGGCATTCTGTACTAAACGATTGCAATAAATCAAGGTGATAAATACATTCATTGAAGCCATACGTAAATATCAAATAAATTTAAAAGATTGGATCCCTAAGATTTACTCTTCATTTATGAACTTTTAGGACATTACATGATGAGTAGTTAAAAGTTCCTTATTCTTTACCAGATGGTATAGGAGTTCTTGTTTTAGAAATCAAAGCTCTAGTTTCGAATCTTGCCGGGACTCGACTTTTCTCGACTTGTTTCATAGTTTGTGAAGGGCAATGTTGCTTATTACCGTACTTATAAAGTTGGTCCTGCTCTTGATTTATTTCCAATTGTGACCGTTTTCTATCCTTAGACTTCAACAGTAAAGAGCCCTAAGAGCTGATGTCTTATTACATCTAACGAGCATGGATCCTTTGGCCTCGACCATATCACCAGATCATCCGTCACGAACCTAAGGTAGTAAGAATATGGATTAGGTTGGTGCGGAAGCTAGTCACTCTTGCTATAAAGTACATTTGCAGTGTAACAACTCTGAGCTACGACAGAAAGCGGGCAGGCTTGCTTACTACTTACTTCTTTTCCGGTACCTAATACTTTTGTTCCCCGCATCCTTTAGTAAAAGTATAAACATATTTGGCTACAATACGTGTATTTCTTTAATATTTTATGTATAGTAATATTTACATAATTATCACATAATGTTTATTGGTAAAGTAATTTACATAGACATTGGACATAAAAAAAATAAAAACACTTTTTCTGACGATAATAAAACAGTGTTTGTTTCTATGGTGCTCCTTAAAGTATTAACATAGATTAAAGAAAAATTGATTCTTAGAAAACATTAAAAGAAAACAAAATTTCCTTATGAGACAATGAATTACAAATAAATCTTCGAAATATTTATAAAATTTTCCTTTTGTTTGTTAGAGCGATGAAATTAGCTGGACTTTCGAATGATGGTGACTCATACGTCCTTTCCATAAGAAAAGCAGCGTAAGACGCCACCGCCCACAGGTATGAGATATAATAGTATCCTTCAAACCAGAAGACAGTAGTATTTACACACTACTGACTTGCAGTATTTTTTTTAAATATGGCAGCAACATTGAAATTACGAAAAAGTAATGCCGCAGTTTTTTAGCGATGGTTTCCTCGGACCAAATGCTTCTTCTTATAAACTAGTTAGACTTTATTTGACAATAATTATAAAGTGTTAATACTAATGAATCATAATAAATAAATAAAAAAATTACTTTAAAATTGCTTTTTTTGACGGCCATTGTGTCGAAACGTAATTCGCACTCAACCTATCGGAAAATGTCAAAGCTTTAAGCTCTTCAGCTTCAACCCGAACTAACAAGTAACTGTTTATTAGATTGAACATTTTTTCAATTTCCGGCATATTTTTGTGATTCATTTTTCTAGTTAAAATTTTATGTAAGTTTATAAAATAGTTAATAGAGTTTAAGTTTATCTTGAAAAATATTTTTATTAAAGTAAAATATTTTAATATCGACACAATAGTAAACATTTTTTATCATATTTATCTTAGCTGAAATTACAGCTCTAAACAAGGGAATTTGATTTCTCTATAAATAAACTAATTAAAAATAAAAAAATGATAAGATGAAACAACCATATTATAGTTTACTTAACAAGTTGAAGGAATGTTTTCGATCAAATGGATAGCGTCCATGAAAATTATGAAAACAATGTAAAAAATTTCCATATTAGATGTAGCACCAAAAGGTGTTTATTTTTTAGGTAATGCTACATACTCGTAACAAATTTGCATACCATTCACTTTTGTTTCCGATCAATCAACTTGTTAAAGTTACAAATGTGTTGAAAAGAATAACTGGATCTGCATACAGTTTTTGGGTCCAAAAATAAAATCCGTCGGTTAGGCATTTTATCAACCGTACACATGCATCTTAGTTACGTAATTACTACATTATACATTTTAGGTAAGTTCTTTACTACTGTTTTTACCTTCGACTTTATGAATGTTATAAGATATTAAGTGCAATAAAATTGAATTGTGTATAGAAGTGAAGTAAACGGTAACCATTATCAACTAGACTTAGTTATTTGCAAATCAATTTTTGACCGGGAAGTCGGTAAAGGAGGAACCTAATTCAGAGCGTATGGTTTTTTTTTGTAATGTTACATACGGAACAACTAGCTAACATATATTGCCACGTTGCTCCGCTCCTAGTGCTCTGAAATTGTTTATTCTTTTTATAATTTGAGGTTATTTGATAAGTAATAATAAAAATTAAAAAAATTACGGCCTCAAAAATCACAACCTCGTGCGATTAATTTGAAAACACTGCCAAAACAGTAAAAGGTAGACTAGACATATGTTCTGCGTAATTGTACATCATACTATGATCTATAATAAAGTCCACGCGCGCATATGTCTATGTGTTAAGAATACACCACAACAAACATTCTAATGTAAAACTTTGTTAAAAATTGTGATAGTATTGCAGACATATTCAAAGCTCATTTAAAGTAATATAGTGTAAGTTTATATTAAAGTTGATGTATTTAATAAATTTTTGCCTTTAAAAAAAATTGTATATCTGCATAAAACGTGTGATACATAACATTTTGATTAAATGAATACCTTAAAGATATTAGAGATTTAAAATAAAGTGGTAGAAATCGCGTGGTAGTTTTTTGCAAAGGGCATTAGAGGCCCGCTTATATTATGCAAAATGGTTATATTCTGTTTGAAGTCGGTCATATTTTTGGTTAATTTTTTTTAGCCGCGTATCTTGCACTAGTTGCAATTGTAGGAGGCATACATTTGAGGTAAGTGGATGGCTTTAATTTGCCAATTCTCCGATGCTTATAATTCTGCCAATTGCAGAATATCTATGCGATGCTGTCTGACCTTAATTAGTCCCTCATTATAACTTAAATAGATGAGTGGCCGTAGTGAAAGAAACAGATATTTTTGGATGGAAAATACAAGTCCTGTAACATATTATAATATTTTAAAACCCGCAATAGGTGAATAAAACCGAACTATTATGTGGAAACCACCATTTTTTTAATGATTAAATAATATAGTTATATATAATATTATAGATATAATAATATTTAATTTTACGAAAAATGATTTGTAAATGTGTATAACGATATAAAACATTAAATTTTAAAATTTTTTAAAAGTTTTAAAAATTTTAATTAAATTTAATATTTTAAATTTTGATTTTTTTTCCTTTTAAACTAAAATTTTTTGAAATTTGAAATTTTTTTATTTAAAATGGGGAAAATTTAAATTTTTAAAAATGGGATTTAAAAAGGGTTTTTTAAAAATTTTTTAAATTTAAATTGAAATTAAATAAAAATGAAATTTAATTTATAAATTAATAAATAAAACTTTTAATAAAATTTTCCTTTATCATGGGTTAACATAAAATTTTGTAAATGTAAAGAATTAGACAGAAAGAAGTATTTTATAAATGTTCTAAGTTTAATATAAGTCTGGCTGATATATTAAGTAAAATTTAACACTTTAGAAAAAATATGCATATTGCATAAAACTTGAACTTTAATTGTGAATATTGACAGAATATTAAATATTAAAACTTAATATAATGATATTATGTAAGTTGTATTTTAATATTTTCATAAATTTTATATTACATAACAACTGTTGTAATATTTGACATATACATGAAGATGATAGATTAAAATTAGCGTAGAAATTTGCTGCTTAATTAAGGTTATATTATACCAATATGTATATTCTCTAAGCTATAGTTAGCTTCTAAATAATTTGTGTTCATCTAGTATAGTTGCTTTATTTGAGAAATACAGCGACTATAGTATTTATAATGCCTAGTTCCATGCTTAAATTACTCGCGACTGTGCGAAAATTATTTGAATACTGTACTACTAACAGTATACGTTATAACCATGATTGACTGTGAACTGTAGATGAGTGTCATCAGATCTATATGGAAATATCAGTTCAACGTCAACTTATGCTACTAGTGTTAGATACCGCAAGTGACACTAACCGGAATCTGGCGTCATGAAACGCGCATTTCCCTTTTTCAAATGACCTTATATACGGGTTACTTACATACCATATCAAATTTCAATGGGTCTGTCACAAAAGGATCTTGCTACATTGATTAAGACTCCTAGCAGGAATACTAGCCAGTCTTCAAATGGCCTTGATTAGTCAACTCAAACTGTGCTATTCTCTATTGAGTAAAGATTATTTTTAAAAGTCTAACGATTTCTGCTAAAAGAAATATACAAATTAAATTAAAAGTACTAAATCGAAAGTGTACTTCTCCCTATGCCTAGTTATAAGTTAATATAAACAGTCACAGGATAATATAACAAAATAATAATATTTAAATGAAAATAAATTTATAAAAATCATTTATAAAATTCATCAGCTAATCGAAGAGAAACGTAGTCCAGCTCGCAATCCATAGTCGTTTTAATTAACCACTTGTGAATATTTGATACCATGAATGAATGTTCATTAGTGGCGCAAACCAACAGATAATTTATTATATATTTAGTCGATAAAGTTTATTTACATAATTAGTTCTAAATATAAATTGTGTGGGATACGTCTAAAATCCCCTATGGTATGGAGGTGTATTTGAGAAAGGCATAGTCTACTATGTGGACATCGTGTCAGGTTGAAGATATTTATAATAGTTATGTTACAGCACTGAATGAGCTATAAAGTTTTCAAATAAGTTTTTTGTCATCAAAAATGTAATTCCAGGCATACAGTCCATAAGGTCTGTCTAGGTTAATTGTAACTTATCGTTGTACTCACTCAAACTGCACTTTATTTTGACCACGAGTACTATTTACAGCTTTAAATTTTTAGATAACGTTTCTTAGATAAACAACTGTATATATCTATCATAATAATCTTTACCTAGTTCTTGTATGATTACAAACATGTCTACATGGTGTAATTATTTTAAATAAATACTGATCAAAGGCTAGATTTAATTGCAGAACGTTTACAAATTTATCAAACTAAATGCTTGATGTTTATTTTATCTCACTGTTGTATATCTTTATTTGGTACCTGATTCAATATTTTTCGTATTTAATAAGTTGATTGTTTAAACTATGAAACCATGGTAGAATAAAGTACAAATGACCTGTAGCCTGTGGGATAGGGTCAACAGCCTTATGGAAATCGTGAGGCACTATTGGTGGTAATATCGCAGGGACTCAAAAATTTCACGAATGATAAGTTTACACTTTATTTGTATAAGAGAATTTGTTCCGATCCATCCATATTGGCATTTAAAAATGTCTACACTTGCATAGGACCAGCTATGCTGATAGTCAATGAAGCCCCTAATGAAGAAGCGTGCATTAAGGTAAGCTTTATCAAGTCAGTGATAATACATGGCTGGTATTTCAATAATAATTTCTTAATAGACAATGAGGTAAAGTCGGTAATATCATAAGAATTTATGGTAGAAGACATAATACTACTCTAACATGTTGAAACTAAAACCGATATTTTCTTTACTTTGATTTTTGAATTGCTTTAACTCGTTTACTCAAGATTTTATCACAAAAAAGTGAATTTTATCAGAAATAAATATGACCGTACTTTATTAACATGTTACAGAACCATTTTACACAATTTAGGGGCTAACAAGAATGTTCTTGATGTATTTCATTTGACACCAATGCATTTAAATCTTCTAATAGCTTTTAGAGATAGTCATTTAATAAAAGTCGTTTATAAGCTATTTCTAGTGGCTAATAGAATGATCATTAAAATGTATCAACCTATTACGAAATACTTAAACTATATTATTACTTAAATAAGCTTATTAATACGTTTAATGTCAATTTAGTTAAATAAACAATATATGTTTACACATGTGGCGTTATTCTTAGAAATCTAGGCTATATGGTCTACTGAGACTTCACTAGACAATTTACATTGTTCAGATTTGATCAATTACGTTCACATCTTTAACGTATCACACTTTACGGTTTGTGCAGCTGTCTTCAATCGCAGCAAGTCTATGATTTTAGTCGTTACATTTTTTATTTCTCAACATTGTAAACTACTTATTTCAATAATAATTAAAAAACAGCTAATGGAATATCTGCTCGCTATCCTATTTAAAAAAAATTCATGCTAAATGTTACAATCTGACAATTCTTGCTTTCATTTGGAATTGCAAACAACAAGTAAATATTTAAAAAAAAATTAAAAAACATACGCTCTAAGTGGCAGACCTCCTTCTATTGGGAAGTCGACAAGTTACCAGGCTAGTTTCAATGAATAGTTTAAACTACTTTCATATCTGTCAGAGTCATTTAATAATTCGAAAATATGAGCAAGTTGAGTAAGAGCAAGTGGATGTTAAGGTGTAAAACGAAACACATATTACCTAAGTCATTGTTTTAAACGGAATAGTCTAGCAACTAAAGTAAAATTGGCACTTCACATCGCAATTATAACAATTAAATTTAATCAATAGTTACAGTCAGTATCTTGTACAGTTGGATGCAAGTGATAGAATGCATGTAGGTCGTTTGACAGTTTGTATGTTTAGATCTATTAACTTTATTGGCAATGAAAAAAATATTAGCTCAGATTGCAAGCACTCGCATGTACCATTAGCATTTATACAATTACGTAGATTTTTAATTGAAAACTACTATTAAAAATTATAAGAATTAGTGACTGTAGTGTGCATAGCAGATATGGGTCTCAGATGTTTTTTAGTGGAAGTTCCAAAGCCTCGTCTTTTATTGTGAACCCGCAAAAGTATTTGTGAATTTTAATACATAATCAATTAAATGTCACAAAATATAAAAAAAAAATGGTGACATTGTAAACATGCTATGTTCGTAATTTAAGATTTGAGAAATTTTAAATTTTACTTAATATTAATTATTTTTATTACTGAAGTTCATTTTCGGATTTATTTAGTGGTATGGGCTTATTAAATAAGTACATATGCATTCCTAAATTACACTATATTCTTATTTTTATTAAGTTGAATTAATGTGATACTTCCCTTTATGTTTAAGGCTCTTGGTAAAATTTTTATTATCTCCAAGTTTAGTTAAATTAAAATTGTGTAGTACGATGCTGGTAAATATCAACTTTTATTTGTAACGCAAGTGCCTGTTAAATAAAACAAGAAGATCGTTGAATAATTATTGAACGGTCGCTTTTATTTTATAAACTATTGAATTTACGCAAATTTACATTCTACAAAAATATTTTGTAAATTTAAATTTAATAATCATTAAATATTTAATTAAATTAAATATAACATCAAATGATTCAGTGATCTTACCGACTTCTGAGAGGCACCCTGAATATAGATTTGAAGCTTCGAACGGTCCGATTGATGAAGTCTACGCTCCGGCCTAATCTGCTCCAGCTATCATTGATCCTGGTACATCTCAGATCAATCTGGAAAATCGATTTGCTGCCTTGGAAATACAATCGACGTGAACGTTGACGAGGAACTCGATCGAGTGGTAGAAATTCTTCGGGACGAGGGTGCTAAACTTTGCGGTCTGCCGACGTACGGGCAAAAAGTCTAAACTTTCGGAGAAACACTGGATCTCATGGCTAAAGCGACGAAATGGTATCCAATCGTCACTTCGTTAGAACAGCGGGTTCTTAACAAGACCATCTCCAAGCTGGAAGGCGCGACCTCCGTCACTCAGATACGCTCTCAAACAGAGAGCGGCTATTGAGCAAAACCGAGGGTCCAAAGTCTTCGTACAACAGCTGGAAGAAGCCTATCTAACGAAGTTAACAAGAGAACGGAGACCGTCGCTTCGACAGAGTTCTCTCGGAGGTTGAAAGCTTTACAACCAGTTATACAGCGTCGCATTCAGCACACCTGGAGCCGGATGAGAAGATTCTCGAGCCACTCTTATCCGCCATGTGTCGGAGGATCTTCCAGAAATCGAGCCTAGAACGAAATCGAGGAGCTCTTGAGCAACTTCAAAATGGAAAAGCCCCGGAGAGGACGGAGTCAGACGGAGCTTCTGAAGG
The DNA here is from genome assembly GCA_029286875.1 of Lamproptera curius. NCBI lineage: Eukaryota > Metazoa > Arthropoda > Insecta > Lepidoptera > Papilionidae > Lamproptera > Lamproptera curius. The sequence goes on along the minus strand of JAGSMT010000036.1, from coordinate 2,737,494 downwards.
CCGCCGTAAACCGGTGCTGAAAAGACTCCGCCGTCTGATTTAACTCTGCCCTTCTCTCCGGGAGAACTCCTGAGGCATGGCATAGGGGTTTGGTCGTATTGTTCTTCAAAAAGGTGATAAAACCCTTTTGAAAACTATCAAGCTAATATCGCTCCTGAGTCAGTCTATAAGTTGTTTTCGAGGGTCATCTCGAATCGTCTTTGCACGAAAAACTCGACGAAGCGCAGCCTCGAAACAGGCCGGGTTTCGGAGGGTTACAGCACCATAAGACCACATCCATACAGTGAGGCAGGTTATAAGACACGAGATAACCAGCCCCTGTGCATAGGCATTTGTGGACTATGAGGCTGACTCCATCGAGACCTGGTCTTTCCTCGAGTCCTTAGCGGTGCCAAATTGATTGGCGATATATCGAGATGCTGAGATGTCTGTACAACGCCGCCACTATGTCTGTCGTAGTCCAAAGTGGGCAGACTGAGCCTATCCCCTGCACCGCGGTGTGAGACAAGGAGACGTCATGTCTCCGAGGTATTCTCCGCCGCGCTTGAGGACATGTTCGGGACGCTCAACTGGGAAGGACAGGCATGAAATGTGAACGGCAGTACATCTCACATCTGCGATTTGCGGACGATATCGTCATCTGGCTGAGACCGCAAAGGACCTGCAGAAAATGTGCGAAAGCCTGGCTGAATCTTCTGCACGCATCGGTCTCCGGATGAACTTGGGTAAAACCAAGGTCATGTTTAACGAGCACGTTGGTCCGGGACCGATCTACATTGACGTACCTCCCTCGAAGTGGTTTCGGAGTAACGTTTACCAGGGCAAACGCTCCAACTAGGTGAAACAACTTTGAGGGGAGGCCAACAGAAGGATTCGACTGGGCTGGGCAGCTTTTCATAAGCTTCGTCGAGTTTTCTCGTCACCCATCCCACAGTGCCTCAAATCGAAAGTCTTCGATCAGTGCGTCCTACCCGTTTTGACCCTACGGTGCCGAGACTTGGACACTTACGGTTCGACTGGTCCACAAATTTAAAGTCGCTCAGCGAGCTATGGAGGGCTATGCTTCGAGTATCTCTGAAGGACCGCATCAGAAATGACGTGATCGTCAGAGAACCAAAATCACTGACATAGCCCACCGGATTAGTAAGCTGAAGTGGCATGGGCCGGTTCATATAAGCCGCAGAACTGACGACCGCTGGAGTCGAAAAGTTCTGGGTGGAGACCGAGGCTCGGCAAACGTAATGAGGACGCCCTGCGGCAAGATGGAGTGACGACATTCGAAGTGGCCGGTGTGGGCTGGATGAGAATAGCCGAGATAGGAAACGGTGGCGTGCATTGGGGAGGCCTAGTGTCCAGCAGTGGACTAGCGCAGGCTGATGATGATGATGATGATGATGATGATGATAACATCAAGTTCGCAAATATAATTTAACCTAAGCAAGTGTGTCTCTTGCTAGTAATGACATAATTAGCAAGAACCTACTGTTGATTACATATTCACTATGTTGACCAGTTTAAATTATATTAGAGCTGCCTTATTGTGCCTTATTGAGCTGCCTTTTATGTTAATTGTTATTCTGTTGTCGTAGTATAATTGTAATTGAATTCTGTTATTCTTGTGCAAAAGAGTTTTTCATTATAGGAAATGTGTAATAGAAATATTGGTAGAACAAATAACAATCCTTTTATTGAACATTTCCTAATTGCTGTAACTTATACTTGGTACATAGATTTCTCATTTTTTTTTTTTTTTTTTCAAGTAAAACGTTTAAAAAAGTGAATTAAATTCTATCCGGCAACGTAATAAGCCTTATATTGTTGTCCAGAAAATAATGGCTCAATCAGCTGTCCTTCACACTTATTACTCTCTCTTTAGCCTCGCTATTTAGAAACTGGAGGTCGTAGTTTTGAACCCTGCGATGTCTCAACAATGTGTTGTCCTTAACATCAGCTGTTGTTTTATAAGTTAGATAGGGTAATGCGTAGCTGTTACAATCAGCCGTACCTACCGTAATTACTTCGTATTATCCTGTCTTAAGGAGAAGCAGACTTTTGTTACTACATTTAGTGTTAGAATCTAGAAAAAGTTCTGCTCGCCATTTCGCTGTAATTAATAAAAAAATACGTACGTATATAAGTAAACATATCTTTCATTCAACAGCCCTTACTCGTTTTGATTTTTCGTTCCTCTCAATAATTTGTCATTTCAGTACTCACACGTACGTCTATCCATCGCTTTTAGGTCTGCTATCGCTTTTCATCCATCAACATTCATTTCTCGAAATTATTTTATGTATATGACATTCATTTTCTTTTTTATAACATGCTCGTACGAGGCTAGCTTCCTACTCTTTAGATTTTTAGTCACAGGTGCCACTCTCAAAGTTCCGCTTATAACCTCATTTCTAATTTTATCTTTCTTTGTCTCTCCACTTATCCATCTCAAGGTTCTCATCTCCGGTGCATGCACTCTTTTTTCCTTCGTTAATTTTATCGCCCAACATTACGCTCCATACATTATGACCGATCTTATGATCGTCTTATAAATTTTCCTCTTAAGTTTTCGGTTATTTGTGGGTCACAAGATTACAGACCGGTCGCCGTTTTGAGCATCCTGCATTTATTTTGTTTTTCACTTTACGGTTTATACTGCCGTGATTTTGGATTAATCACCATAGGCTCATTGAGCTAAAGTTGGAGCAGACTGTTAGGCTATTTAGGTAAAATTGGATGGACTCCCGAAGTCACAGAATAAAAATTTCGTTTTAGTTCCTTTTTTTGGTTATTATTTTGAAATCAAAGTTTTTCAATCTTTCCCACCATTTTTACAGCTTTCTCTAGACTGTTAGAGCATCATCTCCAACAAGAATAATATCGTCGGCAAACAGTGTACACCAAGGTCCTTCCTCCTGCATGTGGGATGTTAGAGTATCCACGACCAGGAGGATCAAATACGGGCTTAAAGCCAGACCCTAGTGTAAACCTACAGAATCGTTGAACTTGTGGATTTCACCACCTTCGGATCTGATGTGAGTACTAGCTATGTCAAACATAGCCTGGATAAGGGTAACAAACTTTGATGTTACTCGTAGATTTTATTAAATAACATATAAATAAAATCTTTACGAAATGGATAAACGATTCGCTTAAGTAAGAAAACAATTTTTAAGTAAAATTTATTTTTAAACAAAAATGCAGTGTAAAACGTGTAACAATAAGTGTTTGAGTTTTCTTTAACGTTTAAAAACATATGTAGTTTCTTCTTATGCGACCTTTTAAATACATTGCAACAAATTTAAAAACAAGAAGAACGTGTTAATAAACCTAACACATCAAATTCAGAACCTAATTTAAGTTATGAACTATCGGAAAATGTCGAAAGCACTCTACACCCACACTATTACCGTTTACCTGAACTGAAAAGTGCATTGCTTGCGTGGGTGCGACATATAATAAATTCTTAAAACTGTGTGTTTTAGTTTACCTGCTATCAAGAATTAATTCTAGTACAAAGAAAACAAAAAAGTTGACTTCAATGTATTTAATAGTATTGACTATATATTGCATTTATGCAACTAAGATATATATTTTTAAAAAAGGAAATTGATAACGTATTTTATTGCATTTAAATTTGTTTATAATATTTTGGACGGTTCTGATCAATTTTAGGGTCCACGGTTGCGGGACAGACTAAGGTTTTGCAACTCAATTCTTAATTTTAATTGTCCTATTTGCACATACCTTAGCGTCCTAAAGCTGACGGTATCTTAATGTCTAAGCAGTGATTTTATGCTTTGGGTTGATGGATCGTTCAACCATTCTCTGTTTTAGGATAATTTGTAATTTGAATTGAATTAAATTGTTTTTTTTTCATTGAGGATTTGCGCTTCGTCAAATTTTATATAGTGGTTAGAGTGATCTACGGCATTATCGCATTCTGCTGACTTTTTCAATTAGCAGTACTTTACTTTTTTTTATTGCCTACGCAGGCAGACGAGCAGTCGGGCTATCTTATGTGGTCACCGACGCCCATAGACATTGGCAATACCAATGGTATCGCCAACGCGCTGCCTAGCGTGAGACATAGGGTATTAAGTCTCGTTTACCTAGTACATACGCTGGCTACGTTACTCTTCAAACTGAAACACTGCAGTGTTTTCACACTACTGCTTTGCGATAGAAATAGGCTCCGGTGTGGTACCTGCCCAGACGGTCCCGTGTAAAAGATGGGCCTACCACCAGGGCAGATATGTGTTCTGTGTTCTAATATTTTAGAATAATATTCCCAATGTTTTAGATCCTTTTCGGGATCTACGATCCTGGTCGCGAACAACACTCCATTTTGTTCCGGGACCATAAACCCCACAAAGTAAATAAATAACGATCGCGTACTGCTGACTTCTTTTACAGCATTGTTTAAATTCTTATTCCCAATGTTGTGGATCCTATGCGGGGTCCATGGTCGTGGTCGCGAATAAAACTTCAGCTTGTCTCGTGACCACAAATGCTACAGAGTAAATAAATTATATAAAAAAAAATAATGATGAAATGAATACGGAAAATATTAATTTTAACATTTTAAGTAAGCCCGTGACTTAACATTGGTACTTTCCAACTGTAAATGAAATGTTTTGTACGTTCTACCACAAACTGATTTTTTTTAATAAAAATACATAGGTATTGCAATTAAAGCAAAGTTGATATTAGTTTGATTGTTGATAGGTAACAAGTTTTCCAAGGACAATGCATCATCGTTAAATTTATTACTATATTTTACGTTTTCCGGAACTCAAATTTCAGATACTATCGTATAATTTTGTTTCATTACGGCGTAGATGTTACTACTTAGAACGCCCTTCTAATTAGCTTTCCCAGCAAATCTGTAAAATTCTTATACTACAAAAAGAGTAAGTGTGGGAGTGATTTATCTGATCCATTTATATTTTTTTATTGCATACGCAAAGCAGACGAGCAATCAGGGCCACCTGATAGAAAGTGGTCACCGACGCCTATAAACATTTGGCAATCTGATATCACCAACGCGCCTGCCTGCCGTGAGACATAGTATGTTAAGTCTGTTTACCCATTTTACCTATAAATACGTGCCCTTCAGACCGGAACACAGCAGTGTTTTACCTCACTACTGATTTGCGGTAGAAATAGGCACCGCAGGTGGTATCCACCCAGACGGTCTCCTGTAAACAGGGGACCTCCACCGGATTATGTAGACCTATCTGCTGTTATTGCCATGGACTTTGAATCTCTGCTGTTACATAGTATCTCATGCCATGATTAATGCATATTCTGCAAGAATCACTTCATTTTAGATGATTAAATGTCAGCATATCTTAGTTTCTAACTTTCACTTGTGACTGGAATTCACAAGTGAAAGTTAGTAACCTCTTTCACAAGCAATGGAGTTTTGTTTTTTCTCTTTGTTAAATCAATAAGACTTTAATGCCTCAAAATCATTGCCTCACTAAAATGCCTAAAATCCACTAACCGCCCTAAAAAATGGGGACTTACGTTTCGTTTAACCACTAATTATGCTCTTTTTAAAATGGTAGTGTTAACACACTACTGATTTACCTACTGTACTCTCATGGCTACTGTACCAGTATCCATGGGAGCCGGGAGATCTCGATCCTGGCAGGAGAAGTCTCCCAGCCTCCAGCGGCGGCCTAGATTTTGGGCTAAGCCAACAGCACCATCTCAGCTATAGAAGGAGGACAGATCGCCTCGTGGGGAATAAAGAGAACGGCAAACGTTATACCGACACCTCCTTGGCTACAGAAGTCTGGCATTCCCCGTCCACCGCACCCATATGGGCGCATCGATAGCGGGCTTCTCTAGCCCGCTTGAAGAAATCTCCCTCGCGGCTGGCCTTAAAACAACGACCAGCCAGATTCCTCTTAGTTACTTTCCCGGGGCTTACTAGTCCATAGGTACTGAGGAAAATAGGGGGAGATATAAAATGTCACTTAGCTTAACATCCTTAAATAAAACTTAGCAACACAATTATTAATAAAGGGATCATCGCTGCTTGTGATTTATTTTTTACTTACAAGTACAATTTAATAATAATGCGAAAAATGCAAAAATTAACTCAAAATTTAATGTCATTTATTTTTAATTATATTATTTAATACTACGCAATACACTACGAGTTTTTTAATCATCACTTAACTGCCCCGAAGTAAGTATTTTTTCTTTTAATGTTTAGAGAATAATTAAACATTTTGATTGAAACATACAAAAATCTAGTGTAACAAACTTATATGGTAACTAGATGAATCAATCATTTTCCTATATTAAAATAAAGAGAAAGTTTTAATCATATGTCATTTTAGAATGTGCGCTTCATAACTAGACCTTTAGCGAGGTAAAACCACTACTCAAATAGTCGTCTTCAATGTTACTTGTAAGAATTATACAAAGTAAATTTTAACACGTACCCAAGTAATTACTGCTCATAGTTGAGCAAACATTAACACCGCCAATTCAACTATTCCCCTTGTTGGCTCAACTCGGGTGAATATTTGTACTTAAGACCTAAACTATACTTTGTACTTAACTTCACTAACTGAATGGTTCTTAAATTTAAAACTTTCTTTTCTAAAAAAATTTTCTTTCAATGAAAAGTAGCATCTAAAAATTAAGTGATTCTTTGCAGAAATATGCATTCATCATGGCAATAAGATACTATGTAACAGCAGAGATTCAAAGTCCAGTGGCAATAACAGCAGATAGGTCTACATAACCGGTGGTAGGTCCCCTGTTTACAGGAGACCGTCTGGGTGGGTACCACCGCGGTGCCTATTTCTACCAAAGTAGTAGTGAGGTAAAACACTACTGTGTTCCGGTTTGAAGCGCACCGTAGCCAGCGTATTTACTGGTTAAATGGGGAAACGAGACAATATACTATGTCCATCGATAGGACGGCGCGTGGTATGTGACCATTTTCCATCAGGTGGCCGATTGCCTTCAGTATTCAATAAAAAAACATAAATGGATCAGTATAAATCACTTCCACACTTACTCTTGTTGTAGTATAAGAATTGTTATGATTCGCTGGCAAAGCTAATTAGAAGCCGGCGATCTAAGTAGTAACATCTACGCCGTATGAAACAAAAATTATTAAGATTGTATCTGGAATTTGAGTTCCGGAAAACGTAAAATATAGTAATAAATTTAACGTACTTTATGCTCATGGAAAACTTTTACTCGCTACCTATCAACAATCAAACAACTTTTGCTTTCAATTGCAATAGTAACAGTGACAGTAACAGTATAATTGGTTTGCGTAAATAAAACCTGGTAAAAGCAAATATAAATTAACAAAAACAAAATGAAAATTTGCGACCACCGTTAAATAAAACTTACTGTGTAAATTAGACCGTTTGAATTATACAATCACTCGATAGGTTATAAATAAATTTTGTGCTAACACAAAATTTACTTTTATGCACACGAAATTGTGCCAATTACTATAAAAGTGGAGCACGAACTGTAGGAATTGTTAATTATAGCAGAATTTTCGCGGAGATTGTTTATAGTTATTGCAGAATTATTGGTGTTTGATTGCGCTATATGTTCGGTAACGATACCAGATTAAGAATTAACGAGATACCAGGAATTGGACTAATGTTTACAATAAATTTATCTAACAACAATAAGGTTATTCATTATTTTATTGTATTTTATTGATATAATAATAGCATATGAATTTTTAATTTTTTACTCGTGAGACATTTATTACTTTTTTAAATTACAATACAATTTCCTTATAAAGAAAAATAATATTCTAAATTTGACAAGTCATATTTTGTTAACAATAAAATAATATTCTATAAAATTTTACATCAAATCAAAGCATTGAGTCTGCTGCTGGAAGATTCACGCGTTTGAAGTTCGCGCATTTTTTTTATATCATGATATTTTTAATAAGCATAAGCGTAAGAAGGAAAAAGTAGGAAGGGTAGCGGCTTTATGAATAATCTGCTTATTTTTAAACCAGTCGATAGTAATGGTTATGTAATAATATTTTAACTTACGCGAGCAATAATATTGAGTTATTCTCTAAACGTTTTGTAATTGTAAAATAAAATAGTCGTTTTGACGGATTTGTAATAGTAATACGAGATTTTTTTTATTTACACGATTATTATATGTATCCAATCCACAAATTTACGCATTTTTCGCGTTATATTTATTCCCATCGTTTCGGACTCTTTCCAGCATCCATTACCTCGGGCAGGCTGTGATCATTAGTGTGTGATTTTGTGGATTTCATTAGTAATATTAGAATTTTGTTCTGGTCATAATTCAACGCAGAGAAAACAAAATTCGTAAAGTACACACTTATTGAATTTTTTTTTGTAAAATTTTTTGTACTTAAATATTTTTTTAACTTATGTTTATATACAGAGTAAAATATTTTTAACTACATCATAACTTTAAATAGAATGGATATTAAATCCCTAGCGTGAGTGACGAGGTCATTTAAAAGGCCACCATAAGCCGCGTGAAAATTGGGTCAGGATCTCTACGGGGAAAAGAAAGACGGTAATATTGCCATGTTAGGGAACTTTCTTTGTTTCTACAAATATATATGCTTCGGTAAACGGTTAGTCAGGCATTTCATATATTATTTGTTCTAGTTATGTTGGCTGAAACCTTTTTTGTCATTTTTATAATAGAAATTTGATGTTTAACTGGTCCGTATACTGTCACATGTCATGATTTAGTTTTTTTTAGATCACATAATTTCAGTATAGCATATATATTCAAAAAGGATGATAATATGTCTTTATTCATTATTTGATTTTTAAAAACGAATCTATGTAGTAATAAATAACACAAATAAATAACTAACACATAAATTACTTAAAATGTAATTAAGCCAACTGACTTTTGGTTAAGTTTGTGCCTCTTATAAAATTCAATTCCTGTAATTTAAACAGGCTGTGGCCCTACTGTGCAAACAAAACCTATCGCAAAGTTAAACTAGGAAACCTTTTCTTATTGAAATTATATACCTTTTGCGAAAGTTTAATTTACAAATTGTATTTATATATCTATTATCCAAGCGCAACAAACTCTCTTGTTGCCCATGGTATTTTGAAGCTTATTTCATTATGTTAATAAATAATTTCGTTGTTGTGTCAATTATCGAGTGTAACCTTATCAATAATAGTTATCTAACATCATTCTCTAACATTCATAAATTTAGATCTTTTTGTGACAGGCTTTTTCGATTGATAAACTTTTGACTATTTTTAAACAAATTGATTTTGCTTGCTGATAGACTTATCAAACATTAACATGAAACAGGAAGAGCGAACTTATAATAAGTTTTTACCACATTTATCACTTAGTATTGTCAGTAGCGACTAAAGTGTATATACGCCGTATATACGTAAATAAAAAAAAATAAAGAATATTGATTATTTGTATTATATTTATATTTACCAACAACGGAATGTTTGAATATTTAATATGCTCTCATATGATCGTTTATTTTTGCAGTGTCATCACAAGAAAATATGTGTTTTTTAATAAAACAACTAATTAATATAATTACATGTTATATGTTTTATTATGTTATATTAAAAATATTTAATTAATATTAATTAGATTAATAAACCACATAACATGAGCAATGTTAATGCAAAACGTTAAAACACGTTATCACATATCAAAATCCGTAACTAAATAAAATATGTAAATTAATAATAAATATACAGTTACGATATATTTAATTACAGTCTCGAACTTAACACACGAGTTTGGTACCTCAATTATAAGTAACAAAACAGTTAGTGTGTGAATACAATTTGCCCAATCCATTTCTTGATATTATAGACATGAAGAACGCATACATGTTTTTATTTAAATATCTTATTATACCTATTAAAATAAGTTTACTCTAGTTAATATTTTCAACCATTTAATGATGATTTTTACCGCTTAGCTGAATTCATCCCAATTCATAGGCAGTGTTGCCAGTACAATTCCTGGATAAAGCAGCCTTATCAACTGATATCTTATGTGGGGAGCACGATCGAGGCGTCTTACGCCGTGTTTTATATGAGCATGGCGTATTTCTTGCTATCAGGAGAACCTACGCTCTCGTAACTTCGATCAATAAACAAAGTCATTTCTGCACAATACATCTTTGTATTTTGTATTATAGTACATTACATTTTATACGTTATATCATTTTTTTAAGGCAATAAAAACAAAAAGCACACGTTTTTATTTTAAATAAAACTAAAAGTAATAAATATCTGTTAAAGAAACGAAAGGGTAGGAAGCAAGTAACCATTATGTCATTATAGTCTTAAACAGTATTAATTTTAGCTAAGTGATCACTTGATTTAGATGGATCTTTATTTTACAAAAGTAAAGTATAGATTTCATTTAATTATTATAAAAGCTATAATATAAAACATTTTTAATTTTTCATAAGGTGCTTCATCAACCAATAACAATTTTTGATTTAAGGTAATTATGTAATATTTTAAATATTTTTCAAAATATTTAATGGTCTATGACCTTCCTCGGAATGTATTTTACGTACGCATCAAATGTCATCGAAACTGGTTCATGGTTAAGATGTTAAAAATGAAAAAATAGAGAGACAGACAGACAGACAGAGCTACTTTTACAGTCACAATATTAATAAGGATAATACTACTGAGATGTTTTTATGGTTTGTGTATATATGGCATTAGACACAAAGTTTTACGGCTTTTGCTTCGCAATGACGAATTCCTGTGTTGACTTTCATACCCATTTCAACCCCTGAATTATCCCCGTACCGTTTGAAACTACAAAATTGCTAAAAAAGCACAACTTGATGCTCGTTTCGAGTATCTAGATACAAATTTTCATGATTTTATGTTTAACAGAGACAATTTCCAAATTAACTTTCAATACCTATATCAAGCCTTTAAACCACGTTTATCAAAAAAATTTATAGCCCATGTCCTTTCTCGGAATGTATTCTACGTATGTACTTCGTAAATTTCATCGAAATTGGATAAATGGATTAGACATTAAAACGGACGGCCGGACAGACAGACAGAGTTACTTTCGCATTTATAATATTAAAATGGATAGTATTGATAATATAGTATTCTTACATAATAATAACATAATAGCTTATTACATAAATCCATAATATACAGGAGAAAAGAATTTATTTTGTGCACAGTACTGTTTTATACTTATAATAATGTAACTGCATGACTTTACTTTCTAAACAATTTTTCCCAAAATATAAAATAAAGTTCTGGCACAAAACACTCTCCACCTCCACAGAAGCAAATAAATACATTTAAAACTAATTCAAAGTTATACAGACCCCAATATTATTGAATTTAAAAACTTTTCCAATAAACGTTTGCCATCTCGGAACAAATTTGCATTGATCTTTTTCTTTAAAGACTTTTTATAAACTTTATAGGCACAATACATTTAATTAAAAAAATGTTATAATTACAATTTAGACACAACTTATCATATACACCTATGATACGAAGGAACGGAACAAAATGAACGATGTAAAAGTAGTTTTGTGTTACTAATCTTTATAGTGTGCATAAATATTTTTCAGAACAGTATTTTTAAATCGCTTTTGAATATCAGATTTTTTGATTAATTGAATTAATTAGTTAAAAACCAATTACATGGTTAGAATTTAAGTTTTGTCAAAAAGTAGATGACCCGTAAAGAATTTAAAAAAAAAGTCTACTTCACGGCAATTTTACAGAGTAAATAAATCACATTTAACGATCTAAACCTTTAGTTACTTTAACTCTGTCAGTTTTATTACTTTAAGATAAGAGCTTTTTAGTAAATGAGAAATATCACACTGCGAGGATTTGGATTTTACATCAGATTTATACTTTATGAATCGACTAGACAAGGTGGTCAATAAACCGGCTTGATTAACGTAACGTATACGGCCCATATTAATGCTTATAACACTAAAAAAAAATTAAATAAGCAACATTATAGCATCGCTATTGTCGCCCAGCGAAAAAAGAAAAATTGAATCTTGTAAAATATGTTTCTTTAAAGATATGCTTTCAGTGCAAGGAAACTGATTCTGACATGTTTACCGTTTGGTTTCATATGATTTTTCTAAGAAATAACTATTTGCTTATTTATTTCATATATACGTCTTTTGTGTTCGTATTGTAAAAAGATTTTATTAGTGTACCTACTAGTTGATCAGACTAACATATAGCACCACCTAAGAATCAACGACTTTTATACCAGTTTATTTTAGTCCAGACCAAATATGTACTCTTAGAGAAACAGAAATAGTTATTTTTACTATATTGCAAGCATTAAAAATTAGCAACAGCCCGGCCGTTTCCTATTTTTGGATATTTAGATTTTAAGTAAGGTTAAGATAATTTTAATTCACTATTTGCCAACCAAGACTATTTTTTGTGTTTATATTACTTACTTATACTTCACTAGCTACATTTAAAAATTAAATATTAAATATAAATGCGGAATAACCTGGCAACTCAAAATAGCGTAACCCCATTTAATGAGAGGATATTGTTTCTTGGTAACTTCTTATAAATTACAAAGTAAACTGCTTAGTAGAATATACCAATGGATTCTTCTTTTCGTACATTTTACTAAATCGAATCTTAATTAAATATTCACGATCGCACTCAGTGAAAAAGTAAATAGAGCTGGGACTTTCCAATTCGTATTATTAAATCGTATCCAATCACTTAAGTGTAAAAATCAGTGAGGATTAATTTTTAAATTCTTCAAAGTCTCTGTAGCAGCCTTTTGCGAAATTCGCAATAGTTAACGATGTATCTTCTAAACTAAGGCTTAAATTTGTCTGTTTGTAACGGACTATATAAAGATCTGATTTATTCCAAATCACGATCATAGTATGATCATATTTGAACCCATAAATTCCGCAAGCAGTATGTTCTAACTAACTTCATATATTGCTAACTTCTACCTGTAGCTTTGCCTGAGTTATATTTATAATACTAATTATTATAATATTAATTATTACGATTCAACGTAATAAATTATGTCTGACATACCACCTATATAGAAATATATGGTGGATGCATTTTTGTTAATTACCATGTGTATCCAATCTGGATGTTTGTTTCTTTTCAGGGGATTTTTTTCCAAGAATAGCTGGATGTTTTTTTCCTTATTTTACTATCAGTAGATCTTATCGTCTTTGATATTAAGGTAATCATATAATACGACTAATTGCTCATAATTATAATATTAGCAATAATGACTTGATGGAAAACATGAGAAAAATTGTAAAGCAGGCATAGATACGCGCTTCAGCTAGTATTTCGTAAGCACGTCCCCATCTCAAAGGTTATATTTCTCAGAGGTTTATATTTGGTGCAAATTCATTACTCAATATCGTCTCTTGGGTGTCGTTTAACACTTTGTAAAAGTGATAAATAAGACGTAATAATAGACAACTCTTTTGCAAATATTTATTATATAAGATAAAGTTATAGAGTCTTCCCGACAACAAAAAAAATGTAAATACTTTACATTCACCATAAATATTTTTTTTATAGACTCATTCAGTAATTGAAATATGTTATCCTATTGGCATCTTAAATAATTATATGCTGAATGAACATGGCTATTTAAAAAAAAGTCAAAGATACTTTTCTTTTCGAAAGTTTTTTTAAGGCTGAAGTTTTGTTAATAAGTAATATGATCAATAATATGACATTGTTTACTTAAAATTGTATTGTATACTTACATTGCAAAAGATAAAAACTTATTTTCTTACGATTCTTCTCAGACCGGAGATGTCCTTTTTCGAACCTTTAGCATTTTTTATGGCATACGCAGCTTGTACGAGACAGTCGGGCCACCTGATGGGAAGTGGTCCGACGCACCATAGATGATTAACGTAGTGTGTCGCCAACGCGCTGCCTCCATGAAAATGGTGTGTAGTCCTCGTTTAGCTCACGTAAATACGCTGGCTAGGTGCCTTAAGACTGGAACGCAGTGTATTCACACTACTGCTTCGCGGCAGAAATAGTCACCGCGTTGGTACCCACCCAGACGGTCTCCTGTAAAAAGGGGACTACCACCGGTATAATAGCATTATTGACAATCAAGTTATGTAATGTAATCTTGAGTGTTGTAATGATACGCTCGGTAACTTAAACGCTAAGTCGATCGCCTACAAGTCAGGAACATTCGAAAAATATTTTAAAACGCTCGAGTCGGTTCTAAAGCGCTCGAGCTCTAGATTAACCAATTAGAGATAATAGCGCCGAACCTCCTAAATATTATGACATACCTATAAATATTATGCTATAAATATTATGGCAAATTTATTTATCAGTAAACGTTAATTCATAATAATAAATAAATTAAATTGCCCACTCGTCGACTTCATACATAATGAATACAGAATAACCTCTCATTAAACAATATTAATTGACGGCTATCTATGTTTAACTCATACCCGTTATTGCCAAATATAGTAATCTTAAACCTACGCAAAGCATTAAAGATAAAATGCACCATTTAAAAGTACATTTGTTAAATGTATAATTAATGCATTGTTGCTGGTTTTAATTAGAGACTAGTGGTCTTGATATATTAAAAGGAATTTACGTCAACAATTATTCGATGAATTCTCGCTAGTGATTCCTGCTATCGTGTTTATCGCACAACACTTTAGTATTTAAATATTACTACATTTCGATTATTAGTGCACAAACACTTTACGTCTTATGGCGATGATACGACGTGTGGAATCATAATATACTTTCTTTTGGATAGGACATATCGTTATTTAAACTTTTTCCTCGTAAAAATTTAGACAGGCGGCCATAATACCTTAGGCATACTCCGGAGCTAAGAAAATTGTATGTTTGAGACCGTATGTTTCAGATCGTGTTCCACCACGCTGGTCCAATGCAGAGGGGTTGATGGGTGGACCGACTAACATATCCATCCGACGCGAGTAAGTTTATCCAATCTTAATTTTCAGACAATTGGGTTATCTGTGCTAATTGCCTAACCAACTACAGGAAACAACAATGAAATTTGTTGAGTCTCTGAGATTCAAACCCAGACCTCCGGTTTCTAGATCACCACCTGATACCCTAGGCTACGAGGCAGCTATAAAAATTAATAATTTATTAAATAAGATAATATCAAGTTTCATTGTAACCATGAAGATTATTTTAAATAATAGAAAATTCTATAAAATAGTGTACTGTAAACTAATTTGATGGGCTCAGCTAAAAATATACAAATATTTTGTTATGTATAAACAAATACTTGGAGTATCAGAATTGTAAAAATGCTTTATAGTATATTTATTCTGAAAAAATTAATGTTGGAATAAAACCAACCTTAAATCAGATTGCTGCAAAATCTCCTAGTATTAATAATAGTGAATAAATTATTTCATGCGTCCTTCTTTCCTGTACATTCGTAAGTTACCTCCTAAAGGTCGTTCTGGTTTAAAAAGTTACTGGTCGTGTGTCTACAAAACTGTTCACAATATAGGATCTAAATTATTATAATAGTAGGTACATATATGTATCTACTATCATATACAGGAAAAATTCATTTTATTAAGGTAGTTTGCTAGTAGAAACTAAATTCTTATTTGTATTTACAGGTATTACACAATACTATACTACATATTTTTCTTTGGCTGATGAAGTTATTTATTTTCATTTTTTACATGACTAAGGATTATACTCAGGAAATGCTAAAGGTTTTTAGCTAACTATGAATAATTCCTCTATAGATAAATAAATTTTATACTTTTTCTTTTTAGCTGATCTTAAAGAATAAATGTTCTTTTATAAGGATAGCTGGTAGCTAATATTACTTTGATAACTTTAAAATATTTTCTATTTAATTTTTATCTGTTAAATGGTACAAGAAACTGATTAAATCTTTACCATCAAACCATATATTTCTCTTGAGAATAAAGTTGAAAGTTTACGTGATACCTAAACTACGAAGTGCATAACTTATGCAGTCATAAATCTTTAACTTGAAAGTAGCTTTTTTCAAGCAATAAAAAGTGTAATTTATTTAGGATATATTTTGTTGCTAAGTGAAATGAGTTCATTCTTTGCGATGAATATATTAGTAATAAATGTAGATTGTGTATATATAACTTGTGTTTTATACGTTAAAGATTAAAGTGATTGTAATTAGTTAAACTATAGACAAGACAATAAAGATTGTATGATACATTAACTTACAAATTAGAGATTATGTTTTGTAAGCTTTCATAATGGAAAACATTTAAGTTCATACTGTTGGTTGGATTAGACACATTCGATATTTAGATAAATTATGAACAGTAGCATATTTATGATACAATAAGCTGGTGCGATTTTTTAACAGATCTTTTCCATCATTTACCATTCTAAATACATATCATTTTGTATTAAAATATCTATATATTGTAGAGTACGAAAAGTCGTGGGTTTATGTGGGACTCAAAAATTTCTTTGTCATTATATTTCTAGTTAGGTTAGATCATTTGGACCGATCAGACCAATTTCTGAAAAGTAAGATGACCCAATGTCGGTGGATGGGCTACAAAAGTCAGTCCACTACTATCCAAGCGCAGTCATAGACCAGATGGTGGGATACGGTCCAAAACCTCTGCCTAATGTAAAGGTGCATTACGGTGAGCCTATGTCCAACAGTGAACTAACACAGGCTGATGATGCAATAAATGAAATACAGATTACTAAATATGCGGAACGATATAGTAAATAAATAAACGCACCCGAGATATGTAATTAATCGAAGATATGATATATTTATTTTATATATATATATATATATATATATTATGAGTATAATAATTAATTTTATTTGAATATGTATATGTTATGTGTTATATGGATTCATATTATGACATTCAATATAGTTTGCAATTAATATAGTATTATTAGCATAGTCTGATATATTAACATTTATTAAATTTTTCTTTGTATTTAATTGTAGGCACTGCTCTGACCTAAATTTCATATCAGCTCAACCCAAAGTTACTGAGAAGGATCTGCTTTGCAATAATAGTCCAGACTGTAATTTCTTCAACATTTCTAATTATTTATTACATTTAAATTATTTTATAATTAAAAATAACATAAAAATCGAATGTGTATATTATGTTGCTGATCATTTCAACAAAATTGCTGCATATTTCACGAATAATAAAGTTAACATAGTGAAAATGTCTACGTAAAGTGATTATATTCTCAATATAATTCAATCTTAAAGTTTTGACCAGTTATAATTCAGTACAAATGACGCTACATCAGATATTGCTCAGTAATGAATATGAGAAAAGTGTATTGAAAGACAAACAACATATACATTATGTTTAGAAGTTATCTAAAATAATTCTAATAAAATTCTTCAGTTCGAAGAAAGAATATTTACTATCAGGAATAGTCATCACAATAAGCTTTTACTACATTCAGACTGACCATTTTATATTTAATTTGCATTATAATATTATTATATACAAGATTCCTTGCTAATTGTTAATAGATCAGTGTCTTTTGATAGACAAGTTAAATTGTTACTTTAGACCAATTTTAAAACAAAAGATTATGACATTCGATATAAGCATTTAATTTTTAGAAAAAATAAACTTTGATCATTTTTAGTCAAATGAAGTAAATATCTTTAGCTTTGAAAATCAATTATTATGAATGTGCCACGTCCACCATGAAAAATGATAATTGAGACTTCAATTAGATTTAAACAGTGAACACGTATTATGTGCTTGACACATAAGCGATGATCTATAACTGACATTGTCATTTTTCCAATTTCTTTGTATATTGACCTAATTTTTGTGACAAAATAATTTTATATTAACTTGAAGTTTGATGAAACATAAACAACTACTTAGATTCACCGTAGACACAATGTAAACTATGCTTGGAATAGTAAATTAATAACTAATAAGATTAATTTACTTAATTCATTTGTAAAAGTGGTCAGTTCACTGTTTGCAGAACCTCTGGGTGAAACCAAGCAATTCTAGTCTTGCCCAAGCAATGTTAAAATATCGCTGTACAGGTTTGTAGGATACCTAGCCAGCGTATTTACTGGATGAAACAATGATTTAACTTCATATTGTACTTCACGGTATATGGAACAGGTGCTTTTGTGTACATAGATGAATAACATCAAATAATATCTACGTAGGGCTTCTTGAACTCTACTTTGTACCAAATCTTCAAGAGTGAGCTGTAACAAGGAATCGATCTGCTGTAAGCATAAATGTATCTAAGGTTGGGATAGTGCCAATAAGCTCAATAACATGGAGAGTAACACACATCATAGTCCTGCTTTCGCACCAAAGCATTGACAAATCATCTTATTACATTAATTAATTTACACCTAAGAGATAATAAAGCAGAATATAATTCAATGTGAAAAGCTGTCTGTATATAATGTTACTTTCTGATAAGCAATTACATTAAACATATAAATGAACTATTTAGCTAATTAATAAACGCTCAGTAAAAGTCTGCTGGTCTATTGAGAATAGATAACTGTAAAAGCTTCCAGAAAATCATCGATGTCCTACCCTGATAGATCGTGAAGGCAATTTGAATAAATTTCAGTATCATGCTAATCAATAAAGATTTATGAGTTACTACACTGTTTAGATCCAATAATTGAATAGCCTAACATAAATATTACTTCCTTCAAGCGTTCAACATAACTGTATGTTGAAACAGCCATAAATTCAAAATACGTGACTTGTATAACTTAATGAGAAAATTCGTAAAAAATTTATGACCTAGAATTGTAAAAATATTTATTTGCTATTTTTTTTAATAATTTTCACTTCGAGTACAATTTTCTTGCGGAATTAATAAATTAACGTCAAAAGTGCTTTTGAAATTCATTTTAATTCGTATTTAATTAAGACAAACTGTATGTAGGACAGTCATAATTCATTTCAAGCCCTCTCGGATATGCCGTGATAATTATAAAGGGAAAAGTATAAGTATAAGTAGTAAAATGAGATATAGAATGATTATATGATTATGTTTAAAAGTTATCACAAAAATTGTACACTCGATTCAATTGTATGGTCTATAACAAGGATGACTTGTTCGATCAATAGCCTTCCATTCAGCCTGTACCGTTCTGCATATTTAATAGACAGTTCTGAGGAGCACTAAAGCTTACAATAAAATACACAAGATTCACTACATTTATTTTTAACGACCCGGAACTTTTGATAAAAAGCAACTGAATAAAATTGTTACCTTTACACCACGTATCGTAAAACTATTACGATCATCATTTGAGCATTCGCTCCTAATGCTTTATTTTCTGAAATATAAATTTTCTTTGAATCGTTTTATACAAGATGGTAAATGTTAACAAAATACTGAAACCAATCCGTCCACATGGTAAAAGAAAATTTGGGCCCTAATAGATTTTGAAAATGGTGATAGCAAAGGACTTTAATTGGTCCATTACATCTACCAAATTTAATGAATTTTATTTCCAAATTTTTAAATATACCATATTTTATTGTTAAAAATAATTATGCTTTATATTATAACTTATCATAGTTTTTAAAATGACTGAAAAACTAATAAACTATACTTTCTTGTGTTCACGCGAATACAATACAAATTGTAAATAAATTTTGGAATAAATAGAATTAAGATGGTCAAGAAAAGCAATTACTTTCTCTACAGGTAATATGGAAAAGGTGTCAATTACATGTCTTCTATAAAACTTTAGGTGAACGGGAGCTAATTTTATTCCCTCAAAGTCTTCCATAAAAATGTCAGCAACAATGGGAGATACTGGATTAATTTCACTATGGAATTAGAAACAATAAAATTCTACGGTCTTTTATAATGATGTGTATATAGAAAGGAGCTTTCTGTAACATATAAGGAAGCACTACATCAAACTTAACGCTTTCCTTCACAACCAAGCTACTTTTGAAACCTGTCAGAGGCGTGAGGATCTGTAAAAGGAACATCTGGCTGAGCATCAGAATGTCATGGCCCGGACAACAACCCGGAAATCCCACGCCTGCTCCATGGACCAGGGAAGCCAGCCACAGTCGGCGGTGCCTGCTGTTCTCCGTACCAAAATCATTGACAACATGGGTTACATCTTTAAAAACTTTTTAAACATTTTTTAAAACCACCCCTGAAGATAAGTCAATTTTACCCCTGTCAAATGTAAATCCTCTGAAGATCCAGGGTGAGGCAATTGTAAATATTTCCGATAAGGAAAAGCGTCCATTAAATATATAAAAGAACACATAGCTGACGTAAAGCACCGCCAGTTGAAGAAGTCGGGTATGCGACCATGTCTGAAAACCAACCTAAAATAAGATTTTCAAAGAACATCGATTCCTACCCAGATAAACTGAGGCTAATTTAATTTCCCATCCAATTTCAATGAAGATGGTTGGGTTACCTCCCCGGATCAATTATTGGGAAATTAAACCCAAGCTAAAATTACTCTAACCTCAAGGTACCCAGGTTGGTAATTAAAACAGAAAAAATAAAATCAGAAATGAGGTTGGGGTAAAAACTTTGACAACAACAAAAAAATCCCCGTAAAATGAAATCCTGTTTAATGAGGGAACTTGAAAACAAAAGAAATGCGTAAACCAAATTTTTCAACTAAAAATCTTAAAGTCCTATAATTTTTCATGTAAAAGGGGTTTTTTTTTTAAATAAGGGGGTTTCATTAAACTGATAGATTTCTTTAAAAGGCTTTTTAATAAAATAGCATAAAAAGATAAGCCATTTATGCTGAATTAAACTTTCAAAAAAAATTAAAGGCATTTTGTTAAATTTTTAAAAAAAAAAAAAAACTTTTAAAATCTATTTACATAAAAGTTCCATGAAAATATGTCTGAAAAAACTTAAAAGGGACTTTCTTGCCGTTCTACCAGGAGGGTTACGCCCTTATAAAGAAAGGGCGATGCGGGAATTATATGAGAAATTTTCAAGCAAAAAATGTCGGGCCTTCCTTATTACGGGCTTGGTTGCCCGCCAATAAAACAAAACCCATACGAAAATTTCGAGGGCTCAGGCCTCTCTTTTTAACGGGACCAACAAAAGCCTCCCGGGTTTTGAAACAAAAACATGGAGGCTGTTTTCAAAAAGGTTTTTTTCAGGGTTGGCTTCTCCGCCGGGTTGTGGGCGAACCGCAAAAAAAGCAATCCACATTTCGGGCTGGCGGTTTAACTTATTTTTTCCAATTCTTTTAATTCAGTAAAAAAATTGCCTAAAAGCCTAGTTCCTGGGAAAATTGTTTTTAAGGGACTTTCGGCGTACCAGCCGCGGTTCATGAGGGTGCCCCACACGAAAATTGGGGTGGGATCCCAAATCCGAAAACCCCCATTTTGGGGGCAAAGGGTTTCCTTTGAGAAAACTTCCGCTGGCAAATTGCTTCTTAAAGCCGAAAATTCAAAAAAAAAATTTAAATTTAAAGGCTTTAAAATTTTGTTTTTTACAAAACCCGGTTACTTTAAAACAGCAAAAAGGTTTATGTTTACCATTTTTCTTTGTAATTAAATTTGGTTTCAATAAAAAGGGGTTTTGAAAGGGCAAAAAAAAAATCACTCGGGTTGGTTTGGGCGTCAATCTTAAAATAAGATTAAATCGGTGCATAAATCTAATTTTGTGAATAAAACAAAAATTTGAACCTTTTAAGTAAATACAAATAAAGACAAAAAAAAAGTTTTCCAGTTTAAAGTTTAAAGCAATTTATTCAAAAGATTTAGAAAAAACAACCAAAAATAAAAAAAAAAAAAAATAATTTTAAAAAATTATGTTATTTTATTCCTTTTCAAAAATTTACCAAAAAAAAATTGTTACTTTTTCTTTTAAGGGAAAATTTTGGCCTTTTTCTATTGCAGTTTATGCATCTTGATTTCAAAATTTTATCAATTAATAACTTACAAGTTTTTTAAATAAAATTTGGTTACTAAACTTTTAACCCTTATTAATTTCCCAAAAAAGATAACAAAAAGAAATTCAAACAGAGTTTTCTTTTTTAAAATGTTTTTTCAAATAAAATAAAATCATTTCCTAAATATATTTTGTTTTTTTAAATAGTTCAAATTATTGTAAAACTTCTTTGAAAAATATTTATATTTTACTTTTTATTTGTTAGGGCAATTATTATTAATTATTTACACTATTGGTTCGGTTTTAAATTGGTTAAAAACATATATTGATTATTCACAATTCAAAAAAGCAAAAAATTATATCTTTGGTACTTAAAAAATAAGTTTTTGAATTAAAAACATTTTTCTGTTTTTGTTGGATTTTAATATCCACCCCGCCGGGATTTTGCACTTTTTGGGTTTTAAAAACTATCAAAATTAATTAATTTAGGCCAACGCTTTATTGGTTTTTAATTTGGAAAAAATACTTTTTTAATGTCGTTAACTGGTAAAAATTTAAATTATTTGTGGAGCAGTAAGATGAATAATAAACCCATTTTTTCGGTTAAAGGCATCAAGTTGCTGGTTTTGCTAGCAATAAAAAAAAATTATAAATAATTTTTAACTAACCGTTGTTTTAATATAAACATAATTTTATTTTTATTGAAAATAACTTAAAACCTTTTGATCCTTTCTCCTGGAAAAGAATAATTTAGTATTGCCGTAAATTTAATAATAAATAATTTATATTAATAAAAAAGTACCATTTATTTTCACTTTTTTTATTACATATTTTTATTTTATTATACCCAAATGAATTTTTAAATTTTTATGATAACTTTCTTTTGATTTTTTTTGTTATTGCCGGTTTAAATTTATGTAAAAATAATTTGTATATTAAAAACAAAAATATACAGATAGGGATTGAAATTAAACTTCTGTTTATTTCCATTTTTTTTTAACCAGAAGGGATAAATTTGAAAAGTTTTCATCCTTAACGCTTAAAAATTGGGAAAAATATTGTTCAAAGCAATTGAATTAAAAACCCGCTAGGCCAAAGCAAATTTAAATACTCTTTAGTTTCAAACAAAAAAATCGAAATTAAATTAAATTAAAGTTTCACCCTGAATTTGAATACGGTTTTTTATTTTAAACAAATGCATATAATATTTTATAAAACTGAATAAGCTTTTTTTTTACCTTAATCCAACTATTTTTTATCCATTAAAAAGCTTAATTATTATGCCTTGAATTTTAATTTTTTTCCTAAATTATTATGACGGGTCATATATTTTATTTTGGAAAATTGCAGTTTTAATGTGGGCAGAATAAAATAACTTGTTTTCTGTTTGAAACGCCGTGGGGTAAATCTAGGTAGGAAAGGTTATAAAAAGGATATTCCTGCAAATTTAAAAGGGTTTTTTCCCGAACCCCAAAATTAGAATTAAAGTCAAAGGTCTCAAATATTGACAGAAAAAAAGTGTTTTTGAGACTTAATGAAAATAAAATGTTGCCCACCGCTATTTCTTGCTTTTCAATATTTTAACTTTTTACGAAGATTTCAGATTTAAAATAAGATTCATTTAAAAATGCAAAAATTATTAAAAAAAATCCGTGGGCCCATTTGTAATCCATAAGACAAATACATTTAAGGTTCTTTTATTATTTGCCTCCTGCCCAGTGGATAGCGGTTTGAGAATCCCAGGTCGGGGTTGAATCCTGGGGGACCAAAAAATTTTCATTGTTGTTTCCAGTTGTTAAAGCAATTTGGGGATCACCCATTTGTCAAAAGGTATCCATGCGTCGGATGGGCATTAAAATCGGTCCACCAAAACCCCATTGGACCAGCGGGGGGATACGGTCAAAAACCTAATGGATGGGGGATTAGGGGAGCCCAGTCCAGCAGTGGACTATCAAAAGGCTGATGATGATGGTTTAGTTATTTTTTTGATTTTTCGCGTTAGTTATTTATATTTTTTGACGTTGGGACTCTTAGCCTCGAGATCCCTTATAAGATGGGATATGTTTTATCCAAAGGTTTAAGATAATTATCGGGTTTTTAAAAATGTTACATCATCTTATCCCTTGATTGCCTCCCATTAGGCCCCCCTAACCCTGATCCAGGGGTTTGACTTTATCCCACCACCTGGTAAGCTTGGTGAAAGACCGACTTTTTAATGTCCATCGAGCTGGATCATCCGGGCAATTGGGTAAAGCCCTTTGCCTCCCAACGGAACCAACAATTTTGTTGAGTCACCAGGTTTCGCCCAACCCCGGTTATCGTATCTTTCTTTTTTAATTTTGAACCACATTGGCGCCAAATGTTGCTGTTTTGGTTCTTAAATCCGGTTTATTTTAGTAAGCGATTTTTAGTTTGGGTTTTCTTAGAAAGTTGGCTGGTCAAAAAGTAACAAACCCAAAACTTTTCAAATGCCTTTTAACTGTGTTCTTTTAATAGGTTTTTTGTCCCTTTTTTCACCTTTCACTTAAACTTTCTTGGTCCCCAGACCTTGTTAAAAACAATTAGTTAAATTTTAAAAAATTTATAAAATTTTAAAAAATTTACAAGGTAAAAGTAAGTTTTCTAAAGTTAAGGTTCCGTATTACATCCTGATTTAAATAAGGGTTTTTTTGCATGCTTTGGTCAGGAAACCTTTAACCCAAAATATTTCCAGGGGTTTGATATTTTGGTTTTTTTTATATCTAAAGTTTTTAATTACATACAAATCTCCGGATTAACGTCCTAAAATAAAATTTTGTACATTCACTAGTATTTTTTAGTACTGCAAATATTGGAAAGATAAAAAGTGACTTGGTATAAAACTGAATATCGAGAAAATTTTTTAAAATAATAGCAAATCTTTATTTTAATCGGTATCAATTTGGAGTTCTATTAGGGTGCCTTGATTTTATTTCATGTTGATAATATTGATTTTTTTTTCTGATGATTTTTTTTTTGATATTAGAGTTCCAAAATTAAAACTTTTTAAATATTTTAACATCTTACACCTTTGTGAAGGAAAATATAGAAAGGGTTTATATAGTTTTAAGTTTTAGGGTTGTTTCGATCCTTTTCCAGATTTTTAAAAACTTAAAAAAAGTCTTTTAATATTAAGCTTTTAAAGAAAGAAAATGACTCAAAGCTTTAAATTTTCAAATAAAATAAAGATTTTGGAGATGATTTCCAATTTAATAAACCCTTTGATTTGCTTTATATTAGTAATCATTTTTATCCCCGGCGTTTTCTGCATGTTATTATGTGATTATATTTCAGTTTTTATATAAATTAAATTATATTTTTGGGGAAATTTATCCCTTTATTAAATTAAAAATAAAATTTTAAATAAAAAGGATTTATAAATTAAATTTTATAAAATTCTTTTGTGAAAGTTTTCTTAAAAAAAATAATTAATTTTTTTTTTTGAATTAGTTTTAAAATTATGGTCAGTTTGGTCTTTTCCAAGGGTTATAAAGGGGTTATAGCAAAAGTTTGAAGTCTTGGGGGTTGGTTTCTCCCACCTAGGTTTTCAACCGAAAAAAATTTTTTTTCTTTAAATTTGTAAGAAAAAAATTTAACAAAAGTGCCCCATTTAAAAAGTATGTGATTTTCCTTGGGTTGACCTTCTTAAAAAACACATATTAAACAAAGTTTAGTATAGAGGCGAAATTTTCTAGGTTTCAATGGAACTCTAGACTTTTGATATATATGTATATATATATATATATATTCTTTCTCCATTTGACTATGGTTGCTTAAGGAAATATCAGCTTTAAGTTCTTAAAGAAAGATAATTTAAAATTTTTCCTGTAAGTTTAATTGATAAAACCCTTGATCAGAAAGCAAGGGTGGCTTTTACGTTTTTCTTAACCTGTTTTCATTATAACGGTTATTTACCCTATAATTCCACCTTGCCTGGTCATTTTAATTTTTCTTCCATGGGACTTCTTTATTGGGTCAAACTTTCCTATCAATTTACTGAAAAACTTTTCCAAATTTAATTTAATGTATTTCCATGCTGTTATTTTACAACTCTAAATTAAAATAAAAGTAATCTTCTCTTCGCTGGTGATCTGTCTGTCACTGTCAAAAACCATTTTTAATGATTTCTTTTAAAAAGATTTGAAAAGGACAAGATAAAGTTTTATAATAAAATATTGAAATGGGGGATGAAAGTTTATAAATGGTCAATTCGAATCAAAAAATAAAATTTGTTATATTTATTATTTAAACATGTTGTTTCCCCGTTTCATAATGTAATCAACTTTGTTTTTTTTTTAACCCGACTAAAACGTTAAAATTAGTTTGGTGGAATCCCATCCATAAATTATAACAATGAAAAGAAGAATAATAGATTTATTCAGGGTTAAATGAAACAGTGCATCACTTGTTTTTTAAAATAATCTAATAAAAATTTAAATTATGATGAAACCTTTTGTTTATCTTAAGCCCAAACTTTTAAATGTAAAATAATAAATTCTGGTCAAAACTGGCTAGGTCCAGTTTGTTATAATTTTTTTCAAACTTTTCCCGTTGCCCAACTAAACGGTTTAAACAAATAACAAAATATTTCGAGTACTTTTATAAATAAAAGGGCTTTCATATATCTGTATATTTTACTTTTTAAACATTGTAATAAAATGATAAATATACAGATAAAATAAATAATAAAAAAAATTCTCCTCTTAAAATTTTAAAGGGGTCTGAAAATCCAGAAAGATTGATTAAAAAAAATTGGAGCTTATTAAACTTTTGAGAACTTTTCCGCAAGTTATTCTATTTCAAAATATTTTTTGCTGCTATTATTCTTCACTCAAGGAGGCATTTTTTTAAAAAATTGAGAAATTTCCTTAAATTTAGCTAAACATGTAAAATAGAATTAAAATTACTAAAGAATTTGACTTAAAGACAAAATTAAAATTTAGTTTTTCATTTTTTCATAAAAATTGACTAAATTTGAAAAGAACAATTTTTTGAAACCTACCCAAAATTTTTTGGACTTCCTAAAAAAGTAAATAATCAATTAGGGCGGGTTATTTTTTTTTAAAGAATGTTCTCAAGGCATAATTTTTAAATGGTGGTGGTTCCACTTCTTTTTTGTAAATGTTGTAGACATTTAAAAATCTAAAAAAATATGGCGTCAACTTTCACAAATCTCTTAAATTAAATTGCCAATAAAAGAATAAACTTAAATATTTTAATACTTATACTTAAAGGCAGTAAATTTGCAGGAAAAATATCTTTTTTGAATAATCCCAAATAATAATTTTTATAAAAATTTTTTAAAATTATATAATATAATATTGAAACCTTGATAATATCAAAGTTCATAAAGCAAGATTAAAAAACTTCATTTTTTTTCATAAAACGTGTTTTACCGTTTCAGATGCGGTCGTAGTTGGGGTAGTTTCTGCAGAGAGCGTGTGGTTATCCGCTTAAATTACCTAATTTAAATTTTAAACATATTTTTTGAAAAATTTGTTTTAAATGAATGAAAATGTTTAAAAGTCTTTTGCTTTAGGAAATTTTGCATGAAAATTTCCCTTTCATCTCCCGATATTTATAAAGTAGGAAAAATACATTCATAATTTTTATTTCAATGAAAACCAAAATTAATAAATGAATTTAAATTTATAAAAATTTTAAATTTAACGTCGGAAAAACATGTATACCAAGTGCAATGCCCCTTACAATCCAAATTTCATTTTTCCTTGTTTCGGCTGGTGATGGGGAACCGGGAAAATGTTTACATATTTATTTTTTCGAGCTATCTGGCCGGTTCACCTGAATTTGGTTAAAGAATATGATATTTCTGTTTCATTTCCCATAGAATAATGTTTTTTAAATTTAATTTTTTTTTTAAATAAAGGGAATTTCGCAAAAAGCTTTATTTTCAGGGGTTGACTATCGGAAAACAAAGCTTTTTCCTTCCCAACCCCAACCAAAATTTTTTTAGATGGGAATTTTTTTCTATTTCGGCTTTTTTTTTGTTCGTTTAAATTATTAAATTAGTAAATAGTTGGGAATTTAAATTTTTAAAATGACTTGTTTTAAAAAGTAAAAAATTTAATATCGAGGAAAAGTTTTTTTTTTTTAATTCAAATTGGAATTTATTTGCTAACTAAACAAACGCTCTAATCCGTTAGATTACTTTTAAATTTAAAAAAAAAGGTGTAATAATTGGTTTGGTAAATTTTTCATCAAATGGAAAGGTCTTTTTATGAAAATCATAAAAATTGATCTTTTCCCTACATTTTCAATAAAAGAAGGGGATTTTGTATTAATTGCAAATATCATCATCATTATCAAATCATCCACGCTGGACTGGGGCCTTTCATCTGAACTTAACAAATCTACTACCTTCGTCTAAAATTTTTTCCAATTATAATATAACTGGACATCTGCATACAGTTTTTGGGTTCAAATATTCGTAGTTTACAGTTTATCCATCGTACACATGCACGGTTAGTAATTTTTTATACATTTTTTTTTTAATTTTTTACCTTTTTTCTTAGGTTTAAAAAAGTATAATGATTTTTAAAAAACAATTATTCATTATTTTCCATCGATTTTGACCAAAAAAAGGAGGTGCCTTCCCGGGCTATTTTTTTTCTTTTTAATAAAGAGGGCAACGAAAAATATAATTGTTTTTCGTTGCCATTCTTGGTCCCGATTTTGTTCAATTTTTTTAAATTTTTGGTGGAACCGCCTGGAACCGGGTGTGTTTTGCTTCCGGGGGGCGAACTGGTGAATGTTTCTTCCTATTGTTTTGGGTCTGGTTTGGACCCCGTTGGGTCCGGTCCCACCTTCCCGTCTGGGGGGGAGCGTCCGCCGACTGGCGTTTGGTCGCCGCGTTCTTTTAACCGAGGGTTACGGTTTTCTTTTTTCTGTTTCTTTTTAAGGCTTGGGGGTTCGGCAATTTCCGTTGCTGAAATTCGTTTCGTTGGTCCATTCCCCGGTGGCGGCGGATGTTTGTTTGTTACTTGTATTGTTTGGGGTGTGGGATGGGGAAACTTTAGGCGTTTAACCGGATGGGTCATCCCCAAAAAAGTTTGTATTTGAGCGACATTTCCTGTCGAATTGTTTGGGGCGGTTGGGCCCAAACCTTTCTCCTAGCGTCCTGAAATTTGAACGACCTGGTGAACTAACCGCCTGGTTTGGGCCTTCTTTCCGGAATGGTTGATCGGGGGTTTTGTGCCCTGTTCGGTGGCCGGCGCTAGCGCGCCTGGGTTGGGGACTAGGGGTATCGATTTAAATTTCCCGTGGTGGTTGCCCTTTTATCGGAGACGTCGATTATCCATTGAAACCATTCCCATTGTCGCGTTCTGAATTTTGATGTTCGGTCTAAACGCATAGGGCGGTTTTCGGCAAAAGTGCGATTTCGTGGGATTGGGGCTCGGTAGGCGTAAATTGAGGTGAAGGACGGGATCGGGGACGCCCGCTTGGCGGTCGGTGTAGACGGGTGCCCGTCGATATGGCCAAATAACGAAACAAGCCGTTGTCCCAAATTTGAAAGCCTTTGCAACCGAAGACGGCCCCTTGTGGGGTTTGGATTGATGGGCGTTCGATAATTCGAGGGAACCATTGGTCGGGACAAGGGACTTCGGGTGGTTTTGTCTGGGGGAGGTTTTGGAGAGTGGTCTTTAGGGAGAAAATTGCTATGTTTCCCAATAGCAACTAATTGGACGATAAACGGTGTTGGTTTGTTCCCGTTCCGATGGTGGCTTCCTTCCGGCACAGGAAAAGTTAAAACAAAAGTTGACCAATACCTTTTGAGATACGGTCTGGGCCAGGTGACGCTGGGTTTAGCCCAAAAACGAACCTCCTCCTGGGCCGGGAAATTGCGCCCTCGGTGGTAAGCCTAAGTTGGCTAACCTGGGTTGGCTGGTCCCGGTGGCGGCCATTGTCCCTTTATCGGCTAAGCATTCGCTTTTTCAAGTTAAATAACGGCCCCGTTGGCTTTGATAATATCCCGGCTCGGGGGTTCTGACTTTCCGTCAGCCAACGAATAAATGGCTCAAATCTTCTTCGAATTACCCGTCCTTTGAGATGTAATTTTATTTTTCTCCTTAAAGTTTTAAAAAAATCGGTTTGCCGGACGGATGGAGAACCCCCGGGTTTTTTCTCTTATCAACATCAATCTGAACGAAACCAAAGTTAGGTCACCGAAACCTCACGTCCTTTCGGCCGATGGCTATTTGGGCGATTATTTACTTTGGAAAATCGCTTTGTCTCACCATAACCTCCGGGTTTAGGAACCAGGGGTCCCGCCCTTGAATTTAGCAAAAATTTAATTTGGTTTTGGTCTGGGACCGCACCCGCCCAATTTAAATAAAACCGGCCGGGGTAAATCAACTACCATCCTCTAATGGGACCGCCGAGACGTCTCTAATAAAGGGGTCATTTGGGGCCCCGCCGGCGATATCTGTCTGGTCCCGGAGCTTTATTTTAGGGTCCTCAAATCCCAGCAATATTTGCCGTTTGTGTTTTGGGTACCAATTCAGTTCGATGTTTATTTGGGTCACCCGGGAATGGTCGTTGGCCTGGGCGGGGCCTCTAGGCGGTTGGTAACTTGTGGGATAAGTGGAAAAAGTACAAGCGGCCTGGACCAAAAATCTGAATGCCCGTCCCTAAGTTTTCAATTGTGGGAAAACAAAGGTGCAATAAGGACCTTTTTGTATATATAAGGCCAAGCGGTCCATAACCATGTTTCAATTGTTACATCTACGTCGTCTTCAATTTGGCATTTCGACCGCTTTTAAGGCCGTTCGGGAAAGTGCGACTGGAAGCGCACCAAGCGGTAATCTAATCTTTCAACGGTTTACCTCTTGTTTGTCATTTCGGTTTTGGAAATCTGGTTGGGTGCTCTAAGATTGGCCGGAGCGAACAAGACGATCTTAAACCGGACGGGATGCACCACAAACGCCGGTTTCAAATTCAAATCATAAACTCAGACATACCGAAACCATCCGTATCGGGAAACGTTGCGGGTGGTCTTTTCCCCGACGGGTTTTTATCGAATTGGCGCGGAAATAGGCCGGGGTTGGTTTTTACCCATTGTTTGGACCACCTGGTTTCTTTTAATTTGTAGCGGCGTCGGAAGGGGACCGGGTCGACTTTAATAACTGGGGCTTTGTCCAAGGCACAGCCGGTGCGGGGCGGGCAAAATTTTTTTTATGGCCCAAAGGGGCCAGGGGCCTGATCCCTTGTTTTTTCTTGCTTTAAAACCCCCTTATAGCGGCCGGGTTTTGCCCCACCAGGGCGGCTCGACGGAGTTTACGGCCCGGCACCCGGGTGCTTGATGCCGATTTACCTTGCTGCAAAGCAATTGCGCTTGTGTGCCCAATTCGGCGGTTGTGACACGCGGGCCTGGCCCAAGCAAGCGTTAATTACAAATTGAAGTTGGAAAATTGTTTTTCGGGGAAAGTCAATTGACCATTAAGAGGTCCATTTCAAAAAAGTTGGGTGGCCCGCTCACCTTAACGGATGCCTGTCTTTTGAGGTCCGCGTTACCTTCGGATTTGGAAATTTTTCCGCGGGGCCTGGAAACGGGTAGGGCGTTTTATTTTCGAAGGAGCGGTGGGAAAACCCGGTTTTCCGTTTGGGAGCCTGGTTGGCTTTCAAACCCTTGCCAAAAGGGGACAGCTCCAGTGACCCTTGTCGTGAATCACGACCGGGGTCCAATTCGTTCGGAAGGGAAAACCTGATTGTCGGGGTTCTTGCGTCCGGCGGCGGGCATTGCCGGTGTCCGTTTGGGGACGAACGGGCGTTAACAAGAACTCGGTCCTTTTTTGGGGGGCGTTTTTGCCCTTCTTCCGGGAACGGAGGTGGGGCCTCCAGACCCTATCGGCCCGTTAGCGGTATCCCATGGTCGGCCCGGCGGGTTCGAGCCCCAGGGCGGGGCTCATTCGGTGCGACCGGCAAAGGGAAGGGGGGTGGTTTGGGCAGGCCCGGAGGTGTAGGGCCACAGCGGGGAAAAAACCCCAAGTTACGGAGGGCGGGCTTTTTTCCGTTTTAGGTGACCAGCCCAGTTTGGATAAATTTTCGGTCGAGGGAAAAACACAAATTGATTTCGTCTGGGCCCTCCCAGTTTGCCATTGGGACGTTCCGCCGGCATGGTGAATAATTTCTAGCCCTGTGGCCTATAAAACCAAAGTGAAGCGCCGGAGCGTTGGTACCTAACTCACCTTGAGCCAGTTGTTTTAAGCTAAATGCCACGATAATTACACAAGTAAGTCAATAAACACAAAAAAAATTCGGCATCAAAAATCACAACTCAAAAAAAAAACCCCAAAAATAAAATCGATTTAAAGTTTTCAAGTGATTGTACATCAAAAGGTTTTAAAGTCGAGCGCATATATCTATGTCTTAAGATGAACCCATTTTAAAATAAATATAAATATGATAAACCA
This sequence comes from Lamproptera curius, assembly GCA_029286875.1. Classification (NCBI taxonomy): domain Eukaryota; kingdom Metazoa; phylum Arthropoda; class Insecta; order Lepidoptera; family Papilionidae; genus Lamproptera; species Lamproptera curius. The sequence continues at coordinate 2,705,099 of JAGSMT010000036.1, read as the reverse complement.
TTTTTTTAACGCAAAAAATCTCAATGAGGCAGATTCAAAGCTCATTTTAAGTAATATAGTGTAAGTTTTAGAAAAGTTGATGGATTTAATAAATTCTGCATTATATGTATATAAAACTTGTGACTAAATGGTTATACACTGTTTGAAGTTGTTCATACTTTTGGTTAAAATTTTTAAGTCACATATCTTGCACAAGTTGCAATTAAAACGTCAATTGAGGTTTGACGGCTTAATTTCCTTTTCGGATGTTAATTCCTTCACGGAATGGTAGCAATGTTCTGACCCAAATGGTCCAGAAAACTTAAATGATAAATAAAGTGCGTTAGAAATGAATTTTTAAATGAAATATGGAACATATAATAATATTTTTTAAACCACAAAGGCAAACAAAACCCACACTGTTTGGGCGTTTTGGGTTTTTTTGATTAATAATTGTTACATTTTTCATCCCCGTTTATCCATATTTAATATAAACCTCCCTTTCAAACTGGTGGACGGGGGTTCGAATCCCAACCAACAAAACATTATTTTGTTTTTGTCGTTAGGGCATTGGGCTGATCACCGATTCTTTTCCGCCTTACTCTCTCCTTTTAAGGTTATCGCCATGGGCTTTGAGGTATGGAACAGGAGGCCCCGTTTGCGGGGCAGGAGATATTTTGAGAAAGGGTGCGCCGGTCGATCTATATTGAGATCAGCCGGTTCTGATTTTAAAAGATCGCCCCTACTGTCGACTGGAGAAATTATTATTGAATTGTTGGTATTTTCATCAGCGCTTTGAAAGCTGGGTGGGTCGCTATTAGATTAAAAAATAAAAGTATATGGCCTCTGCTCCTAAAATTAAATTTTACTATCATGTAACCATTGACGATCTTTTTCCTATATATATTTTAAAAATATTTGGTAAGAAAAACAACTTGGTCTGCTAATATATTTTCATATTAATTAACCCTTGTGAATTTGAATACCATGAATTACCGTCCTTATGCGCAAACCAACAGATGATTTAATAAATTTTCTTAGGATTAATTGGGTTATTTAATTTTAATCTTTATAAATTTGATCGATTTAGGAATGTAACATTTTTTTTAAAGTCCCGTCGGTTATAAATTTTGTGAATAGGGAATTTCGATGCGGATTTTTGGGGGAATAAATAACGGCAATAGAAAAAGTTTCACTTCAAAAACAAAGTCTAAGGATAATAGGAATATTTCCTGTCTCATAATATTACGCTAATATTTTTTACTAAATTGTGAGATAGATTTCGTTGATCCAAACATAAATTAATAAACCCAATAATTTCTATTACTTTTAGTTAAAAAAACAAAATTCAGGTTTATGGTGATTAATTAAATATAGTTTTTAACGAATTGTATCACAAAAATAGGCCCTTATAATAGTGTTGGGATAATTAAAGTGTCAGAAAGTTACGTAAAAAACCACACTGCACCCTTTGGTTTAAAATCAAAGTCAGTCCGTATCTTGAAGCGATGAATGTATAACGATGGATGGGTGTTTAACGTTTTTAAAATTATGCGTGATAATTTTACTTTATAAATTAAATTTGGATTTTTGCATGATGTTAATATATATTGTGATTTGTAAACCCTCACATTAAATATGAATAAGTAAAAAAAAAATAGGTTTTTCTTAAAGTCTGATTGCAATTTAATTGAATAAATTGTATTTTTTAAAACAAAGAATGATATAATTCGCCTTTTGGATTAATATCTTTAGATAATAAGGTTGTTTAATGGAAAAAACCCTTAGTTATATATATTCACATTTAAGTTTGGGTAAAATTTTCTTATTTCAAAGGGTTTTATGTTTTCCATTCCGTTGTCGTGTATAATTTAATTAATTAGTAATCTTTTAAAAGTCTTTTTAATTGAATAGAACATTTCCTAATTCTGTAAATTTATTATGTAAGATTAGTCATTAATTAAGATTTGGATGTTTATAAGAAGGAAAATCTCCTTTTCTTGCGATGTATACAAGTTCAAGTTTCCTCCTTAAAACAAAAGTTTTTTATAAAAGGTCTCCCTTTTGGACCTCTAAACTGGAACTTAAGGTTGGGAAAATGGAAGGTTCAGATGACAACTATTGTGGGGAAATATTGCTTCCTACACAACTTTCCTGGACGTTAGCCCAGTATTAGGGTGAAAACGTTTCGGAATGGCGGTCATTGGGAAACACCATATCGACAAGATTATGGGGGTACGAAGGTTCAATGACAGAGTTTTGAGAGGCCTGGAGAACACCCCCATCCACGTTTTTGGGCGGGCTCCAATTTAGTTCAGGGAAAGAAGTATGAAGAATTCTTGGCCTTGGAAAAATTTCCGAAATTCTGGGAAAATAAATTTTTTATTTATAGTCAGGCAGACGAACAAATAGGACCTAGGATAGTGGTCACTGGCCTAGATTTGAATACCGTGGTGTCCCAACTCCCGCCAAGGGAAATGGATTTAAGTCTGTTACCCAATTACCTGGCTGGCCTTAAACTGGAAGGTAGTATTTTAACTTTTTTGCGGCGAAATAGGCACTGCATGGTACTCCCAGAATTCTCGTAAAGGGACCTACCGGAATTCTACATCCACTTTAAAAACAAAATAAGCCGCAGGGGCGTGGAAGGGACGGCAGTTTTAGGGAAAAATAACAAGCAAGTTTCTTCGTTATACAGGAACTACTGGGAAGTATCATTGCTGGCATGCTGAGTATTACTGTGTAAAAATTACTGTTTAGCAACAGAACTCATGTGTCAGTGTAAATTGGATCGTAGCTGGCAAAACGACTAGTTTAACCAGATCTTGTCGTATGTTTATGGGTGGCGGTTCGTGTTGCTATGGACAGAAGTAAAACTTAGCATCAATTAATGTTGTCTCGTCACGTAAAAATATACCGATAAGTCGGTAAACTTTTACGTTACTAAATGAACGCATATCGGGTCAAGAGAAAGATTAATGAACGGAAAGATCAAATAGCCATAAGCATTTAATCTTGGCTGCTGAAAGATTCATGCCTTTGAAGTTTTACAATTTATTTTTATTTTATTAAGCGTAAGAAGAACAAAGTTGGTAGGCTACCGGCTTTATGAATAATCTGCTTGTTTTTAAACCATTCGAAGAAACGGTTATGTAATATTTTTAAAGTTACGCCATAAACAATATTGAGGTATTCTCTAGACATCTTGTAATGGTGACAGAAAACGGTAATTTCAACTAATTTGTAAAAGTTCTGCTCATAATTCAACGCAAACAAAACAAAGTTTAGTAAACATTCATAGAAATTTAGTTTTGATATATTTACTCCCAAAGATCAATTTTTATGATAAATGTAAGCAGCACTGTGCACAATCTATCAGTTTTAAGTAATATGTTTTACAAACTACATCAGAACTTTAAATAGCATAGATAAAAAAAAACTTGGGTAAGTGACGAGCTCATTTAAAAGCCAAGTGAAAATTGAGTCAGGATTCTACGGGGAAAAGAAAACGGTAATATCGCCATGTAAGGATATTTTCTTTGTTTCGACAAATGTATATATTCGTTAAACATTAACGGGCTGTATCCTATCCCATATCATCATTCAGTTTTATAGATCACCTATTTCAGTGTTAGGATTTATTCAAAAGGTATGTTTATAAATATCTTTTTTAATTATTTTATTTTTGAAAACGAGTCTATGAAATGTTAATATTTAAATACTAAGGCATAAAAACTTACAATATTATTAAGGCAACTGACTTTTGATTAAGTTTGTGCCTTTTATAAAATTGAGTTCCTGTATTTTAAACAGGCTTTGGCTCCACTGTGTAAACAAAGGGCTTCGCAAATTCAAACTTCAGAACCATTTCAAATTGAAATTAGATTCCTTTTGAAGAAGTTTAATTTACAAAATGTATTTATATATTAATAACAACTGGGAATATAAGCTCAGTAAACTCTTTCCTTTCTCAACGTATTTGAAAATTATTTATCTTCTTATGCTTACTACATAGTTTTTTAATTATGTCAATTATCGTACAATAACGTTCTTTATAGTATTAGTAATGCGTCGGCAGGTTCCAATTTATTTTTCAATATTTTGCCATGAAAGAATGTTGCCATGTTGTACTCTACTAAGTACTAAGAGTAATTAATAAAATAGTTATTAAAGTTAACACCATACATAATAGTTTGGCAGCATCGTACTTGCTAATTCTTAATTTTAAGACTAATAGTGAAATAAACAACGGATGTTTCATTGTCAGGCCTTTTCGATTTAAAATATTTTTGATTATTTTCAAACAAGTTGATTTTCCTCATTGACAGTGACAAATTAACGTGATAAGGTTTTACATACTATTAAAAAATATATAATTTTAACACATTTACTTTCATCGTTATTAAATAATATGTAAGTAAAACAGAGCATGAAAATAAGGTGATGACGAGCTGTTCATAAATATGCAGGTATATTTACGGATCGTCTCACAAAACTGATCAAAAGGAAAATGAAACAGGAAGGGCGAACTTATAACAAGTTTTTACCACCCTTGTCACTTAGTATTGTCAGTAACGGCTAAAGTGTAAATCATATATAGCATAAATACACTTATATATGTAAATACGAAAAAGTTTTTACAAAATACTGATTACTTGTTTATCGATAAAGAATGAGCCTTTTTTGTTATCTTATATTTATTTTAGGAAACCACAAAATATTTGTAATTATTTTAGATCCTAAGTAAGCTCTATACCTAATATTAGAATAAATAAAAGTAAAGTAACGAAGTGTTTATAGCATAACTATATAAAAATCCATAACATAAGTTTAAATAATTAAAAATATGTTGAATTGTTTTTAATAGCAAAAGTAAAACAATTTTTCTATAAGCAATCCTAAACTTGACTGGGAGTCAATGCCATTAACATTAACTTATAAATAAATATACAAATTGATAAATTCTTTTTTTTTTTAACTTAAATAATTATTTTTACACTAAGAGGTAGATCCGTTTGTATACGTTTATTTAACAAATGTTTTATTTTGTAAAGTAATGCTCTGAAGCGTTTGAAAAAAGCTTATGCTATAAAAGTATCCTATATTCGTATCTAAACTAGACAACTTTTTTACATTTATTAATTTTTTATTTAGTTTTGGATTACTTACCCTTGTCTACACAAATACCTTTTACTGTAGCCCTGTTTTATTTGTTAAGCAATATTTTTGTAGAATTCTGTTACATTTTGTTGTTTTGGTCTACATTACGTAAAAGATTTAATCAATCTTATCAAATATCGAAAGGGCATAGATGTTCTTACGGTAGACCGTGCTCATAGAGTTCCTTTTGTGAAATAATGAAATCGATATGTATCCTGTAAACTTTTTTTTCCTTAAAGCGACAAAAGTAATTAGGAGGTTGTCAGTTTATTATACTTTGAAACCGATAGAAAAAAAATAAACGTGTGCTTTTATTAGTCAAAAGCATACGAGAAACTTTTTTGCTAATTGAATTAAAAAGACGAAAGAAGAATGGTTTAATTTCGTTTACTTACATATTTAACTTTATTGTAATTTCCAGTGATTCGAACACATTCCAGAGGCCGTAGTCTATAGTTATGGAAAATATTTCCTTCCTTTCCTTATCAATTGATATCAAATTTGATTAATTATTAGAAAATAGAACATAATAAAAAGTTATTAATTAAATTTGTCAATAAAGAGCTAACTCCATTTATTTAAAACATTAATAAATTTAATACTAGTCTTCTCTAATTACCACGATGTTTAATTATAAAAGCCTCTTGACTTTTTACTTATATTATTTGTGTCAGACAGATTGTTTATTAAAGCGCTAATAAAGGTTTTACATAATTTTTTACAATACAATACATTACAAAAGAGTATATATATATATATATATATAAATATATACCTTTTTCACTCCAGTTTCTTAATGTAGTTTAAAAATATATTTTTTTAAACTACATTCAGAAAAATTAAACAATTCGATTCTACTATATTTTTTAGAAAAATAATTAATGAAATAAAAACATTTTCTGGCGTAGTATCTCTCTTAGGTTTGTGATAAATAACACGCATATTATACTTTTAATCGACAAATAAAATACAATATTGATACAATAGTTTTATCTTAAAAAGTTACAAAATGTCTCTCTTGAGTTGATATTTAACGTTAAATTCTAACAGCCAGTATTTTGTCATTAATGCAAATGTATTATATATCTTAGAAGATATACTTATTCTTTGTAGTCACAATTAATACATTTTTGTTTTATGGATTTTTTATTTATTCTTCGGCACAAACCTTAGAAATCTGTAACCGAATAAAATGTCAATAATAAAAACATAGTTATAGTATATTTAGTTACAGTGGAAAAATTAACACATGTTTGTGATTCAATTCTAAGTATCAAATCTGTTAGTGCGTGAAAATAATTATATAATTCATTCCATAAAGAACGCTTAGTTTTTTAATATCTTATTATACATATTGTAATGAATAGTCTAGTGTTAAAACATTTTTAACCGTTTAATGATGATTTCTGCCGCTTGGCGTAGTCCCATTTGATGGGCAGTGTTGCCAGTGTAATTACTGGATAAACCAGCCTTAGCAATTGATATCTCAGGTCGGGAGAGGAGTTGAGACGTCTTACGCTGTGTTTCACATGCAGGGGCGTAGTACTTGCTATCAGTTAATAATAAATATAGAATCACTTCTAGAGGCGGTAAAACTAATAACATGTGTTTTTATTTTCCGTAAATATGTAATCACGTGTTACATAAAAGAGATAACATACACGTAAAAAATGTCTATAAAAGAAAAAAGAATGAAAAATGTAACAATGCTGATTACTGGCATTAACAAAAGTAATTTTAGCTCAGCCTTTGGTCCGTGCAGATAAATCTTTATTCTAAGAGACATAAAGTATAATTTTAAGGAAAATATAACATTAGCAATAATATAAAACATACATAGTTTTGCCCAAGATACAAATTTTTTAGCTTTGTTAACCAATAAAAATCTTTGATTTTAGGAAAATAAATATTTTATAAAATATTTCGGTATTTTTTCTGACTGGTATGTTTGTAACACAGTTTTTCAGTGCCATAGGGTGAAATGGGATTATCAAATTCAATGTAACCGACCTCACGGGGCAAATAAAAAAGTGACCCTTTTTTAGTTTATGCTGCCTACATTTTTATGTTAAGCCATTTATCTACATGCGAACCGAAACTATCCTAACAAAGTTATTTCTATGTAATTTACATACTTTCTATGCTATTTTAAAAATTAATTTTTCTAGCCGTGAACAAGCCACTGAAACAAACATTACCCACTCAAAGAGTGAGTAAATTAATTAAAATAGATTGCGTGGGTGCACTCTTGTATGCTGATAGGTTTATAGTAAAATATATCATAGATTTTTGCTTTACATTTCATTTATAAAAATGTTTAAAAAAGTTAAAATTTTAACAAAGATCTATTGAGATTATTTACAATGAAGCTAAGAAGAGCCATTGTGGTTTCAGTAGCATTTAGTTTATAGTTATGTCATCCAACTCCCAAAAGTGTCTCCGTAGCCTAGTGGTATGGGCGCGTGCTTTAGAAACCGGAGGTCGTGGGTTCGAATCCTGCGGGGACTTAACAATTTTTCATTGATGTTTCCTAGTTGGTTAGGGCAGTTTGATCTGATCACCCAATTGGCTGAAAAATAAGATGCGGGGGATGGGCATGAAAAAGTCGGTTCACCCACCAACCCGCATTGGACCAGCGTGGTGGGATACGTCCGAAACCCCCCAGTGAATGGGAGTGTATTAGGGGAGGCCTGTGTCCAACAGTGGACTATCACAGGCTGATGATGATGATGATGATGACATATCATCTCGGTACTTAGATTGCAATGAATATTTTATAGTATACCCAGATCCCAGATCTTTTACAAAAAATTACTTAATATTTGAATCGCCGTATCAACACCCATTTTTTATTTTTATACGGAGGGAAAATGCCTCTAAAGCTGGCTTCTCCAGCAACCTCCTCCACAGCCAGGCATACTCCTCAGGCCAGTCAGCCGCAGGTACTGAGCCCTATCGCTACGACAAAGCGAGAACCGGTTCGGGGGGGCCGTAACAACACCCGCTTCAACGACCATACTGTAATAAAAATTTTAAAGTTTTTTTCATTTCGAAGTCTAATTTGATTCACGAATCATACTCTGATAGCCAGTGGCGCCATTGTTGTATATTATAACTATTATATTACATATTAACAATTACTAAGATATAAACCGAAGCAATGAGTACAAAAAATAAGTTAAGAAGATGAAAATCATACTTACGGGGTTTGAAAGCAATAGCACGTAACAAATATTAACTTTACTTTGCACAGCCCTTAAATCACGTTAAAATTCTTGAACACAATTATTCTTTAAAATCCAAAGGTAACAAAATGATACATAAAAAACAAAATTCCATATTTGATACCTTTCAAGGTAAAAGCAAGAAAATACATATTCTTGCAAACACGGGCGATGACTAACTTAGTTCCTGAACTATATATATGATTAAATTTCGTTTGTACAACTGGCAACTTATTTGATTCGATTTATTATTCTGATAAACATTAGTTACAGGAATAAACTAGTGGCAACATGTGCTTTTTAATCAACGTCTGAAAATATTTTAAATATGAAATGAACATTAATATCTTCTGAGGTCTAATTCTTACAAGAGGTAATGCAATTATAAGCAGCAAAATAGTAGTGTGAAACATTGTATTCCAGTTTATGGGCCAGCGTAATTACTGGATTTACAAGTCGTAATATCAAGCAGCAAGAGGATTTGTAGCGTCTTTTGGTGTTAATTTTGGGGCACGCGTATCATTTATCATCAGGTGAACTTCCTGCTCATTTTGTCGCTTCAAGTATTCATTTCTTATGAAAAAACATTAAAAAAATATAAATTTGGCATTTTAATCACGTAAATACTTGTACAGTATTGATCACATTATGTTGTAACCAATTTATCATATTAGTTATGCATTTTCCGAATTAAAAATTTTTGGGTTTTAAAAGGTTTTTAAATAAATAAAACTAAAAATTAAAAAAAATTTTACGGATTTTTTTCCGGAATATTTTAATTTTTAAATTCCCATTTCAAACTTTCCAGCGCCGGGTCACGGGGAGACGAATGTCTGCTTGTTGCCAGTGCTGAAGGGGGTTTCCAATTTTGTTTTTTTTGTCGTCCCCCAGCAAATGAATGGTTTTATATTGGGCAAAGGTTTTTTGGAAATCGGCCTCCCAATTTAAAAGGTTATTCTTCAATTTTAAATTTAAAAAAAAAGGAAAGAAAAAAGTTAGTAAGGAGGGGAAATCCAAAATTAAAAATGAGGGAAAAGGGGGGAAAACAAAAATGGTTTAAAATTGAGAATCCCAAAAGTTTCCAAAAAACGGGAAAATACAAAATTGGGGGAAAATTGTCAATTAAAAAAAGAAGGGTGAGACAGGGGAAAAAAAGCAAGAAAATTTTAAACAAATAAAGGGGAAAAAAAAGGCAGGAAAAAGGGGGGAAAACTTAAAATTTGAAACTTAAAAGTTGAACATAACCCCCTAAACAAGAGAAAGATCTAACCGAAACCACCGGAAACGCCAATTTAAACGCTTCACCACAGGGGGTTCCACACCTTCCCAAGGCCCACTCGGGCCTTTTCTTCCAAGGTAAATGAAAGGGGCGGGCATTGCCATAAGTTGAATAACCCGGGGGTAGGGTTAAAATGACTGTCGGGAGGGCAGAAATTATAGGCAGAGACAAAGCAGAAATAAAGCCTAAAAACAAATAAATGGAAAGACACAAAATTGTTGTAGCAATAAAGCCGTTAAAAGCCCGGGAGGTCTGGCGGTAATAGGCCTCCAGAATCATTAAAATCAAATCCAAAACTAAGGTTGTAAAGACTTCGTTGAGATCCGTTCCGGAAACGAACCCCAGCCACGTAAACGAGGTCTCCACTGTTGAGGGCTCCACCCAGCTTAAATTCATCTCAGATTGAAGGTTGGTCACCAGTTGCCCCCTGTTTGTTAAAACACCCGACCTTGTTACGAACCACGCAATTTGGCACGTGAAGGCCCCTTAGCAAATTTCGGAATAATGCGGGCCAGGTCCAAAACTCCAAGGCAAAATTAACCCACTCCGCCAACGCCCAGCGGACCTGTTCGGGATAAACCTTTGCGAGTGCTTCGTGTGGTATTAAGCCACCAACCGATCAAATCGTCGAAAAAGGAAAACCCGGCTAGAGGAAACCGGTGATTTCAAAGGCATCACTTGCAAAACACCAACAACAACCTTAAACCCTTTGGCGAACCTGCTAAGAGAACAAATTGAGTTTAAAGGGAACAGTGAAAAAAAGAGCCCTTGAGTTGTTCACAGTTTTCACCTAAGTTTTTTTAATGCTGTAGAAACGAAATATTATAATAAATGCAATTTTGTTTTGTTTGTTTTTAATATTGGTTCCGAATTGTCAGTTTTACAAAAATGATTTCAAAATGCTAGGGTACAAACCCAATATATTCATATTAATAAGCAGCATTTCCCGAAAAACAAAGAATTCTCAGTAGACAAATTTGTATAAAATTTAATTAAAGAAAAGAAGGCCAGATCAACCGCAAATTAGATTTTATAAGCGTTAAGGAGCATTCAGAAAAAAGTGAGCAATTGTTGTTAAAAGGTTGGATAAGATTGTTACTTGGAGTTGTAAACCAAGACAGTAATAGTTTGGCGATTAAACGAAGTAATAAGTGTAAGTTGGAAAACGATATTAATGATTTAAAGTTGATTTGGAAAGAATTACAGATATAGTATGTTAAAGGATTTAAGTTGTATAAAATGGGAATTGTACTTGTGAACAAAAAAAATTAAACAGGTCCCAGATAAATAATTCGGGAAGGAAAGGTTATTCCATTATTTTTGTTTTTAAAAATTTGCATAAAAAGCTTTCCAGAAGCACCCTTTGGCCCCCGGGTTGAGCCCATAAAAGATCCCTATTCAGTGTGAATTGGATTAGCTCACGGTTGTGTCCCGTCACGCACTCTATGCCTGAATTTGCAATGCGTGGCTTATTATTAAGTAAGATGCAAACTATGATCGACTCGTTAAAGTATATCTATGTATGACTTACCATTTTGTGCATTTTCGTTTTAGTCATCAAGTTGTGAAGTTTAGTCGGCCACACTGCTGCAATTTGGTTAAAATTAAATTAAGCCCTACTATCTATGCTTCAATACAAATTAACCAGTCGGTTGACGGTAACATATCTATCTTTCACACTAAGCAAAATGTAAGGTTTCTTTCATCGGGATATATGCAATACATATTTATTACTGTACCCTCTCGCTATGACTAAGCAACAATCGTAGAATCCTGTATTGCGTTTAATAAATAATAAATATTTACGAAATACCAAAATAAAATTCACAACATTAACCCGTCAGAAATGTATATCGTTTAAATAGTCTTACTCATATGTATTTGTCATTCGCAAGGATTTCAATATCTTTCAGGCCACTTTCCATTTATGCTATTATTGAAACGAAACTTTTTTCGCTTTCTTTGTTCTTTCAATAAGCAATTAAAACTTATAATAGTGCAAATAGTAATTGGAAATGTGAACTCAAGAAGAACATTAATTACGTCAAACTTTCCTTTGGAAAAGTTTTGTGCTACCGTTTTCTAACCTTTTTATAAACGATCACTTTGTAGGGCGCAGCCAGACGGACACTATGTGGATCAAATTTATTTGTTTATTTACAAATGGCACATATTTTTTAATTGAATTCCAACTAAAATATATTACAATTAAATGTATTTATTCCTGTAAAATTAACTCCAATTTTTTTACATGTAAATAAACTCAAAGCAAATTGCTAATTCCAAAAAAATAATATTGTATACACATAGATCTAATAATATCACTTCTTTAAAACTTTGATGTCATCTGGTTAATGAAATAATACCACTAAGTTTGATAAAAAAATTCAAAAATTTCTTGTGATAAGTTAAAGTAGGAGACGATGTTAAATAGTTTTAGTAAATAAAAATACCAAAGTTTTTTCTATTCTTTAATGTGTTTTTACTGTAGAAAGGAACTGAAGAAATATTTCAAAAGCTTTTTGTTATCATATCTAGAAAGCATAGAGATTCATTGCTGGAAACTTATAAAAATGTAAAATTGTTAACAGATTCATATTATGTATAACATATCATCATATTGTTTATAGAAAAAAGTAATAAATTCGGCAAAAATATCATCTTGATCTCGATCTTGTTTGATATTTCCATAAAGAATAAATGACGGCCAATATATGACGATCAGAACATTATTTCTTGAAAAGAAGTAGTGAAAACAAATTTCCGAGTATTAATTTGGTAGAGACATCATGTTACCGTGGCTCATTTTTGTTCGTTTAATGAGAACGAAGAGGTTGTTATTGTTTCTAAGATACAAACTACACGAACTTACGGTTATTTAATAATTGTGTAGAAAACAGTGATGCTATAACAGCTGTGTTTAGTACAATGTACAATACATAAAATAATTTGGTTGTATAAATTATTAGTGTAATCTTCATATTTAGCTCTAACTATTCCTTGGTAAAATAGTCTACATTTATTTAAAAAATAATTTCCATGATAAATATTATTATACCTGAATATTAAAATTGAAATAATAATGAACTGATCAAATTGTTTACCGGAGTTGATGATCATTTTTATATGGTTATAAAAAGGTTAAATATATTGTAAAAGTTGAACAGCAATAATGATTTATTTATAAAAGTACGACTTGACTTTATATTAGTTGGCATTTTTGTGGACTAGATATCTCAAAAGATATATATCTATATAATTCTACAAGTTATATTTCAATAAAAAATATGACCAACTTCAAACAGCGTATAACTATTATAAGTAATATAAGCAGTAAGGTAACAACGTGCTCTCTGCACGAAATTGTGTCGCATTTTGTGTCTCAAATATCTATTAAACTGTTTATAGCAACATTAACAAAAAAATAGGACTAATGGTAAGCAAATATTTATCATTTAAAAATAGAATGAACAAAATCGGAGTTTTCGGACCGGAGCAGCAAGGTAACATATATTAAAAAACAATACCGGGATTATATTAAAAAATCAGCAGAAATTGTAATTATGATTGTTATTGCAAACCTTTTAAAAAAAATTATGTTAAAAGATTTTATTGAGTAACATTCGTAAGAATTAAGCAAGATCATATTGGTTTGATGAAGTAATTGAATAATTTGAAATAATAAAACCCCTATAGCGTGCACTTTCGTACTTTGCGTAACCTGCTTATGATATGAAACGACCACATGTAACTTTAAAGTAAAATAATTCAATATTCGTAAACAGTTTTCTCGACTCCTTACTTATTCTTGAGTAAGGGCGATGTTTTCCTCAATTACGAGTCTTAGCCTCTAATTTTTGCATCGATTTTCACTTAATAATGTAGAGCAGATTAAAAAATTACCTAATTGACAGAATTGTTAATTTAGACTTCACATTATTTGATTGTACTTAGGCTTGGTAGTATTTTAATGATTTATAAGTGTCAAAGAGAAGACAATTTTTTTTTGTTTATCAGTGTGGTTGGTTTTAAAATTATCCTCTAGTCAATTGTCTTTATTTTTTATTTGATTTAGCGTTGAGAGCAGCACGTTCTTGTGATGGTTATAGTTTCGTTCTCCACATAAAAAAAATTGTGTAAGAAACTACCATCAATTTATTGCCCTGAGACATGTGATGTTACGTCTCGTTTACTAAATATTTTTTTTATTATTGAGCAAAGTAGATTTTAGCTTATAAAGGTATAAGAACATTTGTGCAAATGATACTATTATCAATACCATAATGTCTTATCGCATATGGTTCATTTGGAGGTGGCATTTGAGAATTTACTTATCAATTTTTATCAAAATTGAAACTGCCTTACGTTATTTGAACATAAAATGAATTAATTTGGCTAAGGTTTGTCATGAGTTTGATTTTGAATTTACGGTTTTGATGTTATTCGTCTATGTAAAGCTTTATCGATCAAAGTGCACGACCTTTTCGCGTAAGGTCAAACACACAAAACAATGTATATCACTTTTTAATGCGTTTTAAAAAAAAATACAAAAACCATCATCGTGACTACTTCTGGGATTTGTTTCATAATAAATGAGTGCAATGCATTTAAAAAGAAGTTTTAAAACATATGTATACAATAAAATAATCTCGTAGTCGATTCCGACAATGGCTGCCGATCTATATTTTAATATACCAGATTAGCCAATTGCAGGAAATATTATTGCACAGTGATCTCTTTTATAAGATGGGCCTACCATCTTATAAAAGAGCTGCAATTGTACACTAGGAGTTCAGGTAAATATTTCAAAATAGCTTTAAATTTGGTCGTAGGTTTACTTCAAAATGTCAAAATAAATATTAGCAATATAAAACTGAATTAAGAGTTATTTACGTTGAATCTACTAATTATAATCTTCTTGTCGAATCTTTTAAATTAAGAAGGAATAACATTTCCTCAAACGTAAAATACTTCGTGACTTCAAAAGCGATGAATCAAAACTCAAAGCTAATATATATTTGATCATTCCTTTGATTCATTTTCCCTTTTTATGGTAATGTTAAATATTCGCATCGGTATTAAATGCCATCTCAAATAAAAATATGATTTTTGTAGCATTGATTTATTCATTTTGACTTTTAATCCAATCAACAAGATTAACAGAATCGTCTTTTTGTTTAATTTTAATAACCAAAACGGAACTTTTATCACGATGAGTATTTTGTACTTAAATTTAAATACGACTTTTTTTTTAACATTTGCTTTTACGGTATACTTTGCACTCATTCGCATCGCTTTCACAGTTTAAAGGAACATTTGGTACGATTTCATCGATCTTTCTTTCTTCCGTAGTCAAAACAGATTTACAGTGAAGCCTTACAATTAGGTGAACACCTGTGAGATCTGGGTGTCTTGATCAAGGCCTCCAGGCTCCATAGCCCCTTTCCATTATAATAAATTTAGATATCTTTATTATTCGAGTATAATATTTAATTGCACAGGCGGATTTAGGATATTAAACATGGTTGTTTTTGTTAGCACTAATCCGACATCACCATAAAAAAGAGTTATTGTTCCGATACTTATTAATTTTATATTTTTATCATTATCATCATTATCAGCCTTTGTCAGTCCACTCCCAGACCTGTCACATAGCCTCCCTTACGCCTTTTTCATCAAGGCGATTAAGACGGTATCCCACCACGCTGGTACAATGTAGGTTGGTGGTTAGACCTACTTATTACAACCCGTCGCAAATTTTGATAAATTTACGTTTTTAGAAGAAATATTTTGGAATTCAACATTGAAACGTAAACGGCGGTGAAAAATTCAGTTATATTCAAGAAAAATATATTACGTATAAAAAAAATCCTGCATTCTTTTCCTTGGACGAGTTAAAATTTGTGAAGTAAAGTTTCACTTTAATCAAATTAATTTTCGACCGGAAAAAAATAAATTATGCTATTAATTCCATTTAAAATCTAGAAGTCCTGTTTATACCTGACCAATGTATGTAAAAATAAATTATGTAAATGTAAGTTACGTCGTGCTGCAGTCGGCTCGAAAAATGGAGAAACAAGTTTTATGTTATTGTTGTTTTGCAGTTTTTCCTAGTTGACTTTTGTAGTTGTTGTTTGAAATAAGTTTACGCTTAAAATTTAAAATAAACCTTGTAGCGGACGCGCTTATAGATAAGCAAAGCAGGCCCATGAATTCAATGGATGATAAATTGACAATCAATAAGACAAGTAAATTTTTAATAAAAAAAATATGACCTACTTTAAAGAGTGATAGCTTTTCTGCGCAATTTAACATCCGTTTATATTATACACAATATGCTCTTTGCACGAAACTGACCTGCGATTTCTGCCACCACATTTTGAATCACTGAAGTTTTGTTAAGGTGTTATTTTCATTAAAAAGGTCGTTTATGATACCTTTAAAAACATTGTTATTTTAATGCATTTACTTTTACATTTTTAGCAGTCGTTATAAAAAGTCAGTACCTACAAATTTACTGACAACTAGTTCATCCTTAGAATGCAGTGTACCCTTAGGGTTGTGGAAGTCAGAGGCCAGTCCTAGGTAAAACTTTTCCAGTGAAACGGATGGTTATAAGTCACTGTGTAACAAAATGGTTGGTAAAAGTTTCCTTTTACAAAGTTAACTGTATTAAGTAGTATTATCATAAGTGAGCTTTGAAAATGCCTCATTGCATATCTATTACAATATTTACATTAAAGTCGTTGCTGTGGGTTATACTTAAAATATAAATACATGCGTTCTTGGACTATAAAAATCAAGAAGTACAATTACGTAGAACATAGTTTTAGTCTATATCTAAAGTTTAGTCCTCGTTTCCATTTAAATGCGTAAACCCCGCGTTCAGTTCTTAGAGAATTTTTTTTATATACATTTCCGATTGAGTTGTTCCATTGAAATTTGAACCAGCAATCGGTTAAAGTATATATTGTACACAAAAATATAACGTATAATGAGTTTTGCAAAATAGGCCGCTTACGTTACGTTTAAGTGCGGGAGTCTAATAAATGAAGTGCCCGTATCTGGGAATGTGGCTTTAATGTGCAAATATAGTCTTTGCAAAATATACTCCAAGAACATCTTAACATTAAATGTAAGCCTTTAGGGAAATTAACATACAAATTGATAGTATTATTAAAGCGTAGCTAGTTCAACGTATCCCGTTGCTTATTTTATTTGAAAACTGTTTACATTTGTTCATTATTTCGATTTTTTAATCCGATTTATTACTTCTTTACTAATATATATAGCCTACGCTATTTAGCTAAAATGTAGCTATGCAGCGGTTAAAATAATCTTTGAAATATTTTGAGTAGTTTTTGACTTTAATAATTACACCCACTAATACAAATTTTACCTATCGTACCTTTTTAAAATATAAGTGTAGATTATAAATGTTTATTCTACGCATTAATATTCAAAGCTTTTAGACAGATTTATTAAACAATTTATAGGTAACTAAACATTTTTTTTTTCGAGCGTAGGTGAATATTAAGTAAAGACTTTGTTTAACTTAGCTCCTGTAATTTTTATTATTAATATCACAGTTCTTATCTATTTTTTGATAAACCTTAGCATTTAAAAGTAAATAACAGTAAATCCTAACAGTTGGTATTAAGTTTTGTGTTTCAGCTACATTTATTCACCACCTGCCAGCACTTCAACACTCAACACTGCACTAACGGTCAAAGTTGGTTGTCCAATTTAAGATGTTATTAACACTCAAAAATAATTATAAGACAGCATCTCAAAGCGATTCGATGATCTCCAGGCGCAGATATCCAATGCAGGGTCCTCAAAGGACACAGTTGCCATAATCGGTGACGAGCTCCGCTGCTTCAGAGAGCTTAATTTGGTTGTCTCAGTCTCCTAAAGCAACAAATTAAAGTGTGTTAATCAAGTGGATAACATCAATGCAAATAGCCGAAAAAATCTCCATCAATGGGTTCCAAAAAGGAGAAAGAGAAATCCTGAGTTACTTTTAAGTATATTTAAGAAAAACTTGGCCTTAAAACATTTGAACGCATCAAATAAAACATGTCAGAATTAGTGAACTCAATAGGAACATTAGGCCAATCTTGGAAAAATTTACAAGTTTTAGAAAGCCAAATACAATGTTTGGGGCAAGTCCAAGCAAAGGATCCTCCTTATTGAGGAGTTTTAACCTAGGCAAGCAATTTTGCAGGCTAGACTTAATTTTGGATGCGTGCGGCTGGACCTCTGCGTATCATGCATCAAAACATCTTGTGGCACAACTCAAAAATCACTGCCGAAGAGGACCTTATATTTTACTAAATAAGAACCAAAGATGCCAGGAAGTCTTAATTATGTCAATTATCAAAACAAGACATTTGCTTAGTAAATTTTTAGATAATTCACCTTCAGTAATTGTCCATATGTTCATCATTTGTGTTAAGCTATTTCATGTAATATTTTTAGTTTTAATTTTCTTTATAATAAGTCCCATCCTAATAATTATACTATTTTGTTGTAAGAATAATGCTCAAAACTACAAATAGTATTGTTAATTGTTTTGTCTCGGCACAAGTGTCATATTCAAGTGACGTTTAAGACAAGACGACATTACGACTTTTGGATGCGTTCGGATATTACATTTCACTTGTTTATTTTTATGTCTCATTGTATTAAGATTTTTTTTATATTTTTACGATAATTTTATTATCTCTTTTGTATTTGTATGCATGAACGTGCGCATATGTATTTAGATAATTTTTTTCTTAATTTAAATCTGTAAATAATCTAGCATTTTCTTTCTTCTTTAATTCCGTCAATTTATTGTCACAGCTGGCGGGTGGAATTATTTATAAATCATTGTAGTATATTAAAATATTTTTATTTATTTACAAAATATATATTTTTATGTTTTATTTTTTTTTATAATTTTATTATTTTTATATTTTAATTACTTATTATACATAATTATATTAATGTCCACTAAATCAGATGATGAACCATTCTATTTTGTTGACGATACTGCTAGTGATAACAGTTTTAACTCTATTCCTGGTTTTTTGGGTGATTCTCTTAGTAAAAAAAATCCCTTTGCAAGTAATAACTTATTAAATATGTATCACATAAATGCCAAAAGTATCCCAAGCCACTATAATGACTTATGCGAAGCATTTTCTAGCTGTGACATGCACGCCATTCTGGTCTCTGAGAGTTGGCTCAAACTGCATTTGACATGGACAATGTACGCTCTTCCTGGCTTCGTCCTAATACGTAATGATCGTATTGACAAAGGAGGCGGGGGTGTGGCAATATTTCTAAGATATGACCTCAAATTTGAAATTATTACTTGCTCCCCCCAAAGTTACTCAGCATTCAGGTATTACAAAAATCACCGTAGTGAAGAAAATTGGACCAAATACAAAACAGCCAGAAATCGATGCAAACAGATGATACGTAACGCAAAACGCCATTATATTCTTGAAAATGTTTCATCTACAAATCCTGCCAATATCTGGAAGTTTCTTGCAACTTTGGGTATTGGCAAATCGCGGAAAACCGACATTCCTAATTCAATTGCTTTAGATGATTTAAATCAACATTTTCTCACAGTTTCTTCTATAGATCATCTGAAAGAACTCAAACAATTTCTTATTTAATGATTTGACCGATCTGAGTAATTCTTTTTTTTTCAGTTTCTTCTGAAGAAATTAAAAACCATCCTAGAATCAAATCTACTGTGGGGACCGGACAAAAATTGGTTAGAACATTGTTCTGTTCTTTATTATATCTTTCCTGCGATCATCCATGATAAATTTTTCCCTATGGTCAAAAACCTTTCCTTCCGTATGGCGTAAAGCATTTGTCCGCCCTGTACCAACATGTTCTAACCCATTCCTTCTCGCGTATCCTGCCATTTCTGTCTAAAGTTCTTGAGTCTTGTGTTTATAAAAAACTTTCTTGCTTTGTTTTTCGTAACCTTAATAGATCCGCTTCAATCGGGCTTTAGGCCTGGCCATAGTACAACTACTGCCCTCTTAAAAGTGACTGACGATTTTAGAAGAGCCATAGAAAGCACTAAAATTACCGTCCTGGTGTTAATAGATTTCTCTAGTGAAGTCTTGGATTGGTTTTCTTCCTATCTTCAGGGCCGCCAGCAGTCTGTGGTTGTGGATGAGTCCTCATTGAAATGGCTACATGTAAAAAGTGGCGTCCTTCAAGGTGGCATTCTCTCTCCACTCTTATTTTCTGTGTTCATTAATCTCATTACTAAAGATAATCAGAGTACGTATCTGTATGCTGATGCCCTACAGCTGTATGCTGACGCGGATGCTGGTAGTTTAGTAAGTGCTTTTATGAAAATAAATCAAGATTTGTCTGCCACCAAAAGTTTGACTGATCGGTTTGGTTTGGCTGTCAATCCAACGAAATGCCAAGCAATTGTGCTAGGCAGTCCGCGAATGTTACTAAATACTTTCTCATCTGCCGAAATTATTTTTGACGGCCAGTCAATTCCAATCAACCGAAGCGTCAAAAACCTTGGCTAACATCGATAGCACTTTGAGTTGGAAGCCTTAGGTTCCAATGAAACAAAATTACTGGTTGCTATGCGACTTTCATATAGGCTTAAAACTTTTGCCCTCATCAACCAAAGTAGCTTGCAGACTTTGATATTTCCTCTATTGATTATGGTGACGTGTGCTACTTTGGCGAATGCAGATCACCAAAAACTTGACCGACTTCTAAATCTTCATTCGATTCTTTTAATCTCCGTAAATTTGACTTCGTCTCTACCTATCGTGCCCAATAGAAGTGGCTACCTATACGCAAAAGACGCTCTCTAAGGGCATTTACTACTCTCTTTACTTTCCTAGACTCTCCTTTTACTCCTATTTACATATCAACGAAATTCCAGTATCTATGTGAAGTCAGCAACAAAAACCTTCGTTCAACGAATAATCGTTTGCTTCAATGTCCTATGCACCGTTCTGACTTTACCCATTCGTCATTCCTCTTACAATCGATTCATTTGTGGAATTAGTTACCTCAGGAAATCAGAATGGCAAAAAATCGCATAGAATTTAAAAACAAAATTCGAAAACACTTATTAAGTCAGAACAGAACTTATGATTAGATATTTATTAGTATATTCGTTGTATGTGATGTATGTATTTATTTATTATATGTGTAGATGACTGCCTCCGTAGCCTATTGGTATGAGCGTGTCCTTTAGAAACCGGAGGTTGTGGGTTCCAATACTTCGGGGACTCAACAAATTTTCATTGTTGTTTCCTCGTTGGTTAAGGCAATTTGGGCCGATCATCCAATTGCCTAAAAAGTAAGATGATCCATGCGGATGGGCATGTAAAAAGTCGGTCCACCCACCAACCCACATTGGACCAGCGTGGTGGGATACGGTCGAAAACCCCCTGATGGATAGGGGTGTATTAAAGCCTTGTCCCAGTAGTGGACTATCACAGGCTGATGATGAATGAATGGTGAATGTTGTTGTATGATATGTACTTGTATTTTTATAGATTTAAGTAATATCATAAATTATCTATATATTTATATATATATATATATATATTTTTTTATATACACACATATACGTATTATCATAATATTTCATACTTATTTGCATTTAAAACAAAATTTAAAGTATGATTCAACTTGAGTTGGCACCTACTTAACTTCATCACTCAATGGTTGTCTGGTAGAGAACGCCTTTGGCATTAAGTCCGCCGTTGTACTGATTTTTGGACATAAAGTGTAAAATAAATAAATAAAAAAATTAATATAGTTAAATGTGTACATATACAAATAACTATATTAATTTTTTTATTTAAATATATAAAAATATACTCATTGTGATAGTAAAACTATTTTTATAGTTGAATGCTTATATCGTGATTCGACTTATTGCAACTGAGGTCGTTTCGTATACTTCAGAGCTCTTTTATAATATTACTTTGTTTACAAGATTACTAACATATTTATTAATCTCTGCCATAAATAATTCAAACACTAGACGTAAATTTAATTTTAAACGTTTCAACGTCAACATCTAAAATCAATATTTAATTTTATTTAACTATGTTGGCACATACGTAACACCGGCCGACAAATTAAGACTTTTTGAAAGTTTAATATTATCACCAAGATTATCAGGGGAAAATCTAAATGTGAATCTAAAAGATATAGTTTTATTTTCAACGCCTTCTTGAAACGCCTGCCAAGCTTCCGATTCAGTTGTAATAAATTTTTCATCGGTCATCAAAGATCTTATTTGTGGTCCTTGAACACTTTTTATATCTACATCTAATAACTTTGAATTTTTACTTAAGTATTTCGAATACGATAAAACAATTTGTTAAGGTTCGAAAAACCTTAACAAATTGTTTTATCATACCGAGTTTAATATGAAGCGGAGGTAATAAAACAGCGAATAATTTCGTTTTTATTTTTTTTATCTGAAGTGATACGACAAAATGAGGTCTGATATCATTATCAGGTGAAAGTAATATATTATTACAATTAATATATTAAAATTATTTTTAATTTTATATATCGGTATGGCAGTTCCGCATATTTTTCTTCCTTCACTCAATCGAAAATTTTATGCTATCTAACTGTGAAAGTTGTTTACGGTACGTGACTTGCAATTGTGTCCGTTTATGCTTGGTAAATGTTATAATATTTTTCGTATTTATATTATGTGCATTACAAAAACTGACGGTCGTTATTTAAATGTAAGATTGTTTTAATATCGTTTGGAATATTTAAGTTATTTTTTGACAGTATAATGTCTTATGCCATGCACCAGCTTTTAGTTTTGTCAAATGATCGATAGAATACTTTAAAACTTAATTTAAAGTCGCAATATTATTTTATTTCGATTCAAATAACAATTACTGAATTATATGTCTTTTATTCCTTAAAGTACGTAAGCGTAGTAGATCCATTAAAAGTTTCATTAGATATGACTAAAATAAAGAACGTGATAAAACTTCACGAATGCCTTTGTCGAAACTAGAACTAAAAATAAATTTGAATTGATACAAACTTACTAAAAATAAACCTAAGTGATTTTTTTATTTAATGAGTTTCGTTTAAACGTCATTTCGTACAATAGAATTGCTTATAATATTAAGCCTTGTTAATTTAGTCATCTTAATTTATTTATTGTTAATAGAAGAGTACTTAGTGGACTACAAAATAAATGTACTGTATTTAAATATATTTAAAGATAATTGATTCTAACAACGTTTCTAGAATTCAAAATTATCTTTAAATATTAGTCCATAGATTGATTGAACACTACCAAAAGTTAGATATATTTGATTTATAATACTTCAGTTTCAAATTTCCAAAGAATGCAGGAAACGAGCTGTATTTGTATTTAATCTATTAGAAATAAATATACCATAAATACAATGACTTGTATTTTTATTTCAACCTAAATAAATCTTAGATGCAATTTCTAGTGATCATATAAAATATTATGATTTTAGTCAATTTTCAGAATAATTATATCTGACCTAAAGACTAACTTCATCTATAAGCTACTGGGAAGATGTTTTTGATCCATGAGAATAATTCTAGTGAGACGAAATATATTTTAAATCTTGTAACTCTTAGATATAAAAATATATTTGGTTATCAATCACTCAGAACAACCACACAAGACAATATTTTACATCTTTATATCGTAGAATATAAACTAAAATACTGTTGAATATGATGGACTTCTTTAAAATAATAAACAATTTAATTAAACATAACAAGCACCTCCTATCAAACAAAAAAACAATAATCGATCAATCAGTCAGTCAGAAGACCGAACTCACTCAGCACCCATCGAAATGCAGTTTTTCAGAGTAACAATATGCATGTACTTATTGAAACCATGCTTATTACTAATCTAAAATAATATATATTCTAAAATATCAAAAGAAAGTAATTTACTTGCTCTTATGTGCGTTGTATATTAATGCTTGCTTGTTTATCATTATAGCGTAGATAATGTAGCAATATCAAATTAGATTGATCCCGATTGACCTAGTAAGCTCCTACAAATTAATTTGCATCATCGCACAGCCACTGTAGGTATGAACTGCGGCTTGAAAGCTATTACAGCGTAAATTTATTTAACCGAGCTTTATACGGGAAATGAGGACTAAATTGTAAAGTGCACTACTAAAGTGTAGTATATATCTGTATCAGTATTTGTTTAAACAATAAAGAAAAACTGTAACTACGTCAAGTGTTCAAAGACATTATAATATCTAATGCACACGAAACCTAATCTGTTTTAAACTTTTAATATATTTTCAGTATCTTTATGATATAAAATGAACAGGAGACGTGGTTATGTAATTATGAAATGTTAAGTAATTGCATATTTTAATTCTGAAATAGAACAGCTATTATAGCATGTGAACACTTGTAGGAACATCAAACTCAATTTATTGTGGAAAGAGTGGTTCTCTTGCTTGATCGCATCATCTTTTCATATCATCTTATATGTCAGATTAGACGTACAGATAGATAGTGTAGTTACAAATTCACACATCTTTTCATGTCGCTGACATATTTATAGCAGGTGTTTACGAAATTTCTTTCCAGTTTTAACATTAATACGAGATTTTGTAAACGGTATCTAGATAGAACATTCGCCTTTATACTAAGAGATAAAGATAAGAGATTTTTACACCACCTTAACTCGAAAAGTTTCCTAAAGTACTTCACTGTCATTCGTCAAAACATAGTAGTTCTCTTGCTTTTCTTCCAGTGTCAATATCTGAGCCATACCGTGTTCAAAAATATATCCATAAATAGGTATTTAAAAGTTTTACGCCACAATCTATACTAGCTACTACCTCTTATGTTTCAAATAACATAAGGTTCTATGATAATGTACATCTGGAAGCTAAACTTCAACATGTAAAGGTAGGTCAGCGAAATTACACATTAGCAGTGCCACGAAAACAGTTCAGTGACCTAGCGATACTATTCACAGTGGGTCAAGCATCTGCTGTTCTATTCTATGTTAGAAATGATTGACTAGATTGGCTAAATCTTGAAGCGACTTTGTACCAGCCGCTAAAGAAAAATAGTCAATTGTTATAATAATTTCTATTGCTTGCGCGAATATTATACATTATTAAATGACTTTACGGATTTTATCGCGTTTATTTTACCGACGTTTCGAACACTTTCCAGCGGCCGTGGTCACGGGGTAGCCTGAGATGTCATGCGTCTTGTTACCAGTGCTGAAGCGGGGTTTCCAGATCTTAATTTTAATTAATTAGTCTGTACTCCGACCTATGCAAAATGAACCGGTTTTATCTTTACAGCCTTACATTAGAGAGCTAAGAGGTAATTTTTTGTTTTTCTTGTTGGTAATCAAACCTTCCTTATTTAATTATACCTTGTTAAAAAACAAAATTCGTCTGAAAATGCCGTAAATATCTTTAAAAAGGGGATAGTATTTCACCCCTTTTAACAGAATACTGTTAAAATTTTAGCTCACTTAAAATTCTTTTAGTTTATCACAACCTTGAAGAAAGTATAAATTGTCATTAAACAAGGACAAGTTATTATATGATCAAAATCTAAGCTATATTACTTTAAGTAGGCTTTAGGGTTTTCGGAATGTAACATAAGAGGGTTAAGAGTTATTTAAAAATAACCACTACTAACGATAACATAAATAAATAAGAATTTCCCTTTACTGTGTTAGAAATATTTAAATTACACCCACATAGTATTCAAATATTGGCAACATATTTGTTTGTTACAATTTTCCAATATCTAAATTTGCTTCCCAATAAAAATATGGAAATAAAAATTCAAATGTATGTAAATCCGTTGCGAACTGGAGCTTGAGCTTTATGGGAAAATTTAAAAACCAGTGTACATTTTGTTTTCCATTAGTGTATTTATATATATCTAAATAACAATTAAGTGAGAAGTTTATAAGACAATAAGGTAAAAAATCCAAGTGAAAGCGTAAAATATAGATAGAGGACATTGTTTCGCAAAACTGTACGTTGTGTTCATTATCTACAATAAAGTAAGCGTTAATATTTCCATGTTAAAAAAACGTTGTCTAAAAACTGTGGTTTACAGTATAAATTACATAAGAACATCTAAATGTATAACTTAACACCGTCCTCACCCGTCACGCCATTGTTAGAAATATTTCTCGTAGCCCATTGCATTGTTCATTTTATTTGTATAAAAATAAAATTTTTAATCTACATAAAATTAAATTAGTTTTATATACTTTTGTTTTATATTGGAAAGTCAAAATTAATCTTTAGATTAAATGAAACCAAAAGAAATGCCCTACGCAAAGGAAATACAGTTTAAGATATTATACGCTCCTATGCCGCCTGAAGATATAACTGCCGAAAAGCATGCTATGCTCACCTAACAAATAGGCCAAAAATGGTACTTTAACTGTCTATTCCCTGTAAAAAGGTGACCTAGAATTTTCAAATACGATTTTTGATTTTAGGTTTAATCCTTGCAATGTGCCTGCAAGAAGTCAGTCCAGCTAATCAAAACTATGTTTGTGTTCTTTTATGACTTTATCTCTAAATGAATAAAATGTTACATCTATAGAAAACTGTTGACTTCAGAGGTAATAACATAATCTTTCTGATTATCTGAATAGAAGTTATCGTGACCCCATGAACACGAGAAGGTTAAATTACCTCATGTAATATTTACAATAGTTTACTGAATTTAAAACCTATTTCACTTTACTCCACAACATTATGACGGATGTTCATCAAACAAATCAAAGAACACCCGGACGCAATTACCTTAAATAAAAATATCCATTCATCTTTTGTTACCTTATTATAATACATATAGACAGTTCCAAAGACAGACGCGTCTAATTTAACGTAACTTAACACTCTTTCTTTCCTTTGCGTCGGGGTTCAAAAAAAAGTAAATTTAAGAAATTATTTACGCGTGACTTTGTGATCACTTATTCCGCTATAATTTATTACACAAAGCTGAATCCAGTTTTATTCTGGTTCGTTTTGTCTACGTTCCCATATATCTTACATGTCTAACTCAGTTACCTTCGAATAATACATATTTTGAATGTTCTATCAAATTACATGTATAAGGACAAAATTGATATCTTATTGGATCATAGAACTGACTAAACGTAGATTCAGCAGGGGTGATATTTTGAATCTGTTTCTGAGCGTCTGTGTTATTGTGTCATGACATTTATCTATTCAAATTATTTTTTGGACAAAAGGCAAAGTTTCTGTTACAATTAAATGGACATAATATGAACATCGTTATTTGCTTATAAAATATCGAAAATAGTTACAATTATTGTATTCCTTATAAATGAGTTAAATTTTGCCGACGTAATTTCAGTTTAAAGTTTTATTGAATAATTACTAAGAAAAATGTGTTAATTTTATGTAAGTTGCATTGATTTCTATTATTTGCATTATAAGAACATTAATTTTAAAAGGTTTTAAAATTAAATATTCTTATAATTCAATTTATGTATTCATTTTCTGTACCAAATGTAGAAAAATAGATTAAGGCACAGGCTTTCACGTAAAATAAAAAGTTCTTGCGATATCTTTTCACGTCTTTATTAAATTTTTAAACGGTCCTTACTTAAAAAACATGCTTCGTATATACAATACACATTACACAGTTATAAATATTTTACTCTTATACATGTATCTTAAAGTACTAAGTAACTTGTTCGTAAAGCAGGAAAATAACTATTTGTACATTTAAGGCTTAGTTAACGAGACATACAAAGGGATTTTTTTTAATTTCAAAAGTTTTATATAAAAGGATTAGAAGCAGGAGTTTCTTAAGTTATCTTAAGGCACATTTACGATGCCACTTAATTACACCATAATTCAACAGTAAGTTTTGCTAATTACCGACTTAAGATTAAAACAATCCTTTTAAAAAAAAAATTTGGTGTCCTTTTTTATAACGAAGATTAAATTATATTTGATACAACAATTACATTTGTAAATCTTAAAATATAATCCCTACCACATTTAAATCACAAGAATTATCAAGAAATAAGATTTTTAGTTCTTGGTAATTTAGTTTGTATTATATACTGTGTTATATATATACTGTGGTTTTACAATTATTTAAGGTTTTGTTGATTTTTGCCATTGTTGTAACTCGATTTTACATTTTAGTCCTTTTCTTGTGTATCTATGCAAATATTTTTGTTTTGTTTTTAAATTAATGTTGTAATAGTTTGTACTAAAATACTGTTTTGTTCTTTGTTTTTATCAATCGTGTTATTTATTTTAGTTTAAGTTTGGAGTTTAAGCTGGCTGGCAGGTGGTTTAAAATTCTTTACATTACTTGATTATATTTTATATTAATTTTATTTACAGTATTTTTATGTTTATATTATTTAAATACATATATTCCATGTCCACTGAATCTGATAAAGATATTTTGATGACGAACCTTTTTCTTCGTTAAATGGCTCCCTCTAAGACTTTCCCAATTCAACGTTTGGTACAATTCATTGTAATTAAACATCTGTCATATAAATGCGCAAAGCATTGCAAGTTACTATGATGACCTGTATGACTCGTTTTCTAAATGCAATATTCAAGCTATCCTTGTTTCCGAGAGTTGGCTAAAACCTCATATTCCATCCTCTATTTATTTTCTTCCTAAAAATATCTTGGTGCGCAACGACCGAAAGAGGGGGAGTCATCGCCATATACTTAAGAATCGATCTCCCGTATAAAGTACTGGCTTCCTCCTCTGACTAAGCCGTGGCTGAATACCTTTTCCTCAAAGTTACTGTCAAAGGTACAAAGATACTCATAGCAGTCTATATTGTCCTCCAAATATTGACTACTTTTTGACACTGATTTTGAATCGGTTTTAGAATCCTTGGGTTTGTAGTATAGTATATCGATTTTAGCACTAATCATTTAGCAGTTAATTCTATACAAACAAATAAATTCCTCAATTTTTGTTTAGTCAAATTATTTACACATACTACCTTTTAAGGTTATCCACCATAAACTATTTAGTGGACACTTGACGTAATCATCACCTCTAATATCTCTATGGTTTCCTCACATGGTCAGTCATGGACCTAATTTTCCTATCTAATACCTCCTAAACCCAATTTTGTAACATTTTTAAGCAGCATAAACAAGATTTGTGGCGTAGGGACGGGACTACCCCACCGCCCTCTTGGCGGCGGCGGATCTGCCTTCGTTGGGAGAAAGACAGATCCGCAGAACAAGTGCAATTTGTCAGTTGCCAATCCGCCTGCTCAGGGTGGCAATTATGAGCAAATTTGGCTATCTAGGCATTCATTAAAAAAGGCCTATGTCCAGCATTGGACGTCTAAGGCTATTTTATGTATTAACAAGATTTTTTTATACGAAGCACAAAATAGACACGAACAGCTAAAGTAATAATCTGCTGCAGATTTATGAATTCGATATAAATTATTTCTATTTATTCAAATGCAGTTAACCATCTTATCGAGCTTAAAATTTATAGAAGATTATGTCTTCCTGTTTTTAATAAAATAACCCGTATTCAAGTTTTTTACTCGAGTATCGAGGCTGAAGTGTCATCAAACAGTCCGTCTTATATTCAGACATAACGGCAGAAAGTGTATAAATTTTATGAAACATAAAAAAGTTCTTCTAATTTCTTGCAAATCCCCTGGTAACTTAAAAAAAAAATGTATTGGTCAAATTTTGTAAATACTAATATTTAAAAAAAAGGCCGCAGAGTTTCTGGCCGGTTCTTCTTTGGACGGGTCTGAGTTTGTGAACCGGTGGTAAATGGATAATATTTGACGTTCATAAGTGCTCAGTAGAGCCTAAATTGAATAAATGATTTTGACTTTGACTTTGACTTTGACTAAGGCATGAAAACATTTCAACAATTCAAATCTTGTGCACCAAGCACAATATGTGCATAATTTAACACAATTACTTGGCACGGTTCCTATATTTCTCTAGAGACTGAAACACTGAAGAAAAATATTACAAATAACTTTTTTAATAAAAGGATTTTATCATGTTTAATTATTCGCACAACAATTCCAACGTCCTGGCAGTTTGTAATAAATTAATTAAATACGTAAAAATCCGTGAAGTCTTTGATTAAATTATATCGAATTTTCGCGTTGATCCCAAAAAATACATATAAAATTAGTCTCTACAACTAAAAACCTAATTAACACATAAAAAAGGTAGCCCATTTTTATGTGTTATCTAGTTTTTCTTCTCTAGTAAATCAGATTACTAATTTTGAAAACAGTAGGAATTTTTGTGTACCGGGGCATTGTTTTGCGGCTCCCATTGCTCTAGTATAACCGATTCGAAGGAGTCCGTTGGCCATGTATAGGTACTAGTGATGCAACGGATCTCTGTTTCTGTTTTCGCAAGTGCGGAAGTTCCGCGCGCTTTTCAACATCCGTTTCTGCTTCTGTTTCCGCAGTTTTTATAACAGAGATTTAAACGGAAGTTTACAACCGACGGCCGAGAGTTACGCATGCGCGGCGCGAGGCGCGTGCGAGTCGCTAGACGGCCGAGCGCGCGAGGGAGGGGTCAGTCAGCGAGCCGCGCAGGCACATTTATTTGTTTAAGTACTTTTTCGTTAATGTAAGAGCGTAATATTTTCTGCTACTGTTTGTGTCGATTCATTTGTGTCATGTGTGTAACTTAATGACGATCAGCAGAACCAGACAATCTAGAGAATTAACTAACTCCACTTACGATGATAGTGTATCTTGTGTAGTGTGGGGTACACCGAAAAGGCGCCGAACTTGAATTGATTGAGTCCAACCCACGTCATCTTCAAAGATGAATTCATCATTCAAATAGAATCCATGTTAAGTACAAACGAAGACCAAGAAATCTCGACTACAACTAACGAGAGTGACAATCTCCTTTTGGAGATACAGTCACATTTTCAGGAGTACAAAAATTATTACGCCAATATAGTGATATTGGCGTAATAATTTTAGATATTTAACAATTATTTAGTGGAGCTGGTCTTATATACGAAGAACACCAGAACAGATTGTTAGGTGTAAAAGCGGCCACTAAATTTTGAATATTTATTAAATGTTCATTTGCACAGTTTCAATATTGTTTTCTATAGTAGATTTACTATATATATATTTCTAATCTAGTTTTGGTCTATTTGATACCTAATAAAGAATTATATTTGTAAACTTGTTTTTATTCATATTATTTACACTACCGTTGCCGCATCCGTTCCGTTTCCGTTTTTGCTAAAATTTACTTTTCCGTTCCTGGTTCCGCTAAGACACTTCCGTTGCATCACTAATAGGTACCGAGGCAAAGAACGAGCAAGATTCGGTGCAAATGGGGTGGAGAGAGTCATAGGCCATAGAAGGAGCTGTATTTCCATTTGTAAAAATCTTAAGGCCATTCAATTAAAATTTGAAAACACAACTAGGAGGAAGATTGTTTCTTCAATTTAAATTATATAAAAGAAAAGAGAGAACCGAATGAAGAAAAGATATCAAATTGATAATTCGTGAGGTCTTGTCCTCAAGAACCTGTGTTGCGCAAAAGATCAGAGACCCATATCCCTACTTTTTCGCGTTTATTGCTATTATCATTTTTATCGCGTATTAGCGCGTATGAAGTTTCCAGTTTTCAAGATCATGAATAGACTATGATGGGATATGTTCACATCTCGATATGTTTTAAAATTTCTAAGGCTTTACTTTTGTTTTTAAAACAGATTACTGTTATTTTGCTTAAATCTAAATTCTTAGACATTAGATGCAGGCATATTCCGCCATCAACAGTTCGTACCGAGCCTTCGCACAGTACGGACCTCTCTCTCTGCGCTCCCGCAGATGCGTTATTCTCGCGTAAGCGTATTCCAAATTGAAGTCAAACAGTCGGCGTGACAGCGCTGCCGCGTTAGGCACAAGTGCCAGTGCAATTAGTGCTATGTATCGTCCGGCAAACTTTGACATCAAAGCCGAGTCTGACAGTTGCTTTTAGATATGTGTTAGTGCAGTAGTGCTCGCAGGCAGAAAACACACGACATACAAAAAGCCCACGTAGCATTTAGCTTTAAAATTAACTTGTGCTTGCTACATTAGGTGGCAGTTAGGTACTTACCTAGCGCTCCTAAAGCGCTTACACTTGTGGTTTTTATAGGCACACATAGGGCTAGAAATTATTCACCATGCCGGCGGGGAACGTCCCAATGGCAAACTGGGGAAAGCCTTAGACGCAATCGAATTTAGTGCGTTTTTCCGCAAATGCGACCCTGAAAATGGGCCTCAATCCAAACCGCGTACGGTCACCTAAAGACCGGAAAAAAAGAGTCCGCCCTCCGTGGCAAGTTAGCGGGCCTAATAAGCCGCCCACGCCGTCGCCTTTAGTGACACCCTCCCGGGACCGTAGCCCGGTAAACACACCTGCCCCGTGTAGCTACCTCTCAGTGCAGTCCGACGCTGAAGATGAAACTAGGCCCTTGTCTATGGAGCTCGAACCCACGATCGTGGCAGCCACCATGGATACCGCTAACGAGGCCGATAGGGACTCGGACGGCTACACCACCGTCCGTTCTCGGAAGAAGGGCAAAAAACGCCCCGCTAAAGAAAGCGACTCGAGTGTCGCGTTAATTCGCCGCGTTCGTCCCCAAACGCGACACCGGCTAATAAGCCCGCCGCCGAGCCGCAAGCCAACCCCGACGCATCGGAGGTTTTTATGTCCGAACGTAAGGTCAAGCTCCACCCCCGGTCGTGATTCACGACAAGGGTCACTGGAGCCGTGTCCTTCCTTGGCTAGCGAAAGCCAAGATTTCGAATTTTAGATCGCCAACACGCGTATAGGCATCCGGGTCAACGTAGAGACCTCGGATTTTCCGCGACTTAACGCAATACCTATGCGAAAATAAAATCGCCTTCCATACCTTCGCTCTGCCGGAGGATCGCCTTCTCCGCGTAGTCAATAGGAGAGTTCCTGAGGAACTCGAACTAGACGAGGTCAACGTGGACCTCAAAAGACAGGGCTATCCTGTTCACAGAGTGCGCCGTATGCTCCACCCAAGTTTTAAATTTGAAATGAACCTCTTAATGGCCGAATTAGATCTTTCCCCCGGGGAAAAATCAATTTTCAACATTCGCTCAATTTGTCAATTAACCGGCTTGCGTGACGAAACACCGCGCAAAACAGGTTTAGTCGCGCAGTGTCACAACTGCCAGAACTTCGGGCACACAACGCGCAATTGCTTTGCACGTGCGCGGTGTGTGAAGTGTACCGGCCATAATAGCACTCCGGAGTGCCCGAGGCCGAAAGATTCCGTCGAGCCGCCCGCGTGCGCAAATTGCGAGAACGTAGGAAACCCAGCCAGCTATAGGGGTTGCTCTAAAGTACCGAAAAAACAACCGCAGCCATCAGCCGCTCGTTTCCTGAGTCTCGGGGCCATAAAACAAAGTTTGGTCCCTGCACCTGCACCGGCTGTAAGCGTTTGGACAAAGCCTGTAGTTATTAAAAAAGTCGACGCTGTCCTTCCGACAGCCGCTACTACAATTGAAATGGGAACCGACCAGGTAGGTCCGACAGCAATGGGTAATAAACCAACACCCGCGCTATTACCTAGGCCCGCTGCACAACTCGCACAAAAACCCGTCGGGTCCAGTAATTACATCGCACCAGCGCCCGGCAATGTATTCATGAAATACATGATGCTAAATCGGTAAGCATGTCTGAGCTTTATGACTTAGACTATAAAATGCACCTAGCAACCGATCCGGTTTCCAAGATAAACGTCTTGTTCGCTCACGGCCACATCTTAGACGCACTCAGCAAACTAGATTTCTCATAAACCGAAACAGATATACACAAGTAGGTAAACCGTTGAAAGACGGCTACCAGCTTAGGTAGGGTAAAACCACGCTCTCTAGTCGTGTCGTACTTTAACGCGAACGGCCTTAAGAAGCAGCGTTCTGAAATCGCCAAATTCGTGCAAGACTATAACGTAGATGTATTCTTAGTGCAAGAGACCTTTTTGAAACCGTCAATAGCCAATCCTAGGATCAGTGGCTATAACATAATTAGAATTGATAGATTGTCAGGACCGCTGGGTGGTTCACTTATGTACTACAAAAGGTCTCTTCATATCGCACCTTTTGACATTCCACAATTGACCAACTTAGAGGGGACGGCGGGTCAGATTGCATTTACCGGTCATAGGCCGCTTGTGCTTGTTTCCGTTTACTTATCTCCTACTAAGAAATTACTTAGATCCGACCTAGAGCTGTTTCTCGACCTAGGCCAATCGACCATTTTTCCACGTGACTTTAACAGTAAAAATCGCAACTGGAATTGCAGTACGCCAAACACAAACGGCAATATATTGCTGGGACTTGAGGAGCCACTCAACATAAATATAATAGCTCCCGGGACCCCGACTACATACACCGACTCAGGCATAGGAGCTCCTAGCACTATAGACCTGCTATCAGTTACAGACGTCTCGCTCGTTGTCGTATCGATAAAGGCAGTATGTGAGTTAGACTCTGACCATTTGCCGGTCTTATTCACTACGACCAAAACCGTAACAAATTGGCATTGTCTTGAACGCAAACTCAAGGCTATGGACCCCCAAAGTTGCTCTAACCTACCGGAGGTTATTGATAGTGTAGACAAAGCGTATATTGCCATCGACAGTATCACATCGCATACCTCATCAGCCATCGAAGACTCCGAAAGGACAGTCAAGGTTTCGGGTGACCGTAACTTTGGCTAGCCGTTCAGTATTCGATGTCTGATAAGAGAGAAAAATACACTCAAGCGGGCGTTTTATCGCTATCCGTCCGTGTCAAACCGATTTCGCTTTAAGAAACTTCAGTTAGAGGTCAAAAACAGGATAAAATTACACCGCAAAGGATCGTGGTTAGGTCTGACGGAAGACTTAGAGCCATCGCACACTGCCTATTGGCAGTTGGCTCGACGTATGAAGTAAGATCCCCGCGACGCCATGACGCCATTATCAAAGCCAACCGGGGGCCTGTTAGCTTTCGATGACTTCGAAAAGGCCGAATGCTTAGCCGATACGCAAGAAGAGCAATGTACGCCATCTCGCGCACAAGCCGACGCGGCCCACATATGACCGTCTATTCGAACTTAAGGCTGCCTTAACACCAGAGGGCGACAATTTAAAGCCAGTGACCCCGGAGGAGGTCCACGATATTATTAAGGGTCTTAAACCCTGATCGGCACCTGGCCCAGACCGTATTTCAAATAGAACTCTAAAATACTTGCCAGGCCAATGTTGACCAATACACAAACAGTGTATTGGTCAACATTTTTAACATATTTCTATCGACTTGTACTTTTCCTGATGCTTGGAACGAAGCCATCGTCAACGGTATTCCCAAGCCGAACAAAGCCTCTAACCTACCCACGAGTTATCGCCCAATTAGCTTGCTCAATTGCTTGGGAAAACTATATTAATGAAAAATTCTCTTCCGATTGAAACACCACGCCTTCTCCAATAACCTCATCCCAGACGAGCAATTCGGTTTTTGTCCAAAGCACTTGTGTCCCGACCAAATTTACCGCCTGACGGAATTCATTCTGAATGGCCTTCATCAATCCAAACCCTGTATCACAGGGGCCGCCTTCTTCGATGCCGCAAAGGCATTTGACAAAGTCTGGCACAACGGCTTGATTTACATGATGTATACTCTCAAAGTGCCGGACAGGCTGGTTCACATCAACCAAGCCTACTTGTCGAATCGCTCTTTTCGATATCGAGTCGAGGGCACCCTGTCCACGAGCCGACCGCTCCAAGCGGGTGTCCCACAAGGATCTGTCCTATCACCTCTATTATTTACACGATATCTCCGGTCCTCCATCCAGGCGTCAGGATAAGGCCACGCGCTGGCCGACACCAGACACTAGAGCAACTAAAACTCTACGGCGAACCGATCCATGGGAAAGAAAGGCCAAATACCTCGGCGTCGCTCAAATACAAACTTCTATTGTACAAGGTATGCATACGACTCCCCACAGGGATCTATTTTGGGGCCTTTTCTCTTCCTGGTCTATATTAATGAACTACACCAGGTTGAGAACAATAACGAGATTGTATTATTTGCTGATGATACTTCTTTAATATTTAGAATAAAACGACGTAACTAGCAAAATGACGATGTAAATAATACCCTCTCAAAAGTAAAATACTGGTTTAGTGCTAAATTTATTGTTAAACAAAAATAAAACTAAATGTATAAGTTTTATGACTCCTAATGTTCCTCAAGCTGGGTGTGATGTGGTCGTAGATGGAGAAGCGCTAGACCACGTACATTGCACTGTATTTCTCGGCATCACAATAGATTCTAAACTGCAATGGGGCCCTCATATTCATAGACTGGCGAGTAGAGTTAGCTCAGCGGCTTATGCCGTCAAAAAAATTAGACAACTAACCGATGTTGAGACAGCCCGTTTAGTATATTTTAGTTATTTTACAGTATTATGTCTTATGGCATTCTATAGTGGGGAAACGCGGCTGATATTAATACTATCTGTATAATTCAAAAAAGAGCGATTCGAGCAGCGTATAACCTGGGCCCCAAAGAATCGCTGAGAAAAATTTGTAAAGAAATCAATGTAATGACAGTTTTTTCTCAATACATATTTGAAAATATTATGTATGTTCATAAAAATAAAAATGATTTTGTAAAAAATTGTGACACACATACTATAAATACTTGGAATAAGCATAATTATGTTCTTCCAAAAACTAGGCTCCGAAGAACAATGAAATCTTTCATCGGACAATGTATACTCTTCTACAATAAAATACCAGAAAACGTTCAGCTTTTATCTGTAAATAAATTTTAAAAAGTTGTAAAAGAACGTTTGTGTGTTAAAGGATATTATTGTTGTAATGACTACTGGATAGATAACACACCCTGGTAATGAACTGTTCGCTCCAGGCTATTTCAAAGTAGTAAAATGTAAGGTTTTATGTAAAAGTTTTGTAAAATATATTGAAGAAAAAGAAAAAGAAAAAGTCCCACTAAGTTTCTAACCGGTGGTAGATTATTTGACAATCAATAGGAAAGTGTAATGCTTCCATATTGAATAAAGATATTTGACTTTGACTTTGACTTTGATTGCCGAACCGTTCGAAACAATAAAATTGCTGAAAAAACACCACATAATTGGGTTCCAGAATGGACGGTCAAAGTTATGATCAACTAACATTCGAGTCAAATTAAGAGCGGTCAAATCAGTTTTGGTTTCAGAAACGTCATTCAAAGTAAAATTTACTAATCAGTGGTTATATTAAATTGACATCAGGATTATTTTCATTCCATTCAAAAACTCATTCTTTAATGTCAAAAAGAAGCTGACATTGTAATATAATAAAAACTTTGTCTGGGAACACATTAAATGATAAAACTTTTATAGATTTTAACGGATCTATCGCACACGCAACTACATTACGAGTTTGAATATAGGAACGTTCAATGAGCAGTAAGTATGAAACAAACTGTCTCTTGAAATTATAGGGTATAATTTTACATTTGCTCTTGTAATATAGTATAAATTATTTGTTGTATAATATTTAGCCATCATAGAAACAATGAAAATAAAAGCATAAGTTCAGTGTCAGTAATGATACAAATTAACTATAAAAAGCAGTCCTAAATACGGATAATCTTTTCAAAACAGTGTTTATATCATTAGGAAAGATAAATGTTTTTAAAAAAGTGATAAAAAATATGTAGTGTACATATTTCTGTTTATTCATATTTTTAGGATATGTAATCCTAAAAATATGAATAAACAGAAATATGTTTCATTTTAAGTTGCAATATAGTTTAAAACATGAGACCTGTATTGCATGCAGTAAAGGTGAGTGTTTATAATCAACATACATATATAGAAATGTATGAGATTACATAAATCCATAATATTTAGATAAAAAAAACTTATTTTAGATAATATTGTGCACAAAGCACAATATTATCTACACAAATTGACCAATGAAAATCTGTTTTAAAGTTTTAATAATCTAATCGCATGAAATTACTTTCCAAACTATTTTTCCCGAAATATAAAATAATATTCTGTCACACACTCTACCTCCACAGAAGCAAATAAGTACATTTGAAACAAATTCAAAGTTATTATTCAGACCCCAATTTTATTAAATTTAAAAACTTTTTCAATAAATGTTTTCCATCTCGGAACAAATATGCTTTGATCTCTTTCGTTAAAGACTTTTCATATAATATAAAATGTAATAACTTTTCATAACACTTTATAGTCACAATACATTTAATGAATTTCAATAAAATGTGACAATTACAATTTAGTAACAACTTATCATACACATTATATTATTTAAGTATGAAGCGTAGGAACGTAACAAAATGAACAATGTAAAAGTAGTTTCGTGTAATTAATTTTTATAGTATGCGTAATTATTTTTCAAAACAGTATATTTAAATCACTTTTGAAATTAAGATTTTTTGGTTAATTGGTCTCTAGCACGGAGAGATATTATGATTTGTAAGAGGAAAGGTTATATATTAAATATTTATTTTTCTGCATTTTCAAAGCCATCGCGAAGTGTAACTTTTGTATAAATGAAATATAAATGGCGCCTCTATATTTTATTTCAATAAACTTAGGATTGTTGAAACATAAAATCAGAGGACTTGTTCAAATTTAGAAAAAGTCCTTTCAATGCCATTTTGAAACAGTGAATAAATCACAATTACTGTCTAAATCTTCAGAAACATTAAATTTGTCACTTTTATTGCTTTAAGATAAGAGCTTTTAAGTAAATGAGAAAAATGACACTGCAAAGCCTTGTATTTAAAATTAAAGGGATTTTCGGATTTGGATATCACATCAAATTTATATTTTACGAGTCGACTAGACAAGGAGGTCAAACAACCGGCTTGATTAATGCAGCGTATAATTTGGCCCATAACAATGCTTTTAACACTTCAAAAGTTAAAATAAGCAAGATTATGGCGCCGTTATGGTCACCCAAAAAAAGAAGAAATATACACTTTCAAAGTATGTTTTTTTAATTGACACGCTGTCAGGGCAAGAAAACCGATTCTGAAATGTTTCGTTTTTTGTTTTATATGAGTTTTGTAAGTGATATCTATTTGCTTATCTATTTTAAGTTTACGTATCTTGTGTGGGTATTGTAAAAAGATTTTATTAGTGTACCTCTTAGTAGACCAGACTAGCGTAATGTCATCATCTGAGAATCAATAAACTAGCTACTGATTGGCCCGAGTTATAGTTTGAGAATATTAAAACTAATAAAAAATTTTCCCTAAACTTAATCGGAACAGTTTGTTCGGTTTGTTAGTGTCAAATGTCCAACAAATAAAAAAAAAACCTAACTTTTTACTTGTATTTAATTTCGAAGAAGTCCTTTAGAAACCTTTGACAGTCAAGAACAAGGGAGTGATTCTAAGGGAAAGAGAAGTTTTTATATTTACTATATCGCAAGCATTAAACTTCCTTGGTGATCCAATCAATACTTACTTATGGTTGGGCTGATGTCCAACCATTTCCAATTTTTAGCAAGAATAACGTGTAGGCATCATTTTTATATTTATTGATTTTAGGTAAAATCAAGGTTTAGATATTTGACACTACTTAGTGCTCACCCAAAATACTCTTTTTGAGTTTATATGACTCACTTATAATCACATCACTTGCTATATTTAATAAAAAAATATACATAAATTATAAATTGGAAATAAATTATCTGCTCAAAATAGCGTTATATATTTTCTTTAATTAAACGAGGGTTAACTAAACGGTAACCCCGTTTCTAGTTAAGATGATGAGAGAAAATAGTTTTTTCGACTTTTTGTTAATAACTTAGAAAACGGCTTGGTGAAATATAAAAAAAGATTCTTCTGTTTATAAATTTTACTAAAAAGAATATTAATTAAATCTTTCCGAGCGCACGGAGTGAAAAATAAATAAAGCTGGCACAAATCATTGAGCACTTTCCAATTCGTATTATTAAATCGTATCCAATCACTTAAGTGTAAAAAGTAGGTGATGATTAATTTTGAAGTTCTTCAACGTATTAGTAGTAGGCGTTTAAATAAATGAAATATGAAACAATAATTGAATTTAGTCCTTGTTAATTTAGTTTTACAAACCTAATTTTTAAGTGTTTTATTCCAAAAAAAAAATCGTTTTATGGAATTTTAATATATTTCTTACTCCTGTTTTAAAATTGTATTATATTCTTTTAATTCACTGCAATTAATATTTATTTCTTATTTATTAATTATTTAACACTTTATGTACAAAATTAGTACATTGGCGAACTTAATGCCAAACAAAATAAGTTTCGCATTTAAGTATGAGATTAATATTATAATAACATTGGTAGGTTATAAAAATAATTTTCGATCAAAGAAAGTGTTAGGCGAATGATAATAGTGAAGAATTTACTTTTAAGGATGATCTAAAAAAAAAAAAAAAATTTAAAATCTTGTAAGTTTAACTAAGATATAGGTCGTGTGCTTTAGAAACCAGGGTTCGAATCCTGCGGGGATTCAACAAACTTTCATTATTGTTTCCTAGTTGGTTAGGGCAATTTGGGCCGATTTGTCAATTGTCTGAAAAGTAAGATGATACATGCGTCCGATGGGCATTTAAAAAGTCGGTCCATCCACCGACCCGCATTGAATCAACATTGATATGGTCTAAAACCCCTAATGAATAGTGGTGTATAAGGGGAGGTCTATGTCCAGTAGTGGACAATCACAGGCTGATGATGATGGTATTAAAATAACAGATATAAAATCCAAATTAGCAGTTTAAAGTAGATCCGCCTGCTTTAAATATAAATACAACTGTATGGACAGCTAGACGCAAGAATGACCTAGCTCTTTCCGGTCACATAGATGCTATAGCCTTGGCGTTATGTTGCAAACTTCTGCATAATTAATAGACTGTTTCTAGAAGCATATAGGTCACAATGACCGACACAACAATTCAGTTAACAATTTACCTTTTCAAATTGACGTCGTAAGTTTGGAGGAGATGAAATCTAAACATTTTTCTTGGCTTATTACATGGCGAAAAGCGACTATATCGAGCATTATTTGAGCTTGTGTGTATTTTTATAACCTGATAAGGTGTTTATCAAATCCACTAATTTACGATTTTCCGACTATTTATTTCTAGACTAAGTTGATATCTGCCCGCGATCATGGATGCTGGAAAGAATCCGAAACGTCGGGAATATATATATTTAGTAACGCGGAAAAACCCTAAATTAGTGGATTTGATATGTATAAAAATCGCGTAAATAAAAGAAATAATTCTGATAAGGTTTTTGTTAAGTAATTACATGTCATTTTTTTAAATGTTTTTCAAGGCATTAGATGATATAATATTTGAACTTAAAATGTTACCTGCGGTTAGGTTACTAAAGATATCGTTTTAATTTAATAACTATGTATTTTTCTCTAGAGAATTAAATTGCAAGTTTACGCGAAATTGAAACTACCTACGAAGTGCATAATTTGTACAATAATATATCTTTGAGTTTCAAACAATCTTTTTGCAAGTAATGAAAAGTATCATTTATCTAAGACATGTTTCGTTGCTAAGTGAGAAGAGTTAATTCGTTACAATGAATATATTGTTAAATATGTAGATTGTGTATGCAAAACATGTTTTTTGTTAGTATTGTTTACGTCATTGTAATATGAATATGATTAAAAAAAAACTAAAAATAATTGAATTGTAATATATATAATAGACTACGCCGTTACAAATTAGAGGTTGCATGTGAGCATCCTTATGGGGATACATCTTAGTCATTATTACTTTTGGTCGGTTAGGGCAATAAACATGTAACCACTATTGAAGAAAGCCTTTATAACGGCTTTCTTCAATAGCATCTAAAATACATTGTTTTTTTCTTCTAATTATGTTAAATTATTCAAGTCGCTAATATTAAATGTGTACCGTCAAAGAAGTCACGTCTTTAATTGAATGAATGAAAACGTTGATTCCTTGTTCTTGTTATGAGATCTTTTTACATTTATGTAACACTAGCAACAGTCCCGGCTTCACACGGGTGGTAACTTTTTAGCAAATATAAGTAAATAAAATATATTTAAATTAGATTTTTAAAAAATATGGCTAACTTTTAGACACCTAGGTTTGGTTTTTGTAGTATTTTTTAAGTATTCAGAATTTTTTTAGTATAACATGTAGTCTATGTCTCATATTATAGTTTTGAAATGGCAGAACAATGTTTGAAATTAGTCATGATTTTATTTATTTATTTATTATTATAATTTATCTAAAATTATTCAATATTGATACACTATGTCCGATAAATAAAGTAAATAGTATCATTCGATTAATTATAATAAAAATAAGAGCCCAAACGTAGAAGTTAATCCAAAGCCTACTGATACTTGATTTCTGGTCGCAATTTTAGTTGTATCTACTTCTAATAACAGACCGAAGTACTGACTATAAGAAACACAGACTACAAATGATACGAATAAATAAGTTCGAATCGAAGACTCGAAAGAAAGTTTCTAGACGAGTCAATGAATCTTTTATTCCTGTGTAGGGTTAGCCATCAGCTAGTAGCCAGCTATTTGCGTGCCGCTCAACTACGTAAGAATCGTCTTTAAAATTATGACATCTTTTTTGTTTAACCATTTTCTAGTATAATTTTATATTCAGGTATAACAATAAGCAAAGTAAAATGTTTCTCTAGGATTCAACCCTATTTTGCTTTGACGCTAACCATATGAAAGAATATTTTTAGTTATTACCGTGCATAAATTTTGAAACGTCGGCTCTATGGAAAATAAATTATTTCCTTTTCCTCGTAAATGTGCGGGACGTTACGTTATTATAGACAAACAAGATCTGAAATTTTCGCTACTGCATTTGTGGTATTCCTTTAATACTCTGGTTGTACCTATCTTGTGATGGACGTCATACATAAACTGTATTTTTCAATTGATAATTGATTTAGTAAAACGAGTATGGACAAATAAAATTTAAGTTAACTGTTTGTATGGTATAATTAGAAGCGTGAAAATATAATTTAAATTGTATAAAGTAAATTAAAAGGAGCGATTTACCTTTTATTAGCAACAAATAGTTTTATTCGACGGAAAAATACGTATTTAAATTGCTGTAAGTTGTTACAAAAATGTAAACAAGTACTTTATAAAATCAGTTCTGTTTGCGACCTGACAACTAAAAGCGTTACCTAATGTTTCCTAAAAAAACATTGACAACAACGTGCTCATATTTGAAAGTATATGTGTATGTTACGTACATCTTCAGTAATAAAAATAACAATCATATATATACATACATAAGTTTAGAAGGAAAAACAATATAAAGTGTGCATTCAAAATAAGTTCAAGAATTTGAAAGCAGGCGTCTGGTTTCAACGAAACAAAAATAAAAAGGATCAAATTTTGACAGTTGTCTTCATTCATTATATTTATAGGCCAATTTCTTTGTCTCTGTTTCAATTCTGTAATCAGCTAAAAGCTGCTGTTAAGTGAAGATATAACAAATTAGTGTAATTATTCGAATTATAGAATCCAGAATGAACACCGGCTACTGATCCTTTGCGTAAAATTTTAATAATGCAAGAAATATTTTTTATTAATCTATTGCACAGTTGACATAAAGATGTAACAAAAAAGTTAGTATTAGTAGTGACAGATAAATGGTTAGTTAGTTTTAACTTATAATATTATTGATTATCAAGTCATTAACTTAAACACAACGGGATAACAAAACATTTAAGTTTTAGCTGATCATTTTATTGAAAAGGTTAGTGAATGGCTTCAGAGTTACAATTAAACGTTCACACATTTCATTGTAACTAACTATGATGATATATACGTAATCAATATTAAATTGTTAACTTTACCAATGAATACCAGGATTAGGATATTTATCAAGGCGTCACATTAAATTTTGTGTGATTGTTACATAATTTAGAAAATATTAAAATTGCAAGTAGTGTCATAGAGGATTCATTGGTGGGTTGGATATAGCGGAGTCATTGGAAATTGATAGCCTCTTTATAGATAGACATTTAGAATACTAGACTAAGTTTAAAATGGTTATGGATTGATGATACTAATTTGACCTCTATAAACAATAACAATAAACTTTTTGTGGTTTGAAACGAAAAATGTCTTAGTTTTAAATATAAAATTGTTATAAAAGCTGACATTTACGACCATCTCAACTTCTCCTTATTAGAAAACAAAACTGTTTTTCAACACAACAAGCGATGATCCTTTTTTACGTGACAATCGTTTTCCACTCAACCTTTTGCGATCTTGACCCAATTTACAAATGACTTTTTTTGTCCTTGACACTTGTACCTCAGGAAACGAAAAAAGCTAGCGACAATAAACGTAGAAGTTAATCTAAAGCCTTGATTTTCTTGATTTTTGATTTCTGGTCGCAATATTAGTCGCATCTACTTCTGATAACAAACCGAAGTCCTAACTGTAAGAAACACAGATTACAAACAAGTTCGAATCGGAGACTATTAGTCGTAGATAATTTATAGGCGAGTCAATAGGTCTTAATCCTGTGTAGGGTTAGTCATCAGCTAGTAGTTAGTTATTTATGTGCCCCAACTACGTAAGAATGTCGTTAAAAATAGTAATAACAGCAAAAAAAAATTTAATTGAATTTTATATGGTATAAAAT
Source organism: Lamproptera curius (assembly GCA_029286875.1). Taxonomy (NCBI): domain Eukaryota; kingdom Metazoa; phylum Arthropoda; class Insecta; order Lepidoptera; family Papilionidae; genus Lamproptera; species Lamproptera curius. The sequence continues at coordinate 2,660,649 of JAGSMT010000036.1, read as the reverse complement.
AAAACACGAAAATTTAAACTTAATCAAAAAATATAATCTTGAATTTATAAAAGGAGCGATTGGCTTTTAGTAAGTTGTTAGTGAGTTAATTTTATATAACCATATACCCTGTCCCAACCTGGATCAGCGAAATTTGAAAATCAATTTATAAAATAGTTTTCTTGAACGAAAAAATACGTATAAAAGTTTATGGCGGTTTTAAAAATGTAAAAAAAGTACAGAATCATGTTATGACATTAGATGTAAGTATTATACTTCAAAAAATTAACATATTATTTTTAAGAAGGATTCAAATACCCGTGTGACATAAGATAATAATACACTCGACAGACAAGCTCAGGCCCCACGATAGTATCATAAAACTTTTCATTACTTTTGTGTATATAATTGTGTGTATAAACGTTTGGAAATTCATAAGCGAAATATTTTGGTGGCGGCTACTACGTAAGTCGAAAGTTAGTAAAACTTTAAAACTGTATGATAATTATTTGAAGTAAATTAGATTATTCTAGATATTTCAGGATTAATTGAATAATTTGTTGGTATACATAAAAAATCTTAACTATTGCATGTCTATTTATTAAGTGTCGTTCATAACGAAGTAAACGTGCCAAATTGTTTGTTATTTAATTCAATCTAGTTATTTAAATATATGTATAATAAATGTTCAGACGTTGTGAATAATACAAGTATCGCAAAACTCATTGCGGCCTCTTCAGTTGGCCCATTTTCCTTCCTATCGTCGTTTCAGCCTGTCAAAGCCCACTGTTGAGCATAGGCCTCCCCATAAGTCGCCAAGAGGTACGATCCTGTGCCACCAGCATCCATCGACCTCCTGCACATTTGCACAGGTCGTCACTCCATCTGGTGGGGGTCCCCAACGGTTATCGGTTCTACGAGCTAAGTGGCCGGCCCATTGTCACTTCAGCATGCTAATTCTGCGGGCTAAGTCGGTTACCTCCGTTCTTCTGCTGATGTTTGCATTACGCACTTTGCTACGCAGTGAAATACCGAGCAAAGCCTTCTCCATAGCTCGCTGAGTGACTGGGAGCTTCCTCATATGGTCGGCAGTGAAAGACCATCTCAGTGCCATAGGTCATCTCTGGCAACACACATTGGTTAAAGACCTTACTCTTCAGGCATTGAGGAATATTGGACGAGAGGATATGTCGTAGCTTCCCGAACGCTGCCCATCATCGAGCTGGATTCGTCGATGGACCTCGGCATCGAAGTTGGACTTACCTAATCGAACTATTTGTCCCAGGTAAATATATTCGTCAACAACTTCGAGCACAGCACTCACAACAACCACCGGCGTAGGCATGACATGACCGTTAGACATAACTTTCGTCTTGTCCATGTTCATCCTAAGGCCCACGTGTTGAGAGACACTGTTGAGGTCATTGAGCATAGCATTTAGGTAGTCCAGCGACTCCGTCATGATGACTATGTCGTCAGCAAATCTAAGGTTGATGCCGCTCGCCGTTGATGCTTATACCTCGTCCTTTTCAATTCATAAGTTTAAAGGCGTCTTCCAATGCAGCGGTGACGAGTTTCGGGGATATAACATCACCCTGTCTTACACCTCTGCAAATTGGATAGGCTTCGTGCTACTGGATTGTACTCGGACGGACATCGTGGCTTTGCTGTACGAACACCTCAAAACCTCGATATACCGACTGTCAATTTGACAACGCTGAAGGGCCTGCAGCACAGCCCAAATTTCGACAGAATCAAAGCTTTCTCATAGTCCACAAACGCTAAGCATAAAGGCAGATAATACTCCTCGGTCTTCTGTATAATCTGCCGCAGCGTAAATATGTGGTCTATGGTACTAAAGCCTTTCGAAATCCAACTTGTTCGGTGGCTGGAAGTCGTCTAGTCTGGAAGCGAGACGATTCAAGATGACTCTCGAGAACAGGACATAAACGCGGCTCAGAAGGAAATCGGTCTGTAGTTCTTCAAGAGGCTTTATCACCTTTCGTGAAGAACATCACCACCAAACGTCTGCTCCACGCTTCTGGCGTAATACCATCCTGTAGGACGAAATTAAAGAGCCTCTGAAGGACTACAAGTATCGGTTCTCCACCCGCTTTCAGAAGCTCTGCTGTAATTCCGTCCTCACCAGGTGCTTTGCCGTTCTTAATTTTTCGAGAGCCATTCGTATCTCGCTCAGACTGACTTCCGGGATATTTTCGGAGTTGTGCCGGGTATGCTTTGCTCTTGGGTCGTCACTCGCTTCAGTAAGCGGTTCCGACGACGATGTGTACAGCTGTCCATAGAATCTCTCGATCTCACTCAAAACTTCTGGTCTACCGGAGATGACGGCCCCACTATCGGTCTTCAACTTAGTTAGCTGGCTTTGCCCAACAGACAGATCTCTGGCGAAGACTTTAGAACCTTGGTTCCGTTCAATCGCCTCTTTAATACGACATGTATTAAAGATGCGCAAGTCATGCCGCATACACTTGGAGATCTGTCTATTTAGCTGCCTGTAGCCTAACATGTCAGAAGAAGACTGTAGCCGCATCTTCCGTCTTGTTTCCATAAGGTTCAGAGTGTGATCAGAGAGTTTTTGGGTTCTAGGCTTGCGGTGCGCCTTGTAGAACCTAGTACCCACAGTACGGACAGTTTCCACGAGCTGAGCGTTAATTTCGTCCACAGTGCTGCAAGTGTCTAGGCATTGGAAGCGATTATTAAGCTCGAGCTGAAAGCTTTCGGCATTTAGGATATGGGCACGAGACGGACGTAGCGTGGACTTTATCAGACGAGACCTTTCCAGCCTGATGTTTAGATTTAATGTGCCTCTTACAAGTCGGTGATCACTGCCGGTTTTAACCCTTGTGATCACAGAAACATCATTAAATATTTGGCGTTTGGTCGTCATGATAAAGTCAATCTCGTTTTTGACGGAACCATCGGGGCTGATCCAGGTCCACTTCCTGTGGGGCTGCTTTTTAAAGAAAGAATTCATCATAAAGAGTCCTTCTTTCTCCATGAAGTCAGCCAGCTGTTGCCCCTTGGGTTCCGTTGCCATACTCCAAAATTTCCCACTCGCAGCTCATCGTCTTGTCTTTTGCCTAATTTTGCGTTAAAGTCCCCCATCAGCACCATATATTGAGTTTTAGAGGAATGTATGGCTCGTGAGATGTCCTCATACATTGCCTCCACCTCATCACCGGAGTTAGTCGATGTTGGTGCATAAACCTGTATGACCTTCAGCGAATACCGTTTCGATATTCTGAGTATAAGGTAAGCAACCCTTGACGACACACTTTCGATTTTAACAATGTTGCTAATGAGAGACTTTCGGACGATAAATCCGACACCTCCTTGAGACAGTTGGTCGCCCTCGCGGTGATAAAACAAGTTGCCGGATTCAAGGATTATTGTATCCTCCCCCTGTCTTCGGACTTCGGATAATCCTATTATATCCCATCGCAACTTGTTTACCTCCTCATCCAGCTCCGTTATCCCTCTCGCCGGTCCTCAATGTCCGTGTGTTGTATGTTGCCAGGTCCAGTCGTCGTTGTTGGTAGCCGACTCCACCGGGATTCTTAGCACCCCTGCCCTGCCGTTACCATGACCGCTACCGTAGCCAGGAATAGCAGAGCTGCCGGGACTGGGGCCATACATTTCTGACACATTTTATTGGGGGTTTTTGCCATAGTTGCCACGCTTGGCAAGCGGGTTGGCAGCCGCAGTCATTTCCAGATCCTTTGCACCTTCAACGCTGCTGCCCGTTGGTGGTCTCGGCACTTTGGAATCTGAAAGCGAAGATGGTTATCCGCCATCTGTAGGCCGCTACTGTATGGATGTGCAGTAGTAGCTTTTTCCGTAGTCGCCTCTTGCGACACCCAAGAGAAGAGATGGGGAGGCTGATTTCTTATGCCGCAGCCCACAGCAACCTTCCTATAAAGGATGGGAACAATAACATTAACCTAATGTTTCCATTATATATCCTAACAACGAATTGTGAGTAGGCTTTCTATGTCCAGTAAATAAAAGAATATTTACAATTTATTACGCAGAAAAAAGATACGAAGAAGCTTTGCTTTTTTTGATAAAGGAAAAAATTTGTAAATTTTAAAATTGTGAAAGAAAATTTAAGCTTACAAAGTTTTATTTTTGACTAGTAAGTTACTATTAATTTAGTTATATCAAAGTTCTGAATAACAAATGTTACATATTGTAGGTTTATTTTTCAATTTATAAAATATCAAGTCGAGTTTCTTATGCTTCAAAAGATTACTTTGCTGTGTAAATAATCAATAAATATTTATACAGTAACTGAGATAAATAAATATTTATTAATCTCCGTTACTTAACTAAGTAAGTTACTTGAACTTTTATTTAATATTATTTGTCTAGTACATTATTATTAATTTATATGAACCAAACTTCTGAAAAATAAATGTTAGATATTAAGGCTTTTTTTTATCAATTTATTAAAATATCATGGCGTCGTGGTTTGTAAAGCTGTCACATGTGTTTTTATTTATAAACAACAAATTCTCGATGTAAGTCCCAAAGGATTTATGAAATTAATGGTAGCCGTAATAATACGAAGTTTTGACGCTCAAGATCTTAGTTGGTCCCGTGACCATAGACCCTGGGAACGGTAATTAAACGCGATAAAATCTGTAAAAATGTAATATTGATAATTTTTTATTGACTATCGCAGTAGTGCATTTACTTTATTTTTGCTGTACCATGTACACGTACTAATTGTAAGAATCTCTACAAAACACTTTAATAAGTAAATATATCATTAAAATAAAATTGGTTTTAAAAAAAGTACATAGACATTAATTACATATAAAGAACAATGTATTTTTAATACAGACATTTCTATTTTTGTGAAATTCATTACCAAGGCTTACCATAAATTTAAATATATTAAGCGTGTTTATTTCTGCGTTCAACACTAAAAAGTAATTTATGTATTTAAAGTAGTTTATTCACCTGATAGAGATGCCAGGGCAAGGACCTAAGTAGTTAAAAAACCTTTGGTAAATGTAAGTCTTGAGACAAACATGCAATTGTAAATTTTATGCAGTTACCTTCGTTGTATATGGATTTAAACTGTATTTTTGATATTTATATGAGGCGCAAAATTTGAATGAAGAGTTTATGGAGGCGTTGGAACCTTAAGATAAGATAGTGGTACGTTACACCTATAGCCAAAAGTTTTATAAACGAAAGTTTTATTTTATTAAATTTATATTTTTCAGTTACTCAAAAATATTTATTTGACTTCTATGAAAATTAATCGTGATATGTTTTATAAATTACTAAAGTGTGTAGAAATTAAGGCCAAAGCATGTTTGATTTTTTAATCTTTATACCTTGAGTTTCGGTTTTGTATCACTAGGCGCAATTTGGCAAAAATGTCCGTACTTGTTAGACAAATTCAAGTCAAAACTTTCCTTTAGTAGCAGACAATGTTAGGGAAAGGTAACAGGAAATTTAGAACGAAATGTACAGTTTAATACTTTTGTATAACAGGTTTTTTTCACGGATTTTATTTGGCATTGATGAATGTCAATCTACCACGGGTTTTTAAATTTAAATTAAAGCTGCAAAAGGCAACTTTAAAATTTCTTATTATTTTAACACTTTATAGTCATTTACAATATCAAAACATAAAATATTTTAAAATCTATCTAATGCTTCTATAAAAGCTACGCAGATGAACAAGTATACCAAAGAGCGAATATATTGCAATGTCTAGTCAGTTTTACGAGCGAATAGTTTTAGGGTAGTAAAATTTAATATGTTAATATAAACAAAATTTCAAACGTTGTTCAGAAAATGGATTGTATGATCCACTCTTATATTCGCCAGCGCTTACATAATGTCACGTTACCTTAGGGCCGGGACAGGGACTATTGGGACATGAATATTGACATCTATATGTTGAAATTTCCATATGTATTATTCATTTTAATAAAAAATATATAAATTAGAATTATACTTACATATTTATAGTGTTTTTTGTTTTATATTAACTTTTAGACAATCATAACGATGTTAATTTTAAGTCGGTCATATTTAGATGTTGATGTTGCTATTCTTCAGTTGATAATATAAAATAAAATATGGGGAATTTTTTTTCTTTTTGTGCTAACCTATCTTCCAAAGAGGTTACTAAAAAGCTAGAATGCCTAGACCTTTCTTCTTTCTAAATAACACCAATTTTGTCTTTTATACCCTCTGATATTATGCACTTTTTGTTCTATCAGTACTTCGTTCAGATGCGCTGACTATCGTAACGAAAGAAAGAGAAGCACACCAATTCTACAAGACCTCATAATACCGTCAGCTCAGTATGCATAAATCAGATTACATAACTACATACAACATACTTACTTGACACCGGCATTAATCATTAAAAGTTGATCCTTAACCTTTTCCCTTAAAGGAAAAGGTTTTGGGAACGTCAAAACATAAATTTGTTAAATTGTAAAGTGGTTATACGCGATAATATCCTTTTGATAATAACTATATTATTTATCCTATATGTATTAGAATTTAAAGGTCCCTAAAAAAGCGCAATGTAATAGATATTTCAAAAAATAATTATAATTGTTGCTTCCTTTTCTTTCTATATTATATTTTATTTGATATTGATGAGTTTTTTTGCTACCAACGAAGGCAGACGAGCACGCGCGATTTGATGAAAAGTGGTCACCGACGCCTGTGCGGCAGAAATAGGCACCAGAAATAATTATGTTTTTATTTGCTGTATTTTTTATGTGATTGTGTGTACATAGCTACAGATCAATCGTAAATAACGTGATGGTAAAGCGTTTTCTTATTTATTTCTGTGCATATATACATAGACTCACTTTAGTATAGCATTATATATCGGTTTCGTCATTTACGATAAAAACAATTTGTTTAGAATAAATAAATTGAAACATTATACTTAAATGAAATCACCTACAGATTTTATTACATTATTCAATTAAATAATAAGCGTCGAGCTATACTTGAACCCAAATAGCTTTTTATACAAAGAAAACATCTCTTACGTTATACTTTTTGAAACTAATAAGATGCTTAAAATGCGAGGTGCTCGGCCTCCAACGGATTTACAACAAAGCCTTTAAATTAAAACATTTCTCGTCGAAAGGTCCTGTGTATCATAGTACATTTTTTATCCGTCCACAATGTCAGTATCTTTCTGCTCAAACAATTTGTTCCCCAACAAAAACTCTAAAAAAGTATGAATTATATTCATTTTCAAAATTAGAAAACCCTTCTAACGGTAAGTTAACAGGTAACATTAAGCAATAGTTAATAGTGTTATATAAAATAATTTGTATTAATATTTTTATCTCGGGTGTGTTTATTTTAGATACTTTAATTTATATTTGATATGAATGAATTCAACACAATATTCCTAGCAAACTCCCGTTACGTATTTTGAACGGAATGTATAAAAAACTACCTTAAAAAATAAATAAAGTATTGTTAACGAGCTTAATCGTTTTATAGCACACAAAAATTTGTTTTATGTATCTTGAAAATGAAATTTATCTAACTTGTAAACAAACAAAAGAATGTGCACTCGTCCAATCTATTTTAATTAATTTACCCCGACTTTAAGTGGTAAATATTTACCTCAGGGGCAACTTAAATTAATTTAAGGTTTTAAGGTTTACTAAATGATTGTTAATAAAATTTTAAGCAAAGACATCAATTAATTGTTGAGACGTAGGATGGTTAATCTATTTGTACAAGCTAGTTAGTCGGTGGTCTAAATTAACATGGAGGACATTTAAGTATTTATATGTCACATTAATGAATACAGATAAAATATGAAAGGTTTCGTTTGTTTGTTACTAAATTTATGAATAAACATATTAAATAAAACTTTATTTAAGCATATTTATGTCAATGCCTTTAAATTAATTATAAGTACTCCGTCATAGACATATTGATTTGTCAATTTAAATTGAGTTAAACTGACGGAAAAAGCCCCCCGGGAGCGGCCCCGTAATATAGCGTATTGGTCCATGCTTTACAAACTGGAGGTTGTAAGTTCGAATCCTGCGGGTAAATAACTTTGTGTTATAACGTTTTTTGGTTGGTTAGGACAATATAGGCCGATCCTAATTGTCTGAAACACTTTTTAATTTTCATCCTTTGTAGGGATCAAATCACTTAATGATTCATGTCCCGTCGTTCACAAACCACGAGAAAGAAAGGAAAAATAAATCACGTTTCTGAAATTTAAAGTCATTTAAAAACGCTAGATCAGCCAACGTAATACAGAACAACATCTAGTCCCAAACTAAGCACAGGTACTGTGGAAACTAAATTAATGATAAACACAAACACTTACTTTTCTTTATATAAACAAATATCCAGGCACGAGAAAAAACACTACGTTCATCCCACGATGTTATTCCGTGGTCGAAATCTAACCTACACCCTCTGGCGTAACAATCAGAGTCACTAAACACTACGCAAAGCGGATCGTCGATATTGGTTTCTCGTAAATATATAAGCTTAAGAATAAAAACCTTACAATAAAATATATTACATCATTCAGAACCGAAGAAAAACGTATAAACAATAAAATGATTGAACACGGATTTGGAGAAAAAAGAAATTTGTTTTGCTACTCTTACCTATTCACCGAATATTTTTATCAATGATGAAAGCGGGAATAACCTTTTGCTATTTATATATATTCAAACACGGGCAGCTTAACGCCTCCGTTTTTCTTATAAGTAAAACCCGCAAAAGAATTTGAATTTATTTTTAGATTCACCTAGATGTTGTTTTTTACTTAAGGTAAAGTCAATGACTTTGTATTGTCTTTGTCTTTTTTTACTAGTACTTTTATTTTCTCTCAGATAAAAAGTATATTGATAAATGTGAAAATTAATTACCATTTCCTTAACGTGTCTCAAATAAAATATTATAAAAACATTTAACATTATTCAAGTTATCTATGTACGCTTATTTTTGTTCCATTTTCTTAAAAAAAAATCTTATTTTGGGTCATTACTGTAAAACATACACGAACAATCTTCCTTCACTTCTGAACACTTTTAATTAGATCTGATCTGATGAAATCCGTCCCTAACTAAACTTAAGCGTAATCAATACAAAAATGTATAATGTTAAGAAGAAAAAAAAAATTATTAATTTAATTATTTCTATTGCAGGAATAATTATAAATTTATTAAATAAAATTACTTTACGGATTTTATCCGTTTATTTTACATTTTTAATTCCGACTTTTGAACACTTTCCAGCGGCCCGTGGTCCCGGGTAGACTGAGAATGTCATCCGTTCTTGTTGCCAGTGATGAAGCGGGGGTTTCCAGGTCTTAGTTTTTATTAATTATATTTAATCTGTACTCCGACCTTCAAAACGAACTGATTTTTATCTTTACGAGCAGGGTATTATCTTGGGTTTTAAATTTTTAATTTAATTAATTATGGGATCCCAAACGGGTGGTAGAACAACCATCTTCTCTATAGAAATTTGGATGTTTTTTAATCTCAATGCCTCGGATCATCCTTGGTAGGATCGGTGTTCTTTAGCGAGGTTTGTGGTGGAATCAAATCTGATTGTAATGGTTGGGTGATTTAAGGTATGGTCACACACTGCCGACTTATTGGGTCTTCTATGTTTGATGTCAGCTATATGTTCCTTCGGGTTCTTTTGCTCGCTTTGTTTTCAATATAAGAGGCCAGTCACAATCCCTTACACTCCTGGGGTCTTGTAGAGGAATATTGCACTTGACAGGTGGTAGGTTCAATTTCTTCACGGCTTGAAATGTTTGATTGACCCAATCAAAATGTAACCAATCTTGTCATTACCCTTCTCTGCGGTGAAAGCAGGACTGCTCCACTGTGGCTGCCTTCACTCGGTCCTGTGGCCTGCCGTGGCGCAGCGAGCTTGTTGTGCAGTACTTGCTTAACATGTTGTAGCTCAGCCGAGGTGTTCATCATCAGATCCTCGTGTCTCTGGAAACAGATTTGCCCACGTAGCTAACTGGGATGGATGGTGGTGTGGTGCCATTTAAATATTTATTTGTAGGTTGGTTTCCTATACAAGTATGGCTCAAGGTGTTATCAGGTTGCGAATAACTAAAACATCCAAGAAAAGCTAAAAATTTACTTTCTAACTCCATAGTAAACTGTATTTTTGAATTAATGGAGTTGGTGGTTTAAAATCATTTATTTTATCATATGGTAAGATGGTAATGTATCATCCACATAAGCGTATAAAATCTTGGATAATGGGAGCAGTGAGGCCTTCTCCTCAAAGTCTTCCATAAAAGTCGCAACAATAGGAGACAGGGAACAGCCATCCTTCACCATCCATCTGCATGTAGAACTCATCTTCCAATAAATAGCCAGATGTTGGGCAATGTTTTGTAAAAATGCATATTCTATTGAGATTTATTTTCCTCTAACTTTCTTTTACAATATTGATGCAATCTTCTATAGGTATAGATGTAAACAAAGATTGAACATCAAAACTAACCATAGTTTCATTGTCAACCAAGATGTAGATGTTTTACCTCTAACAAAATGGTATGAATCCTTTATGAGCACTTGTTTGTCCTCTGAGTGGTGAGAGGATTTTACTAAATGTTGAGCCAATTTATAAGTAGGTGAGTCAATTTGGCTAACAATAGGGCGCAATGGAGCATTCAATTTGTGTATTTTAGGCAACCTCTATACAATTTTGGGGGCTTGGGACATGAAGGTATTATCAATTTTACGTCAAGATTAAGTTTTTCGATTGCTTTTAATAAGATCAGCTAGTTAATTTGAGCGTTTTAGTAGTAGGGTCGAGTTTGACCTTCCTATAAAGTAGTTTCATCCGATAACAGTTGTTCCAATTTTGAATTATAATCTGACGTGTCCATGATCACCGTAGAATTACCTTTGTCTGCTCGGAGAATTGTTAGTTCTTTGTTGTTGCGTAAGTTGTTAAGTGCAATAAGTTCATCCTTAGGAAGATTAGGTTTCGCACTTTGCTTCGACTAACTTGTGAAATATCTTGTCAGGATAGCCTCAAATCTTCCTTTTGCAGTGATTTTGAACAAACAATCCTCCACACTACATACAATTTGCTCATACGGATTTTTGCGGTGTAATTGCGAAATTTAAACCTTTGATAATACTTTCAACGTCATTCATCCAGTGAGTTGTTGTGACAGATTACAAACCCGACGCGTACGTCATTACTGCTGTCACTTTGGGAAAGTTGCGTTCCGTTTGAACGTTGTAACGATTCTTTAGGCTTAGATTTGTTTAATAATTTTTTCGAATTTTATTATTTGTTTATTTTTGCATTTTATTATAAGTAGTTACTTCGCGTTTATTTAAAGTATTAATGCAATTTTCAAAATCAGATGCGTTAAAATTGATTTAATATCACTGGATGAATTTTCAATGTGGGTATTTATGACGCACAGATCGGATCGAGTGTTGTTGGATTACCTCTCTCAACAATATAATACTTGCCTGGTTTAAGATCTTGGCGCTACCACGAATGTCCTTTTAGGTGATATCCGGACACACGTGAGGGACGAGCTCGTTGTCCCTGCATTTCTTCATGAAATTTAGAGATGTTACATGTCTTGCGCGCTTAGTCATCAGACCTTCCAACCGGCGAATTTGTGTTGCGGTTTCCAGTCCTACTAGGTACACATAATTATTTCTATTGCTTGCGCGAATATTATACATTATTAAATAAAATTACTTTACAGGTTTTATCGCGTTTATTTACATTTTAATTCCCGACGTTTCGAACACTTTCCAGCGGCCGTGGTCACAGGGTAGACTGAGATGTCATGCGTCTTGTTGCCAGTGATGAAGCGGGGTTTCCAGATCTTAGTTTTTATTAATTATATTTAATCTGTGCTCCGACCTATACAAAACGAACTGATTTTATCTTTACAGCCAGCGTGGTATTATGCTTGGGTTTAAATTTTAATTTATTAATTATGGGATCCCCAAACGGGTGGTAGAACAACCATCTTCTCTATTGAAATTTGGATGTTTTTAATCTCAATAGCCTCACGGATCATCCTTGGTAGGAATCAGTGTTCTTTAGCGAGTTGTGGTCAGTCAAATCTGATGTAATGGTTTGGAGTGATTTAAGGTATGGTCACTACACTGCCGACTTGTTGGGTCTTCTATGTTTGATGTCAGCTATATGTTCCTTCACGCAGGTTCTTATTGCTCGCTTTGTTTGTCCAATATAAGAGGCCGCAGTCACAATCTGCTTTACACTCCTGGGTCTTGTGAGAATATGCATGACAGGTGGTAGGAATTGACCAATCTTCTTCAGCGGCTTGAAATAAGTTTTGATTGAAGCCCGCCTCAAAATGTAGCCTAATCTTGTCAGTTACGCCTCTCGACAAACGGTAGAGACAGCAGTACTCGCTCCACTGTGGCTGCCTTCACTCCCAGTCACTGTGACGCTGCCGTGGCGCAGCAGGCTTGTTGTGTCTGATCTTGCTTAACATGTTGTAGCTCAGCCGCCAGGTGTTCATCATCACTGATCCCTCGTGCTCTCTAAACAAAGATTTGCCCACGGTAGCTAACTGGGATGGATGGTGGTGTGAATTGCCATTTAAATATTTATTTGTATGGGTTTGGTTTCCTATACAGTATAGGCTCAAGGTGTTATCAGGATTGCGAATAACTAAAACATCAGAAAAGCTAAAAATTGACTTTCCTAACTCCATAGTAAACTGTATTTTTGAATTAATAGAGTTAAGGTGGTTTAAAAATGCATTTATTTTATCATATGGTAAGATGGTAAATGTATCATCCACATAGCGCTTATAAAATCTTGGATGAATGGGAGCAGTGGTAGAGCCTTCTCCTCAAAGTCTTCCATAAAAATATCAGCTAACAATGGAGACCAGGTGCACCATCGCTACACCATCCATCTGCATGTAGAACTCATCTTTCCACAATAAATAGCCAGATGTTAGGCAATGTTTTAGTAAAAATGGTGTATTGTGAGTGAGTATGAGTTCTACATGCAGATGGATGGTGTAGCGATGGGTTGCCCGGTGTCCATATGTTAGCTGACTTTATGGAAGACTGAGGAAAGCTACTCACTGCTCCCATTCATCAAGATTTAAGCGCTATGTGATGATACATTACCATCTTACCATATGATAAAACAAATGCATTTTAAGCCACCTTAACTCCGATTAATTCAAAACACGGTTTATGGAGTTAGAAAGTAATAATTCTTAGCTTTCTTGATGTTTTAGTTATTCGCAATCCTGCATAACATTGAGCCATACTGTGTGTAGGAAACCAAGCCAAATTAGCACATCATACTGCAAATGATTTGAATGGCAGATTCACACCACCATCATCAGTTAGCTGCTGCGCAAACTGCGCTGTTTCCGCACGATGAGCACTGAGGGATTGTCGACTGATGACACCTTGGCGGGCTGAGACTACAAAGCGCTGAAGCATGCGGATCACAACGAGATGCAACTGCTGCGCCACGGCAGGCGATCACAGTGACGAGTGAAGGCATCAGCAGGGAGCGAGTGACCGCTGTCTCGAGCCGTTCATCGTTGATCGAGGCGAATCGCGCAGATTACATTTGAGGCGGGCTTCAATCAAAACTTATTTCAAGCTGAAAGATTCATCTACCACCTTAATAAATTCCTCTAAGCCCAGGGGAAAGTGTGTGACCGGCCTCTTATTGAAAAAAAAGAGCAATAAGAACCGCGTGAAGGAACAAAGCTCAAACGAAGCCAAGTCGGATGTGACCATCACCCCCCCCCCCCCCCCCCCCCCCCCCCCCCCCCCCCCCCCCCCCCCCCCCCCCCCCCCCCCCCCAAATGAAACTGAATAAACATAAATTTCACGACGCAATTCAAGCCATTGTGGTAAAACTATAACCGTTACAAGGTTTTTTCGCATACCCGAAATAAAGACAAATGTAATGGGTTTTCAAAATAAGGTTTAGAAAAACCAAGCGGAAAGAAATGGAAATCTGTAAAACCTTGCCAAAACACCCGGAAAATAATAAATTTTTTAATTAAATTAATTTATTAAAATAAAATTTATGTTTTAAAAAATTTTTAAAATCCCAAATAATTAAAAGATAAGGCAAGGACTTTTCCTTAGTTTATGGAACCTTAACATTGGCCATGTTTAACCACCTAAAAAAATTATATTCCAACCACATCCCGTTCTAAAATTGGTTTAGGGTAGGTTGATAAGGGGGCCCCGTAGCCGGACTTTACAAGGCAGCCTCTTCATTAGCAAAGCAGTGCGAACCAAGTGACAGTATTGGCCCCGTTCCCGGGGCGTAATGACAAGTTGCTAATTTAGGGCTTCCACTTTTGCCCGCTGAGAGATTTGGCATCCCACCACCGTCGCGTCATCTCTACAAGGGGGAGGCACGGGTTGGGGGAAAAAAAGGGGCCCGCTGGAAACAGCGCGTAAGGGAAGACCAAGGGCAAGTCTGTGATCCTTAATCCCCAAACCACCAGATGACGCCAAATCCTGCTAAAGACCGATTCCTACCAAGATGATCCGTGAGGCATTGAGATTAAAAACATCCAAATTCTCATGAGAGGATGGTTGCACCACGCTTGGGATCCCATAATTAATAAATTAAAATTTAAACCCAGCTAATACCACGTACCAAAGTAAAATCAGTCTGTTTTGCATAGGTCGGAGTACAGATTAAACATAATTAATAAAACTAAGATCTGGAAACCCGCTTCATCACTGGCAACAAGACGCATGACATCTCAGTCTCACCCTGTGACCACGGCTGAAAGTGTTCGAAACGTCGGAATTAAAATGTCAAAAAAAAAAATGTAAAAAACGCGATAAAATCCGTAAAAGTAATTTTATTTAATAATGTATAATATTGCGCAAGTAATAGAAATAATTATATGTACCAGTACGACTGAAACCGCAAACAAAATTCGCTGGTTGGAAGGTCTAGATGACTAAGCGCGCAAGACATGTAACATCTCTAAATTTCATGAAGAAATGCGGACAACGAGCTCGTCCCCACGTGTGTCCGGATATCACCTGAAAAGGACATTCGTGGTAGCGCCAAGATCTTAAACCAGGCAAGTATTATATTGTTGAGGAGGGTAATCCAACATCGATCCGATCTGTGCGTCATAAATACCCACATTGAAAATTCATCCAGTGATATTAAATCAATTTTAACGCTTCTGATTTTGAAAATTGCATTAATACTTTAAATAAACGCGAAGTAACTACTTATAATAAATGCAAAAATAAACAAAATAAAATTCGAAAATTATTAAACAAATCTAAGCCTAAAGAATCGTTACAACGTTCAAACGGAACGCAACTCCCAAAGTGACAGCAGTAATCGTACGTCGCGGTTTGTAATCTGTCACACAATCACTGGATGAATCGACGTTGAAAGTATTATCAAAAGGTTTAAATTTCGCAATTACACCGCGAAAAATCCGATGGAGCAAATTGTATGTAGTGTGGAGGATTGTTTGTTCAAAAATCAATTGCAAAAGGAAGATTTGGATCATCCGACAAGATATTTTCGTCAATGTTGCGTCGAAGCAAAGTGCCGAAACCTAATCTTCCTAAGGATGAACTTATTGCACTTAACAACTTACGCAACAACAAAGAACTAACAATTCTCCGAGCAGACGGAATTCTACGGTGATCATGGACACGTCAGATTATAATCAAAATTAGGAACAACTGTTATCGGATGAAACTATTTATAGAAGGTCAAACTGACCTCTACTTAAAACGCTCAAATTAACTAGCGATCTTATTAAAAGCACTCGAAAAACTTAATCTTGACGTAAAATTGATAATACCTTCATGTCCCAAGCCCTCAAAATTGTATGGGTTGCTCTAAAATACACAAATTGAATGCTCCATTGCCTATTGTAGCCAAATTGACTCACCTACTTATAAATTGGTCAACATTTAGTAAAATCCTCTCACCACCAGAGGACAAACAATGCTGCTTACAAAGGATTCATACCATTTTGTTAGCGTAGGTAAACATCTACATCTTGCTGACAATGAAACTATGGTTAGTTTTGATGTTCAATCTTTGTTTACATCTATACCTATAGAAGATTGCATCAATATGTAACAAGAAAGTTAGAGGAAAATAACATCTCAATAGAATATGCATTTTTACTAAAAACATTGCCTAACATCTGGCTATTTATTGTGGAAAGATGAGTTCTACATGCAGATGGATGGTGTAGTGTGCCAGTGTCTCCTATTGTTGTGACATTTTTTGGAAGACTTGAGGAGAAGGCCCTACTCACTGCTCCCATTCATCCAAGATTTTATAAGCTTTATGTGGATGATACATTTACCATCTTACCATATGATAAAATAAATGCATTTTAAACCACCTTAACTCCATTAATTCAAAAATACAGTTTACTATGGAGTTAGAAAGTAATAATTCTTTAGCTTTTCTTGATGTTTTAGTTATTCGCAATCCTGATAATACCTTGAGCCATACTGTGTATAGGAAACCAACCCATACAAATAAATATTTAAATGGCACACACCACCATCCATCCCAGTTAGCTCGCGGCAAATCTTTGTTTCAGAGAGCACGAGGGATCTGTGATGATGAACACTAAGGCTGAGCTACAACATGTTAAGCAAGTACTGCGACACAACAAGCTCGGCTGGCCACGGCAGCCACAGTGACCGAGTGAAGGCAGCCAGTGGAGCGAGTACAATGCTGTTCACCGCTTGTGAGAGGCGAATCGACAAGATTGGCTACATTTTGAGGCGGGCTTCAATCAAAACTTATTTCAAGCATGAAGAAGATTCAATTACTCACCACCTGTCAAGTGCAATTCCTCTACAAGACCCAGGAGTAAAGCTAGATTGTGATCATGGCCTCTTATATTGGACAAACAAAGTCGAGCAATAAGAACCGCGTGAAGGAACATATAGCTGACATCAAACATAGAAGACCCAACAAGTCGGCAGGTGTGACCATACCTTAAATCACCCAACCATTACATCAGATTTGATCGACCACAATCCTCGCTAAAGAACACCGATTCCTACCAAGGATGATCCGTGAGGCTATTGAGATTAAAAACATCCAAATTTCAATAGAGAAGATGGTTGGTTCACCACCGTTTGGGATCCCATAATTAATAAATTAAAATTTAAACCCAAGCATAATACCACTGCTGGCTGTAAAGATAAAATCAGTTGTTTTGATAGGTCGGAGTACAGATTAAATATAATTAATAAAAACTAAGATCTGGAAACCCCGCTCATCACTGGCAACAAGACGCATGACATCTCAGTCTACCCGTGACCACGGCGCTGGAAAGTGTTCGAAACGTCGGGAATTAAAATGTAAATAAACGCGATAAAACTGTAAAGTAATTTTATTTAATAATGTATAATATTCGCGCAAGCAATAGAAATAATTATGTGTACCAGTACGGACTGGAAACCGCAAACAAAATTCGCCGGTTGGAAGGTCTGATGACTAAGCGCAAGACATGTAACATCTCTAAATTTCATGAAGAAATGAGGACAACGAGCTCGTCCCACGTGTGTCCGATATCACCTAAAAGGACATTCGTGGTAGCGCCAAGATCTTAAACCAGGCAAGTATTATATTGTTGAGGAGGGAATCCAACAACACTCGATCCGATCTGTGCGTCATAAATACCCACATTGAAAATTCATCCAGTGATATTAAATCAATTTTAACGCCATTCGATTTTGAAAATTGCATTAATACTTTAAATAAACGCAAGTAACTACTTATAATAAATGCAAAATAAACAAATAATAAAATTCGAAAATTATTAAACAAATCTAAGCCTAAAGAATCGTTACAACGTTCAAACGGAACGCAACTTTCCCAAAGTGACAGCAGTAATGACGTACGCGGTTTGTAATCTGTCACAACAATCACTGGATGAATCGACGTTGAAAGTATTATCAAAGGTTTAAATTTCAAATTACACCGCGAAAAATCCCGTATGAGCAAATTGTATGTAGTGTGGAGGATTGTTTGTTTCAAAATCAATTGCAAAAGGAAGATTTGGAGGCTATCCGACAAGATATTTCGTCAATGTTGCGTCGAAGCAAAGTGCGAAACCTAATCTTCCTAAGGATGAACTTATTGCACTTAACAACTTACGCAACAACAAAGAACTAACAATTCTCCGAGCAGACAAAGGTAATTCTACGGTGATCATGGACACGTCAGATTATAATTCAAAATTAGAACAACTGTTATCGGATGAAACTACTTATAGGAAGGTCAAAACTGACCCTACTACTAAAACGCTCAAATTAACTAGGATCTTATTAAAAGCACTCGAAAAAACTTAATCTTGACGTAAAATTGATAATACCTTCATCCCAAGCCCCCAAAATTGTATGGGTTGCCTAAAATACAAAATTGAATGCTCCATTGCGCCTATTGTTAGCCAAATTGACTCACCTACTTATAAATTGGCTCAACATTTAGTAAAAATCCTCTCACCACTCAGAGGACAAACAGCGCGTTTACAAAGGATTCATACCATTTTGTTATGAGGTAAAACATCTACATCTTGCTTGACAATGAAACTATGGTTAGTTTTGATGTTCAATCTTTGTTTACATCTATACCTATAGAAGATTGCATCAATATTGTAACAAGAAAGTTAGAGGAAAATAACATCTCAATAGAATATGCATTTTACTAAAACATTGCCTAACATCTGGCTATTTATTGTGGAAAGATGAGTTCTACATGCAGATGGATGGTGTAGCGATGGGTTGCCCGGTGTCTCCTATTGTTGCTGATCATTTTTATGGAAGACTTTGAGGAGAAGGCCCTACTCTGCTCCCATTCATCCAAGATTTTATAAGCTATGTGGATGATACATTTACCATCTTACCATATGATAAAATAAATGCATTTTTAAACCACCTTAACTCCATTAATTCAAAAATACAGTTTACTATGGAGTTAGAAAGTAATAATTTTTAGCTTTTCTTGATGTTTTAGTTATTCGAATCCTGATAACACCTTGAGCCATACTGTGTAGGAAACCAACCCTACAATAAATATTTAAATGGCATTCACACCACCATCCATCCCAGATTAGCTCGTGGGCAAATCTTTGTTTCAGAGAGCACGAGGGATCTGTGATGATGAACACCTGGCGGCTGAGCTACAACATGTTAAGCAAGTACTGCGACACAACAAGCTCGCTGCGCCACGGCAGCGTCACAGTGACCGAGTGAAGGCAGCCAGCAGTGGGCGAGTACCTGCTGTTCTACCGTTTGTGAGGCGTAACTGACAAGATTGGCTACATTTTGAGGCGGGCTTCAATCAAAACTTATTTCAAGCCGCTGAAGAAGATTGGTCAATTCCACCACCTGTCAAGTGCAATATTCCTCTACAAGACCCAGGAGTGTACAAGCTAGATTGTGACTGCGGCCTCTCTTATATTGGACAAACAAAGGAGCAATAAGAACCGCGTGAAGGAACATATAGCTGACATCAAACATAGAAGACCCAACAAGTCGGCAGGTGTGGACCATACCTTAAATCACCCAAACCATTACATCAGATTTGATCGACCACAAATCCTGCGCTAAAGAACACCGATTCCTACCAAGGATGATCCGTGAGGCTATTGAGATTAAAAACATCCAAATTTCAATAGAGAAGATGGTTGGTTCTACCACCTGCTTGGGATCCCATAATTAATAAATTAAAATTTAAACCAAGCATAATACCACTGCTGGCTGTAAAGATAAAATCAGTTCGTTTTGCATAGGTCGGAGTACAGATTAAATATAATTAATAAAAACTAAGATCTGAAACCCCGCTTCATCACTGGCAACAAGACGCATGACATCTCAGTCTACCCGTGACCATGGCCGCTTGAAAGTGTTGGAAACGTCGCGAATTACAAATGTAAAATAAAGCGATAAAATCCGTAAAGTAATTTTATTTAATAATTATTAATTTTATACATATTTTTCTTTTGCATTACTGTTACTCCGTTAATCAGTAGCTGCTAGAGTCACGTTTATGCCAATAGTCATCAGTCTGCCCGTGACTACGTAATTTATCTAGATTTTCATAAGCTGCAATTTATTGCTTCATAAAGTAAATAAAATTTACATCAAACAACGTATTATTAATATCATATTCCTTTTCAATTTTTAATATCCACATACCTTAAATATGTATACATTTAAGGGGTGTAAAACGTATAGGACATACATGTCAGACACTTGCACTCTCTATGGACACATTTCGTTGTTAATGTTTAAGCATTATGAGCTGCAGGAATTGCTCTGCTGTCGCGTCAATTTATGTCTAACATTAACTAATAATGATCAGTTGGTTAGTTGCTGCATCAAATTTCGTTTGTGACATGTATAAATTTTAATAGGAATATGTTTGAAACTCTCTTATATACGTTTTGAAAACTTTTATGTGGGCTTAAATCAAATTTAGTGTAAAGAGGTAAAATTTAATGTATGTATTTTATTTAAATATTCATGTCTGAGAATGACTTACTATATTATAAAAAATAAATTTGTAATAGTGTGCAATAACTTTTCTTGTTATCTTTATCTATCTTATTTTCATTGGAAATCTTCAATTTTCTCAAAGTATATTTTAATGTTTATTAGAAAGACGCCTTACAACGATGTTGAAATTTAGAGGATAAGCCTTCTGCTTTAACATTAAAAGCATGCTTTCTATATTTACAAAGCGTAGTCACAAAAGTGCACTTAGAAATATGCGACACGACTTCAGTTGCAATGTATTTTCGAATTATGATAAGCATTCAAGTTTAAAAATCGTTATTCACAGTATTAACTTTGAATAAGAATATTATAGAGTGCGATAATTAAGGGACTATGATGTAATTTAACTGAGAATGTATCTGTCAGCGATATTTAAAGCCTAAAAATAAGCTTATTTTGCTTAAAAGCGGTTCCTTTGTTTTATAATTTTAGACCCTCTTAGGAACGTTCCAAATTCATGGTTAATATTAAATGCGTATAATAAACATATGAAGTCTACAATTATATTTTATTATTTTTATTATTTCTTAACAAATAAACTCAAAAACAACATAACACATAACATAGCTTCACTAAGTAACGTAGGCTATATGTATATGAACAGAAGTAATAACCTGCGAAACCAACCCGAGTGTGAAAAAAATTGCCATAGAATGTATAATGGAATCCACTATGGCACGTATTTAAAAAACAGTATAAAGTTTATTCTGTGCAAAATAATTCTAAATACAGAAAACAGATGTAAACAGTTTCAAATACAATCAGCAAGGAGAGGGATTCATTCAATTAGCTTCGCTTTTGTAATATCATCAATTTTTATGTCAATTTCCCTAAAGGCTTTACATTTAATGTAAAGATGTTCTAAGACTACATTTGCACAGAGTAGCCATATTTTCAAACATAGGTACTTTAATAATCAGAGTAACAAACTTAAAATTAACGTAAGTATCCTGTTTTGTCACACTCAAGTTTAATATTTTTGTGTGTACAATTTATGCTTTAACCGATTACTGCATAATATTTGAATGAAAGAACATTATCGAAAATGTATGCAAAAAAATTCTCTCCAGGAACTGAACACGGGAAATACGAGTTTAATTGAAAAGGCTGACTAAACCTTTAGAGATAGACTTAAACTATGTACTACGTAATTGTAATTCTGGAATTGTATGCACAACAGCCCAAGAGTGCATGTATTTGCATTTATAGAATAACCCACGCCAACCACTTTAATGTAAATATTGTAAAAAAATATGCAACAAGGCGTTTTCAAAGCTCACTTATAGTAATACAGTATAATCCTTATAAAAATAAATGCAAAAAAATCTATGTGATTAAACGTATCATTCATAACATGTTTAATGTAATGAGCACCTAAAAAAAACATTGGTGATTCAAAATTCGGTGGTGAAAATTGCAGGTCAGGTTCGTGCAATGAGCATACACACTATATACAGTTTAAAGCCGGTCATATTTTTTATTAAAATTTTACTTACGTTATTAATTGTCAATTTATCTTCCATTGAATTTATAGGCCCGCTTTGCTAATCAATAAGCGTATACTATGCATGGATCACCTTATATGACTAGATTTGGTAAGCGTAAACTCATTTAAAAACAACAACTACA
Organism: Lamproptera curius; assembly: GCA_029286875.1. Classification (NCBI taxonomy): domain Eukaryota; kingdom Metazoa; phylum Arthropoda; class Insecta; order Lepidoptera; family Papilionidae; genus Lamproptera; species Lamproptera curius. The sequence goes on along the minus strand of JAGSMT010000036.1, from coordinate 2,638,432 downwards.
AAAGTTAACTACGAACAGCTGCATTACTTATTTCATTCTATTATTCGAGTCGACGGCAGCACGATGTAACTTACATCTATATTATTTTTACATACGTCTTTCAGATATAAACAGGACTTCTAATTCTATAACGGAATCAATGGCATGATTTCTTTTTGTTCCTGTTGGAAATTATTTCAATTAAAGTGGGATTGAAAATCAATATACTTTCTGATAAAATGTACTATGAATTGCTATGAATTGCTAAAACATTATTGAGTTCATAACATTTAACTCGTCACACATAAAAATAACTCAATATTATTGCCATATATGCATCATAAAATAATAAATTATGCTTATCATACACATAAACGTAGTATAACTAATCATAACAAAGCTCTTTTGCTTTTGCATAAAAATTTCACTAGATTTTACTTTACATAGTGTCAATGAGTAATTAAAATGCAAATACTACTTTATTGAATCTGTTATTTTAATTACATTACGCTGGAAGCTTTCAAATAAATCAGTATACAGTACACTACATCAAACGTAAATATATCAACATATGAAATTAACAAATATCGGAAAAGTTACTTTTATTCATTATAAAACCGCGTTCTAAAAAAGGGCTTTGCCGGTTCACGACTTCGACGCCTTAATCGAAGTCGTGAATTAGGGAGGTCTATGTATAATTTAATCTGATTAATACATATCGGAAAAATAACTTTTTTTTATTATACAACCGCATTCCAAAACAGGACCTTAAGATCATGTCGGTTTCATGCTAATGAAACTAACTACGTTTAATGTCTTGAAGCCGCTTGTGCTATTAATATTTACTAACTTTTTGTAAGTGATAGGTCCCCTCTGTACAGGGGACCGTCTGGGGCACCACCACGGTGACTTTTTCCGCATAGCAGAAGTGTGAAAACTACTGTATTCCGGTTTGAAGGGAACCGTAGCCAGCATATTCACTGAGTAAACGAGACCTAACATCCTGCAACTATCTCACGGTAGGTAGCTCGTTGGCAATACCACTGGTATTGCCAATGTCTTTGGGCATAATTCTCGCATCCTTCCCCCTAATACACAACGCAATTTCCAAGAATTTTACCGTTTTAGAGTGGAATACGGGTACCTCCAAATACTTGTATTATAAAGGTTGATGTAAATGAATTAGCAAGTGGTTGCTAATTCATTGAGTTATCAGTAGGTAGGTAGAAGATAGAGTTAAGATAGCTTATGTGATTTTTACGATAAGATTATCACATAAATAAAGCGTAGGTCTCGATAAGGATTTTATTATGAGTAATCAAAAAAATCCGGGAAAACATATGCAGTTCTGTTTATCTTTATATCTTATTGGAGGATATTTTATTGACTTTTGTTGTATAATAAATATGTTTATACAAAAAAATCTACAGATACGAAAATCCAAAATTTCGAAAGTTGTAAAAAAGAGAAAGTAAAAAAAATTGTCTCATTCTCATCTTTATACATTATTCAAACATTTAATGAAATACACAATAATATTAAATGAAAGAAAATAAGTAGAACAACAAAACAAAAACTAGAAAACTCAGTAAAGTAATTATTGTTTCGTAGGACAACAATCAACATACGTTGTGATTCATATCAAATAAACCTTACATAACATCAAAAAATAAAATTTACTGGTTATTTATTGCACTATTCAACCTTACCCAAAGAATAAGCTAGCGAAGAGTTTCTTTATTCACAATTGAAGACAATGAAATGGACAAAAATAGCACATACAATTTTAACAAAAAGTATGAACAACTCCACAATAAAGCAGCGTATTATAGCTGTATTGTCGTCCTCGTCGACGTGAGCCTTATCTCGGCTCGCGTGCCTTTGTACCTTAAATCACTTGTATCTTTTAAAATACTCATATTTATGAAATGATTTAGATTGCAGTTAAGATTGCTATAAAATTTACAATTTCTGGATAGTTGTGCATTGCATAAGGATACATACCGTGTTTATTTAACTAGATATTATCGCAAGCAACGTATTATATATTTGGAATACCGTTTTATTTAAAAAATCATGAGTACACGCAGTATTTGTAGTAGTAATTTTGCATATTAACACATATTTGTTTCCTGTATTTAATTTATTCATCATCAGCCTGTGTTAGTCCACTGCTAGACATAGGCCTCCCTAACACACGCCTTCTCCGTTAGGGGGTTTTGGACCGTATCCCACCACGCTGGTCTAATGCCGGTTGGTGGTGGGTGGACTGACTTTTAACATGCCCATCCAACACATGGCTCATCTTACTTTACAGACAATTGGGTGATCGGCCCAAATTGCCCTAACCAACCAGGAAACAACAATGAAAATTTGTTAAGTGCCCGCAGAATTCGAATCCACGACCTTCGGTTTTTAAAGCACACGCCCTTACCACAAGGCTACGGAGACAGTTAACTATTATTAACTATAACGTGCTATTTCATATAAAATAATATTACATCTACCTTGTGAGGCTGCTTACATGTTTCTGAAACTTAGTTTAAAATCTCTGATATGTATGAAGATATCTAATACCTTATATGACACTGATTATTGGCATAAAATCGAAAATATGTATGTATAACACAAATTATATTGCTTTAAATTAGCTTTGTAACAGCTTCTTTCTTCATATTAAAATGAATACTGTGGATCATTCTTAAAACAAAGACTTAAAATTATACTATTTACTGTAGACAAATTTAATAACTCCCACAGCATATTAAAACATTCTTTTAATCCTTCCGTTAAGATCAATCCAGCGTTTTCTATTTGATTGTGCTAGATTGTTACTTTTTCAAGTTTCTAATTTATTTTATTCTTTAAATGTCTCATGGTGAGTGCACCATTTGTGAAAAAGAGATTGTGTATCAAGCAAAATTGCACAACAAAAGCAATGCAAAATTGGTTTACCATGACGGATCTACGAAGCGACGTCGATAAAAAATAGCTTCGAAGTAAATATCTATTTACTAGTGATGATGAATGTATTAAGCATAAAGACTGGCAATTTCCTATTTTAGATTTAAACCCACTGGATTTTTAACCCTTGTAATAATTTAGAGACCCATTGAGCAACTTTAATTAAGAAAACGACAGAATGATGAAGGTGATTGGAAATTGAGAAGGTTAATTGAAATAATGCAAATAAAAAGCTTTTATTTCATATAGATTGTTAAATAATAGTTAAAAGGTTAAAATCTAATTACATGGATTTGTGTGTATTATAAACCTGACGTACTATTATCTTTAAAATCACGGAATTCGTTTTATAGTAAATTGTCTAATAATTTGCAAAATACTAATATTATGAGTACAAGTTTTCGTTTCGTAGTCGTATCCACAGCAAAATACTTTCACGCGCATCAAATAATCTTTTATGGCTTTGATGGTAAGATAAAAAGAGCCCTCTTAGAATAGTCAAACTAACGCAATTTCAGGGATTTTTCAAATTAATAGATCCATAATACCTAAATTCATTATTCATATATGGGCGTCATTCAACAAAAAAGTTAGTAGTTACAGATAAATGGTTAGTTAGTTTTAACTAAAAAATTTATTGATTTTAATTGATTATCAAGTGCATTAAACCAGAAAAACGATATGGTAAATAAATAAAACACAACGAGACATAACATTCAACTTTTAGCTGATCCTTTTATTAAAAAGGTTAGCGAATGGCTTTAGAGTTACCATTGAATGTTCACACATTTTATTGTAACTAACTATGATGGTAAATTTTTATTTATTTTTTTATTGCATACGCAAGCAGACGAGCAGTCGGGACCACCTGATGGAAAGTGGTCACCGACGCCCATAGACATTGACAAAGTCAAAGTCAAAGTCAAATACCTTTATTCAATATGGAAGCATTACACTTTCTTATTGATTGTCAAATAATCTACCACCGGTTCGGAAATGGAAGCCTCTGACCTGAGAAGAACCGGCGTAAGAAACTTAGTGGGACTTTTTCTTTTTCCTTTTTCTTCAATATATTTTACAAAACTTTTACATAAAACCTTACATTTTACTACTTTGAAATAGCCTGGAGCGAACAGTTCATTACCAGGGTGTGTTATCTATCAAGTAGTCATTACAACAATAATATCCTTTAACACACAAACGTTCCTTTACAACTTTTTTAAATTTATTTACAGATAAAAGCTGAACGTTTTCTGGTATTTTATTGTAGAAGAGTATACATTGTCCCATGAAAGATTTCATTGTTCTTCGGAGCCTAGTTTTTGGAAGAACATAATTATGCTTATTCCTAGTATTTATATTATGTGAGTCACAATGTTTTACAAAATCATTTTTATTTTTATGAACATACATAATATTTTGAAATACGTATTGAGAAGAAACAGTCATTACATTGATTTCTGTAAACATTATTCTCAGCGATTCTTTGGAGCCCAGGTTATAGACTGCTCGAATCGCTCTTTTTTGAAATATAAAAATAGTATTAATATCAACCGCGTTTCCCCACAGCAGAATGCCATAAGACATAATACTGTGAAAATAACTAAAATATACTAAACGGGGCTGTCTCAACATCGGTTAGTTGTCTAATTTTTTGAACGCATAAGCCGCTGAGCTAAGTTTACTCTGCCAGTCATGAATAGAGGGGCCCCATTGCAGTTTAGAATCTATTGTGATGCCAAGAAATACAGTGCAATGTACGTGGTCTAGCGCTTCGCCATCTACGACCACATCACACCCAGCTTGAGGAACATTAGGAGTCATAAACCTTATACATTTAGTTTTATTTTTGTTTAACAATAAATTATTTGCACTAAACCAGTATTTTATTTTTGAGAGGGTATTATTTACATCGTCATTTTGCAAGTTACGTCGTTTTATTCTAAATATTAAAGAAGTATCATCAGCAAATAATACAATCTCGTTATTGTTCTCAACCTTGTGTGGTAGGTAATTAATATAGACCAGGAAGAGCAAAGGCCCCAAAATAGATCCCTGTGGGACTCCCATACCTACCTGCGCCCCGGGACATCTCTTGTCAGAAGGTCGAGTGCGGCATTTTTGATACCATAGTGGCTTAATTTCCTGACCAAAGTATCATGCTGTACACAGTCAAATGCTTTGGTTAAGTCACAGAAGACACCTAAGGCATCGTGTGATCCTTCCCATGCCTCAAATATAGTCTTAATAAGATGGACACCTGCATCGGTTGTAGAACGATCCCGTGTAAAACCATACTGTTTGTTATTAAGCATATTATGAGAATTAAAATGTATTTGTAAGGTTAAGAATTATTTTCTCGAAGATTTTACTAAGCGCAGGCAGTATACTAATAGGTCTAAAGCTGTTGGGGTCTGTAGTACCGCCTGATTTTAATACCGGGATAACTTTACTGTGCTTCATAAGGTCAGGAAATTTACAAGGCAAGGTGATATAATATCAATAATAGAATTTATCACCTTAACCGAGATCCCCCACAGATCTACAGTTTTTTAATGTACAGAGATTTAAAAGCGGACACAATATCTTTATCGCTTACATTTCTAAAATAGAAATTATCTTTACATTCTTTAATATTTTCTTTTAAAATTTCATTGAAAAGTATGGAGAAAAACACGCTTGTGTTAACGACGTTCTTGGTCAGAAGTAAATTTTCAAAATGGAATGAATTTGATGCAGAAATTTATGTGTACTTATATTGAATAAAATTTCTGATTCTTGACTTTACACTTCTTTCATAATATTTTCCAAGTCATTTTTTTTCTCAAAATTGTCCTTAATTTGAATTAAAATTTTTAAACAACAGCGATAACTCTTTTACGTGACAATCTTTGATGTTTCACCTATATGACTTGACCAATTTTAAGAATTGATTTGATTTTCAGTCCTTTACATTATAGTCAAAATAAAATTAATCGATCAAAGATCAAATTGAACTTTTAAGAATTAAAGCTTTACAGATCTTGAGGTTAATGACGTTGTAGGTTTTAAAATTAAAATTCATTTTAAGAATTTAAATACAATATATAAGGATACCCCTGATATAAGGCAGTATGTCCATTTATTGACTATTACTTAAACTATATATTACATAGTAGAATAACATTGGTATTTGCACAATCATTATTAATTATTACAGAAAACATGCTAACCTTTAATACATTAAAAGACTTATAAGATGAATTATTAATAGGAACATTTGTAAATCTATACTCTATACATTCTGTAAGAGGATTAAAATTTGAAATAGTTCTATAATTATCAAAAGTTATATGAATTATATTAATATACTCCAATCAAAGTGGTAATGAATCTAGTAAAGTGATTTTTCAATCACCACAGATTACATAATTTAAATAATTATGATTTATTTATTAAAATTGAACTAATACTAAATAACGAAATTGCCTACCGAATTTCGCCAGTTTAGAGTTCGTTACAATAATAAGCATGCCAAAAGTGCTTTCAAACTAATATTCATATTTTCAACCTATGCAGTAGCTTGAATCATGGCTAAACCCGGTGAAGACCCAGAATGGTTCTCCTGAAAAGGGACTAAACCGTATTTACTTAAATATATTAAACTTTTATCTTTATCGACGCCTCTACAGTATGAGAATAGGGCTTGTGTTTAGAAAACGGAGAGTGATTCTTAGTGCCAAAAGTCTCATAAAATTTTTATTGTGGTTTACTAGTTGGTTAGGGCAATTTATCACCCGGCAAGCACTCGATTGTCTGAAAAGTAAGATGATGATGATGCGTGGATGGATGAAATTTGGTACCATTCCACCAACCTGCATTTGACCAGCGTGGTGGGATACGGTCTAAAACCCCCTAATGGATAGGGGTGTATTAGGGGAGGCTTATGTCCAGTAGTGGACTATCAGGTTGATGATGATGATGATCTCTATCGATGGCTACCAGGATTAGGATTCATCAAGGGATCACATAAAATTCTTATTAAATATGCGGATTGTTACATATTTTAGAAAATGTTAAAAATTTAAAATTGTTATAGTGGATTTCTAGTCAATAGAAATTGATAGCCTTATTTGAGCTTTAGAAACAAAAATAAAAAAGTTTTTGTGGATTGAAACGAAAAATGCCTGAGCCTTTGATATACAATTGTTTTAAAAGCCGACATTTACTACCATCACAAATTGTCCTCATTAGAAAACAGAAATGTTCTTTGAAACAACAAGCGATAACTCTTTTTACGTGACAATCGTTTTCCTCTCACCCTATTGCGATCTTGACCCAATTTTTAGATGACTTTTATTTCATCCTTGACATTAATGCCTCAGGAAACGAAAAAAGATAACGATCAAAAAGGGAAGATAAATTGAACTTTTATAAGAATTAACAGCTTTACTACGATGAGGTTACAATATGTTGGGTATGGGTTGTTTAAAATTATAGAAATCATTTTAAGAATTTCAATGACCAAATTCTTAATGGATAGGGGTGTTAATACACCTCCTACGATAGAAGAAGAAGAATTAAGAATCCTCCCCTAATGGGGAGGCAGTGCAGTGGACTATCAAAGGCTGATGATGATGATATAGCAATAGTAGTAGTATTAAGGTAAATTACACATCATTAATTAACTTAATAGCAGTTTAAAACTATGTCCTTTACCTTTTTACCTAATTAAAGAGACTTAGTAAGTGCAGTCTATTTAATTAGTAATTTGAAATGTAAAAAGGCTTAGTAAAATCGATAACCTGTATACTCATCTGTAACCTTTTACAGAACCCTAGTTTTAAATTCATTCAAGATTCAAGGAATCTTGAATGAAGTTCTTCTATCTGCCAAAATTTATTGCGATTATATTATATAAATTCCCTCATATCAATTAATAATTAAGATAAAATGATTTTCTTCAATCGTTCACCAAATTATTTAAATTTAAACTAAAAATGGTATTTATTATTAATAATATGGAACTAATACTACAAAATAAGATATTATCACTCAAGCCGAATTTTTCGCCCCTGTTTGCTCGGCATAAATAATGTTGAAGCATGCCAAAAGTGCTTTCGACATTCGTATTATTTGTATTTAATTAAAACAACCTGTATGCAGAGCATTTATAATTCATTTTAAAGCCACTCGGATGAGCCGGAATATTTTTTAACCGAAAAAAATATACGTTTTGCATTTTAATATTATATTAATATTAGAATAACCTTGGGTTGTTATTTACCTAGCTACTGAAGAAAACATTTTAAAAGATGATCTGTTCTTGTAAAGTTTCAGCCCTTAATATTGATATTAAGAGGTGACTTGTTGTGATTTTTGATTACCTACTTAAATAACATTAGATTTTTTTTCTTTTTGTTTGGATTTTTGATGCACTCGAATAACGTGGGCAGCAGCCAGGGGTTGAAAAAAAAAGCAATTAATACTTAAATGATTTATTATTTTATTAAAATATTACATTTAGACTTATAACTAAAGAGGTGACTCTACTTCGAAGTGTGAATATAGCCATGCTAAAAGAATTTCGACATCGAGTAAACTGCACCGGATAGCTGACTCGTTGCCTCGTGTCACAACTCTGGTGTCGGATGGCGTTGCAACGATGCACATATCATAGATTAGGTTTCCCTAACACTCGAACAAATGAATATCAAGTAAAAATAAATAGATATTCTTGTAGGAAATTTGACGATCTACAAAAAATTCTGAATTGATTTTTCGCTAAGTTACTCGTTTAAAAGTGATTCGAGGTTAAAGTCCAACCTCAAATAGTTCATGATAACTTTAACAATTTCTTATACTCTATCACAAAATAATGACTCAAAAACATTAACATCTTAGTTTTCGTAAGTTGTTTCGAGTTTTTTTTTTATGATTTTGTAGAAAAATTTTATGTGATTCGTTGATTTGTTTTATTGTCTGTTTTGCATTTTGATATGAGATTAATGTTTGAATAACGGCGGCTTGCTACCTAGCTAAAAAATAATTGTTATATTCGTGGAGTACAGCAGTGCATTACGTAAGTATATTATTTTATTATATTCTTTATTTGTTTTTTTGTTGGAATTAAATCTATTCGATCGATTAGTGTTAAGTTATTAGTGAAGAAAACACTTTAAAAGAAGATTTGAATAAAGCTGATACAAATATTAATATAACAGATAAATCTAGAACAGCACTTTAAAGTAGATATGTCTGCTGTACATATATATATATTACTGTATGGACAGCTAGACACAAGAATGATCTAGCTCTACCCGGTCACATAGATCCTATAGCCTTGGAGTTTTATTGCCCGCTTCTGCATATTTAATAAACTATTTATTTATTAAATAGTATTGTAAAGCGACATTATGGAGCATTATTGGAGCATGTATGTATTTTTAAAACCTGATAAGGTGTTTGTTAAGTAATACAAATGACTTTTTTTAATTTTGCTTAATGTGCAAGATGATAAAATATTTCAATTAAAAATGTTACCTGCGGTTAGATAGTGTCATTCAAAAAGTGACCATCGATTAATAACAACACCATACTTACGACCGAACAACGACTCTATGGGCTACTTTACTTACATTTACTACCAGTCAAATTTGTCTAAACTTAATGTAGATACATTATAGACGTATCGTAAAATTATTTATTGGATGTTTATAACTGAAGTGCCGTTTAAATTAATGTACATATTGCGTGGTAATATAATTTGTCATTATTATACTTATTACCTAACAAAAACACGAAGTAACCGTAACAAATTATCTGAAATTCAATCTAATCGAGTTTTTGAATATATCTATAATAAATGTTCGGATGTCGTGAATAAAACATGTAACACAAAATTTATTACGGCCCCTTGAGTTGGCTCATTTTCCTTCGTATAAAGTATGGGAAAAAAATAACATTAAACGAAAATGTTTCCAATGTATATCCTGACAAAGAATTATAAGTATGCTTTCTGCTACTGTAGTAAATCCTTTTTAAATTCAAGTAGCAGTCAGTATTTCAAAATGCAGCGCATTTATAACTGCTAAATCAACAAATAATGATTTTAATCAAACTCAAAGTTATATCGCTTAGTTTTATCAAAAAAAAAATCTATGAAAAATTACATGTACCTACAAAAGCCAATGTTACTTTTTAAACTACATATAAATTAATAAACTTTCTGCCTCAAAAGATTTTTATCTTATTTAATTCTTACTGGACTGAGGTAAATTTTACGTTAAGTAAAAGGTTTTAGCTTAACTAAATATATTTTTCTTTTGAGAATAAAGTTGCAACATTATGCGATATTGAAACTACGAAGTGCAAAATTTGCACAGTAATAAATCTTTAAGTTTCAAAGTAGCTTTTTGAAAGTAATATGGTATATATTTATCTAAAATATATTTGGTTGCTAAACGAAATATGTAGGTTATGTATGCATAACATGTATTTGTTTTTACCTGGTAAGAATAATTGTTATTACAAGTAATTTATTATTTTTTTTTATTGCCAACGCGGGCAGACGAGCAGTCGGGCCGCCTGATGGAAAATAGTCACCGACACCCATAGACAATGGCAATACTAGTATCACCAACACACTGCCTACCGTTAAGCATAGGATGTTAAGTCTCGTTTACCCAGTAAATACACTGGCTAGGGTGCCCTTCAACTGGAACACAGTAGTGTTTTCTTCACCACTGCTCAGGGTAGAAATAGGCACCATGGTGGTATTCCACCCAGACGGTCCTGTGTAAAAAGGGGACCTACCACCGGAATTAATAATATTAATTAATTAAATAAAATAATTGAAAATAAATATATATAATAGTATATAATAGTAACATATAATAGACTTAACGCTTACAAATAAGAGGTTATGTGTAAGAGTCTCTATGAGGAAACATCTCAGTCATTATTTCTTTTGTTCGGTTAGGGCAATTCGTATTTGATAAATTATGCAATATAGATGGGTAATAAACACGTAACCCGTCGTGCATGTTTATAACGACTTTCTCAAATCGCATCTAAATAGAATAACAAATTTTATTTAAAAGTCCTAGCGTCTATGCTAGGACAGGTAAAATATATCATCACATCACAAGATAGGTACAACCAGATTATTAAAGGAATACCACAAATCTGTTTTAGATTTTGTTTGTCTATAATAACGTAACGTGCCGCACAATTGCGAGAAAAATGAAGTAATTTATTTTCCACCCACGTTTCGAAATTTATGCTCGGTAATAACTGAAATCATTCTTTCATATCGTTAGTATTAAAGCAATATAGGGTTGAATCCTAAAGGAACATTTTACTTTGCTAATTGCTATACACGAATATAAAATTATGCTTGAAAATGATTTACAAAAAAGTTGTTATTACAATTTTTTAAGACATTTATACGTAATTAGGGGGCACTTAAATAACAGACTACTAGATGATGATATAATCCTACACAGGATTAAAAATTCCATTGATTCGTCTAGAAACTAATAATCGGATGAAATTATACACTTCATTTTATTGGACTGAGTGTATCAATATTGAATTATTTTTGATTTATTATAATAATAAATAAATAGGTAAAATCTTGACTAATTTCAAACAATGTTCTGCCATTTCAATTGATACAATCATATTTTTTTATCTTATTTAAATATATTTAAATTATTTATTTCTGATAAAAATTACCACCGTGTTCAGCCGGGATGGTTACTAGTGCTGCATATATGTGAAAAGATCTCGTTACAAAAACAAGGAAACAATGTTTTATTAATTCATATTAGATTGGTGACTTGAATAATTTAACATAATTTAAAAAAAATTCTAAAAATTTTAGATGCGATTTGAGAAAGTTGTTATAAACATGTACGAGGGGTGACGTGTTTATTACCCATCTACGATGGTGGTCTGAAAGTTTCCTGTCCTAACAATGATAAAAGATTTTTTCTTACTTTTTTATTTATTTTTTACATAGTTTCCATGTAACTCTAACCACTTCTCCCAGCGATGTTCCCATCTCTGTAACCCGTCCAAATTGTACTTGGCGTTTTTCTCGCAAAATAACTGTTCACAAAGGTGATTGCCGCCTCATTTGACGAGAAAATCTTTGTCCTCCGAGCGCAGTTTTAGATGAGGGAACAAAAAGAAGTCGTTTGGGGCAGATCTGGTGAGTAAGGCGATGGTCACAGTTGAAACCGTATCTCGTGGGTTTTACCTACTGCAACGCTGAGGCGTGAGACGGCGCGTTGTCTTGGTGAAACAGGATAATCTTTTTCTGCAAATGTGGCCGTTTTTCCGCAATTGTGCCTTCAGCTCGTCAGTAATGATGCGTAGTATGCTCCTGTAATGGTGCATTCCCAGTCGAAAAAGTTTTTGCTTTTTGGCTGGTTCCCTTTGCACCGCTTTTGACTGTTGTTTTGTTTCGCGTCATAATGGTGTATCCAAGTTTCATCGACAGTAATTAATCGGCGGCAAAACTCGGATTTATTGCGCCAAACATGCGCAACAGAGCTTTTGGAAATGTTCATTCGAACATGTTTTTGGTCTGATGTGAGCAAACGCGGCACCCAACGCGCGGACTGCTTTCCATGTCTAAATCTTGATTTAATATGTGACAAACACGTTCTTTGGACATTTTCATAACCTCTGCTATCTCTCTCACTTTAATTCGGCGGTCGTAACACCATTTTGTGAACTTTAGCAATGTTATCGTCGGGAGTTGCAGTTTTGGACGTCCTGAACGTTCATCGTCTCCCAAGCTTTAATGGCCACGTTTAAATTCAGCTACCCAAAATTCTCACTGTGGTAAATGTTGGTGCAGAGTCCTCATACATAGAGTCCATCTCATCTTTGATTTGAGTAGGCGTATTGCCTTTTAAAACAAAAATTTAATAACAGCTCGATACTCATTTTTTCCATTTTCACAAAAACACTTACTTACTCACTCAAACGACTGTCAACTAAACACTGCGCGTCCAAACTGGCTGAAACTTTGGTGACTGTTAAAATATACACAACTACATTCACTAGCTTTTATTAACGAGTAGCGCCATCTTTGAGTTGAGATTGGAAACTTTTCAGACCACCCTCGTATATTGCATATTTTATCAAACACGAATTGCTCTAACCGAGCAAAAGTAATAATGACTGAGATGTTTCCCCATAAGGACGCTTACTCATAACCTCTAATTTGTAAGCGTTAAGTCTATTTTATATATTACATTTCAATTATTTTTATTTAATTAATTAATATTAATTATTTCTTTTATTTACGCGATTATTACACATATCAAATCCACTAATTTACGGATTTTCCGCGTTACTTAAATATATTTATTCCCGACGTTTCGGATTCTTTTCAGCATCCATGATCACCGGCAGACTAAGTTGGTATATGTCTGTATCTCAATCCAATCTCTCAATTGAGATTGATTTGATATAATTAATATTATTAATAAATTACTTTTTATAACAATTATTCTTACCAGTTAAGAACAAATACATGTTATGCATACATAATCTACATATTTTACTAATATATTCATTGCAAGGAATGAACTCATCTCGTTTAGCAACCAAATATATTTTAGATAAATATATACCATATTACTTTCAAACAGCTACTTTGAAACTTAAATATTTATTACTGTGCAAGTTATGCACTTCGTAGTTTCAATATAGCATAATGTTGCAACTTTATTCTCAAGAGAAATATACATAGATGAGCTAAAACCTTTTACTTAACGTAAATTTTACCTCAGTCGAGTAAGAATTAAATAGGATAAACGCAAAGATCACAAAAACGCTAAAAGATCAAACGCATTAGACAAAACTAAAAAAAATGTCATTTGTATTACTAAACAAATAACCTTTTCAGGTTTTAAAAATACATACAAGCTGAAATGGTGGGCGATTAAGTCGCTTTACAATACCATTTAATAAATAAGCTAAGAAAAATGTTTAGATTTAATTTCCTCCAAAGTGCCGGAGTCGATTAAATTGAATCGTTGTGTCGTTCATTGTCAGCTATAGTGCTCCTAGTAATAGTTTATTAAATATGCAGAAGCATGCAATATAACTCCAAGGTTATAGGATCTATGTGACCGGAAAGAGCTAGGTCAATCTTGTGTCTAGCTGTCCATACAGTTATACGAGTATCTATATGTATAGCAGACAGATCTACTTTAAAGTTCTGGTCTAGATTTATCTGTTATATTAATATTTGTATCAGCTTTATTCAAATCATCTTTTAAATAGTTTTCTTTACTAATAATATTTGCTTAACAAAGTAAGTAAACTTAAAGTAAGTAAAGTAAACTTTCTTTGATCGAATCGATTTAATTCCGACAAAAAAAAAACAAATAAAGAATATAATAAAACAATATACTTCGGTAAAGCACAGCTGTACTCCACAAATATTACTCAATTATTTGGTTAGCTAAATAGCTAACAAGCAAACGTTATTCAAATTTTAATTTCATATTAAAATGCGAAACGTATATATTTTTTTCGGTTTAAAAATATTACGGCTTAAAAATATGACTGCTCTACATACAGATTGTATTAATTAAATACAAATAATATGAACGTTGAAAGCACTTTTGGCATGCTTCAACATTATTTATGCCGACCAAACAGCCAGCGAAAAGTTCGACTTGAGTGATAGGGGAAAGTAGGGTAATTGGGAACACCTAATATAAAATCCTCAAAGATAATAGAAAAAAGGCACAAACATAAAATCGTTTATTGAAACATAATCTTAGCTTATCTATCTACCTAATACTAACATTTTTTTTCACTAAATCATCGGTTTATTGAAATTAGGAAAGAAAACAAAGACATTGCCGTTCCTCTTTACCCGAAAACTCATGGGGTAATTGAGACCACCCCATAGGGGAAATGGGAACGATATGTGGTAATTAGGAACGACATAATTAGGAACCATAATTACTATCTTGAGCACCTATATCACAAACGTAACCTTTGCTAGTCTCGCCAGCAGTACATTTATCGTGTGCCCAGAGTTTACAAATTGGTGGGTATTCATGCTTTTCGGTGCACATTATACAATAAAACTCCTCTTCGTTTTCTTTTCCTTATAAAGTCTTCGTTAAATTTACTACTGCCTTACCCTTGACTTATAATTTCTTTCGTATGGCTTGAATGTTCTGTTTGGATTCTTCTCTTTTCTAATGTTTTTTAATAGATTTTTAACTGTTTTTTCTTCTTTCTTAGTTTTTCTCTCATTTTGCTTCTTTTGTTTTTCTTCTAGTAGGTTTTTTATTGGGGTGCTGGATAAAATCTGGAAATGTTTCGTATTACGTCGTTTAGAAGTTGTTCCTTTTTTTTAGGAATGAGAGGCACATTGATAATTTCTGGTACGAGGTAGAGTGACATTAACGACAATTCTCAAACTTTGCTTAGCTGCTGTGCTATTTTGAGTCTGACTGGAGAGAGATTCATCAAATGCCGTGTTTTCAAAACTGTCTTTAAATTTATAACTATCAATAGGATGAATTCCAGCTACTCTAAATTCATTGATAGCCTTGCTTATGTTAGCTGTTTTATTGTAGCGCCCTTGTAAAAAATTCTCCTACCTCGTATTGGGTTATTCGTTTGCCAGGAGTGTTGACCATGTAAAGCTCGCATTCTTTATTGTATGCCATCTTGAGTGAACTGAATATTGTAAGATCCATCGGTTGCATTTTACGAGAGGCGAGGCGAAGATCTTCTATTTGGTATTTTGGTTCAGTCTTTCTGATGTAATTTCGAGGCATCTGAAAAATATGTAACGTTAAAACATTTTACACAAGCAACCGGTAGGTAGGGGCAATTGGGAACGTTTCCATTTACCCGCCTGAGGCCGTCACAATTGCCCGAAGTAGTCAATACAAATCAAAATGGCCGCTACACTCAAAAATACATTTGATGAACCTCAAGTCATGTGGAGATTGAAAACTGATAAAACGTACATGGAAGGAAATATGGCGTATTTGAATTTAAAATATGATATTTACATCTAATACAATATATAATAAAAATTATAGCAAAAATGCAAAAAAAAAGTTTGACTCACCGTGACAGCGCGCGTGCGACAATCAACTCTCAGCGTTGCTCACGCACTGAGGGGCGCTGGATGCGTATGTTGCACATGTTCGGAATGTTGTAGTGTGGGGGGAAGTATTACTTATATAGGTGTTCCCAATTACCCACCGTTCTCAATTACCCTACTCTCCCCTACTATCTTATTTTGTAGTATTAGTTCCATATTATTTGTAATAAATACCATTTATAGTTTAAATTTAAATAATTAGTGAATGATAGAAGCAAATCGTTTTATCTTAATTATTAATTGATGTAGGTACTTTATATAATATAATCGCAGAAATATTATCAGATAGAATAACCTTGGTTTCAAATTCATTCAAGATTCCGTTTACAGATACACAGGCTATCAATTTGACTAACCCTTTTGATGTTTCAATTTACTTATTAAATAGACAGCACTTACTAAGTCTTATTAATTAGGTAAAGTCAATAAATTTTAAGTTATTTAAATATGTAGACCGCTATTAACGTAACTAGACGCAACAAGCATCTTAATTTTCTTAACCTTATTATTTAGTAAAAAGGAGCCTTTTCTTTTGATTTTTGATTGAGGTATCGTCTCTTGTCACCATTCTATTATATTTATTTTGCCTGTCCTAGCGTCTAGGTTTAATTTAAATTAGTTATTCTATTTAAGTGCACCGAACTTTCTAGTATCTTGAAGTCAAGCGGATCTCTTATGCTTTTAAATTTAAATTTTTGATTCTCGCCTTTGTGGTTGTGTGCCCAGAATTGACATAATCTAAAATTTTATTCAATCAATTAACTTTTTATTAAAATTGATCATTTTCAATTTTGCTAAAATTGGCCTGTATTGCCAACTCGGGCTAAAACATAAATAAATGAAAGTTCTTACACAGATTTGCCCGTAAGTCCTGTGATTTTTAAAGCAATTGCGAGAATTCAAAATTTTAAACTGCTACTAAGTTAATAGTATAATTTATGATGTGTAATTTTACTTAATAATAGAGTGCCATGTCATTATCATCAGCTTATGATAGTCCACTGCTGGACATAGGCCTCCCCTTATACACCCCTTTCCATTAGGGAGTGCTATATTTGGTCATTGAAATTCTTAAAATGATTTCAATATTTTTAACAACCCATGCCCATCATTTCGTGACCTCATCGTTGTAAAGCTTTTTCCTGAGGCATTAATGTCAAGGACGAAATAAAAGTCATCTAAAAATTGGGTCAAGATCGCAATAGGGTGAGAGGAAAACGATTGTCACGTAAAAAAATCATCGCTTGTTGTCTCAAAAAACGGTTTGGTTTTCTAATTAGGATAATTTGAAATAGTCGTAAACGTCAGTTTGTAAAACAATTGTATATTAAAAGCTAAGGCATTTTTCGTTTCGAACCACAAAAACATTATTAATATTATTTCTAGAGCTCAAATTAGCATCATAAATCTATAACCTTCCATTTTATACTTAATCTAGTATTTATATTATCTATCTACAAAGAGCTATCAATTTCTATTAACTAGAAATCCACTATAACAATTTCAATATTTAACATTTTCTCAAATATGTAACAATCCGCATATTTAATAACAATTTTATGTGATACCTTGATCAAACCTAATCCATAGCCATCAATAAAGATCAACATCATCATCATCAGCATGATAGTCCACTGCTGGACATAGACCTCCCTAATACACTCCTATCCATTAGGGGTTTTAGGACCGTATCCCACCACGCTGGTCTAATACGGGTTGGTGGGTGTACTGACTTTTTAAATGCCCATCCGACGCATAGATCATCTTACTTTTCATACAATCGGGTGATCGGCCTAAATTGCCCTAACTAACTAGTAAAGAACAATAAAAATTTGTTGAGACCCACGACCGGTTTCTAAAGCACAAGTCCATACCACTAGGCTACGGAGGCAGTCGATCAAGATAAAAAAGTTTATATTGTTTACGTAGATACCATCATAGTTAGTTACAATAAAATGTGTGAACATTTAATTATAACTCTAAAGCCATCCGCTAACCTTTTTAATAAAAGTATTAGCTAAAAGGTGAATGTTATGTCTCGTTGTGTTTTATTATTTATTTACTATATCGTTTTTCTGGTTTAATACACTTGATAATCAATTAAAATCAATAATTTTTTTTGTTAAAACTAACTAACCGAACCGTCAACTGTGCAATGTCGAAAAGATTAATAAAAAAAATGTTTCATGTCATTATTAACTTTAATAAAATATTACGTCTTAGTTGCATTAATAAAAAAATTACGCAAAGGATCAGTAGCAGGTGTTCGTTCTGGATTCATTAATTCGAATAATGACATAAACTAATTATATCTTGACTTATCAGAAGCTTTTAGCTGATTAGAAAGTTGAAACAGACACAAATAATTTAGCCTATAAATAAAATTAATTATTTTCTGGGAATTACACTGCAAAACGTGACAATTGAAATTGTATATGATTATAATTTCGTAAAATATATTTTGGATTTTAATCTTATAATAACACTAAAACTTTTTTTTTTAATAGCACATACTCAACTTTCTCTTAACCTTCCTATGGCATGAAGTTCGCCGAGACACTAATTTTTACAAGTGTTAATAAATGAATAGATTAAAAATAAGTATTAATTTAATTTTAAAACAGGAGTAATAAATATATTAAAATATCATAAAACGTTTTATTTTTAGGCATAAAAAACTTGCACATCAGGTTTGAAAAAAAAATTAAAAAGAAATAAATTCGTTTATTGTACATATTTAAGTTCCCGACGTTTCGAACACTTTCCAGCGGCCGTGGTATTAGCCGTGACAAAGTCATTTTATTTAATAAGGAATAAATTCGATAGTTGTTTAATCTTCCATTGAGGCGTTGATACAGATAATGTGCTAGTTTCTTATAATTTAATAGTAGATGTATCCTACCATAAGATATTAATAAAACAGGTTAATTTTTTATTACATGGATATATTTAACGGCACCGATAAACCATTTAAAGTCAAAACTAAATATATTTAATTTTTATAAAAGTATTTACACTTTGGTATTGATTGTCAAATAAACTACCTCGGGTTCGGAAATTGAAGCTTCTAACCTTTAATTCCAATAATCATTCTATTTTTTCTATTTCTTAATCTCCTTTGTATGATGCAAACAACTGTGGTATATAAAAATGAAAACTAAGCAATTCGTATTAAGTCAAACGACCATTAAGCTCAAGTTTAATAACGTAAGTTTACATATGTAAAATACTATACATAAAAGCTCATATTATAATATAACCTATAAGAATAGACGTCTACGTTTAAAAATTACTAATCTGGTTTCGAAGTCCTGTAGCCAATAATCTGGTTTCGTTAAATGAGTACGAAATAACACAGATATAAATATCCCATTAATACAACTCGATAATAGAAAACATTGCCCTTACTGTATCAAATATAAAGCATGCGTAACTAATAGAATAATGTTACCTTAAAATATATATATTTTTTATTTTTATATTTATTTTTTTAAAGTATATTCAAATGGTACTGGTCTCTAAGATGTACCTAAAAAATAAGCCACAAAATTATGTGTGATTTTGGTTGTTTATAAGGTCTAAACTTTATAAGTAAATTGGAACTAAGCTCACTGTTTGTAGAACACTTACTAGGAATACTTCTCAATGAAAGTGTCACAAAAGCTACTTTCAAAAGCTAAACTTTCAAGCTAACACTAGCTTAGTAACGATCTCTTCTTTCAGGCGAATTATTTTAAATTTAATTAAATACCTCCCCTGGCATTTTAATCCCCTATCCTATAACCATTTGGACTTATTAAGAGACTTTAATTTTTTAAATATAATAATAAACTGACTAGGTGGTGGGATACGGTCAAAAAACCCGCTAATCAATAGGGGTGTATTAGGGGAGGCCTATGTCCAGCAGTGCACTCCACAGGCTGAAGATGTGAGTAAATTCGGTATTGTAATTTTTTTTAACGTGTTTACACAAACACGTCTTTAGGTTTAAATAATTTAGTTATCGGTATAAAAGGATATCTCGCGAAAATAATTCTGACAAAGTGATAGCTTTATTAAATCAAACCATTAAGGTCATTAAGTAGACTTTTCAAAGATTAGTAAAAATTTAGTTTATGGTCTCGCAGAGGGGAGCTGTCACACACTCTTACAGTTTCGTATCTATAACATTAGTAGGATTTAATATTAGAGCGCCGCTTTTTTCTAACATGTTTTATTAAAGTGGATTTTTATTCAATAATTTATGAAACTCTTCTCTAATAAGGAAAGTTCTGACGTGACTTTGTCTAACAAGGCCGGACATTTTTGTCAAATTTTTTCAAAATCAAGTGATACTAAACGGAAGCTCTAGATAACAAAAAATCAGACATACTTTAGCAAGGGTGCTTTAATTTCTTCACACTAGAACCTGAAATAATCCGGCAAGGATATTTTATTTACATATTGTTCCAACACATGCGCCGTCCTTCTCCAAAGAATGCTGGATTGTTAAATCCCTGCCACTTATTTCGTCACTAACGTTGATCAGTATCTGCTAATGTAGTTTCTGGATTCGATGTGTTACTAGGTGGTCAAGTAGTGACTCATGTAAGCTGCGAGTACCAACTTCAGATTGTTTTTTTTTTATCCTTGAAGTTATGCTTCCAGACTCATGTCTATAGTAAGCTTCATCTAACACAGAGTTCGCGAGAAGCTCCCGTCCCCACGAACTAGGTGGCCCACATTTTTTGCTAAAAATGAAGTCCACACGTCCAGAAGGTACGTGAATTAGGCATTAGTTTATGTCACCTAAGGATCGTCGACGATCGGTTTACGGACCGGAACGCCGACGGTCTGGCGACTGTATTAATCGTTTGCTGGGGGCGGTAAGAACCGCCCTGGAACGCGGGTGTATCTAGTATACGCGGTGTGTGTGTCGCTGTGCTCGTAAGCGAGGGTGAACTACAGATGAGGGTGTGCTATCCCTACTTGTGTGGTGTGTAAGGTTGGATGTTGGGACCCTGAAAGATTGATATTAGTGACTACCAGGTACTGTGTTAGCAATTTGGAAACCAATCGTTCATATTTTGAAATTTCAATTAGAAGAAGAGAGTTATGATAGTCAGAAATAATAAAAAGAAGGTTTATATTATCCTATGTCTGGGGTTTTTTTAATTAATAAAGAAAAGCAATTACAAATTACCGAATTTGATATTCATAGGTTATAAATCATATTACGATTTATTTTCATAGAAGACGACTGCATAATTTTGCGTAACGAAAAGAAATTATTTCAAAAAATATAAGTCAAAAAGCTATTGAGTAAAAATGAAAAAATAAAATTCTCGTTCGTAAAACTGTTTGCTATAGCTATTCCGTACATTATCTCGAAGTTGCAACGCCCCCAAAAAAACTTCACTCTGATTTAGCAAATTTTGCCTTACACAAATATCAAAAATACAGTTTAAATCTAGATCTACAATAAAAATACATATATACAGTATTGACAAATGTATGTCTATCTCAAAACTTATATTTACTACTTAGGTCCTTGAACTGAGAATTCTAACAGGTGCATAAACTTATTACTTCTCAGTGATAAACACGTTCAGTGTGTTTTAATTTATGTTAAGCTTTTGCAAAGCATTTCTCAATAATAGAAATTTCTGTTACTTAATTTCTGTTATTAAAAAGTCAATCAACTTTTAGAAAAAAGGAGAAATAGTTTATTTTTCGTTTTATTCATTATTCATAACTATAAGTACATCAAGCTTCACAAACTACAACTTCTTGATATTTTAATAAATTAACAAATAAGCCTTAATTATCAAATAACGTTCTTTAAACAATAAAAACTCAAAGAGCGTAAACTTTCTCTCAGTATTTAAAATGTACAGAATTTTTATTATTCAAAAATTTTCTTTTTCCTGAGTATTCAATCATAATACATTTAAATTCTTTTTTCAACTCCACATAGAAATCGTACTTTCAATTCTTTGTTAGGATATACAATGGAAATATTTCTCATTTAATATTATTTTTCCCATACTTTATAGGAAGGAAAATAAAGGGGCCGTAATAAATTTTGCGTTACTTGTAGTATTCATGACGTCAGAAACATTTATTATACATATTCAAATAACTCGATAAGATTGAATTTCAAACCATTTATAAGTAAAATAATGATGCATAATATTACCACAGAATATGTACATTAATTTTAAAGGCACTTCAGTAATAGACATTCAATAAACAGTTTTTAGATTCGTCTAAAATGTATATAGGTTAAGTTTTGTCAAATTATACCCGGAGTTATATATACAACTAGCGACCCGCCCCGACTCCGCACGGGTGCAATACTGATATCTGTAAATGTATGGAAATATATATAAATCTATCAGCGTTTCTCTACAATTTTATGTATGAATTATACATATAAACCTTGATCTATAATCACTCTATCTATTTAAAAAAAACACGTCAAAATGCGTTGCGTACTTTTAAAGTTTTAAGCATACATTCAGGGATATAGGGACAGAGAAAGCGACTTTGCTTATACTATGTAGTGAAGTTATAAACAAAGTAACCCATAAAACGATGTTCAGTAGTGTGTTATAACTCCAATTAGCCGTTGCTATGGGTTACTTTTATTGCATTAATTCCAAGTCCTATTTCACTAATATATGGTTTTTTTCTAAAACTATGCTAAGGTTTAATATATTTTATAGAAAGGAATCGTTGACGTTACTTGCATTTGTTGTGGGTCAAGGTAAAATAATATTTAATCGTTACTAATATTTAGTTCGATTTATTATCAAGAAAATAAACGAGGCAAACATCATTAATTTCTCCTTACAAATTATAAAATGAAAACTGAAATATTTAGAATAACCTGGTTTACTTCTTATAATAAACACATAAAAAGCTTATTTAGTAACCTCAACCTACATACGTTGTCTGGAAATTTCCAAATGTTTATACACAAAAGCAATGAAAAGTTTTATGGTCTAATTTTCGTGAGGCGTAAGCTTGCCTGTGTTACAATCTTAAGTCACACCTGTATTTTAATATTTGCCAACAATAACATATGACTACTACTATATTATATCATAATTTTATACTTGTTTACATTTTTAAAAGTCACAGGGCCCAAAATTTATAAACGTATTTTTCCTAAAAGAAATTAGTTTATCAAATTGAATTTTACCTGATCCACAATGCGGCACGGATAAATGAGATAGATACTTACATACTTACATAGATATTTTTTATCTTATACTCTCTAAAAAGCCAATCGCGCCTTTTTTCCAATACTTTTTTGATTTATATTTTTATGTTTTATTTTATAGCATAAAAACATACAACATGACTTTTATTTGTCCATATTCGTCTTACGTCCACGTCCATGCGATACGACAAGAGTGTCAAAGGGTATTCCTTTGATTCACAAATATAGTAGGGAAAATTTTAGATGTTGTTTCTGTATAATAACGTCATGTACGTCACGTATCATCTAAGGGTGTATTCTATAGCATTCCCTCACATTTACGAGGAAAATGAAGTAATTCATTTTCCAACAAGCCCACGTTTTAAAATGTACGCACGGTAATAACTAGCATTACTCTTTCATGTTGTTAGCATTAAAACAAAATAGGATCTACTCTTTTATAGGGACATACTTAAAAATGGCTTAATTAAAAAAGCGTTTATTACTATTCCTTTAACATAAATTATTATGCTTTTCTTACATCTTGACGGGATAACATAATGATATATCAGTTTTGGGGTGCGTAAATAATTTGCTGTAAGGTAATATTACCCTATTAGCATGATCCAGACAAGGTTTCAAATATCTATTGACTTATCTAGAAACTACTAGTCTTCAATTCATACTTGTATTTACTCGTACCGTGTGTGCTCGTATATCCGTTTCTGTGTAGTCAGAACTTCAGTTTGATATCAATGGTTGATGCGACTAAAATAGCGACTAGAAATCTAAGCCTATGTGAATGACTTTGGACATTTTTTTTGTCTGGGCACTGTTAGAAACTCAGAGCGTTTTTTTAAATTTTTTTCTTAACGCATTTTTATTAAAACGAGCAAGGAGCTGGTAATCGATGCTAAGCGACCTATTCTTTTCTATTCATAAAAAGGGCAACGTACGCAGTATGAGTGCTCAAGCTGCCCTAAGAAGTGGGATAATTTATCCCTTTTACTCAACAATTTAAAGAGCTATGATTCTTTTGAAATCTGAACACAATATTGTTTCCACACTTCTACATAGAACGAATAGATGACAGAAATAAGCACTTCGGTGATAGTATACGTTACTCTCCTGTAAATTGGACGATATTACTTCTTTTTTCAAGACACTTTTTAGATATTAACATATAACAATTTCTGATACCTTACTAAATTATGTCAAAAATTCAATATAAGCATATTGTTCAAGAAGTGCGAGCAGTAGAACAACAAAACAAAAATTAAAGGAGAAAAACTTTTATTGCTATATTATATTTAACGATCTCGTAAAAAACCTTTTCCCTGCTGTTCTGGTTCTGGAAGGTCTGGTTTAGTAGTTGTTTAGCGTTATTTTGCTTAAATGCTTTTATTGTCATTCCTAATGTACTTTTGTAATTATTTAAAATTGTTTTTCTTAGTCCTTTTGATAGTCGTTGTAAGTAAACGTCTTTCGATGATAATATCAATAGTAGTAATAAAAAGATTTTTTTTAAATAAAATCATGACTAATTTCGAACACTGTTATGCCATTACAAATTAACTGTGACAATAACTATTACTGTGTGACATAAATTACATCTTTTACCAAAAAAAAAAATTCCCAAAAAAGGGCTAGGTACCAAAAAGTTAGCTATAAAATTATTCGATCTCTTTTTTTAGGCTACGCAGGCAGTCGAGCCACGTGAAGGAATGTGGTCGGTGACCACATTGGTAATACCAGTGGTATCATCAACCCCCACCCCTGAGATATTACGTTAAACATTTTTTACCTAGTAATTACGCCGGCTACGGTGCCCTTCAAACCGGAAACACAGTAGTGTGAAAACAGTTTGGGCCAAAAATAGGCACCGGTAGTACCGCCCCTTATAGTCCCTTGTAAAAAGAAGACCTACTTTTATTTATCTGATATATTTGATTTTACTTATTACTTCTAATAACATCTTCCACTCAAGCGAAGACACGACAGATCGCTAGTGATACATACGTGAAAAGACCTCATAACAAAACCAAAGAAACAATGTTTTTATAATTCTATTGATGACGTGACTTTTTTGAGCGATGTGACTAGAATAATTTGACATAATTAAACGAAAAAAACATTGATATATTTTAGATTGTATTGAAGAAAGCATAATTAATCAAGTACGAATTGCCCTAACTTTCCCATGCGGACGCTTAATCACAACTACCAACTTGTAAGGGTATAAGTCCACCAGTCTAAGTAGTCAGTTAAAGTGCTTTTACACGTGCACAGTACCTAATTTAAAATAATAAACTTGTAATATACGTTTAATTATTACAATTTCTTTAATGGTAAGTAAAAAGTTGTACAAACACAATCCACATATTTCTCTAATATATTCATGGCAGCTAATGAACTTATCTCAATTAGCAACAAAATATATCCTAAATAAACTACACTTTTTATAACTTACAAGAAGCTACTTTCAAACTTAAAGATTTATGGCCGCATAAGTTATGCATTTTATACTTTAGATATAGTGTAAACTTGCAACTTTATTCTCAAGCGAAATATACGTACATAATTCAGCTAAAACCTTTCCGTTACCGTAATTTTTACCCCAATCCAATAAAATCGTCTTACCCAAAAAGTTTATTCATAGTTAATATGTAGTGCTGTAAATATAAAAGAATTTAGCATTAGCTAACAGCTTTCCTTTAAAAGGATTTACACTCTAGCATAGACTAGAAAGAAAAAAAGTAAAACATGTAATTATTTAAAAAGACATAAAATACATCATACGTGTTAATAAATGTATATGTGATGTACCTTCTATTATAATAAAATTGGCCCTATTATGTGGACAGTTTTGTAAGCATACTACTTTTAGCCTACCTGTTTCAGGGCGTACCATATTTACAGAAAAGAAGAATGTATAAATAATTTAATAGCATTATTAAAAGAAAAAAATTTGCAACGTATTTAAAAGTTGTATTTTATTTAATATATTAACCTTTCGAATAAATATTGTTTCAACGCAGTTTTACAATCCTGTTTTAATACCTGATACTCTTAGTTTTTATTCGTATTATAAATATAATTCAAAAACATTTTTATCATCCGTCTATATAAGAAGCTATTAAGGCATCGGCATTTGATCAAAAAGAATAACGGACGCCTTGAAACCATCACCGACCGTGACGTAATTTAATTAGAATCTTTTGCGATAAACGTTACTTGAATTTTAAAAACCAAGTTATTTATATTACAAACAAATAATTGTCTCATAACTTTTTGATATTTTAAAAGTAACGTTGGCTTCTTAATTTTTTTTTCAAATTTTAATTAAAAAGCTCTTTATTCAACTTAGCTAACGGTAACGTTCAAAAGAGCTAGACAGAGGTCTAGCTCTTATAAACGTCAATCTAGCCCTGGTTCGGAAGTTTTGACCAGTACAGAGAGGAACCGGAAGAATCACTGCGGTCGTCACTTTTTTTTATAAACGCTTAATATGTAATATAGATATTTGTAATGTACTGAACATTACAAATATCTATATTACATAATTTAAGCAATTAGCTCTGCTGTTTGTACTATTAGTTTTATTATTGCATTTTTACTTTTTTACGTAGTAATAAATTATAAGGATTAACGAAACTCGTAAACATTTTTTCAATCAGTATTTTCAACTTATATAATAATAAGTAATTATTTAGTACTACAAAAAAAATGGCAAAATAAAAATTTCATAACTATCATCATTATCAACCTGTGTCAGTCAACTGCTAGACAAAGGTCTCTTCTAATGCACGCCGCCGCTTCCGATCAACGGTTATTCTCATCCAGCCAACACCGGCAACTCTGCGAATGTCATCACACCAACCTGCTGCAGGACGTTACACACCCTCTAGGCGGCCAACAAAAGGATGTTAGCCGCCCAGAGAAAAACGCCCAGGCTCAAGATGGGGTTCCGTGCTGTTTACTCCGGCATATCACCTGAAGTGACGGTCCGGGTGTCCCAACACACCCAGAGAGAATAGGCTTGCGAGGGCCACGTCGCGCCGGGGTCGCCGAAAGCTATCAACAATACCCGCGGTCCCAGCTAAACATCAATCAAGCGCGCAGTTAGCCCACCCCCGACGCCGTCAAGTGGCAAGAAGAAGGAAGACGTCGTGTCGCCGTGCAGTTGTGCTAGTGTAGTGTCAGTGCAGAGGAGTGCCACCACTGTGGCGTATGTGCCGAAGAGACGGCCCAACACGCGCTGGAAGAGTGTCCAGCCTGGGTCGAGCAACGCCGAGAGCTGCGTAGTGTCGTGGGGCACGACCTTTCGCTTCCTGTTGTAGTACGCAGGATGCTGAGAGAAGGTCGTGGGGCGCCGTCCTTGCTTTTGCGAGGACGTGATGGCCGGAAGGAGGCCGCGGAAAGGGACAGGA
The DNA here is from genome assembly GCA_029286875.1 of Lamproptera curius. NCBI lineage: Eukaryota > Metazoa > Arthropoda > Insecta > Lepidoptera > Papilionidae > Lamproptera > Lamproptera curius. Next base: position 2,610,732 of record JAGSMT010000036.1, on the reverse strand, counting down.
GGCCGTGAGCGCTCTGGCTATCCGGAGAAGAAGGCCAGGGCGCCGAAGATGGCGTACGCGCGCAACCTTCCCCCCTGACACTGAACCCCTGGGCGGCCGGCAAGAGGGTGCCTGCCGAGCAGAGAAGGGCTCAAGAGGGAGTGCCGAGCTGTTAGTTCCGGCACGGCACCTAAAGCGACGTTCGGGTGTCCCAACACCCGGAGAAGAAAGGCCCGATAGGGCCACGTCGCGCCGGGTCGCCGAAGACTGTTATCAGTGCCGACGGCCCCGGCTACAGTGACATGAGAAAGGAGCAACCGTTGGTTTTTAGAGGGCATACCGGCCGCTCCATCTTGGTCGGGAGCCCCATATCCCGCTGCCCCTCACTTTGGTGGCGGGGAATCCGTAAGCTGGATTTTCCAACGGCAAAAAAAAAAAAAAGTGTAGTGTCAGTGTGTGCTGGAGCAACAGTGTTGACGCGTTCGGCGTACGCGCCTGAGCGTAGATAGCTGTGTAGCTGTCCGGTGAGTCTTTTCCTATTTTTACCCCGTCCACAGGTTTCTGTTTAGATGTAGGGACCCATTAACTTATAGTTTCACTTGCCACGTTACACCGCGAACGTATTTTATTAACACGCACACCACCCACGTGGTATTAATTAGAACCAACTATATCTTGGCTTGCTGCACTAGGCAGCAGCGTAGGTATATACCTAGCGCTCCTAAAGCGCTAGAGTCTCTCACGTACATTAGGTTTACACCTCCCTGCTCATTGGGGCGGGGGAGGTTGGGCACACAAGCCCCTGGCTTCACCGGGGGTGCTTGCATAATAGTCGTCTCGTATTATAGAATAATATAATCACGCGTTAAGGCAAAATACCGACACTAGAGTACACTCTGTCGGACCTCAGCTTCAACTTTGAGGAATATAAAGACCAACCAGTGCACGTCACCATGGACGCCATCCGCGCTGCCATCGATGCCAGCTGTGGCTCGAAGAAAAAATCCAAACGCAAAATCGTCAAATCCGCGTAATCTCGCGCCGCGACCTCTAGCGTTACGTCCACGTCTGAGCAGTCGGAGGAAGATTCCGACACCATGACTGAAGATTCCCCCGAGGATTCTGAAGATACCCCAACTCCATCGTCCGAATCCGAAATGGATGTCGAGACTGAGATTGAGACCAAGGAAGCCTACGTCAGCGACGCAGGGAGTTTCTTCCCGTTCAATCGGGCAAAAAGCACAAAAATAGGTCCCCCTCGCGTCCTCGCCGTCATCTGACCCGCCCGTCAAAGCGCCGAAATCATCGTCCGACGACCTTTCAGCCGCAAGGCCCGCCTCCTCGGCCTCAGGGCCAAACTTAGCCGCTTCACGGCCATCATCGAGCGCATCATCACAGTCCGTCGCTTCCGCCGCTTCACGGCAAACAACCAATGCTAACTCTCAGCAAACCACCTCTGCCGCTTCACGGCCTGTAACAAGCGCTGCCTCACAGCCAACCCTAACCACCGCTTTACGACCAAGTACTAGTGCTGCCTCACAGTCATCTACTTCAGCCGCCTCACAGCAACCACCAACTGTCTCGCCTAGAGACAAAAAGCTTCCGCCACTATACATCCGATCCAAAGAGAAAGCAAATTACCTAGGGTGCCCCAAAGCACCCAAACGTAAGGTGCCTCCACCTCCATCCGTACCCAGGTGCCATCCCTCGCATCCTTCCCGCCACTTCGACCTGCTCCGGCGACCAGCACTCCACGTAGCGCTCCACTGCCCACATGGCATCAGCCACCGCCGCAAACCGTGCCGAGCGCTCCGCGTAGCGCCGCACCACGCGCATCACCTAGCGCTCCACGTAGCGCGCCCCAGTACGCTAGCCATAGCAATGGCATCGCTGGGGGCAGGCTTTTTTTTTTTTTTTTTCCCCGTTGGAAAAATCCAGCTTACGGATTCCCCGTCGCCAAAGTGAGGGGGCAGCGGGGATATGTGGGGCTCCCCGGACCAAGATGGAGCGGCCGGTATACCCACTAAAAACCAACGGTTGTTCCTTTCTCATGTCGCTGAGCCGGACCGCGGGCACTGATTACAGTCATCGGCGACCCGGCGCGACGTGGCCCTCTCGGGCCTTCTTCTCCGGGTGTGTTGGGACACCCGAACGTCGTGCTTTAGGCGCCGTGCCGGAACAAACAGCACGGCGCCCCTCTTGAGCCTTCTCTGGGCGGCGGCACCCTCTTGCCGGCCGCCCAGGGCTGCCAGTGGGGAAGGTTGCGCGCGTACGCCACTCTTCGGCGCCCTGGCCTTCTTCTGCGGATAGCCAGGCGCTCACGGCCTCCTGTCCCTTCCGCGGCCTCCTTCCGGCCATCACGTCCTCGCAGAAAGCAAGACGGCGCCCCACGACCTTTCGCTTCAAGCATCCTGCGCACTACGGCAGGAAGCGAAAGGTCGCCCACGACACTACGCAGCTCGGCGTTGCTTCGACCCAGGCTGGACACCTTCCAGCGCGTGTTGGCCGTCTTTCGGCACATACGCCACAGTGGTGGCACTCTGTGGGCTCCTCTATCGGCCACGCGGCACAGGACCTCCCGAAACAGCCGGTCCCGAGAGAACCTGCGTCGCGCGGAATGTTAGGGAGCCGGTCCTCTTTCTAGCCACCACTTTAGAACGGGGCGTATGGTTCTATGGTTTGACGGCCGGCGCTGGGTGCTCCAGCCGCAGCTCCCACTCCTGTATTGCAAGGGAGCGCAATTCTTCTCTGCGCCCCCTTATTTCTTCCGGGGCTGGCCTGCAGCCCCGAGATCTTGCCTCCTCGCGCCAGAAAAAGAGTGACGCGAGGATCGCTGGGGGCAGCCTAGAGTAACTTGCCGAAAAGAACGACTTCGCCGAGCTCGATCGTCTCACCGCGGAGTTCGATGCCGCAATAGGAAACTTCGGAGCCCGCCTTGCCATACTTCGCAAGTATAGGCAATTAGTCGACCTTATTACGGGACATAATGGATAATACACCCATTAATGTTGTGAACGGCCCGCGCCGTCTAAAGCCACGCGCAACACGCGTCTATTATAAAAAGTCACTGCACTGCATAGCAATCGACACGCCGTGGACGCTTAAGCATGTAGAAGCCTCGATCTGTAGCCTAGCCATGACAGGACACGCGCCTATTACAATAGCTTCGGTATACATATCGTGTAATATTACATTCAAACTCGCGAAATCCGACTTCGAGAAACTTTTCATTAGGAGGCGCCGTCATTCTGGCCGTGACTTCAATAGCAAGCACACCCGATGGAATAGTCATAGTAACAACTCGCGAGGTTTATCACTAAACTCTGTCAGAAAAACTTAATTTCAGTGTTGTTGCTCCGTTGATGCAAACGCACTTTCCACACAATGTGAACCACAGACCGGATGTGCTTGATTGTTGTTCTCCTTAAAAATGTAAACCTCACTCTCAGAGGCATAGAGGTCATCAGCGACCTTACTTCAGATCATCGACCTATTGTTCTCAAGTTAGGACCTACAGACTCATCCAACATCACCACTAAAACCATCCTCGACTGGCGTAAGCTAAAGTCCCAGCTAGACTGCACTAGCTCACCCCAACTTGACTCCATTCCTAAAGTCCTAAATAGCGCTAATGACATGAATCTCGCTGGTCATGCGCTCACAAGACATGTCCAAAGTGTCGGCGAGGCTTCCTCGAGGCAAGTCCCGGTGGAGGAGAACCCCCGCTGGGCATTGCCAAACGACATTAAGGACCTCTTGCGACACAAGAGGGCGGCGATCCGTGCCTACGATTGGTATCCGACCGAGTGTAACTGAAGGCAGCTACGCGCCCTTGAACATCAGTCCAAGACGCGCATAGCTGAATTCAGGAACGATCGGTGGGATAACGATCTAAGCAATATGCATCCATCGCATCTCACCTTCTGGCGAATCCCCAAAAGCCTGAAAGGTAGTGTCGGACTTCGTCCAATGCCGCCTCTCACCAATCCTAACGATCCCAATGCTCCTCTAGCGTTTCTTAATGAGGAAAAAGCCGAATGCCTAGCCGACAGCCTCGAGGCTCAATGCACGCCAAGCACTCAACCGGTCGACGCCGCTCACCTCCGAACGGTGGAGAGCGAGGTCCACCGATTAATCCAAATCCCTCCGCGCGACATAACTTCACTGGTAACGGAAAGCGAAGTCAAGTCAATTATCAAAAATCTTAAACCACGGAAAGCCCCGGGCACCGATGGAATTTCAAACCGCGTAATAAAAATACTACCGACTCACCTTATTAGCGTCCTCGTCCTCATTTATAACACAGTTCTTTCCAAGGGTATTTTTCCAAACACTTGGAAGGAAGCTGAAGTTATAGGGTTCTTTAAACCCGGTAAACCACCTTCCCAACCTTCCCAACCTACCTCCTACCGCCCCATTAGCCTCCTTAAGGGCTTTGGGAAAATATATGAACGCCTCATCCTAGCCCGCTCACTCGACTTTATGAACTCGAGAGGGCTACCTGTTCCAGTGCAATTCGGCTTTCGAGCCACACACTCATGCACCCATCAGATCCATCGTATCACGGAACACATCCGAACTAAAATGACACAGGGCCTAATAACAGCAGCGCTTTTTCTCAACGTGGCGAAGGCGTTCGATAAAGTGTGGCACGAAGGGTTATATATACGTTATATGTTTATATACAAGTTATATAAGCGTTCGACCGTCTCGTACTCATCATACGAGACTTTCTCTGGAATCGAACGTTTCGACACCGCGTTGAGGGCACTAAGTCGCAACCACACCCGGTCCTAGCCGGCGTACCTCAAGGCTCTATATTGGGCCCTGTATTATTCACCCTATACACAAACTACATCCCTTCCTTCAAACTGGTAAACACCGCCTTATTCGCAGAATGCATTTACCACCTGCATTTACGCATCCGGTTGATGTCCTATGTCTGCGGCCAAGGCCCTGGGGGATTGGTTTCGGAACTGGAGGATTGAAATCAGCTCATCCAAAAGCGCGGCCATTCTGTTTTCTCGAAGACGAAGGCCGTGGCTTCCTTCAAATGTCCGCATCCTTGATTGCCCCATTCTTTGGGTCAATCAGACCAAATACCTAGGGGTAATCATAGATCACAACCTATCCTTCGGCCCGCACATAACGCGGGTCAAAAACAGAGCGGACTTCGTCCTCGGTCGCCTGTTTTTCCTTATAAATCCTAATAGCAACCTATCACTGCGTATTAAGGTGTTGCTTTATAAAACAGTAATCCGTCCCATAATGACCTATTCCAGTCCCGTTTTTGCACACGCAAAACGATCCTATATTGACAAACTCTAAGTCCTGCAAAACAGATTCATGCGCAGGGCTACGGGTGCGCCGTATTATCTGCGCAACCATGACCTGCATATGGATCTGGAATTGCCCACCATCCGCGAATATCTTAAACAAGCTTCAATCAGATACTTTGACTCGGCTTCGCAACAGCTCAACAAATTGGTACGGAGCGCCGCCGCTTACGTACCAAGCATTGCACTACGTAAACAGAAAAAATTCAGGCGAGCGCGCCATGTTTTAATTGACACGGACGATGAAACGACCATCATACAAGCACGTGTGGAAAGCACTGAGAAAAAACGCACACCGCCCTCGCCGTCGAGGGCAACAGTTCACTCCGTTCAGTATATATCGGCACGTACAAAGGCCGATTTTCACCATCTAGATAGGGGGGTTATTAACTTCTCAGTAATAAGTCCTAAAGCAACCTATCGAGCCGAGGCTCGGCCCTCGTGGGCAACCTCGATCAAGCACGCTTACGGTATATATACAAAGTGGCAGCCCGAGCTGAGGTCCCCCTTCAGGGGTCCCTCGGAGCCGCAGAATAGAGGTGAAGTCTGTGCACATTTAAAGTTGCACAGCACCTCCCCCTCCCAGAACCCGCCGGGTTGTAGCGGTTAACTCCACCAACGTGAGTTGGTGATTGCAGTGATCCAAAAAGAAAAGAAAAACCTAGCTAAAGCGACATGAGTAAGGGGTAACCGTTGGTTTTTAGTGAGTATGCCGGCTACTCCATCTTCTGGTGGCGGGGAATCCATATACTGGATTTTTCCAACTGGAAAAAAAAAGGTCCCACACAACGATTGCCAATTTGCAATTAATATTTTATGCATTCAATTCGCGGCAGCGGTACAAACGCTATGTTTCCAATATCGAGTCAGAGAGAACCAAATAAAGTTATCTTTTGTTACCATGTGTAATATTTTAAGCTAAAAATTTTATCATTTTGTGCATAAAATATATTTAGGGTAAAATTAATATATTTTAGATTATAAGAGCACAAGGCACCAAAAGCTCAAATGATGGGCGTTTTAATCGTTTTACAATACGTTGTGTAAAGAAGAAGAATATTATAGTAACATAATAAGAGAATGAATAACATTTCTTTGCATTTTCTCAAAGGTTTTAGATCTATGCGACCGGAAAAAGCTAGGTCATCCTAGCATTCCACATAACTGAATCTATATGTAAAACAGACAGATCTTCTATAAATCGCAATTTTGGATTTCATACTTGCTACGTTAATATTTCTTAGTTACACTGACACGATGATTTTCAGCTTTTTACAAACCATCCTGTAATATATGCTTAATATTTTTTTCGCTTTCATTAAATAAAAATAAACACAATATAAGTAAGTAAAGCAATAATGCTACCTTTCGAAATCAGGATGGCCAAAAGTTTCATCACTTTATATATATATTTACTATGTATATTTGTGACTTTTCTGTATACAATCAATTTCTGCACCTCCCCACCTTTAATCTCAGCACCACCCCAAGGTTGACTGGGAGAAAATGCCAATGGCATTAAGTCCGCCTTTGTACTATTTGTGCAAGAAGAATAAATAAATAAATAAATAAATATTATTATTTATATTCTCTTTTTTGATTCGCCTTCTTTACAAATATTTGGTTTTATCTTGAATAGTAATTATTACAGTAAAAACATTTTAAAAAAACTTTGTTGACTCAAAATAAATTTGTTTTTACCATAAAAATATTACGACTTAACGGAAAGGCTTTGATAAGAAATAATGAGTGCTGTATATACAGATTTTCTTAATTAAATACAAATAAAATAAATGTCGAAAGCACTTTTGGCATGCGTAACTTTATTAATGCCAGGCAAACAGCAGCGAACAATTTTTCTGGGATAATCAAATATTTTTAGTACTATTTTCATATTAATTATAATAATAACGATTTTAACGTAGATTTAAAAAATTTAATAAACGTTCGGAGCAAATAATTTAATCTCAATTATATCATAAACAGTTATGGCAATTAATTTTGATAGATATGGTTCTACAACGTGATTTAAAATTCATTCATTTTACAAATAAGTACACAGGCTATCGATTTTAATTAGCCTTTTGATCTTTCAATTTACTATAGACAGCACTTACGAAGCTTCACCAAATAAATAAAATCAGTCATTAAATTAATTGAATACATAGAGTAGAATAAAAAATTAAATATATAGACAGCTTTTCAAATAAATATATTTGCTTCTTAATCTTCTAAACTAATTAGTCAGTATAAAAACAGCTTGTGCTTTTGTTTTGAGATAGATTGAGGTGTCGTTGTTACTAATCATTCTATTGTTTTATCTAATTGGTACATAGAATAACAAACTAATTTAAATTAGTGATTCTATTTATATACAGCGAAGTTTCTGGTATCTTATAGTGAAGTAATTCTTTGCATTTGCATTTGTGGGACAAATGTCAAGAATAAAACGAAAGTCAACTGAAAATTGGGTCAATACCGCGATAGAGTGAGAGGAGAAACGAATGTCACGTAAAAAGGATCATCGCTTGTTGCGTCGAAAACACTGTTCTGTTTTCTAATTAAGTAAATTCAATTATATCGCTTTGTGATGGAGGTAAATGGTAGCATAAAAAACAATTGGAAATTCAAAGAAAAGATATTTTTTTATTTGAAACTACAAAAACTTTGTTAATATTTATTCTACAGTTAAAATATGCTATATTTGAAATCATAACCTTGTATTTTAAAATTAGTACTAGTATTTATCTTGTCTATTCAAAGAGAGCTAGTAATCTACTATAATAATACTTACAGTATTAAATATCATAATAATAAAACTCTATTTGTTCGCGTCATTTGTTCTTGTATAACAGATTCATAACTTTTCTTCATTGAAATATATATTGCGAAAAAAATCACCTTAACTTGAACATTTTCTTGAATCTAACTATAATCTGAAAACAGGCACTATCCTTTTCTTTGAAACGATCACCTAAAAAGCAAAATGTCATATCTCGGTGTGTTTCATTTATTTACTATATCGTTTTTCTGATTTAATGCACTCAATGATCGATTAAAATCGATTAATTTTTCAGTGAAAACATATTAAACATTAATCTGTAACTACTAATACTATTTTTTGTTATTTTTTCATGTCAAATGCGCAATATCGAAAAGAATAAATAAAAAAAATCATTATTAGAATTTGCTTTAAAAATACAACATCTAGACGGCATACTGACTCTGACTTTTTTTTCGCATAAGATCAGTAGCAGGTGTTCGTTGTGAATTCGTTCATTCGAATATGACACTTGCTAATTATTACTTGACTTATCACAAGCTTTTAGCTAATTAGAGAGTTGAAACAGAGATGAAAAAATTGGCCTAATATTAAGATATATAATTTTTAGGAATGATACAGAAGTACATGACTAAACTACTGTGTATAAAGCAAATTATATTTTGTGAAATTTTAATTGCAACATATTATAAAAGAAATATATTAAGATTCCGTAAAACATTTATTTTTCTGTACAACATTCACACATCAGGTTTATAAAAAATATTTTCTGTTTCTTTATCACCTTATCCAATAACTAGATCCTATTTATGAATATAAGAGAATTCTAAACTTAACAATTTGTAACGTCAAACTGCCATCGATTTCAAGTTAAGTAAATAGATGTATTAAAAAATTCTTTCTATAATAGGATATCATTCACTTTCTCAAGAAAAGTCGTGATTTACAGTAGAGTCGCGCTCAGATTAGTATATAATCTACAAGAATAGACGTCTTCGTAGAAAAACTATTAATTTGGTCCTGTGACCGACGATCAGTTTTGTTCGTTAAATGATTACGAAATAATAAAGACCTTTTTTATTCTTCCAAACATTCCAAGATAACAACTCAATTATCCCAAACATTGTAGTTAATGTATGAAAGATAGAGAACTGTGTAATCGATAGAATAATGTCACATGTAAGAATAATATTTATTTTTATTTTTACTTCTTAATAAAAAAAAATTAAAGTATGTTGAAATGAATTCGTTCGTTTTAAATGAATCCAACCAGCAAAAACAGCGTGATTTAAGATTGCCGTTTTTATTTGTCGGTTGTGTTTAATTTAATAAACTTAAAGGTTATCTCGATAACTGAGTTATTTAAGGCTAGAAAAGCATTTTTTGTTAACAGGTCAAAAAGAAAATTAACCGCTAAACTTAACAGTTTGTTAGTTCATATTTGTTTGAAAAACGCGTGCTATCGATCCTTTTCATATTGGAAATAACAAATACATTTGAGTTAGCAACATTAGTAAATAATTTAAACATCTTTATTTTAATTGATGGCTACCACAAGCATATTCATCAGGAATGGCATCACATCAAATTTTTATTAAACATATGAATGATCTATTCTGCATTGTTCCACTGCTGGGCAGAGGCCTCCCTCGACGCTTTCCATTCGTACCTGTTCTGCTGCCAACTCTCGTAATAGCGTTGGAGTTTCTCCTTCCATCTTGTGGGTGGCCGGCCTCATCTAAGTCTTAGGCCAGTGGGCAGCCGTACTGAGCATTTACTTGCCCACAACTCATGCGTGCTACATATCCTTCCCAGTCCATTAAAAATAATGACAATCAAATATTTTAAAACTAGATTACTCGTCAGTGAAAATTGATAGCCTCTTTAAATAGACTAGTTGTTTACTAGAAATTTAAAGTGCAAGGTTATGGGTTCGAACCCTGTAGCAATTTCAGCACTAGAAACAGCAATAACAAAATTTTTGTAGTTTGAAACGAATAATAGCTTAGCTTTGAACATACAATTCTTTTGCTATTAACGAACATCTCAATGGATATTATTAAATTACCTAATTAGAAAACAGAGCGTTTTTTTTTGACACAACAATATGGAACTGGTACTAAAAATTTTTACCCCAGACAAATTTTTCGCTGCTGTTTGCCCGGCATAAATAAAATTACAGCATGCCAAGAATGCTTTCAACATTCATATTATTTGTATTTAAGACAATCTGTATGCAGACCAGCCATAATTCATTTTAATACCTCTTGGATAATCCGTAATATTGTAAAGTGAAAAAAAAATATTTTTATGTTTGGTATTTTAATATCGGATTAATTATACAATGGCGTTGCTACTATTTGTGAAGGACTACATTTTTATTGCTTTACTTACATATTACGTTTTTTTGATTAATTTTTGTCTCTTAAAAACTGTTAAACAACTGTTAATACAGAAGAAAATGTTTTAGACATAGACATAGACTTTATTTCGCCAAAACGACACACATTTACATACATATGTATATAAAAAAAAGAGTAATAACATAAACATAAAAGAAAAACAGTGCATACATCTAAAATAAATTTTTAACAGTAAAATTAAAAAAACTAGTAAGAAAAAGCATATAAGATTAACAATAGAATAAAATCAGCACGAACTTTATTACCATTTAAACAATATAATTGGTAAACAATAAATAAAAGTTTCTGAATAACACATACATGTTGTGTCTTTTCGTTAAAAGGTTCCATCAGCATTAATTGAACAAATAATTCCAAAGCTGATTTTCAGTGGAGTCAGTTCGTAAAGGGTAGGGATGCTATTTAATAAAAGCAATAACAAGGCCATTATACATGGGGAAACTAATGGTTAAAAATAAAAACATAGCAGTCTATATAATGTAAACTGACTTAACATCATTGCAACCAATAAATTACACATTTGGCGCAACATATGTAGGTAAGATGCGTCTATTACATGCTGAAAATGTTTGGTATTCTAGAAGATGAATCTTCATTTTATACTTAACACCTACCAAGCTTTTAAGAGCTCGAAATAGTTTTAAAGGATGATCTGAAAAAAAGTAAGTCAAAACTTTTTTGAATTAAGAAATAATACCATTGCATATATGATATTCAAAATATTGACTTATAGTAGATCTCTGTTTTACATATAGATACAATTATATGGACAAGGATGACCTAGCTTTTTCCGGTCAAGACTATTGGATCTATACGGTGCAGTTTGACTAGACTACACCGTTCTGCATATTAGTAGAGCCTACAATAAAATACACAATGATACACTTAGCGATTTACTGTTTCAATATGACTTCGGAGCCTTTGTGAAAATGTAATTAAAAATTATTGTTATCTTTGTACAAGGTGTTTTAAAACGACTTTAACTTGCATCATTTGAGCTTTTGAAAACCTTTAAATTTAATTAAATTTTTCTTTCAATAATATTTTATGCACTCGATAGCGAATTGTTTAATTTTTATAAATTTTACATGTACAACTAAATCGAATGATAACAAAAGATAACTTTATTTGGGGCTTCCTAACTCGATATTGGAAATCTGGCGACGGAAAAGACTTTAATAGGGTGTCCTGTGTCCGAATTTAGTTGTTTATTAAGGGTGAATTGAATGTATAAATTATTATTTGCGGTTTCCTATTTTATAAATATATATACATACATACATACATATTGATGGAAGTTTTTGTGTAAACTAAATAATAATATAAGTTATATTATATATATTGAAAAACTAATTATAAAGTCCTAAAGTTTTTTTTCGATTCTTATAGCTTTTTATGTAGACGGACGATGAATACATTTATTTTGTGGATTAAACATTTATAACATTGTAATCTTTATTAATAAAATGAATATTGATTAAGAGTGAAAAGTATTTGCACAGAACTGCGTATGACCAATATTTATTCTAAGATTATATTGAATTAAATACAAACTATAAAATAAAAAAAATCTGTAAAATTAATTTTTAATAACGCTTTTGTTGATTTATAATCAATAATTCATTTTTTTCTGTAAATATGTTATCCAACATGTTTCTCTACATAATATAGATTAAATTTTTAAATATTTATTTGTGTCACTTTTACTCTTGCTAACCTATGGCTAGGGCGAAATTCCTTTTAAACGAAAACTGTTCGTCAATAGTCTGTTGTATTTTCCAGTGCTACACATTCATTAACAAACTTTCAGGCTGAAAAGATTTTCTTATCTGATTTTTATTGGAATGAGGTGAAAGGTTTTAGCTCAGCCGTGTATATTTCTTGAGAATAAAGTTGTAAACTTACGCGATATCTAACTACAGTACATAACTTATGCAGTCATAAATCTTTCAAGTATATGGTAGCTTTTTAGCAGTAATAAAAAGTATAATTTATTAAGGATATATTTTGTTGCTAAGTAAGATGAGTTCATTTGTCGCAATGAATGTATTAGTAAGATATGTATATAGTGTATATATTTTTTTGCTTATTGTTAAAGTAGCCGGTTATAGGTCCCTTTTTTACAGGGGACCATCTGGGTAGGTACTACCCGGTGCCCACTCTGATGCAAAGCAGTAGTGTGAAAACACGGCTATGTTCCAGTTTGAAGGGCACCGTAGCCAGCGTATTTGCTGGGTAAACGAGACTTAACACCTTATGTCTCACGGAAGGCAGCGCGTTGGTGATACTACCAGTATTGCCAATGTCAATGGCCGTCGGTGACCACTTCCCATCAGGTGGCCCGACTGCTTGTCTGCATGCGTAGCCAAAAAAAAGTAATTCTATTAATTTAAATTATAGAGTAGTTTAATATTTTAATTTACATACAGTGCTCTAGAAAAACACTTAAACTGACTACTTAGACTCTTAGACTTAATCCTTACAAATTAGAGGTTGTGAGTAAGCGTCACATAGGAAAACATGTTTGTCATTATCACTTCTGGTCGGTTGGGGCAATTCGAACTTGAGCTTCATAAAGATCTATACGGCACATATTTATGTAGCTTCTTAAACAAGTTGTAGAGCCTTTGATGGCGACAGAGATTTAACATGACCGCTAGCTTTAAACACGGCACGACACACGACGTCGCAATTTTGAATTAAAACACGCCGTGCTACGTCATAGCGATTTATTCAATTTCTGCTCGCGTCTTATTGGTTATATTAACTTGGTTATAATTCATAAAACGGTATTTACGTTAAACTTTTAGAAATCTGTATATTAACTGCTATTAAGATTTAATTTTATATTTAAATAAACAACTGGTTACTTATTTGTTTCGATTAATCGCTCTAATAAAATTATTTATAGACCAGACCCAACATGTGCTTTTTAATCGACATCTAAAAATTATCGCGATTAAAGTGTTATTGTGGGCTAATCTAAAAGTAAGCTTCAATTAGAAACAAGAACAGAAAAAGGTTAAAGCTTAATTGGATTAGCTCGCTCATAACAGGTATAAAGTGATTACTAAGTGTCTGTTCTATTTCATTAAAATAACTTAACATAAATTAATCTGCCGTTGACGATAACATACTGCCATAGTCTTTCACACTAAGCAAAGCGTAAGGTTTTTATCGGGATATATAAAACACATTGAGATATTAGAAATGAGCATATAAGACGAAGTTTGAAAGTCACCTGTGACCGAAAACGAAATAGTTGGAAGCTAGCGTGGTACGGGCTTGTTAAGGGAAGGAATAATTGTCATATACATAAAGTAATGCTAGAAATGAATGTCGAATGACGAAGAGCATCAGGTAGACTTAAAAACGATATATGGACTCTGTGAGAGAAGATATGAGAAATACTTTTCTTGTAGGTACTAAAAAGTAAAATAATAGATAGGAATGGAAGAGGAAAAACTGCTGTTGTTGCGCCGATCCTGCATGAGGGCTAGAGAAAGAAGGGTACTACTCATATCTAATACTGAACCCTGTTACCATCTGTATTTTTCATTCGTAATATCCTTTAGCCCAATTTCCATCCACGCTGTTGAAACGAAACTTTGTTGGCTTTCTTTGTTCTTGCAATAACGCAATTAAAACTTATAATAGTGCTAATGGAAATGTCAACTAAAGGTGAACGTTAATTACTTTCGAAAAGTTTTGCACTACCGTTTGCTAACCTTTTTTCTAAACGATCACGTGAAACTACTTTATTGGACGCAGACAAATTTAGTTGTTAATTAGGCAAAAGTATTTATTTATTTATTGAATTCAAAATAAAATAAGTTACAATTGAATCTATTCATTTCTGTACAACTTTATCAAAATCTGTACACATGCAATATTAATTAAACAGCTTAAACGTCATACGGAGGTACTTTTTTATCGATACTCTACGGCTACCCTAACCACAAATATTAGTTTTAATAATTTTGTTATCAGTAGTTTAATAGATATTTGAGAAATAAAAAGATGCCGCACCAAAAATCACAACCTCTTGCAATTGGATTGCATACGCTGCTATAATCGCAATCGATATACTTAAAAAATATTCTACATATTCGTAATTCTGATAATGGTCTATAACAAAGTTCATAAGCGTAGCGTAGCAAGACATTGTTAAAAATTGCAAGACTTTTTTAGAGTAATATCTTGTAATTTTATATAAAGTGAATGCATTTAAACAATTCTTCACTCTGTGCGTATAAAACGTGTGAGATATGACATTTTGGTGAAACAAGAACCTTAAAAAATATAAGAGATTTAAAATGGCAGAAATCGCGCGGCAGTTTCTTGCGGAGGGCACGTTGGCACCCGCTTATATTACGAAAGTTGGCTGTATACATTTTCAACACGGTTATATTTTTTATTAAAATTTTACCTATTTACAACTTACTCCTTTTACTCCTCCTCCTCGATCCTCCTGTGATTTTTACGCACGATCCTTCGTTTATAAGGCTCAAAGTTATCACATAAATAAAGGAAAGGTTTCAATGAGGACTTTATTGCAAATAATCAAGCAATTTACCGGGAAAATACATGCAGTTCTGTTTATCTCCATTTTTTATTGATGATTTGAATGACTTTTGTTGTATAATAAAAAAATCACAGGTACGAAAATGCGGGTTCAAATATTTCGTAATTTGTAAATTCAAATTTAAAAAATATATATTCAATATAGAAGTGTAACACTAGCTTATTGATTATCAAGGACGGTTCGGACCGGACCACCGGTTCGAAATAGGCCGTCTTCGACCCGAGAAGAACCGGCGAAAGAAACTCTGCGGGCCTATTTGGTTATCTTTTCAAATACTCAAATATATATTCCTATGAGCTACATACAGTTCTATTAAATTTGAAAAAGCGTGTGGCGAGCATTTCATTGCCAGGTTGTGTTATCATTTATAAATTCTTTTATGTTACAATAACCAACACAACACATAAACTACCTTTTTCCTTGTTCTTACTACTTTTTAAATTTATTAATAGTTAAATTCTAAACGTTTACTGGGATTTTGTTGTAAAATCGTATATATTGTCCCATAAAAGATTTACCTATTCTTCGCAGTCTAGTTGCTGAAAGAATTAATTTGTGTTTGTTTTTAATATTTATGTTATGTAGAATGCAAAAATTATTTCTATTTTTCTGTACATACATTAGGTTTTGAAATATTAGAAAAGAAAATAAGAAATAATAAAGAATTTAAAATAAAAAAAAAATGTCTCATGCTCATCTTTACACATTAAAATACTCAAACATTTAATTAAAAACACAATAATATTCAATGAAAGAAAATACGTAAAACGATAAAAGAAAAACAAGAAAACAAATTAAAGTAATTATTGTTTTGTAGCACAACAAGGAACATACGTTGGATGCATGTCAAGTAAACCTTTCATAACATGAAAAAAGATTACTGCTTATTTATTGCACTCCAATATACGCGGAGATCAAGCTAGCGAAGAGTTTCTTTATTCACTATTGAAGACAGTTAAAAGAACAAAAATAGCAAGTACAATTCTAACAAATAATATGACAAACTCCATAATAAAGCAGCGTATTATAGCTGTATTGTCGACCTCGTCGACGTGAGCCTTATCTCAGCTTGCGTGCCTTTGGACCTTAAATCACTAATATCCTCTAAAATACTCATATTTATTTAATGCTTTATATTGAAGTTAAGATTGCTATAAAATTTACTATTTGCGGATGGCTGTGCATTGCACAAGGATGCATAACGTATTTATTTAACAAGATATTATCTAAAGCGATTTATTATATTTTTTGAATACCGTTTCATTTAAAAAGCGAAAATGTTCAATCATGAGTACACGCAGTATTTGTAGTACCTATTATTGCATATTAACAGAGACCCATTAAGGACCTTTGATTAAATTAATGAAAGAATGATGAAGGTGATTCGAAATTTAGAAGTTCAATTGAAATAATGCCAATAAAAACCTTTTTTTTCATATAGATTGCTAAATAATTATAATTTTTTTTAAAACTTAATTACCTCGATTTGTACGTAGTATAAAGTTGACTAACTTATTGCCTTTAAGAGACATTATACCAAAAAAATTATGACCGTCTTCAAACAGTACATAACCATTTTACCCAATACAAGCGAGTCACAAGATTTCCGTCTTTTAAGGTATTGATTTTATCAAAATATCGTGTATGAGGTTTATGCTAATACAATGAAGATTCTTTAAAATGAATTAATTTTATGTGAACTTCCTGGACCTAGGAGAAGAGTCATACATCTAAGAAGTATCGCTCCTGTCCCTTTTGTAAGTGGGTCAAAAGTCACGGTTTTTTTAACGTAAATTGTCTAATGATTTGTACAATATTAATATGTATGAGCACAACATTTCGTAAAGTAAAAGTAATATTCCGCTGCAAAATGCTTTCACATGTTAAAATAAATAGAACCCTTTCATGATAGTCTGATTAACGCAATTTCATTTCTGTTTTTCTGGTATTTTCAAATCCATAACATTCATATTTCTGATGAATTTAAAGTCAAAGCCTGAATAAAGATATTTTTACTAAGTATGGAAGCGTTTGTCAAATATGCATAAGTCAATTAGGCAGTTTCGAAACAAATTAATCGATTACTTTAATAAGTCGGGTAGCAGCAACACATGTTTTGATACACCCGTAACCCCGAACTTATTTACTTAACCATTATATATTTGAATTTGCTTTGAATTTAAAAACCCGTAACTGAGTCCATCTTCTAAAGGATCTGCAACTGTTTATAATGTGTTCAGGCATATATTTTAAAACAGTTTTCTGTTTTGACGTATGCTTTCTTAAAAGTGTCAAAAGAAACATTAGCAATTTAAATCTGAAATAAGAATTATTTACATAGGATTAACTAATTACAATCTTCTTATTAAATATTTTAAGTAGAGAATAAGATAACTTTTTCTCAAACGTAAAATATTTCGTGACTTCAAAAGCGATGAAAATTTTGTTATGATTCAGCAATCAAAACTCAAAGCTAATATATATTTCATCATTCCTTTGATTCATTTTCCCTTTTCATGCTAATGTTAAATATTCGCATTGGTATTAAATGCTATCTTAAGTGAAAATATTATTATTTTATAGCATTTTCCATCCAATCAACAAGATCAACAAGAAGAACAGTATCGTCTTTTAATTAACAAAATGGAACTTTCAGCATGATGAATATTTTGTACTTAAATTTAAATACGACTTTTCTGAACATTTGCATTTGCGGTAAACTCATTCGCATCGCTATCGAAGCATTAAGGAGCATTCGGTACGGTTTTATCGATGTTTCTTTTTTCCGTAGTCAAAACAGATTTGCAGTGAAGCCAGTATTATAAGTTATATAATTACAATAAAACCACTTGTGGGATCTGTGTGTCTTGATCCGAGAATTATGTAGCCTTCTGCCTCCATAGCCCCTTTCCATGGTAATAAATTTAGAAGTTTGTTTTTCGAGTATAAATCATATTTTTTTATGGGCTACGCAGAGAGACGTGTTGTCGGTCAACTTGATGGAAAGTGATCAACGATGCTCATAGACATTGGCAACACCAGTGGTATTACCAACGAGCTGCCTACCGTAAAACAGTTGGAGGATATTAAATTTTGTTTACTCAGTAAATACGCTGGCTACGGTTCTCTTCAAACCGAAATATCGTAGTTTTCAAACTAATGCTTTGGGGGAGATATAGGTACCTAGTAGGTACCACCCCAGACCTCTGCAAAAAGGGGACCTTTCACCCAAAAAGTTAACTAATATTAATAGCACAAGCAGCGTCATGGCATTAAATGTGGTAGTTTTGAATGGCACAAATCCGACATAATCTCAAAGTCCTTTCTCGGAAGGCAGTTTCAAAATAAATAATGGTGATTTTTGCAATATTTATTGATTTTATATTTTCATATATTTACGTTTTGTGTAGTCTTTATCTGTCTGAAATATCTTTTACATTGAAACGTAAACGATGGTGAAATATTTAGTTACATTAAGGACAAATATTACTATAATTCAAAATAAAAAAGAATGAATAAGCACTATACGATACGGCGAATGTAAATGCGGTGTAGCATGAGTAGATTTATCGATAAGTTAAAAAATAATTAATTACCTAGCTTCTCAAGTTCATCCATTACCTTCTTTAAATATGCACAGAAGTTGTACAGATTTACTTGAAAGCTTCAACCGTAATGTAATAAAAGTGACAAATCCATTATATATTTAAGTAATGTTTGCCTTTCAATTATTTATTGACTCTATGTAAAATACAATCTAGTCAAGTTTTTATACAACAGCAAAGGGTTTTGTTATGGTTACTTATATCATGTTTATTAAGAGATAAGCATAATATATTGTTTTTGTTGTATATATGACAATATTATATATTTTTTTGTGTCATTAGTTAACAAATAAAAAAAAAAATCTTAACATTTTTCCTAAGATTAGTTAAAGTTTATGAAGACAAGATTTCTGTATTAACAAAAAATGGAAAAAGATTATATAAGAAAGTATATAGATTTTCAATCCCACTTTAATCAAAATAATTTCCAACAGGAACATAAAGTAATTATGTTATTGATTGCATTTAAAAACTAGAAGTCCTGTTTATACCTGATAAATGTATATAAAAATAAGATAGATGTAAGTTACGTCGTGTTGCCGTTGGCTCGGATAATGGAGAAACAAGTTTTGTGTTATCGTTGTTTTGTTGTTGAACCTACTTGACTTTTGCAGTTGTTATTTACAAATGAGTTTACGCTTAAAAGTAAGGTGATCCATTCAGATTATGCGTTTATTGATTAGCTAAGCGGGCCTTTAAATTCAATGGAAGATAAATTGACTTGTCTTATTGATTATAAGACAAGAAAAGTTTTAATAAAATAAATATGACTGACTTCAAACTATATATAGTTATTCTGCTCAATATAAACGGATGACAATATGCTCATTGCACGAAACTGACCTGCAATTTTTACCACCGCATTTTGAATCATTAATGTTTTTTAGGTACTCATTTCATTAAACAAGTCGCATATAATACGTTTAATCATATAGATTTTTTTATATGCATTTACTTTTATAGGATTATACTGTATTAATATAAGTAAGCTTTGAAAATGCCTCGTTGCAATTATTTTTACAATATTTAGATTGAAGTGGTTGCCGTGGGTTTTTCTTAAAATGTAAATATATGCACACTTGGACTTTAATGCATACAATTCAAGAATTACAATTACGTAGCATAACTATTTGTTTTGTTTGGGCGAATACTATACATTGTTCAATAAAATGACTTTTTAGCCGCAGGAAAGTGTTCAAAACGTCGGGAATTTAAATATGTAAACGAAACGCGATAAAATCTGTAAAAATTCCTTTTATTCAATAATTACGTAGTACATAGTTTTAGTCTATCTCTAAAGGTTTAGTCATCGTTTTCAATTATATTCGTATTTCCCGTGTTCGGTTCCTGAAAAAAATATTTTTGCATACAATTTCGATAGTGCTGTTCCATTCAAATTTTATCCAGCAATCGGTTAAAGCACACATAAAAATATTAAACTTAAGTTTGACAAAACAGGCTGCTTATGTTACGTTTAAGTTTGTAACTCTGATGATTAAAGTACCCGAGTTTGGGAATGTGGCTTTACTGTGCAAATGTAGTCTTTGCAAAATATACTCTAAGAACATCTTTACATTAAATGTAAAGCCTTTGGGGAAATTAACATACAAATTGATAATATTACAAAGGCGAAGCTAATTGAATGAAACCCTCTCCTTGCTTATTCTATTTGAAAACTGTATAGATCTGTGTTTTGTATTAGAATTATTTTTCACAGAAACTTTATAATGTTTTTATAAATAATTGCCGTAGTGGATTCCATTACACATTCTATGACATTTTGTTTCACTCTCGGTTGGTTTTGTAGGTTATAACTTTTGGTCATATACATATAGCCTACGTTACTTAGTGAAGCTATGTGATGGTTTAAATGGTCTTTGAAATATGTCAAGTGGTTTTTGGGTATATTCGTTAAGAAATAATAAGTAAAAAATATATATTTACGCATTTAATATTAACCATGAGTTTGAGACGTTCCTAAGAGGGTCTAAAATTATAAAACAAAGGAGAAAACCGCTTTTTAAGCAAAATAAGCTTATTTTTGTTAGGCTTTAACTTCACCAAATAATTCAAAGTAAGTGAACTAAATAAATTAAGTTAAATATCACTGAACGAAACATTTTAAGTTATACTACAGCATAATCTCTTAATTTTCGACTCTATAATATGCGTATTCAGACCTAATACTGTGAATAACGATTTTAAAACTTGAATGCTTATAATGATAAGCATTCAAGTTCAATTCAAATAATATCGAAACTGAAGTCGTGTCGTATACTTCTAAGTGCATTTTTGTGACTTCGCCTTGTAAATGTAGATTTCATGATTTTTAATGTTAAAGCATAAGGTCCTATTATCCACTGAATTTAACACCGTTCAAAGAAACTATGATGTAAGAATACTTCCTAATAAATATTAAAATATTCTTTGAGAGAAAAGAATTTTAAAAATTCCACTGAAGATAAAGTATAAAGATAACAAGAAAAGTTATTGCACATTCTATTTCAAATTTATTTTAATAATTTAGTAATTCATTCTCTGACATGAATATATAAATAAAATACATACATTTAAAGTTACCTCATAACACTCAATTTGATTTAAATTATCATAAAAGTTTTCAGAATGTATTTGAGACAGTTTCAAACATTTTACTGTTATAATTTATTCGTTTCACAAACGAAATTTGATGCAGCAACTAACCAACTGCTCATTATTAGTTGGTGTTAGACATAAATTGACGCGACAACAGAGCAATTCCTGCAGCTCATAATGCTCAAACATTACTTTAAAATGTGTCCATAGAGAGTGGGGGTTTAACATTTTACACTGCTAAAATGTATACATATTTATTCTACGTAGATTTGAGCATATTATAAATGGGAAAGGAATTTGATATTCAAAATACTCTTTTTGTTGTAATGTTTATTTGCTTTGTAAAGATGCAATAGATAGCAGCTTATAAATGTCTAGGTAAATTACGTTGTCACGGGCAGACTGATAATTGGTATAAACGTGACTCTAGCAGCTACTGATTGATGACTTACAATAATTCAAAGAAAATTGTTTAAATATTAGTAATATTTAGTTATTGTTCTTTACATTATAATTTTTTTTATATAATACTGTCCAACGTAGTCGGAAAGTATTATATAAAAAAAAAGTTAGTTATAAGTTTAGTTTATTAAAAGTGTTTAGGAATGAAGGAAGATTTTTAATGTTCGTTTTCCTTTGGCTATTTAATACAAAGTTTAATTTAATATGCATCGATAAAATAAAAAAATACCTACAAAACATGTTTGTTATTTTTCACAATGTGACAGACGAAAAATTTTGTTTCATCATCATCAGCATTTGATAGTCCACTGCTGGACATAGGCCTCCCCTAATACACCCCTATCCATTAGGGGGTTTTTGGACCGTATCCCACCACGCTGGTCCAATGCGGGTTGGTGGGCGGACCGACTTTTTACATGCCCATCCGACGCATGGATCATCTTACTTTTCAGACAAATGGGTGATCGGCCCAAATTGCCCTAACCAACTAGGAAACAACAATGAAAATTTTGTTGAGTCCCCGCAGGATTCGAACCCACGACCTCCGGATTCTAAAGCACACGCCTATACCACTAGGCTACGGAGGCAGTTTTGTTACGAAAAATTTTGTTTAAATCTCATCAATCTTTACATGTTTAAGTAAAAAAGTTTTGCTCCAAAATAGTTTTATATTTGTTTGAAGAAAATAGAAAAAAAAACCAGCAAACATAGAAAAATTGAACAATGTTAAATATTTTTCTAGTAATTTATATGAGAAACGTTAAGGTGACAGTAATTAATTTTTTATTCTTTAATATAGTTTTTATATGAGAGAAATAAAGTACTAGTAAATAAAAGACAAAGACAATACAAAATAATTCCACTACTGGACATAGGCCTCCCCAAATACAACCCGGAGGTTTTGGACTGTATCCCACCACGCGGGTCTAATAAGGGTTGGTGGGTGGACCGACATTTGACATGCCCATCCGACGCATCGATCATCTTACTTTTCAGACAATTGGGTGATTAGCCCAAATTGCCCTAACCTTCTAGAAAATAACAATGAAAATTTTTATAGGTCCCCGGAAGATTCGAACCCACGACCTCCAGTTTCTAAAACACACGATCATACAACTAGGCTACGAAGGCAGCATTGACTTTACCTACAGTAAAAACCTGGCGACCCGCCCCGGTTCCGCACGGGTGCAATACTGATATCTGTAAAGTTTATAAATTTATAAGCGTTTCTCTACAATATTCTTCTTCAAATATTCTATCTATTAAAAAACCGCATCAAATTTCGTTGCGTTGTTTTAAAGATTTAGGCATAAATAGGGATATAGGGACAGAGAAAGTGACTTTGTATTATACTATATAGGGATAGACAGATGACATGTACGTAAATGTAAAAAATATATTCAAATTCTTTTACGGGTTACACTTATAAGAAAAACGGAGACGTTAAGCTGCCCGTGTTTAAATCTATGTATATTGTAAAAGGTTATTCCTACTTTTATCCATGATAAAAATATTCTAAGGGTAGCAAAAGTAATTTCTTTTCTCCAAATCCGTGTTCAATCATTTTATTGTTAATACGTTTCTTTCGTCGGTTCTGAATAATCTAATATATTTATATATACATATATATATATATATACTAGTAACCAATATCGACGACCGACTCTGACTGTTACGGTAGAGAGTGTAGATTAGATTTCCACCACGGAATAATAACGGAAATCGTTGGATGAACGTACTGTTTTCATGTGCCTGAATATGTTTATAGAAAGGAAAGTTAGCCGATGTTTATGTCACTAATCTAGTGTTTCACATCATTTGCTAATCGGCCTATATTGTCCTAACCAACCAAAAAACAATTACAACACAAAGTTATTTCCCTGCAGGATTCGAACTCACAACCTCCAGTTTGTAAAGCAAGTACCAATACACTATCTCACGGGGGCGATTCCCTTTTCCGCCATTTTCAACTAAATTTAAATTGACAAATCAGTACGTCTGTGTGCACGGAGAGCCAATAAATAATTTGAAGGCATTGGCAGAAAAATTCTTACAACAAGTTTTATTGGATATGTTTATTCGTCAATTCCGTATCAAACAAACAACACCTCTCATATTAATATCACAAATAAATACATAAATTTCCTCCAAGTCGAATTATATTTTATACTAGTTAGTTAGTACTACTAATATAATAACTAGTATAAATAGATTAATGATGATCCTAGGTCTCAACAATTAATTTATATCTTTCCCTAAAATTAAATTTACGATTATTTAGTAAACCTTAAAACTTGGTAATTAATTTAAGTTGCCACTAACAGTCCACTAAAAAAAATATTTACCACTCAAAGTCGGGGTAAATTAATTAAAATAGATTGGATGAGTGCACTTTTTTTTGTTAGTTAAATTA
The DNA here is from genome assembly GCA_029286875.1 of Lamproptera curius. Lineage (NCBI taxonomy): Eukaryota > Metazoa > Arthropoda > Insecta > Lepidoptera > Papilionidae > Lamproptera > Lamproptera curius. The sequence goes on along the minus strand of JAGSMT010000036.1, from coordinate 2,586,552 downwards.
AATTTTCAATAAACATAAAACAGATTTTTGGTTTGGTATAAAAGGATTGATAACAAAAAAACGTATTGTTAATGAGCTTATCGTTAACAATACTTTTTTTTTTTTGTGGAAATTTTAAATACTTTATGCTCAAGATACGTAACGGGAGTTCGCTGGGAATACTATTATTGTTGAATTGATTTATATCAAATATAAAAGATTTCTAAAATAAACACACCCGAGATAAAAATATTATTACAAATATTTAATTACATACATAGATTTATGAACTATTGCTTAATGTTACCGTTTGACAGTTTACACCATTTTTAAAACAAAAACAACTGTACTTTTTAGACGTTTTTTGTTTAGAACATTTGTTTGACCGTAAAGAATACTTGAGCATTTTGTGACGGATAAAAAAATTATGTACTATACGTACACAGTGATCTTCAAGGAAAGAATGTTCAGAATCTAAAGGCTATGCGTATACAGCAGCTGAAGCCGAATACGCGGTGCATTTTAAGCATCTTGTTGCAGTTTCAAATTGTAGAATGTAATAGAAGTTTTGTTTGCATAAAAAGCTTTTTGGTTTCAAGTATAGCTCGACGCTTATTACGTCATTGAATAATTCGATAAAATTTATAGAAGATTTCATTTAAGTGTAATGTAATTTTATTATTACAAAACAAATTGTTTTTTTATACATGACGAAACCGATAAATATTGTTTATACTAAAGAGAGTTAATTCACAGCAGAAAATTAGAAAATGCTATACATTCACGATATTTAAATTTACTATTGATGTGTTAGCTATGTACTAGGCGTGAGCGTTATTTCACGTCATCAGTTACAATAACTGGTTACGCGATATGAAACGCAATAACCGTTTCGTGTCAAAATAAAAGTAGTTATTTTTGTAAACACGTTATTCGGGCGAACTCGGCCGTCGTCATCTCCGTTCGTCAGTTGAGTGAGCGTAAAGCGATATATTTCTTCCGCATCTTGCCTACCGACGGGCCGTGCGAGAGAGATGGCAGATCGAGACTTGCCGAGGAGAGCCGACTAAATGCGGTCACTCCCTGTGAGTGATGCATTTAGTTTTCATAGCTATGACTAATACACATAGATACCACATTCGACTGACCCCTTTTGGCAAATAATGGCTTGCGATTCCAGGAAACCAGCAGTTATTTAAATTAAAAGTAAAATAAAACAAAACAAACTTTTTTATTTTGTTTTATTTTACTTTTTATTAAAAACTGAACGGTGTATAAAAGAGTGAAAAATAGTTATAATAAAATCGTTCAGAACTATAAGCACAACAAAACGGAAAATAAACAGTAAATATTAATCATCGTCATTGTAACAATAAAACTAAATTTTAAATACGCCAGTAGTAATATTTTGATTGAAATCATAGTTTTGTAGTAAATAATAATCAATCAATAAAACATTTTATAATTGTAAACCGGAGTAAAGTATGCAGAAAATAAAATATATTGATTTAACTACTGGGCATCAAACACGAAACCATTATTTTCGTTTCGTATGTGACCGTATAGTTGTGAAACTTATGTAGCTGGATGAAAGTAGCTAGTTATAAAAATAACTAGTTTTAAAACGAGCGACGCCGTCCACGTAACTGGTTACGTATCGTTTTTTAAAAGTGACATTACGACCCACGTCTACTATGTACATACAATCAAATAAAAAATACATCAAATCAAAACATCATTATTTCTGGTGCCTATTTCTGCCGCAAAACAGACTGTTTAAATCACTGCTTTGGTATGCCGGTTTGAAGGGCTCAATAGCCATCGTATTTACTGGGTAAACGAGACGTAATATCCTAAGTCTCACGTAGGCAGCGCAATGTAATACACCTGGTATTGCCGATGTTCACGGGCCTCAGTGACCACTTTTCATCAAGTGACCCGAGTGCACGACTGCCGTCTTGGTAGTAAAAAAAATCATCAAAATCAAATAAGATATAACATAGAAAGAAAAAAATCCAATAAATATAATTACAATATAAAGAAATATTATGTTTTAAAATATCTATTAAATTATGCTTTTTTTGGGGACCGTTAAATTCTAATACAAATGTGATAAATAATACCGTTTTTAGGATATTATCGCGTTTAATCACTAAACAATTATACAACTTTATACTCGACATTCCAAAACCTTCTCAAGGTCACAGGACCCACTAAGATATCAATCGACAAAATGTCATTTTAAAGCTTAATATTATATAATCTGATTAATGCATACTGAGCTGACAGTATCATGAGGTCTTGCAGTGTTTATGTGCTTGTCTTTCTTTCTTCTTTTTAGTTAGTTCAGAAAGTCTAGCAATTGACAGGGGTACTAATTGAACAAAGAAAAAAAACGCACAATATCAGACGATGTAAATAACGAAAACGTAGAGGTTTATTTAAAAAGCTATAATTTAATCGTTAACTTAGCAAATATCCCCAAAATAAGCAAAAAACTGAGTTAACTCGAAGAATGTTGACGTATAGGTAAGCACAAATAAAAAAAAAACAATCCATATTTATAATGTATATTATCAACTGAACAATAGCAACAACAACATGACCGACTTAAAGTCAACATAATACTGAAGTTAATATAAAATAACAAACACTATAAATATGTACGTATTGTTTTATTCATATATATTTCAATTGAATTGAATAATACATTGGAAATTTCAACATCTAGATGTCAATATCCATGACCCAATAGTCCTGTCCACGTGACATTATGTAAGCGCTGGCGAATATGAGAGAGGGTCATATAATCCATTCTCTGAGCTATGTTAGAAATTTTGTTTATATTAAAATATCAAATTTTACTACCCTAAAACTATTCGCTCGTAAAACTGACTAGACATTGCAATATAAGTGCTCTTTCGTATACTTGTTCGTCTGCGTAGCTTTTATAAAAGCTTTAGATAGATTTGTAAATACGTTACGACATTTTATTTTTAGATACTGTCAATGACTCTAAAATATTAGAACAATAAGAAATGTTATTTGCAGCTTTCATTTAAATTTTAAAACCCGTGGTAGATTGATATTCATAAGAGCCCAATAGAGCTTAATTGAAACTAATAATTTGAATTTGAAAAGTGTTGCGTTTCATATATGTCGGAGTTTGCGATGGGAAATCATGTCAATTTAGCAACTTAGTTACCTTTGTTACCAACCTAAAGCGAATGCATTAAAAATCCAATAAAATCCGTGGAAAAAACCTTTTGTACAAAAGTATTAAAGTGTACATTTCATTCTAAATTTCCTGTAACCTTTCCCTAATATTGTCTGCTACTAAAGGAAATTTTGACTTGAATTTTTCTAACAAGTACAGAAATTTTAGCCAATTAGCGCCCAGTGATACAAAACCGAAACTCAAGGTACAAAGATCACATAAACACATGTACACACATACATAAACACTCACAAAGGTCAAAAAATCAAACATGTTTTAGCTTCTACACACTTCAGTAAGTTATAAAACATATCATGATTAATTTTCATAGAAGTCAAATACAAATTTAAAACTCCGTTTAATAAAACTTTTTGCTAAAGTTAAACCTTATCTTAAGGGTGCAACGCCTCCAAAAAATCTTCATTCAAATTTTGCACATTTTGCCTACAAATATCACAAATACAGTTTAAATCCATATACAGCAAAGATAACTGCATAAAATTTACGATTCTGAATTCACTCTGAATCGCACTGAGATTTTTAACAGGTGCATAAACTACTTTAAATATATAAATTACTTTATTTTGTTGAACACAGAAATAAACACGATTAATACATTTGAATTTAAATTGAGTCTTTGTAATAAACTTCATAATTATAGAAAATTTCTGTTTTTAAAATACATTGTTCTTTATATTGATATAATAAATGACAATGTACTATTTTAAAAACCTTTTTCATTTTTATGATATATTCACTTATTAAAGTATTTTGTCTTCTTATACTTAATACGACACAGCAAAAATAAAGTAAATGCACTACTGATAAAATTTAAGTATTAATATACGGGTACCATTAATTTCAAATATAAAATTATGTAATCCGATTCAAGTATATGGCTGAAAGGTGTTTTCAATTTAAGTAGCCTTGCAAAACATCCTTTGTAGGACTTAGTACTCTATTACGGGAATTTGTTGTTTATAAATAAAAACACATGTGACAGCTTTACAAACCACGACGCCATGATATTTTAATAAATTGATAAAAAAATTACGAAATATCTAACATTTGTTTTTCAGAAATTTGGTTTATATTAAAATAATGTTAAAATAATGTACTAGACAAATAATTTTAAATAAAAGTTCAAGTAAATAACTTAGTTAAGTAACGGAGATAAATAAATATTTATTTATTTCAGTTATTTTATAAATATTTGTTGATTTTAGTTATTTCCACAGCAAAGTAATCTTTTAAAGCATAAGAAACTCGACTTTATATTTTATAAATTGACAAATAAACCTACAATATCTAAAATTTATTATTCAGAACTTTGTTTTATCTAAATTAATAATAGTCAAATAATTTTTAATGAAACTTTTGAAGCGTAAAAACTTAAAAGAGCGCAAATTTTCTCTCAGTATTTAAAATTTACAAATTCTTTTCTTTATCAAAAAAAGCAAAGCATAGCTTCTTTGTATCTTTTTTCTGCATAATAAACTATAAATATATGCATATTCTTTTATTTACTGGACATAGAAAGCATACCCACAATTCTTTAGGATATACAATGGAAACATTCGTTTAATGTTATTTTTCCCATACTTTATAGGAAGGAAAATGGAAAATGGACCAAAGAGGCCGTAATAAATTTTGCGTTACTTGTATAATTCGAGAACGTCGGAACTTTTATTATACATATATTTCAATAACTAGATTAAATTGAATTTCAAACAATTTGGCACGTTTACTTCGTGTTTTTTAGGTTATAGGTATGATAATGACGCATTATATTACACTTAAATAATTTTATAAAATTAATAATAATTGTTTAAAGCTTTTTACTAACTGTCTACATACCTAGTAGACACAACCTAAATATTTTGCCTAGAAATTTCCAAATATTTATACACAAAAGTAATGAAAAGTTTTACGACACTATCGTGGAGCGTGAGGTTGTCCGCTAAGTGTAATGTTATATTTTGTTACACGTGTATTTTAATCTTTGTTATAAATAATATTGTACTTTTATATAAAAATATGAAATAAACAAATGATTCTGTACTTACTTACATTTTAACAGCACCAAAAACTTTTATAGGTATATTTTCGTAATTTTCAAATAGATTTTCACACTTCCCTAATCCATTTATATATTGTTATATAAATTTAACTCACTAACGACTTCCTAAAAAGCCAATTGTTCCCTTTACTTACTTTATAGGATTAAGTTTGTATTTTCATGTTTTTATTTTATACCATATTAAATTTAACTTGAGTTTTATTAGTCCATACTCGTCTCACTGTCAATCCATTGTAAATATATGACATCATACAAGATAGGTACGACATGAATAGCAAAGAAATACCATAAATGCAGTAATGAAAATTTCAGATCTTGTTTGTCTATAGTAAGGTAATGTACGTCACGTATTCTCCGAGGGTATATTCTATAGCATTCCCTTACCTTTACGAGGAAAATGAAGTAATTTATTTTCCAACGAGCCCACGTTTCACAATTTACGCACTGTAATAACTAAAATTATTCTTTCATACTGTTAGCATTTAAACAAAATAGGGTTGACGTTTACAGTGACATTTAACTTCGCGTATTGTTATACATGAACATAAAATTATCCTTAAAATGACTAAATAAAAAAGTTGTCATTACAATTTTTTTAAATACATTTTTACGTCTTTCTAACTTCTTAGCGGGATAACATAAAGATGTATCAGTTGATTGGTTGTATCAACTAGCAAGTTTTCTACGTGGCTCCCATAAATAACTTGCTATTAGCTAATGATGTTACGCTACTCAGGTTTAAAAGATCCACTGACACGTTTATAAACTACTCGTCATTAATAGGGAATTGTTTATTTGTATCGTTTATGTTATGTTTCCTTCTGGTCAGTACTTCGGTTTCTTCTCAGAAGTTAATGCGACAAAAATTTTGCAGAACTAACTAAATACTAACTAATAAAATTTACCAGAAATCTAAAATTAAGTAGGACAACATTGAATATCAACAATTTTGAAAATTATATGCGATCGATACTATATAAATGTAGATATATTGTTCACCAGTGCAAACAAAAGAATAGCAAAAGAAAAGGTTGCAAGAGGCAAACTTTTATTCTTATTTTCTTTTTAACGAGCTCATAAAGAGCCTTTTTTGCTGGTAGACTGGCTGTGGAATGTCTGGTTAAGTAGATGTTTAGCGTAATTTTTCTTCAATGCTTTTGTTGTCATTCCTTATCGGACTGTTCCTTTGTATTCTAAATCTAAATTTAGAATCTGTTAGTCGTTTTCGATGTCGTTTTTAATATCGTATTATTTTTAAGTACATATTTGAACGGACTCCAAGAATGATAAGTATCGGATAAATTCTAAGAACATTAATTGTGAGCTAATAATGATTCATTTTATTTCTTATCTAAACATATTACTAAAGATTTATTGGCATTTCAGCGACACTTAAACTATGAGAAAATATTTTTTTTAGCTAATATTAATGTAATTGTGTGGTAATTTTGAACAAAGTACTTTTTTTAAATTCGGGATCATAACAAAACACCATCACAGTCCTGAACTGAGCAATGCTTGTATTGTGAAAACTATATGACTGACTATAGCGTCAACTGTCTTCACTGGTACGTCCTGACACGAGGAATATACACAGTATAACTTGTACTGGCCCAACAGTCATGTGACTAAGCAATGCGCTTAGATGGGTTGTCAGACTAAGGTAGTATTATAAGAGTTTGAGGCATAAGTCATGGAGATATTTAAACTGCTTTCATTTTCAAAAATGGCTTATTAAGCTATACTTAACTCAAACTTAAACCATGACTTCCGATTTGAACAGCAAGGACCAATTACACTTGGTTACGGCATCGGTCATAATACTGAGTAAAGTAATGCTATGGTAAAAAGAAGACTATCGTATATTGTAATAAGTAATAAATAAACGATGGTTTAAGAACGTACAATTAGTGTACCCATCGTTTTAATGTCGGTCCAATGACCACAGTGATTGTTAATTTCGCCTAATCACTGTGGTCATGGGACCGACGTTTTCAAAAGGTTCTTAAACCTATAAATTTCCACAGATGAAAGCAAATATGATTTACGCATAAATGACACGCTAAATAGGTTATATGCACAAGGTTACAACTAGTCTTTCTATATCATAGGATATTATTTATTTATGATATCTCATTTAATGTTAATATAATAAAAATAAAGGACTAAGACGACATCATAAGCGGTTGTGGGTAACAGTGTTTTTTTTTGTTACTGATGTTTTACCCATAAATACTTAAAAGATCAATTTAATTATGATATTTTATATGAAAAAAGGCACAGCTATTACATGATTCGTGTCATATTTATTTTATAATTTGAGCCATTACGGATTTGTAAAAAAAATTTGTCGAACCCGGTTATTTCAAGGGCTAGGTAAAATTCGCATTCTCACTTTCTTAAAAACAAATATCTAGATGAATTTCTAAATAAAAAACTGTTTTTATAACGATTTATAAAAATTTACGAGAAAATAAGTTCTACATCTAACAGTTGGTAATACGAAATGGCTTTGAAATGCCAAAACACATTCAATCTATAGTACAGGCTACATCAAGGGCGTACCTCTCTTTAACACCCGTAATGAAGATTTGTGAATATGAATGAGGAGATAAAGAAATTCCTTTTTCTTTATAAAGCCGAACGCAATGACTTTGCTTACGAACATTCTTTGTTGATTACCAATTTTCTTATACACTTTTATGGTACTTTAAGGCAATAATTGTGAATATACTTCTGAAAAAAATACAAATAGGATTGATGAATATTTCACGTTCGTGCGTGATATTATTAATAGGTTAACCCCATTTACGGCCAATAGTGAAATAATATAAGAAACCATATGACAATTTTATTTATTTACGTCAAGATGGTAGAGCATTTTGAGACACGCCTCTTATTTACGCGGATGCATATCCAAAAAAATGGCACTCACCATATTTTTATATCAATCAACTTATCTTCATTGACATACTATGTGGTTCTTTGTCCAGGCCCATCCCCTCTCTTAATTCGATAGTAATACAATATTTTTGGAATTTAATGTCTCGACTACTAACTCATATAGCTTTCCGCAATAATAACAAATAAATACCGGCATATTAGATATTATTAAATTTGCCTCAGCCTGTGACAACGAGTAACCATTTAGCTGTTCAAATAAAATGAAATACGATAATGTTCGTGAATAAAATAATGCATTGTTCTATTCATAACATCCACATTCGTAATAGCTAAAAGAAATAAGTTATCTAAGCAACGTCCAGCATAAATATTTTATATGCTGGCATAAATTTTTATATAGACTCACATAACATTTATTATGTATTTACGGATTAATAAAATTTTGTCCATTCTTACTATTTTATCAGAAATTAACTGTGCTCAGTTGTTTTTCCTGCATGTCACGGGTATTTTTAATCTGCTTTTATTAGCTTCATACGAATGTCAGTAAGTAACGGAATCTTAAAACATGATTTTAAACCTCTTCAGAATGTCGAACTAACTCGAAAGGCATACTTATAAGGGGTGGTGACGATTCAATATTTAAAAACAAAACTTCAAAAACTCGCTTTTATAGAAGATCCAACCTAACAAAAGCATTTTTTAATTACAAATAATGGAAGGTAAAGCTATTTTATTAAAATAAAACCCCACACTTTTTTTAATATTATCAAAGTAATACTTCTATTCAAATCTGATTATAAAATATTTAAAATTAATGATTGGTATCTATAATTATGCGTGGTTTTTTACAGTGATTTTTCTTTTCTTACATTATTTAAAATTAAAATTTATTTTAACTTTTTCAGTTAGATCTTCTAAAAAAGCGTACTTTATTAGATTTTTTTTGCTAGTATTTATTGTAGGTTATAAATATTTCCATTTTAAATTATATTATACTTTGCATAATTCGGATAATGTATCTAAAGCTGATATGCAGCACACGCAGCTATAATAATAGCTGATAGGTGATTTTGTTGAGTCGAACTAAAATTTTATTTCAATCTATTAAGTTAATATATATTTGTAGGATTAGTGGGTCAGAATTAATTGAAATTATAAAATAAAGTTTAAAAACATGTCAAAAATATTCAATTGACGCTTTTCGGGCCTTAATGGGCTCGTAGAAAACCCTGTCCGAGACGTTGTCCTTACAACGTCTGACGACTCGATTTTCTATTGGTCTCGGTGCTGCTCGATGCAGGTAAGGTATATTCTAGCTTTGATTGATCCATCATTTTGATTTACTAGCGGACCAATCTTCATACAGACATAAAGATGTGAATCGGAGACTCTTAGTTCAGTTACATCATCGTTTTTTAAAATAATGTTTCGAAGTTTTTATGAGGTACGTTCCCATTAAAGAGGTCAATGCATTTAGGATCATCTTAATTCTTAAAAAATACTTATAGAGACTTGCCTAGAAAGTCCCTAACATACAAAGTTATAATAAACGACGCGTGTCGTCGTGGGTTCGAATCCTGCGGGGACTCAACAAATTTTCATTGTTGTTTCCTAGTTGGTTATTGCAATTTGGGCCGATCACCCAATTGTCTGAAAAGTAAGATGATCCATGCGTCGGTTGGGCATGTAAAAAGTCGGTCCACCCACCAACCCGCATTGGACCAGCGTGGTGGGATACGGTCCAAAAACCCCCTAATGGATAGGGGTATATTATGGGAGGCCTATGTCCAGCAGTGGACTATCACAGGCTGGTGATGATGATGATGATGAATAAACGACGCCTTCAGTCACGCCATTTTAAGAAAAAACATTAAAATTATATTTAGAAAAAATTCCGAAAATAAGTCCCCCACCTTTGACCATTCTTCAGCGTTTGTGGGTTTTTAATTTAACCGGATGCTCTGACCTGAGAATAACTGGCGAAAGAAACTTAGTGGGCGTTCTTATGCTTTCTTATTTAAAAAATCAACCATGTAATAATATTAATGCAACACAAGATACATATTTTATAATTTAAAAAAACCCTGGAGCTAATCCCCCATTTCCAGGTTGTATTGTCAATTAATAATTAATTTCAATTATAATGTCCTTTAACACATAAAGTTGCTTGACAAATTTTTAAATTTATTAAATTAGTTTTGAACATTTACTGGATTTTGTTGTAAAAATGTATGCATAGTTCCATAAAAGATTCACCTATGCATTGTAGTCTAGTTTCTATAAGAATAAAATTATTATTGTTCCTTGTATTTGTGCCATCATAATGTCTTAGGAATTCATTTCAATTTTTCAATGAATATTTTTATCTCTTTTACCATCTTAATGATTCTGTGGGCGGCCAAGTTAAAGATTGCTTGAATTTGAAGGATAAATATCGTATTAGTATCTACCGCACTTTGTAAAACAAATCTTTGTATTAGAGAACAAGGGGGATATGTCAGGCGGCAGCATAGTGCCAGTGCAGAAAGACTACGTGAAAACAAGCTTTCCTTTTCACGCCCGCTTCACAATCACCTTGCAAGTGCGTCTCTTGTCCGTCATGACAAGCATAAGATTGCTAATCCACAGTTTCCGGGAGTGAACAAACTTGACTTTAAATGTGGTCTCTCTCACATAGTACAAACAAAAAGATATATATGGACGAGGCTAAAGCCCCATCCTTTTGGAGGACTGCAATTTGTAACCATATTTAATACTAGGTAGGTAATATTTAACTAATAACAAGATTAAATACAAATGGTTTTAACACGTTCCAATACGGTACACATTTTATTGCACACATTATTGCAAAACCGCAAGGCCTCAGGAAAATATAATCTTTGTTTGCCGTGATTACGGTTACTTAAAATATATGTATGTACAGGCCTCCCCTACTACACCCATTTTCATTTGGACCATATCCCACCACGCTGGCCTAATGCGGGTTGGTAGGTGGACCGACTTTATACATGCCCATCCGACGCTTTAATCATCTTACTTTTTAGACAATTTGGTGATCGGCTCAAATTCGGCCAGGTTTCTAAAGCATACGCCGATACCACTAGGCTTCAGAGGCAGTTATTTGTCCTAATATATCCACAAAATTAAAACGCCAGGTCTAAAAAAGTTAAAGATAAACGTATCCCTAAATCAGCCTTAAACTGTTATCTTTTATACTTGCTAAGGATTATTCAAAAGATACGTCGAACAAGAATTTGTATAAAATAATTATACGAAAATGGGTCAATAATTAATTCAGAAAAAGCATACGGTAAATTTGTTAAGGTAGCGTTAATTTAATACAAACTGCTCATTGTACTTAATATATATTGCGGGACGGGCCCATTTTGTCTACTTTGAAAAGCATATGACATAGGTTCTAGATCTGAATTATAATTTGTCATACACATTATATTATTTCTTTATTTTTTACGATTTATTACTTAACAATTTAAAATAGCATATAACCGACCTTTCAAATATGAAAAGATTTAACATTGCAATCAATTTAATAATATTCAACCTAATTAAATGCAGTACAAGTTTAATACTTTTTACCCAACACAGCGCAGAGTATAAAAGAGCAGAAAAATTTATCTTGCCATTTTTTAAATTTTCCAAATTTTTAATAAGAATCGCTTCCTTATAGTACATACATATTACATATTTTTAAAAAAAGTGTGATGCTAAACTTATTAATCCTTATTCAAATATTTGTGATATCTTTGTTTTCTTGTTGGTTAGGTCAACTCATGCCGAACACCGGATTGTAAAAGCCGGTGGGATACGGTCCAAAACACCCTAATGGAGAAGGCGTGGGAGGCCTATGTCCAGCTGTGGACTAACACTGGGTAATGATTATGATAATATTTACTAAATTTATTAAGTTTTATGTTAGTTTTTACCCTACTTATCAGTGCGCCTCCCGACTTTTATCACCTGCACCATCTCAAAGTTGACTGGTAGAGAATTCCCCTGGCATTAAGCCCGCCTTTGTGCTATTTGTGCAAGAAGTTTAAATAATTAAATAAGCTTTAAATTGTTATCCTTTATGCTTTGATCCTTGAAAAAAGCTACGGTACGAAAATAAGTAAAGATTTAAATGAGAAATAACATTAATTAAATTGGTTAAAGGTAGCGTTCCTTTATTACAAACTGCACATTGTAATGTTTTTTGCGGGACGTGCTTTTATGGCCTACCTTGAAGTGCATTTGACAGATCTTATAGGTCTGAATTATAATTTGTCATACAAATAATATTAATTCTCTATCTTTTTAGGGTTCATTTCTTAATAATTTTAAATGGCATATAACTGACCTTTCAGCTTTAAAATGATTTAACATTACTATCAATTACATAATCTAAAACCTAATGATATGCGGCACAAGGTTAAGACGTTTTTACACAACATAGCGTAGAGTATATAAGAGAAGCTTTTTTTATTGCATACACAGGCAGACGAGCAATCAGGGGCCACCTGATGGAAAGTGGTCACCGACGCCCATAGAGACTTAGCATACAGGTATCACCAACGCGCTACCTACCGTGAGACATAGGATGTTAGCCTCGTTTACCCAGTAATAAGCTGGCTACGGTGCCTTCAAACCGGAACACAGTAGTGTTTTCACAATACTGCTTTGCGGTAGAAATAGAGATCGTGGTGGTATCCACCCAGACGGTCTCCAGTAAACAGGGGACCTACCACCGGTTAAATAACTAAATTAACCTTGCCGTTAGACTAACATTACTATCCCTTTCTTAGTGAGGTACTTTTGCAAATGGATTCAAACTTATTCAACCTTTTCTAAAATGGTTGAGGTTTGTCAAGAAAGAGTAAATTCCATTATAAAATAAGTTCTTCACGTAGGATTTTTTTTTCGTTTAAAAGAAGCCCCACTCAAATACGTATTTTGTTGTTATTCATTTTTTTCACGTTATTGCGTCCCAGCTATTTGATTCGAACTTTAATTTTTGATAATTGTTCACATTGTATCTAATGACGATATTTACTTCGTCCGCCCACGCACTTTTGAAAAGCCAAAGGAAAAACCAACAAAGGGCATTGAATAAAACACGTTAGTGTAAAAAGAAATAAACAAATAAATTAATTCAGTTTTAAGGATTTTTAAGATTTCATTTTAAAAAGCGAAAAATTAATACTGGCTTTTCATCAGACCCAAAATATTGAGCTACGCTTTAGTGTTCCCAATCGGAACCAAATTATACTAGTTTCAGTGGATCTATTCTATTTTGACATTCGCAATTTTAGGTATCAAGGAATAGACGATTGAGGACCTGACCTAAATGGCATTATACCAGCGCCACTGGTGCAAGGAACGTGACTAAAATAAATCCAAAAAGTTAGGTTAGCGATGAGTAGTATACGATGGATGGATAAAGAGTGGGAATTAGTTTTATCTACATTTCGAAGACAATTTAATTAAGAACAATTACTGTTTAGTATTGATTATTTATATGTTAATAAAAATCAATATTATATTATATAGAATAAAATAATATGTAATTACATTTTACGGGAAAACTTTGGTCAACCTTATTTGAAATACTTGATATTATTTTACGTAAAATTATATCAACCTCTTATGATACAAAATACTATTATATTACAATAATATTATACTGAATTCATGTAAAAAATTGGGATACGCACAAAAATAAAAAGTAACCTACCTTACATTTCCAACAGAATTGTGTCGACTTATTGAAATATGTTTATGTTGTCAATACTGACGATTATTCAAATCAATGTTCAAAAACGGTTTGTTGTTTCTAATTTACAAAATAATAAAATGAGAAGATAAAATAAGAGCTAAATAATTCAAGAACACTTTTCAACGTTTTTAATATTTTAATACGAAACGCTTAGTAATGATAAGAAAGTCCTCGACTCATTAATTTAACCCAGGAAAGTGTTGTTTTAATTAATGTAAATAAGCTTTAACCCCTTCAAATGTTTCTTTTTCGCTTTTAAAAAAATTATTTAAACTTGTGCATATCCAAAGTATTTAAAATAATAGGCCTTTGGCATAAATTATTTTAGTGCTTAGAAAGAAGTTTTTGATGTCACTAGTCTGCAAAAGAATTTTAAAGGTATAATAAAAATTATTCACACAAATTGAGTTATATTTTTAAAATATTCATTTATTATAAAAAGAGACGCATTAAAAAACGCACAACTTTGTGCTTGAAATGGTTTAATGTAATTTACAGATCTGTAAAAGTTATAAGTTGCCATTATATACGATGGTTATTCACGAAGTTAGTTAAAATAGTATGACAAATTGATTATGCATTAAAATGTTTTTCATATTGTTTATTCTATGAAATTTGAAGCGTTATTCACACCATACCACAAATACGTGATTTTTAGATTTATTACTTCTAAAATAAGGTACAAGCGCCGATGAAGGCCCACTTAATTTCAAAACCTGTAAAATCTTGCAGATAAGAGAGTAAGCAAAAACCATTGGAAGTTGTATATATATATTTGAGAAACTGCCTCGTAGCCTAGTGGTATGGGCGTTTGCTTTAGAAACCGGAGGTCGGGTTCGAATCCTGCGGGACTCACCAAATTTTCATTGTTGTTTCTAGTTGGTTAGGGCAATTTGGGCTGATCACCCAATTGTCTGAAAAGTAAGATGATCCATGCGTCGGATGGGCATGTAAAGTCGGTCCACCCACCAACCCGCATTGGACCAGCGTGGTGGGATACGGTCCAAACCCCAATGGATAGCGGTGTATTAGGGAGAGCCTATGTCCAGCAGTGGACTATCACAGGCTGGATGATGTGATGTGAGAAACAAGATATGTAAAAAGTAGTACAGCTTTTAGCATTTTAAGACAAATGTAAACACTTTTAAAAACATGGTATTGGCTATCTTGGGAAGATGGTCGCTGAAGATGGCCCGAAAAATATTAATGTAAAACATATGCATAATAAGCACTTTAACACTTTTATCATAAAACATCGAAATCTTTATCATAAAAGGTAATAAAATCAACCCAAAATTTTTATGTAGCCTATCTTAAATATATCAGAATAAAAATCAATTATAAAAAAAAAACATACCACTAAATAAAATTCAATTTAACTTTGATATCAACTTTGAAAGTAAGTTATCAAAAATAAAAATAAATTAGTTCTTTTTCTTAAATATTTTTTTATGCCATTCATAGGTGGGCTATCAAACAACAACTAACAAACAACTGTGTTTCGGTCTATTCCCTACGCCGTTTCTTAGTAGAAGGTTCCATTTCAATCTAGCGATAAAAATGAGTAAAACAAAGAAAAATTGGTACCTCCAATAGTTATTTTAAACTAAAATTGCTGACTTCAAAATTAATACATGCTTATTCAATCAAGAACCACTTGAGCGATTTTGTTGAAACTTGCCCTATTTTTAAGTTGGACTATAGGTACCTAATTCAAGATTTAATGCAATCCAAATAGACTCGAAACGTGCAGACAGAAAATACAAACACAAAAATATACTAAGACTATATTCCAATAACCCTAGAAAGGCCGGCTCTTTGGGAATTATGCTATGGCCATGATAGGAAATTACACCGGATTGAATATAGTCTTGAAAAATACAAAAACTAAATAAAATAATAACACTCTTATGTAATTGGCTAATAAATAGATTAAATATGAAATTTCACAGTTTAGGGTAAAGGTTTTGTTTTAAATTTGTTAATTTTGTACGTGTATCGTCTTGATATGAACGAGCAAACTGTCATCTGTCCGCTGAATGAAATACACTTGCACTTTGTATATGGTACAAGAGAATACACCCAAAATTTCAAGTGTTTCGAATTATCATAGATGTATTTTTTAAAAGTGGACTTGCCTAGGAACTGGGCCATCTTCGGCGACACTACCTTATTTGCTTTATTAAATTATAATTGTTATCTCATACGAAAAGCTTATCCCAATAATTCACTTTATACGAAAATCCAAAATGATCTTTTTTAATTTTTTTAAAGATTTCAAATAATTATTAAAAGTAAAATATAATTCAAATTATTATAAAACATAAAAAGACATTACATTCTAAAATAAAATTTAAAATTATAATACATAAAATTTTAGCAGCAGCCTAACTTTTGCCTTGTTGCCATTTGTAGTATACATTTGGCTTTCTTATGTTTAATATTACACATTAATTTTGATTCAACGCTCTTAAAAACACCTACGATTCTGCTTGATTTACGAAACAGGCAGAAATTTTACGCTGTGATAAACGATAACCTCTAACGAAAATATTTTTTTAACAGCTCTTGACATAACTTCTGAGATGAACGAATAGTAACTTGATCTTAAAGTTATTTTTTATATTTATAATATACAAGTTAACTTGAATTTAAAAGAAAGATTAAATAAAATTAAGAACTAAATTAAGAACAATTATTAAGTAAAAAAAAGTTAAAGAGGACATTATTTCCTTCTAACAATTTAGTTTCATGCATACAACTGCTTTAATAATATTTGAGTGCATGTTAAATGCATGACACAACCCAAAGTCATATAACATGTCGGAATAATAGAGAACATACTCTTTGTAACTGAATTACAAACGTTCGCTTTTGATCTAATTTCAACTCAGTAGTTTAGACCCTCTGTGATTGTTTTGTATTTAATTCAGATAGCCTGTGCATACGAATTGTTAGGAATAGACGCAAAATGAAGTTTTAATAGCTTGTTATTATTTCACTGCACATACTACCAGCATTTAGTTGTGTTATACAAATTTACGAATTATTAATTTTAATGAATTTTAATTTATAAAATTTCAATTTTCTTTAGAAACTGAAGGCCGTGGGTTTGAATCCTGCGAATCTGAAATCTAAAATGAATCTGTGAACCTGCTGAATCAACAAATTTTTATTCTTGTTTCCTAGTTGGTTAGGGCAATTTGGGCCGATCACCCAATTGTCTGAAAAATAAAATCATCCATGCGTCGGAGGGGCATGTAAAAAGCTGGTCCACCCACAAAACATTGGTCCGGCGTGGTGAGATACGATCCAAAAACCCCCTAATGGAGAGGCCTATGTCCAGCAGTGGAGTAACACAGGCTGATG
Source organism: Lamproptera curius (assembly GCA_029286875.1). Taxonomy (NCBI): domain Eukaryota; kingdom Metazoa; phylum Arthropoda; class Insecta; order Lepidoptera; family Papilionidae; genus Lamproptera; species Lamproptera curius. The sequence goes on along the minus strand of JAGSMT010000036.1, from coordinate 2,569,227 downwards.
ATGATGATGACACAATATGCAATAATGCTAGCTATTCAGTTTCATTGAAAATAATCAGAAACCACTCTACCGCTACTTATAGAAAACAACTTTTTAATATATTTTTGCCTGTCTGTCTGTTTGATCTGGCTAATCTCTAGAATGGCTTCTCCGATATTGACGGGACTTTTTCTAAAAGATAGCTGATTTAACTGGGGAGTAACGTACGCTACTTTCTTTGTTGAAAAAAAAACTAAAATTGTTTTATTACATTTTACCACGCGGACAAAGTCGCCGACCAAATGGTAGTAATTAATAAATCGGTAGAGTTTATCGTCACGTCTAACATCAAACTACTGTCATGTATTTTATAAAAACATTTTAAAAGCTTACAGATTTACCTATACTTTGACCGAATAAGACTCCGAATGTGAAAAATAGGTATTGAATACAAATTTATTAGTCGATACCCATTCAGTGATTGACATCTTGGTGAGAACTCGTAAATAAGAACACTCGACGTATGTTACTTGGTTACCATGGTATAATTTTTTTTAATTCATCCCATTTGATTGAAACCAAAGGAAGGCAGCACAATGCAATTAGTCTTAAATGTTGTGACTATACACCAATCTATTTAATACACCACGTGTTCAACTAATATAGCAAAATTATGATATTACAATTACTATCAGATACCTAAGTAACCATGTTTATATTTATGCCGAGGTCAAACCAATGTTAAACTAAAACTTATTTCCTTCGTCATTCTGTCAAATCGAGTTATATCAGCATATATCTTTTACTAACAAAAACATTTGTATCTACTCAGAATGAAAAGTCCCAGCATAAATCGGACATTTTGTCCTGAGATAAAGTGACTCAAATAGCTAAACACTGACGGGATACCGAGCAGGCTCTTAACTTACTCTCGCAAAGAATGTGTCAGCTTTGCCCGTTCTGTTAACTTCACTGCCACAGATAGATTTATGGTATTTTTACGCATGTGAGTTTTGATTTTCTGACTTGAATTCCTATGTGAACGTTATCTGTACTTTAGATATTTGAATAATACCAAGACAATTTTTTATGACTACATTTCTCCTAGCCAAGTTAGCCCAACTTATCATAGGGTCGGCTAATTCACCGGTTTTACCTTAAAACATTCTTATTTTAAGCGACTGTCATCAAACCTCCACACCCTAAAAGTTAGCTCTAATAATCAACAGCATATGACATAGCTTCTAGATCTGAATTATAATTTGACGTAACATTATATTATTTCTTTATTTTTTAGGATTTATTACTTAACAATTTAAAATGGCATATAACCGACCTTTCAAATATTAAAACATTTAACATTGCAATGAATTACATAATATCAAACCTAATTAAATGCAGTACAAGTTTAATACTTTTTACCCAACACAGCGCAGAGTATAAAAGAGAAGCAAATTTATCTTGCCATTTTTAAAATTTTCCAAATATTTAATAAGAATCGCTTCCTTATAGTAAGTTACATATTTTTAAAAAAAGTGTGATGCTAAACTTATTAATCCTTATTCAAATATTTGTGATATCTTTGTTTTCTTGTTGGTTAGGTCAACTCATGCCGAACACCGGATTGTAAAAGCCGGTGGGATACGGTCCAAAACACCCTAATGGAGAAGGCGTGGGAGGCCTATGTCCAGCTGTGGACTAACACTGGGTAATGATTATGATAATATTAACTAAATTTATTAAGTTTTATGTTAGTTTTTACCCTACTTATCAGTGCGCCTCCCGACTTTTATCACCTGCACCATCTCAAAGTTGACTGGTAGAGAATTCCCCTGGCATTAAGCCCGCCTTTGTGCTATTTGTGCAAGAAGTTTAAATAAATAAATAAGCTTTAAATTGTTATCCTTTATGCTTTGATCCTTCAAAACATTACATATATTAATTAAATTGGTTAAAGGTAGCGTTCCTTTAATACAAACTGCACATTGTAATGTGTTTTGCGGAACGTGCTTTTATGGCCTACCTTGAAGTGCATTTGACATATCTTGTAGATCTGAATTATAATTTGTCATACAAATAATATTAATTCTCTACCTTTTTAGGGTTCATTTCTTAATAATTTTAAATGGCATATAACTGACCTTTCAGCTTTAAAATGATTTAACATTACTATCAATTACATAATGTAAAACCTAATGATATGCGGCACAAGGTTAATACGTTTTTACACAACATAGCGTAGAGTATATAAGAGAAGCTAAATTAACCTTGCCGTTAGACTAACATTACTATCCCTTTCTTAGTAAGGTACTTTTGCAAAATGTGATTCTAAACTTATTCAACCTTTTTCTGAAATGGTTGAGGTTTTTGGCATAGAAAGAGTAAATATATCATTATAAAATAAGTTCAGTTCACGTAGGCTTTTTTTCGTTTAAAAGAAGCCCCACTTCAAATACGTATTTTGTTAATTTATCCATTTTTTTTCACGTTATTGCGTCCCAAAGCAGCTACTTAGATTCGAACTTTTATGCTTTCTATGATAATTGCTTCGTCACATTGTATCTAATGACGTATCATTTATCTTCGTCCGCCCACGCACTTTTGTAGTGCCACAAAGGTACAAACCAACATACGTATGTATGTACTTAGGATAAAACACGTTAGCTGTAAAAAGAAATAAAGAAATAAATTAATTCCAGTTCTGAGGATTTTTTAGATTTCATTTTAAAAGCGAAAAGTAATACTGGCTTTTCACCAGACTAAAATATTGAGCTACGCTTTAGTGTTGCAATCGGTAACTAAATTATACTAGTTTCAGTGGAGCTATTTTGACATCGGCAATTTTAGGCATCAAGGAATAGACGTATTGAGTGACCTGACCTAAATGCATTATACCAGCGCTACTGGTGCAAGGAACGTGACTTAAAATTAAAATCCAAATAAGTTAGGTTAGCGATGAGTAGTATACGATGGATGGATAAAGTAGTGGGAATTAGTTTTATCTACATTTCGAAGACAATTTTAATAAGAACAATTACTGTTTAGTATTGATTGTTTGATACTACTTGAATAAAAATGCAATCAATATTATATTATATACAATAAAATAATATGCAATTACATTTTACGGGCAAACTTGCGGTTAATTTCATTTGAAATCCTTGTATATTATTTGTAAGTAAAATTATATTAACTCTCTTATGATACAATAATACTATTATATTACCATAATATTATACTTCGAATACGTGTGTAAAAAATGGCGATACATACACAAAAATAAAAGAGTAACCTACTCTTGCTTTTCCACAGAATTGTGTTGACTTATTGAAAATATTAAAATGGATTTTAATAATATCTTGTACAAAATATATATTACAAGCATCTAAAGATGTACAGTGTTTATGGATATAAAAAATATCTATATATAGTGTTATTAGGATATCCCTGATACGGTTAAATTTATTATATTATATTTAATAAATAACTATTGACTTGCGTATGTAAACTGATTACGCATTTGTCTTAAACACAGTGAAACAGCTAGAGATGTTAACCAAAACCGTGGAAATCAACAAGAAAAAATAACGGATATGTTTTAATACTTTCAACATTAATATTTCTACTGTAAAATGTTTTATATTGTCAATACTTCGACGGTTATTCACAATTAATGTTCAAAAAACGGTTTGTTGTTTTCAATTTACAAAATTGCTATAAAATGAGAAGATAAAATAAAGAGCTAAATAATTCAAGAAAACTTTTCAACGTTTTAAATATTTGTAATACGAAACGCTTAGTAATGAATAAGAAAGTCTCGGCATCATTTGGAATTAAGAAAAAAAGTGTTCGTTTTTAACAATTAATGTAAATAAGTTTTTTAACCCCATCAAATGTTTCTTTCGCTTTAAAATTATTTAAAACTTGCTGCATTCCCAAAATATTTAAAATAATAGGCTCCTTAGGGCATAAATTATTTTCAGTGCTTGTAGCAAAGAAGTTTTTGATGTCACTAGTCTGGCAAAAGAATTTTAAAGGTATATTAAAATAATTATCCACACAAATTGAGTTATGTTTCTTTAAAATATTCATTTATTTTAAAAAGAGACGCATTAAAAAATCGCTAGAACTTTGTGCTTGGAATGGTTTACAATAAGTAATTCTTACAGATCTGCAAAAGTTATAAGTTGCCATTATATACGATGTGGTTATTCACGAAGTTAATTAAAATAGTATGACAAGATTGATTATGCATTAAAATGTTTTCATATTGTTTATTCCATGTAAATTTGAAGCGTTATTCACACCATACCACAAATACGTGATTTTAGATTTATTACTTCTAAAATATTTGCTTTATTAAATTATAGTTGTTATCTGATACGAATTGCTTATCCCAATAATTCGCTTTTTACGAAAATCCAAAATGATCTTTTTTAATTTTTTAAAGATTTCAAATAATTATAAAAAAGTATAATACAATTCAAATTATTATTAAACATAAAAAAGACATTATATTCTAATATAAATAAAAATTTTAACAACATCCTAACTTTTTTCCTTCATGCCATTTTCTTAAGTTTATGGTGTAGTATATATACATTTGGCTTTTTTATGTTTAATATTACACATTAATTTTGATTCGACACCCTTAAAAACACCTACGATTCTGCTTGATTTACGAAACAGGCAGAAAATTCACGCTGTGATAAACGATAAGCTCTAATGAAAATATTTTTTAACAGCTCTTGACATCACTTCTGAGATGAACGAATAGTAACTTGATCTTAATGTTATTTTTTATATTTATAATATACAAGTTAACTTCAATTTAAAAGAAAACCTAAATTAAGGACAATTATTAGGTAAACAAAAGTTAAAGAGGGCATTATTTCCTTCTAACAATTTAGTTTTAAACATACAACTGCTTTAATAATATTTGAGTGCATGTTAAATGCATGACACAACCCAAAGTCATATAACATGTCGGAATAATAGAGAACATACTCTTTGTAACTGAATTACAAACGTTCGCTTTTGATCTAATTTCAACTCAGTAGTTTAGACCCTCTGTGATTGTTTTGTGTTTAATTCAGACAGCCTGTGCATACGAATTGTTAGGAATAGACGCAAAATGAAGTTTTAATAGCTTGTTATTTTTTTCACTGCACATACTGCCAGCATTTAGTTGTGTAATATAAATTTCCAGAATTTTAATTTATTAAATTTAAATTTTCCTCTACTCTAAAAGGTATGGAGTAAATTACACACGGTATGAGTAAACCACACTGCAATAAATTAATACCATACAAATGATGCCTCCAGTTTTAAATACTTTAAAACTGAGGCCGGGTTCTAATTCTGCGAATCTGAAATCTAAAATGAATCTGTGAACCTGTTAATCACCAAATTTTATTGTTGTTTCCTAGTTGTTAGGGCAATTTGGGCCGATCACCCAATTGTCTGAAAAATAAAATCATCCATGCGTCGGATGGGCATGTAAAAAGTTGGTCCACCCACATAACATTGGTCCAGCGTGGTGAGATACGATCCAAAACTATTTGGCACTCTGATCTATTTAGCGCTAATGACAGGAAACGCCCACAAATCTATGTTTAAAAAATATAAAATAAATTACTGCTATAGAAATTTTTCGAATTAGAAAGTTTTAATAGAAATTAATATTGGATTGATCCGAAGGTAATCAATACAAAATTATTAGTCGATACCCACTGAGTGATTGACATCTTGGTGACAATTCGTGAATAAGAACACTCGACGTATGTTACTTAGTTATCACGGTATAATTTTTTAATTCATTCCATTTGATTGAACTCAAAGGAAGGCAGCACAATGCAATTAGCCTAAAATGTTGTGACTATACACCAATCTATTTAATACAACACGTTTTCAACTAATATAGCAAAATTATGATATTACAGTTACTATTAGATACCTACATTTTGTCCTGAGATAAAGTGACTCAAATAGCTAAACACTGACGGGATACCGAGCAGGCTCTTAACTTACTCTCGCAAAGAATGTGTCAGCTTTGCCGTGACACAAGACAGTTAAATCGCTCTGTTAACTTAGCTGTCCCAGGGATGTCATTCATGTTAGTTTACACGTCTGAGTTTTCGATTTTCCGACTTGACTTCCTATATATTTTAACGTAATCAATCACTAAACAACTTAAATAACCAACGAAACAATCCCACATGACAAGCTTGAAAAGCAAGACAAGCTTGAAAAGCAAGACAAGCTTACAAAATAAGATGATTGCACTTTAAACAACCAATCCAGACAGTACAAGGTAACCTAGAAGGTTTAAAAAGAGTTTTAAGTTGGGAACACTAGACTAAATGTGGACTAAACGATTCAGTTTTCAAATCGTCGCTAGACTTAAACTTAGTTTTTGACAGAGTTTTATTTCTCTCGTAAACTTAGTTTTTGACAGAGTTTTATTTCTCTCGTATTGATAAATTTCAATTAAGACTAATTAAAAATACTTTATATTGTTTTATTTAATTTTTAAATTTTGTTAAATATCGTTTTGCTATAAATACCACTACTTACGGGGCTAATACAAAGGTTCCTTCTGTTCAATTTGCAAAAGAGACAATTGAGTCCATAAAAATAAAGATACTGATATATTTCTTACAGAACTAATCCGATGCCTTGAAAAAGAAGTTATTGCAAACATTTAATATCTACACTGATGTAGTTAATAATAAAACTTTTATATTTCAGTGCATATTGACTCCTGAGATTATCTGTATGCCTGTGTACGTGTGTACGTTTGTAATGAATATTCTCAAAAACAACGGTCAAATATAAAAAAAAAATCATTATTAAAAAAATAACATTCACCTACAGCAACAAAGCCTACTTTTACTCTACGAATATCCATTTCAAAAGTGTTAAAAAAAGCAATAGCAGCGCCGTGGATAGACTGCTAGTCAGTTATTATTTAGTAATATCTCTCTAAATTTACCGACAGACCACTTTTTATCGAAATTAAAGATTATAACTTCTCGTCACGTATCTACTGTAAATCTTTAAGCTACACAGTTTTGAAATACCGAAGCAGAAAATGTACTAAAAATCATTGCTTAAAGGATCATACGAGTCAGGTGATATAGTGCAAGATGAATTTTACGATGTTGGAAGCTTTAGTATTTTATTTATTAAAATATGTATATGTATGTTACCTCGTTGCTCCGCTCCCAGTGCTCCGATTTTGTTTATTCTTTTTTTATGATAAATATTAGCCGTCGTTGGGCTTTTTGAGTTATTTTAATAATTATGTGATAAGTAGTTTAGTAGATATTTGAGAAATAAAAAAATGCAGAAATCACAACCTCGTGCAATCAAATTGCATACGCTGCCAAAATCGCAATCGATAGACTTAAAAAATGTTCTACGCAATCGTAATTCTGATAATGGTCTAAAGTGAATTCTACGAGCGCATATTTCATTACCAAGACATTGTTAAAAATTGCAAAACTTTTTAAATTAATATTTTGTTATTTCATATAAAGTAAATGCGTTTCAACAATTGTTCATTCTGTGCGTAAAAAACGTGTTATACATGACATTTCAGTGAAACAAAAACCTTAAAAAATATTAGAGATTAAAAATGCAGGGGCAGAAATCGCGCGATAGTTTCTTGCAGAGGGCACGTTGGCACCCGCTTATATTACGAAAAATGGCTGTAATCAGTTTCAAGACGGTTATAATTTTTATTCAAAGTATACCTGTTTACACAGCACCTTGCAATTTTCAAGAATTTAAAGTGTTTTTTAGAGTAAAATATAGATAGCTTCTGTCTTCACATTAAAATGGATACTGTAAATTTATTCTTGAAATAAAGACTTAACTGATTAAACTGTTTACTGTTGACAAATTTATTAACTCCCAGCATACTAAAAAATTGTTTTATTCTTTCCGTTAAGATCAATCGAGCGTTAACAATTTGATTGTGCAAACTTGTTATTTTTTTAACTATCTTATTTAGTTTATTCTTTAAATAAACTCTTAACTACTCAGCAAACTACATTTTTTTGAAAAAGGAGATTGACAAGCAAAATTTCTCAGAAGACGAAATGTAAAATCGGTGTACTTGGGTCTACGCGGCGACGTTGATAAAAAAATTATTTGAAATGAGCAACTAGTTCCCTGAAAAGGCGATAAAATTATATAATAATTAGTCTAACATAACTGTATTTATGGATTATTTATGGACTAAAAATGCGAAATTGTTTTACTAATGTTGATGAATTTATTAAGAATAAAAACATGCAATTTCCCATTTCAGATTTAAACCTACTGGAATTTTACTCTCTCTTAACTTAACTAACTTTAGCTCTTGTAATAATTCAGAGACCCATCAAGCATCTTTAATTAAAACTATGATCAAGATAATTCGAAACTTAAGAGGAAGGTTAATTGAAATAAAAAACTTTTTTTCACATATATTGCTAAATAATCATTCAAATATTAAAATCTAATTACCTTGATTTGTATGATGTATAAAGTTGACTAACTTCTTACGTTTAAGTGAAATTTTACCAAAAAAATTAGTACCGTCTTTAAACAATACAGAACCATTTTAACCAATACAAGTGGGTCACAAGATTTTTGTCTTTTAAGGTATTTATTTTATCAAAATATCGTGTATGATATATAAGATTCTTCATTGTATTAGCATATAATGATATTTATATGCTTAATCTTTAAAATTAATTAACTTTTATGTGAACTTACACCATATAACCTTAAATGAGCTTTAAAGATGCCTAGTTGCGATTATAAAAAAAAAATATTAAAAATATTTAGTGTGCGTTATTCTTAAAACAAAGATGTATACGCTCGCGGATTTCATTATAGTTCAAAAACTTCAAATTACGTAGAACATATTTTATGTCTATCTTTTAAAGTTTTGGAAGTGTTTGTAATTTTCTCTCAAACATCTATTAAAATACTTATCACAATAGTATTAAAAAATGGGGACCAATGGGGAGGTAACATCCATCATTTAAAAAAAAAGGAACAATATCGGACCCCGGGCGGATTAACGAGGTAACATATACATATAAAAAAAAGTCATACGCTCCGAATTGAGTACCGTTTACCGGTGGTAAGTCTCCTGTTTACAGGAGACCGTCTGGGCGGGTACCACCGCGGTGCCTATTTCTGCCGCGAAGCAGTAGTGTGAAAACACTACTGTGTTCCGGTTTGAAGGGCACCGTAGCCAGCGTATTTACTGGGTAAACGAGACTTAACATCCTATGTCTCACGGTAGGCAGCGCGTTGGCGATACCACTGGTATTGCTAAAGTCTATGGGCGTCGATGATCACTTCCCATCAGGTGGCGACTGCTCGTTTGCCTGCGTATGACATAAAAAAAAATAAAAAAAACCGTCTTCTTTTGGGAAGTGGGTCAAAAAGTCGCGGTTTTTTTATTGTAAATTGTCTACTGATTTTTGAAATATTAATATAATAATCCGCTGAAAAATACTTTCACGCGCACCAAATAATCTTAACGCAATTTCATTTCTGTTTTTTCTGGTATTTTTCAAATCCATAATACCTAACCATATTATTCTGATGAATTTAAAGTCAAAGCCTAAATAATGGTATTTTTCCCAAATATGGAAGCGTTTGTCAAAAATGCATAAGTTAATTAGCCAGTTTCGAGCAAATTAATCGATTACTTTAATAAGTCGGGTAACACTAACACTTGTTTTGGTACACCTGTAACCCCGGGCTTATTTACTTAACCATTATTTATTTGAATTTGCTTTCATTTTAAAAAACCTGTAACTGGGTCCGTCTTCTAAAGGACCTGTAATTGTTTATTATGTGTTCAGGTATATATTTTAAAACAGTTTCCTGTTTTGTCGTATCTTTTCTTAAAAATGTCAAAAGAAATATTAGCAATTTAAATCTGAATTAATAATTATTTACATTCGATCTACTCATTACAACCTTCTAAGTAAATCTTTTAAATTGAGAATGAAATAACTTTTCCCCAAACGCAAAACATTTCGTGACTTCAAAAGCGATGAAAATTTTGTTATTGATTCCTCAAAACTCAAAGCTAATATATATTTGATCAGTCCTTTGATTCATTTTCCCTTTTTATGCTAATGTTAAATATTCGCATCGGTATTAAATGCTGTCTTAAGTCAAAATATTATTATTATATAGCATTTTGGCCTTATCCAATTAACAAGATCAACAAGATCGACAGTATCGTATTTTAGATTAATTTTAATTAACAAAACGGAACCTTTAGCATGACGAATATTTTGCACCCAAATTTAAATACGACCTTTCTGAACATTTGCATTTATAGTAAACCCATTCGCATCGCTATCACAGTGTTAAGGAGCATTCGGTACGGTTTCATCGATGTTTCGTTTTTCCGTTGTCAAAACAGATTTGGAGTAAATCCAATACATTATTAGTTGTATAATTTCCATTATGCCACCTGTGGGATCTGGGTGTCTTGATCCTGGAATTATTTAGGCCTGATAGGTTCCCGTTCCATTGTAATACATTTAGAGATTTGTTTTTCAATATGTTTTTAAATATATTTTTTTTATTGGCTACGTAGGCAGGGTCACTTGATGGAAAGTGATCATCGATGCCCATAGACATTGACAATACCAGTGGTATTACCAACGAGCTGCCGTCAGACTGTTGAAGGATGTTAAGTCTCGTTTACTCAGCAAATACGCTGGTTACGGTTCTCTTCAAACCGTAATACCGTAGTTTTCACACTAATGCTTTGCGGTGGAAATAGGTACCTACAAAAAGTTAATTAATATTAATAGCACAAACAGCGTCATGGCATTTAACGTGGTAGTTTTCAATGGCACAAATCCAACGTAATCTCAAAGTCCTTACTCGGAAGGCAGTTTTACAATAAATAAAGGTGATTTGTTGACGTTTTATATCGTCTTTATCTTCTACATTGAAACGTGAACGAGGGTGAAATATTTAGTTACCTTAAGGACAAATATAACTGAAATTCAAAATAAAAAAGAATAAATAAGCCCCATACGATAAGGCGAATGTAAATACGGTGTAGCATGAGTAGATTTATCGATTAGTTAAAAAATAAATAATTATCTGGCTTCTCAAGTTCATCCATTTAAAAATACCTTCTTTAAATATGCACTGAAATTATACCGATTTACTTGAAAGCTTTCAGCGTAATGTAATAATAAAAGTGACAAAATCAATATAAATATAAGTAATGCTTGCCTATCAATTATTTTTTGACTATATGTAAAACAAAATCTAGTCAAGTTTTTATACAACAGCACAAGAGTTTTGTTATGGTTAGTTATATCATGTTTATTAAGAGATAAGCATAATGTATTGTTTTTGTTGCATATATGGCAATATTATATATTTTTTTTGTGTCATTAGTAAACAAATTTAAAAACTCTGAATATTTTTCCTAGGATTAGTCAAAATTTATGAAGTAAAGATTTCTGGATATATGGAAAAAATAATATAAGAATGTATATTGATTTTCAATCCCATTTTAATCAAAATAATTTCCAAGAGGAAAATAAAGTAATGGCTCGAATAATGGAAAATCAAGTTTTGTGTTATCGTTGTTTTGTTGTTGAACCTAGTTGACTTTTGCAGATGTTATTTGCAAATGAGTTTACGCTTAAAAAGTAAGGTGACCCATTCAGATTATGCGTTTATTGATTAGCAAAGCGGGCCTATAAATTCAATGGAAGATAAATTGACAATCAATAAGACAAGTAAAGTTTTAATAAAAAAATAGCCTGTGATAGTCCACAGCTGGACATAGGTCTCCCCTAATACACCCGTACCCATTAGAGGTTTTTGGACCGTATCCCAACACGCTGGTTCAATGCGGGTTGGTGGGTATACCGACTTTTTTACATGCCCATCCGACGCATGGATCATCTTATTTTTCAGACAATTGGGTGATCGGCCCAAATTGCCCTAATTAATATATATCTATAGTTATTCTGCGCAATATAAACGGATGACAATGTGCTCATTGCACGAAACTGACCTGCAATTTTTGCCACTGTATTTTGAATCCCTAATGTTTTTAGGTGCACATTTCATTAAACAAGTCGCATATGATACGTTTAATCATATAAATTTTTTTACATGCATTTACTTTTATAGGTATTACACTGTTTTACTATAAGTGAGCTTTGAAAATGCCCCGTTGCAAACTTTTTTTACAATATTTAGATTAAAGTGGTTGCCGTAGGTTTTTCTTAAAATGTAAATATATACACACTTAGACTTTAATGCATACACTTCAAGAATTACAATTATGTAGTATAACTATTTGTTTTGTTTGGGCGAATATTATACATTATTGAATAAAATGACTTTTTGGCCGCTGGAAAGTGTTCAAAACGTCAGGAATTTAAATATGTAAAAAGAACGCGATAAAATCTGTAAAAAATCCTTTTATTCAATAATTCCGTAGTACATAGTTTTAGTCTATCTCTAAATGTGTAGTCGTTTTCGATTAAATCCATATTTCCCGTGTTCGGTTCCTGGAAAAAAATATTTTTGCATACAAATTCGATAGTGCTGTTCCATTCAAATTTTATCCAGCAATCGGTTAAAGCATAAACTGTACACACAAAAATATTAAACTTGAGTTTGACAAAACAGACTGCTTATGTTACGTTTAAGTTTGTAAATCTGATGATTAAAGTACCCGAGTTTGGGAATGTGGCTTTACTGTGCAAATGTAGTTTTTGCAAAACATACTCTAAGAACATCTTTACATTAAAGTAAAGCCTTTAGGGAAATTTACATACAAATTGATAATATTACAAAGGCGAAGCTAATTGAATGAAACCCTCTCCTTGCTTATTCTATTTGAAAACTGTTTAGATCTGTGTTCTGTATTTAGAATTATTTTTCACAGAAACTTTATACTGTTTTTATAAATAATTGCCGTAGTGGATTCCATTACACATTCTATGAAATTTTGTTTCACTCTCGGTTGGTTTTGTAGGTTATAACTTTTGGTCCTATACATAGAGCCTACGTTACTTAGTGAAGCTATGTGATGGTTTAAATGGTCTTTGAAATATGTCAAGTGGTTTTTGGGTATATTCGTTAAGAAATAATAAGTAAAAATATATATTTACGCATTTAACATTAACCATGAGTTTAAGACTTTCCTGAGAGGGTCTTAAGCAAAATAAGCTTATTTTTGTTAGGCTTTAACTTCGCCAAATAATTCAAAGTAAGAGAACTAAATAAATTAAGTTAAATATCACTGAATGAAAATTTTTAGGTAATACTACAACATAGCCCTTAATTTTCACACTCTATAATATTCGTATTCAAACTTAATATTGTGAATAACAATTTTTAAACTTAAATGCTTATCATGATTCAAATGAAAATCGCAACTGAAGTCGTATCGTATACTTCTAAGTGCATTTTTGTGATTACGCTTTGTCAATGTAGATTTCATGATTTTTATTGTTAAAGCTAAAGGTCTTATCCTCTGAATTTTAACATCGTTCAAAGAAACCTTACGATGTAAGAATACATCCTTATAAATATAAAAATATTCTTTGAGAGAAGAGAATTTAAAATTTCCACTGAAGATAAACTATAAAGGTAACAAGAAAAGTTATTGCACATTCTATTACAAATTTATTTAGTAATGTAGTAATTCATTCTCTGACATGAATATATAAATAAAATACATACATTTAAGGTTATCTCATAACACTCAATTTGATTTAAATTATCATAAAAGTTTTCAAAATGTATTTGAGACAGTTTCAAACATATTCCTATCAAAATTTATTCATCTCACAAACGAAATTTGATGCAGCAACTAACCAACTGCTCATTATTAGTTGATGTTAAACATAAATTGACGCGACAACAGAGCAATTCCTGCAGCTCATAATGCAAAAACATTAACAACGAAATGTGTCCATAGAGAGTGGAGGGGCTTAACATGTATGTCCTATACATTTTACACTGCTAAAATGTATACATCTTTATTCTACGTAGATTTGAACATATTATAAATGGGAAAGGAATTTTGTATTCAGAATACTCGTTTTGTTATAATGTTTATTTGCTTTATAATGCAATAGATAGCAGCTTATAAAAGTCTAGGTAAATTACGTAGTCACGGGCAGACTGATAATTGGCATAAAGGTACACTACACTACAATAATTCAAAGAACATTGTTTAAAGTATTAAAAATAATATAAAAATAACCTTTATTACTTACTATTTAAGTTAACTTTTACAGTATATAAATCTACTTTTATATAGTTCACTTAACTTTACTAATAATAATTTTTAATTTTTAACTTATAAGTATACATCTTTACTATTGAACTTACATCTATATTTCTCTATATTGCACATATGTACGTAAAATAGAGTATGCTATATGATAGTAGTAGCCGCCTCTGCGGCGTAGGCCTCTACTAAACCTTTCCACACATCTCTTTCTCGAGCCATTTGGATCCAGTAATCACCGCATCTGTGACTAAATACGTCTCTCCATCTTTTACTTGGTTTCCCTTTTTTCCTTTTCCTGTCCCGTGGTATCCATTCTGTTAAATGTTTTGTCCACCTATTATTCATTCTGCAAACATGTCCTGCCCAATGCCATTTTAATAATCTATTTCTTCTTCTTATATCTATTAATTTTTTCCTTCTTCTTATTTCACTGTTAGTAATTTTTAGCCCCAGCACGCTCCTTTACATCTTCCTTTGGCATATAGAAATATTTTCTTCATCCTCTTTTGTTAATGACCATGTCAGACAACCATATGTTAAGCGTATTGTTTTTCATAATTTCAAGTAAACTCCAGTATTTTTTCCATGCTACAGTTATCCTTCGTTGTATTTCTTTTTTAGTTTTATTTTCAAAAAATACCAACTGTCCTAGGTAAATGTATTCTAATACGTATTCTAACTTTTTGTTCTCTACAACAACGTCTCGGTGGTCTGAGTTTGTTAGTAGCCTAGTTTTTGTTATGTTAAGTGACAGTCCTACTCTGTGGATTTCTGATGCGAGTTCTCTAACCATGTTCTCAAGCTCTGTCGCGTTTTCTGCAAAAACCACAATGTCATCCGCAAATCGCAAGTGGTTCAATAGTTCTCCGTCTATATTTATGCCATTCGTTTCCCAATTCATGCGTCTGAAAACAGATTCGAGTACAGCTTAAAATATTTTTGGCGAGAGCGGGTCTCCTTGTCTCACTCCTCTTCTTATAGGAAATTTTTTACCTTCTCGTTCTAAGCGGACTTTGGCACAACATTTTTCGTATACACTTTGTTTTACCTTTATATATGTTGAGTTTACGCCTTGTTGAGCTAGTGATGTCCATATTGCATCAAAATATAAAGGGTCAAAGGCTTTAGTGCAATCTATAAAACACATATATACCTGCTTCCTATATTATTTAAGCTTTTCTATTAATTGTGTTATACCTTGTATGTGATTTATAGTTGAGTATCCTTTACAAAATCCTGCTTGTTCTCGCGGTTGATTTTCTTCTAAATGAATTGTTATTCAATTTAGAATTATTTTAGAGAATATTTTATATAAGTTAGTTATAAAACTGATAGGTCTATAATTTCCTAGAACACTTCTGTCCCCTTTTTGTGTAGTAGTATAATAATGGATCTTGACCATTTTTATTTTTGTTAAAAGAATATTGTTAAATAATACTTGTAGGGGTTGCTGAAGTGAAATTGATAGTGATTTAAGCACTTCATTCGCAATGTTATCACTTCCTGGAGCTTTGTCACTTTTTTGGGAGTTAATAGCGTCTCGAATTTCTGATAAAAGAATAGTTGGTGTGACTGAAATGTGGTCGTTTTGTTTAGTAGGTATAGTAAAACTTACGACCTTTAATGACCTACCACACCAGGTTGAGAACAATAACGGGATTGTATTATTTGCTGATGATACTTTATTATTTAGAATAAAACGACGTAACTTGCAAAATTACGATGTAAATAATACCCTCTTAAAAGTCATATACTGGTTTAGTGCAAACAATTTAATGTTAAACAAAAAAAAACTAAATGTATAAGGTTTATGACTCCTAATGTTACTCAAGCTGGATGTGATGTGGCCGTAGATAAAGAAGCGCTAGACCACGTAGATTCCACTGTATTTCTCGGCATCATAATAGATTCTAAACTGCAATCAAACTCATATTAATAGACTGGCGAGTACACTTAGTTCAGCGGCTTATGCGTTAAAAAAATTAGACAACTAACCGATGTTGAGACAGCCCGTTTAGTATATTTTATTTATTTTCACAGTATATCATAGTAAATTAGCAAAAAACCTGCGTTAACTCAAAATAGAGTCTAGAAAAGCTTTTAAATTTATAGATTCTCCTAGCTTTTAGTAACCTTCTTTGACGTATGGGTTAGCCACAAAAGTAAAAAATACAACCCATATTTATACTGTATATTATCAACTAAACAATAGCAACATCAACATCTAAATATGACCGACTTAAAATGAACATAATAATGTTTGTCTAAAAGTTAATATAAAATAAAAAGCACTATAAATATGTACGTATGGTTTTATTCACACATATTTCAATTAAAACGAATATTACATTAGGAAATTTCAACATATAGATGTCAATATCTATGTCCCAATAGTCCTGTCCATATGAAATGCATCTGCGAATATGAAAGAGAGTCATACAATCCATTTTCTGAACTGTTTGAAATTTTTGTTTGCTATAGCTATTACGTACCACTACGTTATCTTGAGGGTGCAACGCCTCCAAAAAATCTTCATTCTCATTTAGTACATTTTGCCTCACACAAATATCAAAAATACAGTTTAAAACTAGATACAATAAAGATACAATATTTACAAATGCGTGTCTGTCTCAAGGCTTATATTTACCAAAGGTTTTTTTCTTTTCTTAAACAATTAGGTCCTTGAACTGAGATCTCTAACAGGTGCATAAACTTATGAATTTTCAGTGTTGAACGCAGAAATAAACAAGCTTAGTACGATTTAATTTATGGTAAGCTTTTGCAATGAATTTCACAATAATAGAAAATTCTGTATTAAAAATACATTGTTCTTTATATTCTTCAAGTAAATGTTAATGTACTTTCTAAAATAAAGGAATAAATTTATTTATTATCGTCATTTTTCATTTTGATACGATATTTCCTTATTTAAGTCTCTTGTAGAAATTCCAACACCAAGTCCTAATTAGGTACATGTCAACCTTAGGGCGGTACAGCGAAAACGGGGCGGGTGCGATAGATGCACTACTAAGATAAACAATAAAGAAGGCTTTGTATACGACCTTAGTGTTTATAGAATTAACGATATCAATAAAATAAATCTTAATAAAATATAATATTTAAAATAACTAATATATTTTGTTACAAAAAACAATATATTATTTATAATAAATAACATATTTCTTTTCATGGTATTACTGGAATGGCTCTACATAAATATTATATGAGATGCGTGAGATACTAAATAAATATACTTTAGTTAAATTATAAAAGATACAAACCACATCGACTTGATATTTTAGTAAACTGACAAATAAACCTACAATATCCAACATTAATTTATAGAACTTTGGTTTACCTAAATTAATAATAATCTACTAGTGAAATAATTTTAAATGTTACTTTTGAAGCGTAAAAAACTCAAAGAGCGAAAATTTTCTCTCAATATTTATAACTTAAAATTTTAACGACACTTAATAAATAGACATGCAATAGTAAAGATTTTTTATGTATACCACCAAATTATAAAATTAATATTGAAATATGAAGAATAACCAGTTTACTTCGAATAATTGTCATACTGTTTATAAGTTTTTACTAACTTTCTACTTAACTAGTAGCCGCAAACTAAATATTTTGCCTAATATTTATACACAAAAGTAATGAAAAGTTTTATGATAGTATCGTGGGGCGTGAGCTTGTCTGTTAAGTGTATTATCCGTATCTTTTGCTTTACGTGTATTTTAATCTTTGATAAAAATAATATGTTAATACTTTTATATAAAAGTATGTTACTAACATATAATGTCATAAAATGATTCGGAACTTGTTTACAATTTTAAAACCACCAATAACTTTTATACGTATTTTATCATTCAAGAAAACTATTTTATAAATTGATTTTCACATTTCCCTGGTCCATATTGTGACAGGGATATATGTTTATATAAAATTAATTCTCTAACAACTTACTAAAAAGCCAAACGCTCCTTTTATTTACTTTTAAGGTCTATATGTTACTATTTGATACCATATAGAATTCAACTTAAATTTTATTTGTCCATACTCGTCTCACTGTCAATCCATTGAAAAATATATATGACGTCATACAAGATAGGTACGATAGGAATATCAAACGAATACCACAAATGCAGTAACGAAAATTTCAGATCTTGCTTGTCTATAATAACGTGATGTACGTCACGTATCCTCCAAGGGTATATTCTATATCAGTCCCTCACCTTTAACACGAAAATGAAGTAATTTATTTTCCAGCGAGCCCACGTTTCATAATTTACGAACGATAATAACTAAAATTATTCTTTCATGTAGTAAGCATTAAAATAAAATAGGGTCGACTCTCGACATTTAATTTTGCGTATTGTTATACATGAATATAAAATTATTCTTAAAAATGGCTAAATAAAAAAGTTGTCTTTAATATTTTTTAAATACATTTTTACGTCTTTCTTACATCTTGACGGGATAACATAAGGATGAATCAGTTGGTTGGTTGTATCAGCTAACTGGAAGTTTTCTACTAGTCTTCAATACGTTTCCTTATGGTCAGTACTTCAGTGGCTTCTCAGAAGTTAATGGGACTAAAATTTTGACCAGAAATCTAAAAAACAACATTGAATATCGATAATTTTCCCTCGTTACCGAGATTAATAATATTTGATCGATACTATATACATGTAGAGATATTATTCAAGAAGTGTAAACGATAGAACGACAAAAGAAAAGGTTGGAAGAGTCAAACTTTTATTCTTGTTTTATTTTTAACGAGCTCATAAAGTACCCTTTTTCTGGTAGACTGGTTCTGAAACGTCTGGTTAAGTAGATGTTTAGAGTTATTTTGCTTCAATGCTTTTGTTGTCATTCCTTAGCGGACTGTTCCTTTGTATTTATCTAAATTTAGAATCTCTTAGCCGTTTTCGTTGTTGTTTTTAATATCATATTATTTTCAAGTGCATACTTGTATGTACTCCAAGAATGATAAGCATCGAATAAATTCTATTAACTATGAGAAAATTATTTATCAAATTTTTATCTAAATATCTTACTCAACATTGATCGCCATTTAAGCGCAACCAACGAGAAAAAATACAAAATTTTTAGTTATTATGAGTCAAATTGTGTGAAAATTTCGAACACGGTTATTTTTTTAAATTCATAACACAACACCATCTAGTCATACACTGAGCAATGCTTGTACTGTGGAAACTATATGACTAACTAATACACGTCCTGACACGAGGAGTTTTACTCAGACACTGTTTAACTTGTACTGGCGCAACAGTCAATGTGACTGTGTAACCATTGCGCTAGATGGGTTATCAGATTAAGGTTATTAGAGTTTGAGGCATAGGTCATGGAGATATTTAAACTGCTTTCTATTAATACAAAATTGTATTAAACATTCGTCGTAATACATTATTAAAAGTAGTTTTTTTGTTAAATTACAAATACAACATAGTTGTAATAAAACAATCGATGTTTGCTTAGATATACTCTTATTTATGAGTAACGCCAGCGAAATTTGACGTTGTAACAACGAAACTGCTCATTATTGGCTAATGGTGGACATAAATTGGCGTGACAACAAAGCAATTACTGCAAATCATAAAACATTCATTAACGATGCAATGGATCCACAGAGAGTCTGTTTGCAATTAAAATACAAATGGTCCATTGACAAATGGTATGAAGGTACTGAAAGTCCTGTAGTATATATAAATGACTATGATACCTAAGATAATTGAATTATTATCATACGAAAAAAGTATTATCACTTTTTTAATTTATTTTCGCAATGCCTCATCATCATCATCATCATCATCATCATCAGCTTCTGATAGTCCACTGCTGGACATAGGCCTCCCCTAAGACACCCCTCCATAAGGGGGTTTTGGACCATATCCCACCAAGCTGGTCCAATGCGGGTTGGTGGGTGGACAGACTTTTTACATGCCCATCCGACGCATGGATCATCTTACTTTTCAGACAATTAGGTGATCGGCCCAAATTGCCCTAACCAAATAGGCAACAACAAGACCTCCACTTTCTAAAGCACACGCCCATACTACTAGGCTGCGGAGACAGTCCGGAGTCCGATACGGAGTTTGCAATGCCTACTTTTCCCTATGGATGTAAAAATTGTGCAATATATAAAAAGAAAGTAAGAGAATTCTAAAGATTACAAAATATTTTCTAGTATTTCACTTTCTCGAAATCTGTTTCGCTTTAGGATTCCTTTATTGAGAACTATAATTAAAACAACATATGCTAATTAACTGAATAAAAATCAACTTTGTTACCGATACTAAATGTGATAATTTATATACAGACAAGGCTTTTTTCATTACCGACAATTTTTTGTTAGAAATGAAAAATGCCTTTCATTCTTATATGAATTAAAAGTTAAACCTGTTTGTACTATTGATTTCATGAAATAAATTCTGTCAGTTATAATAACAAAGAGTTATATTTTAAATAAAGTAAAATTACTTATTACTTTTTTAAATCTGTATTTTTTTCATACTTAGTATAGAGTAATGTAAAATTTACATTTTCTAGATGAAGTTCTCAATACAATACTGTTTTTATAACGATAAATAAAACGTTTACGGAAAAATAAGTTCTATATCTAACAGTCGGTAATACGAAATGGCTTTAAAACGCCAAAACACATTCAATCTATAGTACGGGCTACATCAAAGGCGTACCTCTCTTTATCACCCGTAATGAAGATTTGTGAATATGAATGAGGAGAAAAAAGAAATTCCTTTTTCTTTATAAAGCCGAACGCAATGACTTTGCCTACGAACATTCTTTGTTGATTACCAATTTTCTTATACACTTTTATGGTGTTGTACCATAAAAGTTTAAGGCAATAATTCTGAATATAAGTCTGAAAAAAATCAAAGCCAATACAAATAGGATTGATGAATATTTCACGTTCCTGCGTGATATTATTAATAGGTTAACCATATTTACGGCCAATAGTAAAAAAATATAAGAAACCATATAACAATTTTATTTATATACCTCAAAATGGTAGAGCATTTTGAGACACGCCTCTTATTTACTCGGATGCATATCCAAAAAAATGGCACGCACCATATTTACATATCAATTAACTTATGTTCATTGACATACTATATGGTTCTTTGTCCAGGCCCATTACCTCTCTTACTTCGATTATAATACAATATTTTTAGAATTGAATGTCTCAAAATTAGACGCAAAAAGGTGTAACATAAAAGTTTAATGAAATATAAGTAAAACTATTATATCTTCTTGCGATGAGCCAATAAAATACCGACATTTTAGATACTATTAAATTTGCCTCAGCCTGTTGTACGAATGACAATTTACACGTTAAAATAATATGAAATACCATATTTTTCGTAAATAAAATTATGCATTGTTCTTTTCATAAGATGCACATTCATGATAGCTAAAAGTAAGTAACTTCCAACATAAATATTTTATTAAAGCATATTTATGTTGTCATAAAACTGCTAACTTAAGCGTAGGGGCATAAAAATCGGATAAGCAAAGACTCACATAACTTAAAAAAAAATTATGATTAATAAAATGTTATGCATTCTTATTCTTTTTTTATTAATAAGCTGCGCTCAGTGGTTTTTCCCTCATATCACGGGCATTTTAATATGCTTTTATTATCTTCATTCGAATGTTAGTATTACATTCTGATGTGGTCAAAATCATTTTTAAAGATTCCATTCTTTTTATTTACATGAAACATGTGATTTTGACCCTTTCAGAATGTCGGAATAACCCGACAGGCGTACTTATTGTATTGTATGTCAGTTCAATATTTAAAAAGATTTTCTAGCAGATTTAACTAAAAAATGGAAAGTAATTTTTCTATATATAATGTAAGGAAATGTTATTTAATTATAATATTTTTTTTTTATATTATCAAAGTAATATTTTTACTCGTATCTGATCATAAAATATTTATAATTATTAATACCAAGTTGGGTGTTATTTTACAGTAATTTTTCTTTCCTTACATTATTTTTTATTTGAATATATTAAAATTTTTTTAGTTGGATCTTCTAAAAAAGCGTATTTTACTAGTTTTTGAAAACTATTATTTATTGTGGGACTATTTAGCATAAATATACTCATTTCAAGTTACATTATTTTTCGCATGATTCGGACAAAGTATTTAAACATTATAGCTGATAAGTGATGCTGATGAGTCGGACTAAAATTTTATTTCAATCTATTAAGTTAATATATATTAGTATGATAAGTAGATTCGATTTAATTGAAATTATAGAATCAAATTTAAAAACATGACAAAAAATATTCCATTGATGCTTTTCGGGCCATTAAGAAAGAAAGCCCTGTCCGAGACGTTGTCCTTACAACGTCTGACGACTCGATGTTCCATAGGTCTCGGTGCTGCTCGATGCAGATAATGTATATTCTAGCTTTGATTGATCCATCATTTTTATTTGCTAGCGGACCAATCTTCATACAGATATAAGGATATGAATAGAAAGCTCTTAGTACATGTCCAGTTACATAATCGTTTTTTTTAAATAATGTTACGTTATGCGTTTAGGATCATCTTAATTCTAAAAAAATATTTATAAAGACTTGGCTAGAAAGTCCCTTACTTATTTGGTTAAAATAACCGACGCCTTTAGTCACGCCATTTTAAGAAAAAATATCAAAATTATATTTAGAAAAAATTCCGAAAGTAAGTCTCCCACCTCTGACCATTCTTCAGCGTTTGTGGGTTTTCAATTTAACCGGATGTCTCAGAACTGAGAACAACTGGCGAAAGAAACTTAATGGGCTTTCATATGCTTTCTTTTTTTTTAAATAATCTGCGATGCAATCATATTAATACAACACAAGACACATATTTTATAATTAAAAATACAACCTGAAGCTAACGCGCCATTTCCAGGTTGTGTTGTCAATTAATAATTAATTTCAATTATAATGACCTTTAACACATAAAGTTGCCTGACAACATTTTAAATTTATTCACTGAATTTTGAACATTTACTGGACTATGTTGTAAAAATGTATGCGTAATTCCATAAAAGGATCAACCTATTCTTCGTAATCTAGTTGCGATAAGATGAAAATTATTATTGTTTGTTGTATTTGTACCACCATAATGTCTAAGGAATTCATTTCTATTATTCAGTGAATATTTTTATCTCCGCTACCATCTTAATGATTCTGTGGGCGGCCAAGTTAAAAATTGCTTGAATTTGAAGGACAAATATCGTATTAGTATCTACCGCAATTCGTAAACCAAATCTTTGTTGTAGAGAACAAGGGGGATATGTTAGGCGGCGGGACAGTGCCAAAGAAAGGCTACGTGAAAACAAGTTTCCTTTTCACGCCCGCTTTACAGTCACCTTGCAAGTGGGTCTCTGGTGACAACGTATGACAATCATAAGATTGCTTAATCCAGTTTCCGGGAGACAAACTTGACTGTGAATGTGGTCTCTCTCACATAGGACAAACAAAAAGATATATATGGACCAGGCTAACGTAGCAAAAGCCCCATCCTTTTGGAAGACTGCAATTTATAACCATATTTAAGACTAGGTAGGTAATATTTAACTTATGATAAGATTTAACACAAATGGTTATTGACACGTAATAACGCGATACGCATTTTAAAATAAAATTTAGTAAATATTAACATTATTACACACATTATTGCAAAACCGCAAGGCCACAGGAAAATATAATCTTTGTTTGCTGTGATTACGGTAACTTATATATTTTATTTGTCCTTATTACATTTATATTACACAAAATAAAGTTGAAAATAAACGTACCTTTAAATCAGCTTTAAACTGTTATCTTTTATACTTGTTAATGATTGTTCAAAGGGTATACGTCAAACAAGAATTTAAATAAATTATTGATACGAAAATAGGTAAATAATTTTTTAGGAAATAGCATACGGTAAATTGGTTAAGGTAACTTTAATTTAATTCAAACTGCTCATTGTACTTAATGTAATATACATTAAGTGATGAAGCGGGATGTGCTTATTATGCCTACCTTGAAGCGCATTTGACGTATCTTGTAGGTCTGAATTATGATTTGTCATACAAATTATTTGATTTGTCAATTTTTTTAGGGTTTATTACTCAATAATTTTAAATAGCATATAACTGACTTTAGACCTATTAGAAGATTCAATATCGCAACCTAATATTTAATAATAATATATAATATAATAAACATAATCTTCAACTTACAACAGCCGCACGAGGTTAATACGTTTTTACCCAACACAGCATAGACAGCACAGCACAGTGAAGATAAATTTCTCTTGCCATTGTTAAAATTTTCGCATTAGCTCATTAGGCTAACATAAGTATCCCTTTAATATAGTAGGATGTTTACGTCTTATAAAAATGTGATGCTTAACTTAATAATCCTATTCTAAAATGGTTAACGTTTAAGGCATAGAAAAAGTAAATATATTTTCATAAAATAAGTTAAGTTCGTTTAGGCTTTTTTTTGTTCAAAAGATGCCTCACTTAAAATATCCATTTTGTCAAATTATCAAAAAAGAAATTTAATTTAGATTAATTCCAGTTGTGAGGATATTTTAAAATATAACATAAAAAGCGAAAAGAATAACTTGCCGTTCACCAAACCAAAATATTGTGCTAAGTTAGCGTTAAAATCGGTAACTAAATTATACCGGTTTCAGTGGAGCAATTTTAGCATCGGCAATTTAAGGCATCAAGGAATAGACGTATTGAGTGACCTGACCTAAATGCATTATACTAGCGCTACTGAGGCAAGGAACGTGACTTAAAATTAAAATCCAAGTAAGTTAGATTTGCGATGAGTAGTATACGATATTAAAGTAGTAGAAAGTAGTTTTATCTAAATTTCGTAGACAATTTCAATTATAACAATTACTGTTTAATATTAATTCTTTGGTACTACTTGAATATATATGTTATCAATATGATATGGAATAAAATAATATGTAATTACATTTTATGTGAGTTGCGGTAAATTTCATTTGAAATTCTTGTATAATATTGCGTAGTAAACTGATCTCAACGCACTGATGAATAATACTATTACACTACAAATTGATGTTTAAAAAATTGTGATACATACACAGAAATAAAAAGGAACCTACTCTTACATCGTTGTTGACTTATTGAAAATACTAAAATGGATTTAAGTAATCTTGATCTTATACAAAATAAATATTACAAACATCTAAAGATGTACGATGTTTATTGTTATAAAAATATCTGTATATACTTAGTGTTTTTTGGATATCCCTGATACGGTTAAATTTATTATGTTCTATATAATAAGTAACTATTGACTTGCATATGTATACGCATTATGTTAATCATAACCGAGGAAATAACAAGAATAAAATAACGGATATGATTTAGTACTTACAAGATTTAAATTTTCCTGTACAATGTTTAATATTAGTAATACTAAGACGATTATCCACAATTAATGTTAACATTAAAGAGCTAGATAATTCAACATTTTAAATATTTGTAATACAATTTATATAATATTTTAAATAATGTTATATATATGGAGTTACGTTTCTTTTTAATATTAATTCATTTTAAAAGGAGACGCACTTTGAAATCGCTACAACATTGTGCTTGAAATGGTTTATAATAACTAATTCTTACTGATCTGCTAAAGTTATAAGTTGCCATTATATACGATGTGGTTATTCACGAAGATAATTAAAGTACTATAACAAGATTCATTATGCATTAAAATTATTTTCACGTTGTTTATTCCATGTAAATTTAAATCTCCATCCATACCATACCATAAATTAAGTATTTTGGAATTATAACTTAACTTAACTAATTATAACTTAACAAAAGTAGTCGCTTTATTATGTTATATTTGTTATATGATACAAGTTCTTTAACGCAATCAAAATCTTGATACGAAACTCCAATTTTCACTACAAAATAGTTTTCTTCTAAATTTTCGGCTAAGATACTTAATACTTACTTCGCGTTATTAATTCGTATAATTTCAACTTAACCTACATGCTATCTTATTTTTAGCGAACCATTTTTTCAAATTTATTATCTTGTATACAGTCGGCCTTTTGATATATTTAATAATGCACATCAATTTTGCTACAAAACATTTAAAATTATATAATTATCTGTCTGTTTTACAAAACATGCCTTTTACGCAACGATAAACGATAATTTCTAATAAAAATATTTTTTCTAACTGCGGCTTAAAGACAAAACTTGTAAGATAAAAAATTGTAATTTGATCGCATTGTTATTATTTCTTTTTTGAATAAACATGTCTCAAAATAAAAATTAATAGATGGATAGAATCCATCTTACAATATAGGACCACACATTACGACGGAAGAACTGCTTCAATAATATTTGAGTGCATGTTAAAGGATTGTTGCATCAACCCAAAGTCATATAACATGTCAGAATACTAGAGAACATACTCTTTGTAACTAAATTACAAACGTTTGCTTTTGATCTAAATTTCGACTTAGTAGTTTAGACCCTTGGTGCTTGTGTGTTTGATTGAGACAACCAGTGCATACAAATTAAATGGGTATATGCTAAATTAAGTTTCATTACAAGATACATGTTTATTCCACTGCTACATACTTCCAGAATTAGAAATTGTACTTAGAAATTGTATTGAAATTGTACTCAAAGGTTTTTTTTTGATGACAACAACATAACTTATCAAGTATGTGTATGTAAAATGTATATAAGTAAAATATACATATCATATTATTTTATATATATTTATTTAAACATATGTAATAAAATAAGGCAATATGGAGAGGCACAACACAAAGAAATGGTTTAAAAACGGGAAAATATTAAAGCATAATAAACAGATACGAGTTTTGAATTAGTCTGCTAATAATTATTTCTTAACATAAATTACAAAAACAACACACAAACTTTATTAATAAATGGGGTCAGGCAACCTTGCAAGGTTATCAGAATTATAAATCATTTATTTCGACAAGTAGCAATGTAAAAACAAATTTTCGAATGAGGCTTGTTACCAGTTCTTTTCTTTTACATAAAGTATTTTAGCTGGACTAACATTTTTTTTGCCAACGAAGGCAGACGAGCAGTCGTTTCTACACATGGTAAGTGGTGACCGACGCCGATTATTTTTACATCGACAATACCAGGAGTATCATCAGTGTGCAGCCTACGTGAAATATAGAATGTTACATTACGTTAACCAGTAAACGCTGGCTACGGTGCCCTGAAAACCGGAACACAGTAGTGTTAAACACTACTGCTTGGCGACAGTGATAGACACCGCGGTGGTGGCGCTCTGACGGCCCCTGTAAAGGGGACCTACTACCTCAAAAAATTATAAAACCTTATCGAAACATACTACCCATCTAGTATCAAAGATGGTATGACATACCATATTACCGCCTGAGATCTTGAAGCTAGAAAGAGTCCGAAACATCGGGAATAATAAAATATAAATAACCGAAAATGCCGTAAAATATTTGATTTGATATGTATAAAAATCGCGGAAATAAAAAAATAACTATATCCATCTAGTTTTAAGATTTTTAAATTGTCTTCTATTCCGTAAAATTTATATATTTGATTCATAGTAATTCTAGAAAATTCAATTAACTGTTTCAATTTGTAATCTGTAATTAGTATTTAAACGATTTTTTAACTAGCTTATTAAGGGATTCTCTTTAAAAGTTATCAAACATCACTACTTAAAATTAGTTTCCTCAAAAATATTAAGTTATACAACGCATGAGCAAACCTTTTATCATGAAGTCAACCCCATTACAGGTAGCTGTTATATTGCAATTAGAAATCTGGGTGGTGTCTAATTGTATAATAGATTCCATCAAATAAAGACTGCTTTTTTGATATTTCACAAACCAAAAGTTATTTAAAAGTAAAATTATTGTGTAGTATTAATTATTTATGTATTATTTTGTAGTTTTTACTTGATATTTTTGTGTTATTTGTACATACTCACTGCCTCTTTAAAAAATCAGAGAGTGCTATACAATACTTGAGGACCTTGAGTGGACCTACAGCCCAAGTTAGTATTTCTTTATAGATTTTATCATTTGGTTGATAAAATCTTCATTGAGACGTTTGTGTGCTGGATGGCTCCAGCAGCGGAGGACAAAAGACGATACAGGACATGTTGTGGTTGTGTAGGCTGCTAACCTCCGGGCAGAAAAATGTATCCTTAGTCAGATCTATGTTTCGAAAATATAAAATGAATTACTGTTGCAATAGTCTTTATAAATTTTAATTACTAATTTATGATTTAGTATGACTACCATAGAAATTCTTTGAATTTGAAAGTTTTAATAGAAGTTAATATTGGATTGGCCCGTTGATTAGTTAATCGCCTGTTGCAAAATTATGTCTTCAAATTGGCTCTCCTTTTGATCCATTTACTCTTGACTAAATTGAATATTGATTGCAAATTTAAATAAATAAAAGTTAACGGATTTTAGTAAAAATCTATACAAATAGATATAACCTATACTTCTAAAAAAAACAACTTTTTAATATATTTTTAACTGTCTGTCTGTTCGTTCTGGCTAATCACTAGATGGCTTCTGCGAATCTGAGGACTTTTCTGATGTATAGCTGATTTAACCGGAAGTAAGTTAGGCTACTTTTTGTTGGTTGAAAAACTAAAACTATTTTATTACATATTGTCATGAGGACAAAGACGCCGACCTTAAGCTAGTAATAAATAAATCGGCAGGGTTTATCGTCACGAAATCATTAGTACATAGTTATCCACTCAGTGATTGACATTTTTTTGAGAACTCGTGAATAAGAATGACATATATTACCTTGTTACCAAGGAATACTTTGTTTCTAGTTTTTATTGACTAAGCTATGAAAGTAAGAAATATCGCAATGCTCAAATCGGTTTCAAAGATAATTTTATACAACCCAAAAAATAAAGCAAGGCAGCAAAATGAAACTAGTCTTAAATATTGTGACGATACACCAATCTATTTAATACAGTGTTCAACTAATATAGCAAAATTATGATATTACAATTACTATCAGATACCTTAGTATGCATGTTTATATTTATTCCGAGGTCAGACCAATGTTAAACTAAAACTTATTTCTTACGTCATTCTGTCCGTCGAGTTGCTTTACAATATCAGCATGTATCCTAGCTCTAACAAAAACATTTGTATCTACTCAGAATGAAAAGTCCCAGTATGAATACATACATTTTGTCCCGAAAGTTAAAGTGCGTCAAACAGCTAAACACTGACGGGATACCGAGCAGGCTCTTAACTTACTCTCACAAAGATTGTGTCAGCTTTGCCGTGACACAAGACGGTTAAACCGTTCTGTGTTTGATTTTCCGACTTGAATTCCTATGTGAACATTATCTGTACTTTAGATATTTGAATAATACCAAGACAATTTTTTTATGACTAAATTTCTCCTAGCCAAGTTAGCCCAACTTATCATAGGGTCTCCTCCGAACAGGTACTCGCTTTGTCGAGCGGTGGGGCTCAGTACCTGCGGCTTGGGTCAGCGCAGGGAAGCTAAGAGGAACCTGGCCGGCCTGAGGTGTAAGGCCGGCCGTGGAGAGGTGCTCCAGCAGGCTGAACAAGCCCGCTTTGGATCGCCTTTAGAGGGTGCGAGGGACGGGTTGCAGGAGGTAGACGTGCGCCCTTCCTGTCCTCGCAACCAGGGTGGAGTCGCGGGGAAGAGGAGTGTCGGTATTCCGTAGGCCGCTCTCCCTATCCTCCGCGACTCGAGGGTCGACCGCTGATGCGGTGTGGAGGGGCCGTGGGAGGGGGACATTCGGCATGGTGTCGTCGATCTCTCCTCCTTCTGCGGCCGAAATGGAGCAGCGGCGGAGCTTAACATCCGGGCTGCCGCTGGGGCTGGGAGTATCGTCTCTGTGTGGACTGGAAACTCCTGGCTCCCATGGCGACCATGAGACGAAGGGCGCGCTAGTTCCGACGCGCCCAGAGGGAGGCAGATGGTCGCAAGGCCGAGACGGAGCTGCTACGGCGGCTAGCGCTGGTCGGGTTGCAGATGAGTGGAAGCACGTTCCTGTGACCCCACCCTAAAGGTGCCAACGAGGAACAACGTGGTGGTTTTAGTCGGTGCGAGTCCGACATAACCCGTCTTTGCCCCCGCGAGGACGGGTATGCGTAGGAATTTCCCCACGGTAAAAAAAAAAAAAAAGGGTCGGCTAATTCACCCGGTTTTACCTTAAAAACATTCTTATTTTAAGCGACTGTCATCAGACCTCCACACCCTAAAAAGTTAGCTGCTAATAACCAACGAAACAAGCCAAATAGCAACCTTTAACTAATGTATTTAGAAAAGGGATGTGATATTCACTGCCTCCATAGCCCAGTGGTAAAGGTGCGTGCTTTAGAACCCGGAGGTCGTGGGTTCGAAGCCTGCGGGGACAAATTTTCGTTGTTGTTTCCTAATTGGTTAGGGCAATTTAGGCTGATCACCTAATTGTCTAAAAAGTAAGATGATCCATGCGTCGGATGGGCATGTAAAAAGTCGGTCCATCCACCAACCCGCATTGGACCCGCGTGGTGGAGAGGAAGAGGCCTGTGTCCAGCAGTGGACTTATACAGGCTGCTGATGATGATAATGAGGTGATATTACAAAATAAGATAATTGCACTTCAAACAAATAACCTAGAAATAGAAGGTTACCTACAAGGTTTAAAACGAGTTTTAAGTTGGGAAAACTAGGCCATATGTGGACTAAAGGGTTCAGTATTGAAAACTTTGTCAGACTTAAACTCAGTTTTTGACAGTGTTTTATTTCTGTCGTATTCTTAAATTTCAATGAAGACTAATTAAAAATAACTAACACGGTTCTATATAATTTTAAAATTTTGTTACAAATCGTTTTGCTTTTAAAACCACTTCTTACGGGGCTAATAGAAAGGTTCCTTTTGTTCAATTTGCAAAAGAGACTATCGAGTCCATAAAAATAAAGATTCTGATATATTTATTATAGAACTAATCCGATCCCTTGAAAAAGAAGTTATTACAAACATTGTAATATCTACACTGGTGTAGTTAATAACTAAACTTTTATATTTCAGTGCATTTATATTGATTCCTGAGGTTATCTTTATGTCTTTGTTCGTGTGTATGTTTGTAATGAATATACTCAAATACTACCATCGAATTAAAAAAATCTTTTGTTATTAGAAAGTTACATTCACCTCGATTAACATACTACTTTTCACTCCACGAATATCCATTTCAAAGATCTAAAAAAAAGCAAGAGCAGTGCCGTGGACAGACTGCTAGTCAGTTGTTTTTTAGTATCATCTCTCTAAATTTACTGACAGACCACTTTCTTTATCGAAATTAAAGATTATAACTTCTCGTCACGTATCTACTGTAAATCTTCACGCTGCTCTGAAATTCCGCAGAACAGTGAACGTACGAAAAATCATTACTTAAAGGATCGTACGATTCAATTGATATAATGCAAGGTGTATGTGTGTACGATGTTAACAGCTTTAGTATTTAATATATTTAAATCAAATTACTTTTCGTTGCTTGTGATAGTTGTTGGTACCCTTATTGTTGTAAATGTTTATGTTTATACTACGCCGTTTTATATTATAGTGGTATAGGCTTATGCTTTAGAAACCGGAGATCGAGAGTTCGAATCCTGAGAAGACTCAACAAACTTTAATTGTTTTTTATTTCTTCTTCTCACATCGAGTCATAGGTTCTTAATCATAAAGATAATAGTCTTAATTTTAGGATCATTTATTTGTAAGAGGAACATGTAAAAGTTTAGTATTGTGCTTGATCTCTCTCTGGTCGTTTCGATCATTCGTTTCATCGGACAATGAGAGTAAAAGGAAGACAAATTGTATCCGTATTCCGCAAACACCTGATAAGATCAGCTAACGTATAGCTAATTTTTTTTTTATCCTTGAAGTTATGCATCTTTAGTAAGCTTCATCTAACACAGAGGTCGCGAGAAGCTCCCGTCCCCACGAACTAGGTGGCCCACATTTTTCCTAAAAATGAAGGACACACGTACAGAAGGTACGTGAGTTAGGCATTAGTTTATGTCTCCAATGATCGTCGACGATCGGCTTACGGACCGGGTACCAACGGTCTGGCGACTGTATTTATTAGTGTCGGCAATTTGCAGTCGCTGTGTAAATCTACGTTTTGTTGGTACCACTGCGCCCCGGTGGCGCAGGATGAATTTGTTATGAGACCTAATAGGTTTAATAGTAAATGTAGACCTAGATATATAATAATATAAATCTATTTAAATTTTTTACAATCATCAATGTAAAACTAAGTCCATAAGGACAATAATGCTCAAATTGTGTTGTCTGCATTGACTCGTAATATTTGGAAAATTTACTATGAAAGTTAAGAGATAATTATAATTCTACCAGAGTTACAAAAGTAAGGCCAATATCGGTGAAACGTTATTCAAAGTAGATTTATCATATTCCGAATTTTCTTCTATTATCTACATAATTGAGTATCGAAAGAATTGGAAAACAAGTCCTGATTATTTTCTCTATATCGTAGTATCCTAAACAGATGGATTACTTGAATATAAACAGACATGATTAAGCTAAAACATATTATGTAACTATTGTACTGATTGGAGACTATTAATGCTATTTGAAAATACTAGCTTACCTGAGTTTTTATTAACTGTTTAACTTATGGCAGAAAACTTCAAACTCATCTGCGTTTTATTTTCCAGAAACCTCTTTACTAGATAGAAAATTCACCCGAAATGTCTTTGTATTGCTGAATATTTCAATAAACTTTCTATTAAAAAGTCTAACAAAATTAGTTAAAACGTAGCAATATTATATGATACTGCAGCAAACGAAAGACATCAGAAGCTGGTTGGACTTTGAGACGCAGGAACCCTTCCTAAAGGCAAAAGAGTCTCAAAAGGCGCTGCAGAATATGGAAAATAGGCTAGAGGAGCTCCAAAAGAACCTAGCCACTACAAAAATGGAAGGCAAGGCCTCAAAGAACAATGAGGAAGTAGCCGGCCTAAAATCGTCGGTAAAGAGCCTTGCCAATCAAATAGACGACATGCGCAGGAGTCTCAACACCATCCAGGAGACAAATAAGAAAGCACTGCAGCGCCTGGAGTCCACCCCGGCCCCACCAACAATAGACACAGAACAACTAAACAGAGTGGAAACGCACCTCACCGAGGTGAAAACCACACTCAAAGAAATTACAACATTAGCAGAGAAAAAGGATAAAAACACACCACAGCAAAACACAGACACGAAAGCGTTTAAAAAACACCTGCAGCCACTATCAGATCACCTCGAGATACTGCACTCCGAGCTTAAGACAATGCGGGAAGAAAGGCAGCGAACCCCTCCTCCACCCGCAGCAAGTCTGGCAACGGAACTATCGCTTGCGGGTAAAGGAGAGACGGAACCCAAGAGAAAACCAACATATGCAAGGGTCGCCGCAACCGTTCCGCCTCCAAACCCGAACCACACCCTGATCGTATCGTCTTCGGATCCCCAAAAGACTGGAGACAATGTCATCGAAAAGATCAGGGAAGCCCTGGATACGACTAAAACAGGAGCAAAAGTGGATCGGGTCAGAAAGGCCCGCAACCAAAAAATTGTCTTGAGCTGCTGCACCAAGGAAGACCTTCAGCTGGTGCAAGAAAGGGTGAGCAAGGCAAAAGATCTGAAGGTGGAAGTGGCCAAAGCCAGCAACCCTCTGGTTATCATCCGGGATGTCCTCTCGTATCACACAGACGCCGAGATAGTAGAGAACCTGAAGGCGCAAAACCAACATCTCATACAAGATCTCGGCGCAAAAGAGACGGACATACGGGTGAAATACCGTAAGAAGGCGAGGAACCAGCACGAGTGCCACCCGGTGCTTGAGGTATCTCCACAGATCCACAAGCGCTTCGTGGAAGCCGGAAAGGTCTACATAGGCCTCCAGAGGAGACCGGTGCTGGACCAGTCCCCACTCGTGCAATGCACAAAATGTCTCGGCTTTGGTAACAACAAAATTATCTGCAGGGAAAAAGATGCACTGTGTAGTTACTGTGGAGGAAACCACACGTGGGAGAAATGCCCCAAAAGAAAAGAGGGAAGACCACCCCTCTGCAAAAACTGCTGCACCAATAAATATCCGGATACAGCGCACAACGCCTTTAGTAGCGAGTGCCGAGAGCGGCTAAAATGGGATGCGATAGCACGATCTCGCGTATCGTATTGCTAAGGGCGTGCCAATAAACAGCAGCTGTCCCCCAGAAAGCACAGACACACGCATCCACTTCATCCAGGCTAACCTGCAAAGATCCAGCAGCTACAGCCGCACTCCTTCAGGCAGCATTGGAAAACAAAGCGTCAGTCGCCCTTGTGCAAGAACCATACGTAGGCAACAAAGGCGTACTAAAACAACACCGGCACCAAGTCATTCAATGCACCCTAAACAGGACGAAACCAGTAAAAGCGGCTGTGATCATTATCGGGGACAAGCTGAGAGTCATCCACGACCCCAGCTGTGACCGAAACCAAGCAGACCGCCCTGCTCGTCGTTGGGAACCTGTGTATTTCGAGGGGACCAGGATATTGACCTTCACTGAGGCGCACCAACAATCTGCGCTAAACTAAGCACTAACAACATCATAGTAGCTGGGGACGTGAATGCTTGGAGCCAATGGTGGGAAAGCACAGAGGATGCCAGAGGAGCGGCTTACAACACCTTCCTGAACGAAATAGACTACCACATCCTAAACGTCGGAGAAACGCCGACATTTGAGACCTACAGGAAAGGGAGAACCTACTCGAGCATAGTGGACGTCACTGCTTGCAGTGAAAACCTGCTCGAGAGGTGGAAAGCTGGAAAGTGAACAGAAGTCTCACAACATCTGACCACAACGCCATCACTTTCTCGTTGCGTCTGGGCAGCACCTACCAAACTGCCCGAAGCACAACGCGGAAGTACAACACCAAGAAGCAGACTACTCAAAGAAGAAACATCACTCCCTCAAAGTGGGCTCGTAAAGCCTACACGGAAGCCATCCAGGAATCATGTGATAAGGCAATTCCGAAAGTAGGAAGCAGGAAGGGAAATGCCGTCCCTCCGTGGTCGTCTAAAGAATTAGACAGCCTTAAAAGGGAAGTCTTAAGGAGAAAAAGGAGGATCAGAAATGCGACACAAGCCAGAAGGCAGTCCGTAATCGACGACTACATTCTGGCTAAGAAAGAGTACTCCGCCCGAGTTGGAGAGGCACAAACCAAGAGTTGGAAGGAGTTCTGCACGGCACAAGAGCGGGAGAGCATGTGGGACAAAATATACCGAGTCATCCGCAAAACCTCGAAACAACAGGAGGACATGCTCTTAAGGGATCCTGACGGAACACCTAACGCCGGAAAAGTCAGCGGAACTCTTAGCCAGGCCATTCTATCCAGACGACAGTGTGGCATCAGAGCAGGCAGGCAGCAGAGTCACACCAAAGTACGAGAATGGACACAAAACATTGGGACCGGGAATTATCGGATGATGACCCACCGTTCACAGTAGCAGAGCTGGAGCAAGTCCTGAAGGACTTAACCCCAAAAAGCACCGGGCTGACAACTTAACAGCGGACATCTGCTCAGCAGCCATCCATAGCGATCGGAAGTATTCATGGCCGTGGCCATAAGTGCTTATCGCTGAAATACTTCCCTAAGCAATGGAAGACTGCACATGTGGTCATACTCCGAAAGCCCGGAAAGGAGGACTACACCCACCCGAAGTCTTACAGACCGATAGGACTTCTGTCAATTCTCGGAAAAATCGTCGAAAAACTTATGGTAGCTCGTCTCCAATGGCATATTCTTCCAACCCTCAATAAACAACAATACGGTTTCACGCCCCAGCGCGGAACCGAGGACGCTCTCTATGACCTAGTGGAATACGTAAAAGAGGAAATCAGTAACAAGAAGATAGTCCTCGTTATTTCACTGGACATAGAGGGGGCCTTCGATAACGCCTGGTGGCCAGCCTTAAAACTTCAACTCGCGCGGAAAAAATGCCCTAAAAATCTCTTCCGCATGGTTGAATCATACCTCGCCGACCGAAGAGTCATCGTCAACTATGCCGGGGAAAAAAGCGAGAAGGAAACGACCAAAGGATGCGTCGAGGACCTACCTTCTTGAACATTATCCTAGACTCGCTGTTGTACCAACTCTCCGGCAAAGTTTACTGCCAGGCTTTCGCGGACGACGTCGTCCTGGTCCTCACCGGACACTCCATGACTGTCCTGGAGGAGCAGGCCAACGACGCCCTCGATAGAGTGGTGATATGGGGTGCCCAGAATAAGTTAAACTTTGCCCCGCATAAAACCAACGCAATGGTTATGACAAAGAAACTTAAATGGGAACCCCCGAGGCTCCGGATGTCCGGCAGGGAGATAGTCCTAGTGGAGGAGATAAAGATCTTGGGCCTCATCATTGACCGTAGACTCACATTCAAACCACACGTCACAGCAATATGCAAAAAGACTGCTGATATATACAAACAACTGGCGTTTGCAGCGAAGTGACCTGGGGTCTAAACGGTGAAATCATTAGGACCATATACATCGCAGTGGTCGAACCAATAGTGCTGTACGCCTCCAGCGCATGGCATCACGCGGCAAAGCTACAGATGATCAGAAACCAACTGGATTCATTGCAGCGTGGTTTCGCGCAAAAGATCTGCAAGGCGTACCGCACTGTTTCACTCACGTTGGCACTCGCCCTGTCGGGCCTCCTGCCACTGCACCTAAGGATACAAGAGGCCGCAATTCTGTATCTAACTAAAAGAAAAATCTTAAAGACTACCTACCTCCGGAAGGCTGAGACGCTAAACGCTGGAGAGCCAGACTAAATTCATAGACATGCCTTATCCCTCCGCATTAACATCGATAAAGTACGAGCTCCTGGATTGCAAAAACCAGCAACCTCACCAAATATCCGGACCGAAGATCTTCACGGATGGCAGCAAAATTGAAGGAAAAGTCGGAGCTGCCTTAACTTGGTGGGAAGAAGACAGGGAAACCAGTTATGACACTTTCAAACTGGATCCTTCCTGCACGGTTTTCCAGTTAGAGCTGTACGCGCTTCTCAGGCTGTTCAGTTGATCAAATCAAAGACGAACCCAATCGTCAACATACTGAGTGACTCAATATCTTCAGTCGATCTTCTGAGCAAGCCTGGAGCAAACCACCCCTTAGCAAACACCATCCAAGCTACTATAGGGGAAATCAATAGAGGGGGAAAAACGGTGCGTCTATTCTGGCTTAAGGCACACGAGGAAACTCCGGATAACGAGAGGGCTGACGAGGCTGGCTAGAAAGCGGCCCTTCGAGACAGGCGGCGTAGACTATGACGGTGTACCCCTGTCTTTTGTCAAAAGGAAGATCAGAGGAAACTATCAAAGATGGCAAGATAGATACAAACCTCAAGCACGGGGCTGGTTACAGGAAATTCTTCCCGGATGTCGAAACGGCGTATCGGGCAATAAAAGATCAAAGCCAACACCAACCAAGTGCAAGCACTGACAGGACACGGGGTATGGGGAATACTTGCACAGGTTCAAGCTAAAAGACAGTCCTGCTTGCAGAGTGTGACCGAATGTC
This sequence comes from Lamproptera curius, assembly GCA_029286875.1. Taxonomy (NCBI): domain Eukaryota; kingdom Metazoa; phylum Arthropoda; class Insecta; order Lepidoptera; family Papilionidae; genus Lamproptera; species Lamproptera curius. The sequence goes on along the minus strand of JAGSMT010000036.1, from coordinate 2,531,229 downwards.
ATCGAGTCTGTGGTACAGTCATCCTGGGATGCCCCAGATTCGCGGCGGCCGTTCGGATCTGGAGTTCTTTATTAATACAAATCTCACTGAAGAAACCTCCACAGTGTTATGTCAGACGATCAAAAGACCCCACCTCTTGGCTTTCGGAGAACACCTTCCAAATTGTCGCCAGGAGGAACGGGTCCACAAACCTGGCATTAACACCAGCACAAACTCATCCCAAACACCATCGACCACATCCTCTACAAACACAAACACCAACACCAACACAAACACATAAATGCAACACACACTATCCTCGATCCATATATGGGGCGAAAAGGGGAACCAGGGATAAGGATCAGAGGATAGCCTCTTATGGATAATAACTCGGAGGCTCGCATCAGCTTCTCATTGCGAGGCTAAAAACTTTGTCAAGATTTCTCCCGGTCTCGCAGCCCTGTTGAACAGCAGCACTTTTAAAACGAGCATGAAACGCAAGACATACGACGCGTTACCGCACTGACCGTCGCCGAGCAACAGTGCCGAATAGTAAGAGCGAAAATAAGACAATCATACTATTCGCATGGAGCGACTCGGAAACACCGTTCGTGCAAGCATGCTCGCTGCTAAGTAAACTCGGACAGGTAGAGACAAGCGCCAACAGCGCCCCCCGCAAAATAAGTGTGGATGCCATGGTGATTGACCATGAGAAAGGAGAGGTCGCAGACTATATTGGTTGTGTAAAAGCCTCCGAAAACCACGAGGTAGTCGTATGAGGACAGAGGCGAAAGCTTAAGCTTCCTAAAAGTACGACTCCGCAACCGCGACTGAAAAATCGACAGTTGGGGTCATCCTATAGATAATCCAGATGCCTTAGCGGGTCTGAGCGCCTTCAGCAAGAACAGCCAACGAAAGAGCCCAGGCTAAACAAGACCAAAGCCAAAAAGTATTCAGGAGAAATTAGACAAAGAGACATGATCACCGCAGCCCTAAGAACCTTAAGCATGGCAGCAGTGACCTTGCCAAAAATGCGGAAAGCGCTGAAATACCCTGAGGGCAGCAGTCACCAGCCATCCAGGACAAAGAGGAGCCTCCTAAAACCCCTGCCCTACAAAACCCCACACCATCCGACAAAAGCCGACAAAGGAATAGTGAGCCTGCCAAAACTTCGAACGCTACGGAACCTCGGACCACATCATAAATGCTTTCCTTGAGTTTCAAGCCCTCACAAGAGCCACGAGGGTAGTAAACACCATGACTTGAAGAAATTCTGCATGCATACAGAGAGAAACAATGAAAAGCTTCTCTTGGCCAAACTCGAGGAAGCATAGGCTCGATATACAACAATGCCACTTCCTGGGTCTTGAAAGGAACCATGAAGCAGCATATGGCGGCCTATAGTGGGTCTCTTGGTTTTGTGGAACTGGACGAAGACACAACCAGCCAAACTGGTCACCCAGCGTTCAAAGTACCCCGGACGACCCAATAGTCGTCACCGCCAGATGTACCAAGGTGATGTTGGACCACAGAATCCTAGACATGGCAGACACCATATCGGGCCCAAGGTCCGGAAGCGCCCTTTGAAGACTGGGCGGTGCCAACCATCAAGTGGGTAAATGGAGTTCCCGGATGCGGAAAACAACGTGGGTGATCAACAACTTCGATGTAAGGCAGGACATCGTCATCACAACAACCAGAGAAGCAGCCAAAGACCTCAGCGAAAAACTAGCAAGTCGTTTTAGCACGCACACCAACACCAAAGTGCGCACAATGGCCTCGGTACTGGTCAACGGGTTCAGGAGCCGGACAAAAGATCTGCAAACGGCTCATGGATCGGCGAAGCCCTAATGAACACTTCGGAGCCATCGTGATGGCGACACGACTCTGCGAGCGAAGGAAATTCTTCTAATCGGTGACGTAAACCAACTACCCTACATCGACGAGAAAACCTCTTCCCGATGCAGTACACGCGGCCAAACCTCGTGGCGGGCGTTAGCCAAGAGCTACTGTGTACGCATAGAAACCCGATGGACGTCGCGTATGCCCTGAACGAAGTATATAGCGGCATATACTCGTCAAACCCTTGTGCGATCGTTAAGTATCGAAGGATACTCTGACTCGCAAATACCTAGCACAATCCAAACACTCTTTTCCAGTGTACACCCAGGCGGAAAAGGAGCCTAACCACCAAGGGTATGGATCGGGAGAGGGTTCGCGAGTCCTCACTATTCTACGAAGCACAAGGACTAAGTTACGGTCAGTCATCCTTATGCGCACAACGGCAACAAAACTGCAACTGCACGACAGTGTGCAGCACGCAGTAGTGGCGGTAACCCGACATACTGGCAGCTGTGTACCACACTGACGACTACGACGACGCAGCAGGACGTTTCATCCTAAAGGCGTTGGCGGCGTCAACCTCAAAATAATAGAGTACAACTTAAGGATGGCAATAGGAACAGAGACGCAGCGGTCGTGGAAAACCTCACCAAGCACCACACTTGGAAGCGACGATGAGATCTCCGACTCTGTGTCATAATGTTAATATTGTCGTATTGTATTCGAAAACGTTAGCAAGATGTGTACAACTAAAGCAAAGTATAGTAAGAAAACAACTAAAAAAACAAAAAAAATATATATATATAAAATACATAAATAAATAAAAATATACTATGTATCTTTATAATACCTGTATGAAATAATTTATAATTACCTAATAATTGTAAGAAAACAACAATATTCAATCAATAATACAATAACATTCATAACTTATAACAATAATTAAATGAACTCACTGCTGCACTAACAACACCCATGCAACGATGTAGTACGTAATAAATTTTTTGTAATGCATAAACAAATAAATAAATAAATGCAAAAAGAGTACGGACCAAGTGTCTGTAGTGTTCGTTTTATGTTAAAAAAAAATATTATATGATAAATGTTGACAACTGTACTTTATAGAATTTTATGATACAGTAACATGGCAACGACAAAACCATGCAATGGATCTTTCAAGCCATTAACTCCGCTATTCGTATTCCAATTTACCGAAATTGCTCGCAATAAAACCAGAACAAACTCGGAAGCGTTCAGTGCCGAACGGCTAAGAACAGTTTTACGTAAATGAGTCTATTATCCAATGGATCAACATTATTAAGATAAATTTACGACACCGTATAACATGACACCATTAGACGAATAAAATGTCTTAAGAAGACTTATGTCACTACTTTAGGTGCCTAAAGTAAGGCGTAATTGTGTTCCATATTTAATGTTAGTGCTATCCCTTACGGCCTAATTTAAATGAGGCTAAAGTTATGAACAAGTAAAGGGATTGCTTCGCATAGAATGTTGCAAGAAAATATATTATCAAACAGCTTATCAACATTCTTATAGTAAATAAATGGGCTGATCACCCAATTGTCTGAAAAGTAAGACGATCCATGCATCGGATGGGCATATAAGAAGTTGGTGTGACACGGCCTAAAAACCCCTTAATGGAGAAGGCGTATGTCCAGCAGTGGACTAACACAGACTGATGAAGATGATAATGATGATATTTACTAAATATATTAATTTTTATGTTTTTTATCCTACTTATCAGTGTACCTCCCGACTTTTATCTACTGCACCACCAGAAAGTTATGATTGGTAGAGAACTCCCCTGGCATTAAGCCCGCTTTTGTACTATTTGTGCAAGAAGTTTAAATAAATAAATCAGCTTTAAATTATCCTATATGTGTGCTAACAATCCTGAAAAAATTATGGTATAACAATTGGTAAATGATTGATTCAGAAATAGCATATTGGATAAGGTAGCGTTAATTTAATACAAACTACTCATTGCACTTAATATGTATTGTAGGACGTGCTTATTTTGCCTACCTTGAAGCGCATTTGATATTTCTTCTAAGTCTGAATTATAATTTGTCATACAAATTATATTATTTCTGTATTTTTGGGGGTTTATTACTTAATAATTTTAAATGGCATACAGCCGAGCTTTCAGCTATTAGAAGCTTCAATATCGCAACCAATTGCACTTAACAGCCGATGCAAAACTTATTAATTGTAATTCTAAAATGGTTAAGCTTTGAGGCATACAAAGAGTAAATATATTATTATAAAATACATTAAGTTCAGAAGCTTTTTTTCGTTTAAAAGATTACCAACTTCAAATACTGTATTTTGTCAATTTATCCATTTTTTCACGTTATTGCGTCCCAAAGCAGCTACTTAGGTTTGAACTTTTATGCTTTCTATGATATTTGCTTCGTCATATTGTATATAATGGCGTATCGTTCATCTAAGTCCACCCACGTGCTTTTATAGTGCCATTAAGGTACAAACCAACATATGTATACATGTAGGATAAGACACATCAGCTGTAAAAATAAATAAAGTTAAATTAATTACATCATTTTAAAAGCAAAAAGTATTACTGGCTGTTCACCAGACCAAAATATTGAGCTAAGTTTTAGTGTTGAAATCGGTAAATAAATTATACTAGTTTCAGAGAAATTATTTCGGCATCAGCAATTTTAGGCATCAAGGAATAGACATTTTGAGTGACCTGACCTAAATGCATTATACTACCTCTACTGGTGGAAGGAAGGTGACTTAAAATTAGAATCCAAGTGAGTTAGGTTTGCGATGAGTAGTATACGATATTAAAGTAGTGCAAAGTGGTTTTATCTTAATTTCGTTGACAACTTTAATAAAAACTGCGTGCGCGGGCGCATGGTCACTCAAGTTTCGTCAGCCAATTTGTTTAAACCAACTAGCTCGAGTGGCAATATGGCAGATCCTATTTCAAGACCAGAAGCGAGGATCCGGTTCGAAGGACCATTTGCGTCATCCGGCTCGGATAACGTAGTTATTAAGCCGGATTGGAAATGCGACAAAAGGAAGGATAAATACCTCGTCTGATGGCGGCACAAGTGCAGGCGTCTGCGTTGATGCGGTTGGGGTTCGTGGTAAACTTAAAACTGTAAGAACGGAGCTTTAGCCATTCGCGTCGCGTGACTTTAAAATATGATGCACTGCGTAGGAACTCCTGAAGGCTATTATCCCGTGGCGCTAGCCGCCGGGGCACGAAGTATTTACCTTATACCCTCTTCTTTTCTTGAGGAAAAATTAAAACGAAAAAAAAAGGCAGGCGAAAGAAGCGGTATAGTGAAAAAGGGAAGGAACATTATTGCGTAACCAATTTGCGGCTGTGTTAGGCGACACAGAAATGTGCGCGAACAAGAACGATTACTGTTTAATATTAATTGTATGGTTATGTTTAATATTACTTGAATGAAAATGGAATTTACATTATATACAATAAAATAATATGTAATTTCATTTTACGGGGCAGACTTGCGGCTAATTTAATTTCAAATTCTAAGCATATTATTTCTAAGTAAAACGATATCAACTCTTTTATGATATAATAATACTATTAATTATATTGAGATTTGTATTCTTTTGTAAAAAGGCGATACTAATAAACATCGCCACAGAATTGTGTTTTCTTATTGAAAATATTAGAATGGATTTTAGTAATATATTGTACGAAATAATATTACAAACAATGTTTATTATTATAAAAAAATATCTATATATTATATCTAGTTGAATGTTATTAGGAGATCCCCGAAATGGTTAAACTCCTCTACATAATAAATAAATAACAACCTGCATAACATGTTTACTCAATGTGCATTTGTAATAAACAAAGTGTAACAGCTCGAGATGTTAACGAAAACCAAGGAAAACAACAAGAAAAAATAACATATATGTTTTAAGACTTTTAAGATTAATATTTTTTCTATCAAATGCTTAATATTATTAATTCTCAGACGATTATTGACAATTAATGTAAATAAAAACGGTTTGTTGTTTGAAATTTACAAAATAGCTTTTAAATGAGAAGATAAAATAAAGAGCTAAATAATTAAACGTTTTAAATATTTGTTATAGGCATCGCTTAGTATTTATGAAAGTCTCTACGTTTGGTACCTAAGAAAAAAAAGTTTTCGTTTTTACAATTATAAAAAATAAGTCTTTTATCCCCATCAAATTTTTCTTTCGCTTTAAGAATGATTTAAAACTTACCGCATTCACAAAGCATTAAAAATAATAAGCCCCTTTGGGCATAAATTATTTTCAGTGCTTGTAGCAAAGAAGTTTTGTGATGTCATCAGTCTGGCAAAAGAATTTTTAAGGTATATTAAAATAATTATACACACAAATTGAGTTACGTTTCTTTTAAGTATTCGTTTAGTTTAAAAAGAAACGCATTTTATAATCGTTAGAACTAGGTACTTGAAATGATTTATAATAGGTAATTCTTATCGATGTGCCAAAGTTATAAATTGCCATTTTATACGATGTGTTATTCACAAAGTCAATTAAAATAGTATAACAAGATTGATTATGCATTAAAATGTAAATGTAAATTTTAGCGATATTTACACCTTACCATACCATTATTTCGTATTTCAGAATTATAACTTCCAAAATAGTTGCTTTATTAAATTATTTTGTTATCTGATACGAGTACCTAATCGTAATTAATAGCTGAATACAAAACATCCAATTTTCACTGCAAAATGGATTTTATTTATAATTTTTTTTCGAGATACTAAATATAATTCATTCATGTAGTTAAAATTAATAAACATGCCATTTTGTTTTCCTCCTAGCCATTTTCTCTAGTTTATTATATAATATACAGTCGGCCTTTTGTTATATTTAATAATACACATTAATTTTACTACAACACCTTAAAAGTTGTCTTACATTCTGTCTGATTTACGAAACAAGCAGTAATTTTATGCTTACAGCATATAGAGTATTTTCTAATCAATTCATTTTTTTCAAAAAAAAAGGCTAAACATAACTTGTAAGATGAAAATTGTGATTTGAATTATATTTGAGTGCATGTTAAATGCATGCAACAACCCTAAGTCATGTAACATGTCAGAATAATAGAGAACATAGTCTTTGTAACAGAATTACAAACGTTCGCTTTTGATGTAAATTTCAACTTAGTAGTTTAGACCCTCGGTGCTTGTGTGTTTGATTTAGAAAGCCTGTGCATACGAATGAAATGGATGCATGCTAAATTAAGTTTCACTAAATGTTGTTTATATCACTGCTACATTCCCAGAATTTAAAATATTACCCCTCGTACTCAAATATTTTAACAAAAACACAATTTATCCAATATGCAATAGTTGTATATAAGTAAACAATATCGTTAATTATTCATTTTCAATTAATACAATTTAAAACAACTTTGTTATTGGGAACATATATTTTAAACTAGAGTTACTTGGTAGCATTTTGTTTGTTGTTATCTAAATACAGTTTTGCCAGAACGTAGAAGTTTAATAAGAAGTTTTAGTGGTATGTCAGTTCAAAAAGTTCTCTTTCAGCCACAAACAGCCCGATTATAACTGAAAGTTTAGGCAATATAACAAACAAAATGTAATAAAAAATGTAACAGAAAATATACATATTATATTATTTTATATATATTTATGTAAACATATGTAATAAAAATAAGGCAATATGGAATGGCAAAACACGGGAAAATGTTTTAAAAACGGGAAAATTTTATAGCATAATAAATAGACATAGTTTCGTATTGGTCTAGAAATTAAGTCTTTGCTAACACAAATTACATACGTTGTGTGGATGTAACTTTTAACAAATTATATTAATAACTGGGGTAAGGCAACGTTGCAAGATGATCGGAATTATTAATCATTTATTTCAACAAGTGGCGATGTGAACAACACCTTTTCGAATAAGCCTTGTTGCCAGTTCTTTTCTTTTACAAAAAGTATTTAGCTGGACTAACATAATTCTCTTTTATTGCCAACGAAGGCAGACGAGCAGTCGTTTTCACACATGGAAAGTGCCACCGACGCCCTTTTTGACATCGACAACACCAGGAGTATCATCAATGCGCAGCCTACATAATATATAGGATGTTATATTTCGTTTACCCAGTAAAAACGCTGGCCATGGTGCCCTTCCAACCGGAACGCAGTAGTGTTTTTACAGTACTGCTTAACTGCGGCGACAGTAATAGACACCGCGGTGGTACCGCTCCAGACGGTCTCGTGTAAAAGGGACCAACCACCTCTACAAAATTATAAATTCTTATGGAAACATACGTTCCATCTAGTATCAAAGATGGTATGCAATACCATCTTAGTCTGTCCGTGATCATGGAAGCTAGAATGAGTCGGAAACATCGGGAATAAATATTTATTTATAAAAATCGATTTGATATGTATAAAAATCGCGTAAATAAAAAAAATAATATAATTAAATAATGATAACCATGTAGTTTAATTATTTTTGAATTGTCTTCTATTACGTTTAATTTATATATTTGCTCGATAGTAATTCTAAAAAATTCAATTGACTGTTTCTTTTTTAATTTGTAATGAGTCTGTAACCGATTTTTTTTTAAATTTTAACAGTGTTTGTTGTTTCTCTTTTTTGGATTGAAAAATAGTAAAATAGTTGGATTCTCTTTACAAAGTTAAAAGTAATCAAACCATTACAGGTAGCTGTTATATTGCAATCAGAAATCAGGGTGGTGTCTAATTGTATAATAGATTCCATTAAATAAACACTGCTTTTTTGTATTTCACAAACCCGAAGTTACTAACGTTAGCTTACTTAAAGGTAATTTTTGTGTAGTATTAATTATTTATGTATTATTTTGTAGTTTTTAACTAGGTATTTTTGTGTTATTAGTACATAATCTTTGCCTCTTTCAAAAAATATAGAAAGAACGCTACACCAATCTCGATGATCTTGAGTGGCGAAAGCTGCAGTTCAAGGTAGCATTCCATTGTAGATTTTATCATTTGGTTGATAAAATCTACAATGGCTCCAGCAGCACAGAACAAAAGACCATTCAGGACACGGTGTTGTTGTGTAGGCTACTAACCTCTGGGCAGAAAAATGTATCCTTATCAGAATCATTTAAAAGAAGTTAGTGAATGGGGTCATACAGGGCGAATTGACACACTGACATTAATGACAGCAAACACCCCCAGATCTATGTTTCAAAAATATAAAATAAATTACTGTTGCAATTGTGTTTATAAATTTAAATTAGTATGGTTACTATAGAAACTTTTTGAATTTGAAAGTTTTAATAGAAATTAATATTGGATAGGCCCGTTTATTAGTTAATGTTGCAAAATATTTCTGGTTCTCCTTTTTATCCATTTACTCCTGACTAAATTGAATATTGATGGCGATTTTGAATAAATAACAACTTAATGGATGTAAGTAACAAGCTATACAAATAAATAAAGTTGGAGTTTCTGATTGTAACATATATGATGATAACATTGTGATATATAACTGATAATTAAAACAAAACAACATTTTAATATATTTTTGTCTTTCTGTCAGTTTATTTTGGCTTATCCCTGGGATGGTTGCTCCGATTTTGATGGGACTTTTTCTTAAAGATAGATGATATAACTAGGAGTAACTTAGGCTACTTTATTTTTTTTGAAAAAAAAATGTTTTATTACATATTACATGCAAACAAAGCCGCCGGCCACAAGCTAGTAATAAATTAATCGGTAGGGTTAATCGTCACGTATAAAATAAAAGTACTGCCGCGTATTTTATAAAAACACTCCATTTTGGAGAAATAAAACTCCGAATGGATGTAAAAGAGGTATTGAAAACAAAATTATTAGTCGAAATCAACTCAGTAATTGACATCTCGGTGACAATTCGTGTATAAGAACACTCGACTCATGTTACTTGGTCACCGCCGAATAATTTGTTTACATCTATTCGTAGTATTTATGGCTAAGCTATAGAAGTAATAAATATCGCCATGGTCAAATCGTTTTTAAAGATTAATTGATACAACCCAAAGCAAAGCAGCAAATACAATTAGTCTTAAATGTTGTTACTATACACCAATCTATTTAATACACCTTGTGTTCAATTATTATAGCAAAAATATGTTAATACGATTAGTATTAGATTCTGAACCATGTTTACATTTATTCCGTATTAAACATATTTCATGCGTCATTCTGTCCATCGCGTTGCTTTACAATATCAGCATATATCTTTTACTAACAAATATGATCGTATCTATTCAGAATGAAAAGTCCTATACTGGGACTTTTATCTCTATAATCAGACATTTTGTCCTGAGATAAAGTGCCTCAAATTGCTTAACACTGACGGGATGCCGAGCAGGCTCTTAACTTACTATCACAAAGGTGTCAGCTTTGCCGTGACACAAGACAGTTAACATGCTCTGTTAACTTCTGCCCCTGAGAGCATTTATGGCAGTTTTACACGTCTGAGTTTTTGGTTTTCCAACTTGACTTCCTATATATATTATCCTAATCAATCACAAAACAACTTAAATAACCAACGAAACAATCCCAAATGACAAGCTTGAAATGCAAGACAAGCTTACAAAATAAGATGATTACACTTTAAACAAATAATCCAGGCAGTAGAAGTTAACCTAGAAGGTTTAAAAGGAGTTTTAAGTTGCGAACACTAGACTAGATGTGGACTAAACGATTTAGCTTTGAAATCGTCGCTAGACCTTAACTTAATTTTTGACAGTGTTTTATTTCTCTCGTATTGTTAAATTTTAATTAAGATCCAGTAAAAATAGATAAAATTGGTTCATGTAATTTTGAAATTTTGTTACATATCCTTTTGCTACAAAGGATCCTTAAATACAGGTTCCTTTTGTTCAATTTGCAAAAGAGACAATTGAGTTCATAAAAATGAAAATGCTGATATATATCTTTACAGAACTAATCCGATCTCTTGAAAAAGATGTTATTACTAACATTTTAATGTCTACACTGGTGTAGTTAATAACTAAACTTTTATATTTCAGTGCATTTATATTGATTCCTGAAATTATCTATATGACTGTGTGCGCGGGTATGTTTGTAATGAGTGTATTCAAAAAGTACGGTTGGATAAAAAATACCTTTATTATTAAAAAGTTACATTCACCTAGAGTCACAAAGGCTACTTTTAACTCTACGTATATCCATTTCAAAAGTGTTAAAAAAGTAAGAGCAGTGCCGTGGACAGACTGCTAGTCAGTTATTATTTAGTTTCATCTCTCTAAATTTACTGACAGACCACTTTCTTGATCGAAATTAAAGATTATAACTTCTCGTCACGTATCTAGTGTAAATCTTCAGGCTATACTGCTCTGAAATTCCATAGCAGAGAACGTACGAAAAATCATTACTTAAAGGATCGTACGAGTCAAGTGATATAGTAAGGTGAATTTTACGATCTTGAGAGCTTTAGTATTTAATTTATTAAAATCATATTACTACTAGTTTTTGTAATAGTTGTTGGTACCTAAGCATTGTAAATGTTTATGTTTATATTATGTCGTTTTATATACTGTAACCTGGAGATTAACTGCCTCCGTAGCCTAATGGTATAGGCTTAAACTTTGAAACTGGAGATCGAGCAAGGCAATGCTTATCACATATAGTCTTACTTATTTAATCATAAAAATAATAGTCTTACTTTTATAATGATTTATTTGTCAGATGAACATGTAATTGAATTGTACCTTAAGAGCACCACGCTAAATTTTTCATAACCTCCTAAGTTGGCTGTTAGATAATGTCTAAGGCATTAAGCCGCCTTTGTATATGTAATTTGCAAAAAGAATAAAATAAATAAATAAATAAAAGTTTAGTATTGCGCTTGATCTCCCTCTCGTAGTTTCGATCATTCCTATCATGAGACAATGAAGGTAAATGGAAGAGGAAATGCATCTGCATTTGCGCAAAAGACCTGATGATCCCTAATAAAGAACAGCCAGCGTAGACCTAGGGTTTGGAGAAAAATATAGACCTGGAAATATGCTTTTACTTTATGCCGGTAAAAGCGTACTGTAACGGCCCATGTGTTCATAAAGTATTTAAAATATATTTAACATCTTTCGATTTTTTTCTACTATCTATGCAATTGAGCATCGAAAGAATTGCAAAACAAGGCCTGATTATTTCCTCTATGTCGTAGTATCCTAAACAGACGGATTCTTTGAATTTGAACAGACATGATTAAGCTATTACGATTATATTATGTAACTATTGTACTGATTGTAAACTATAAAGCTATTTGAAAATACTAGCCCACTTGAGTTCTGATTAACTGTTTAACTTACGACAGAAAACTTCAAACTCATCTGCCTTTTAATTTTCCAGTAACGTCTTACATAGCATTACATAGAAAATAAAAATTCTAAATAAAAATTAAACGATATAATTATGTCTTATTCTACATGAAAATGTTATCATAGTAAGTTCATAATTTATTCATCCGAAACGTCTTCGTGTTGTTAAATATTTAATAAACTATATAATATAATAATAAAAGTTCGTTTAAAGTTTAAAACGTACCAATATTGTATGATAATTTATTCAGTTGTGGTAGGTAATAAATTTTTTGATTCAGAAATATGGCAACGACAAAACCATGCAATAGTATTTTATTCAGATATAAAAGGATCTTTCAAGCCATTAACTCCGCTATTAGTATTCTAATTTACCGAAATTTCTCGCAATAAAACCAGAACAATCTCGGAAGCGTTCAATGCCGAACGGCTTAGAACAGTTTTACGTAAATGAGTCCATTATCCAACGGATCAACATTATTAAGATAAATTTACGACACCGTATACAATGACACCATTAGACGATGAAAATGTCTTAAGTTGACTTATCTCACCACTTTAGGTTCCTTAAGTAAGACGTAATTGTGTTGCATATTTAATGTTAATGCTATCCCTAACTGCCTAATTTAGATAAGACTTAAGTTATGAATAAGTAAAGGGATTGCTGCATAAAATTTTACAAGAAAGTATATTATCAAACAACCTGTCAACATTCTTACAGTAAGTAACTTGCGTCATGTAGAGTACCGAGTGTCTTGACTTACAGTTAGTAACTGCTATAGAACACTCCAGAATCAATACATAAAAAGTTAAATGACAGTAAGTTTCAAATTTAGTATGAATTTGAAACATTTTACAACTTTCTGCAAATTTTCAAACCCTTTAAACTTCTAACTGCCAATATTAGCTAAATCAGTTCAGCTGTTCTGGAGTTTAAGCGCGAATCAAGAAAAGCATTTGATTTTTATATAAATTGTTACATCAGGTTTATTACGTGTTTGTTATACACAAATATTTTTTATTGTACTTAAAATAAAATACATAAATGTCTCACAATTACCAGGAAATGAAAATTTTCTAAATTTAAATAATAATATAATATAATATGTGTAATATTAAGAAAAAAATATCGTGAATTGTTTAACATATAAACGTAAAAAAAGGTGCTCAACGGAATGAGATATGCAACATTCGTTTTGGACATGAATGTTCCGTATTATTGTCAAACTATTCAGAAAATAAAGACTCTACTTCATGCTCAACATCGTTTGAATTATTCTTAGAAATTTTTATTGAGATCTTTTGTAGTAACAAAATTTCTTTACATTAATTTCGTCCATATTGATAAATGTTAAGGATAATGCCTCTGTTAAGGTTGAAAAAAAATTTCATATATCGCTAAATAACCAAATAAAGGTATATTGATTGTAGAATACCATCTTGAGCATTGTAGATTTTCCCATAATAAAATAAATCTAGAAGTATGGATGTAAGCATAATAAATCGATTTTTAACAAACCGATTGTTTTTTTAGAAAAAAAAATCGATTAAAAAATAATCTTTTTAAATTAAAACCGTATGTGTTAAACATTTTTAACAACCTAAGTACTTTTTATCGTGATTTTATTTGTTATAAATAAACTACAGTAATTAAAAGCACCATTTTAGTAGTTTATTTTTTCCCTAGCCACAAGAACAATATGACTGAAAATACTAATTACGTGCGTACGTAATAAATTATCCTATCAATGGTAACTATTGATACCATGAATATCTAAAGTTACTGTTAACTAAACAGAGTGAAAAAATTGCAAAGTTAATTTCTTTTTCCATTATTCCACAAGCTTCATTATGCTCATAAAATATTCATAATGCACTTAGGGCATTTAAAAGCCCACTTAACTTGTTTTGTTAAAAGATATAATGAAAAAGAAGAACAGTAAAAGATAGGTTTTCGGTCATCTTAACACAGTTTTTTTTTTTGCTATTAGGTAAGAATTTGTTTGTATTGTTACAAATTTTATTTCGATTAGAACTCTGATATAAAACATTAAAATCCATGTTTCATCATAAATAAATGTGTAGTTAAATTTCAAACCAGCGCACTCTACCGCGCGTGTGGTATACTAAAGAAAAGCAGCGTCACCCTTAACCTACCGTACAAGCATGCGATCACAATAAATAGAGGTCGTTATTATAAATACCTTTTCTATAAAAGTGACACTCGAATAAAAAAGCTAATGCAGATATATTAGACAGATGATTCTTTGTTTTACAAACCATAGAATTTTCAGTTTAAAACATAGAAAATAAATGCACAGAAAAATATATTATAGAACAGAAGTTTTTTAATTAATCTTACCAATTATGTTGTCCAAATTGTGATGTTTTTTACCTTACAACAACTTATGTAAGTACTAAAATACCTTTTCTGTAGAACGGATTCGGCTGATTCAGGTTTTGTAGCTAACATTGTATTCATTTACATTTCCATTTTGTATAAACTAAAAGAACCAGCTTTGGTATTAGCCATTTTTAGAATCGATATTTTTTAAACAAAATAAAATAAAGTAAAGTTTGAAAGAATTTTAGATCATCAAGTAAAAAAGTACTATTTCGTTTTCTTCACTACTTAAGACTATAATATTGATGCAGCGTTAACAATATAGTTTAACGATCGAGCCGTATTATTTTCTATGGCAATAAAAGATATCGTTTGGTATTAATATATCTAGCCGAAACATAGCCTGATGTAATAATAATAATAAGTTACTCCGATTTTTTTAATTCTCATTAAACGCATGCTTCTTTTTAATAGTCTTCTTCTATCAATAGAGAGCTCACTCAATATTATCATAATTGAAAAGAAACTACAATTAATAGTTAAGGCCCCTGAGAATTAGAACCAACGACCTCCTATTTCAAGGTGTGGACCTTTACTACTAAGGTAGGTAAATTAGGTTATAACAAAAAGGTTTTTATTTATTTACGCTTTATGCACTAAATAGTACATAGACGAACTTAATGCCAAAAGAATTTTCTCCAAATCAACCTTAATATCAAGGATATCAGCTACTTTGTGCTTAAGGTGACGCAGATATAGTAAGTGGTTATGTGCACGGATAAAAAAAAGAGGTTTTGTATATTTCGTAAGTGACAAAAGCTTTAAACAACTATGTTGCTTAAATCTGGAAAAGAAATATCGTTGAGCTTATTTGGCGTTCTTACCTGTAATAAAAAAGGTTAAAGAGTCATAATAAAACAACAATAACTATTTAGTAATTAACTATTCATATATTTTCTTAGTATCTCTTATAATTATAAACTATATCTCCTAACGCTCCGCGCTCGCAATATTTGGTTTAGGTCTAGAAAAGACGAATCAACAGTTATTTCCATTAACTTAATCATAATCAACAGTCGAACAAACATCCAAAAGATTACATTTAAAACGTAAGTAAATGTAAACTTAGAAATTATGTTAGTACGCTCCATCATATTAAAAGGAAATCAATGAATACTGTCGCTCCTTTAATAATTCACAGTAATAATTATAATATTATAAAAAAAATTACTCTATCGTAGTGGGGAATGTTAACTTTGGTATAAAATATTAATTACAAACAACAAAACATGTCAAACTCAAATACACTCGAGAAACGACTCTTAAATCATAATATAAATTAGAAAAATACTGTTTAATTAATAATCTAACGTCAGTTATAATATATTTACAACAACTGACGAACTTAGGTTAAAGGAAACGCCTGTTCTCGTTAATAGGAAAAATTGCAACGACAGACAAATGTTTATACGAGAATAGATCTGTTAATGGGAGAGTATAATGTCATAAAATAGAAGTTCTAACATTTAATAAACGCCTAATAACACTCTTTCACTAATGCACCATATATCAATTATAGGCTCTCTACAAGTCAAGGCTAAGTTTAATAGGTACCTTTGTTTTTTTTTTTTTAATTTCGATAGAATCACTAATATACATTTACCACATATAAGAAGAATATCTAAAGTATTATTTTTGACAATACAGCCAGCATTAACAGCTTTAAACATCGATTTTAAAGTGCTTATTTTACAAGAAACGTATTTGTAATTTATTTCTTTGATTCTACAACAAAAAAACACGAATAATATTATTATTACGCTCGACATTTCTATTACAATTGGTTATTTACGCGGCTACTGAATTAATGTCAGATTACACATACATACTCCTAAATATAAGATTCAATTTGTCATTATACAATCGTTTTCCTAAAACATAGGATAAGAACATAACTAAAACTTCTGTTTATAATAACATTCATAAAAACGATTTCTCCTAAAGTTTTTGCGATCGCAATATCCATTTTGGTAAAACACAGAAGAGTCGAATCATATTCTCTCTAATATAAAGCAAAAGCGACTTTAACATATCGCGATGCAATACAAATTTACATACAATTTTCGATTCACAGACGAACAGACATATATATTCAAGAATCTTTTCAAGATACAATTTAGACGCATATCAAAAGACATTTTCGTACAATTACGAGAATACTTTAAAAGTGAACGCGCTGAATTGCAATAAAAATTATTTTATCATCAGACATAAATGATTCAATACATAAATTTTGCATCTATACACGTCAAGTAATTGCTAGAATATGGAATATCAACAAAAACATTCAAACAAGCAAGTTAGGCCAACCTGACGTGTACTTGGTAAATAAATGTGGCATCAAACAAAAGTACGTAATACTACGTATAAGTTATTGCAGACGCGAATATTGCACATGGAACATCGAGGCCTATACTTTCACAAGATGTTAATATAGCTTCACTTGAGAACGGCTATCATCTATTACGATCTGAACCAAATTAAATTCGGAATATATAAATAGAGATTACATCGCGAGAGAGCCTTCTTATTGGTTGATTATCGAGTGACGTTTCACCAATAAAAAGCCGATTGTTTATACCAATACCAAATAGTATACGGAGCAGAATATCACGAGGTAACTCGTAGCAACGAAGTGGCGACATACGTTTAGTGCTATTACCGGCGAATAGATACTATATCAATCACATGTAAATCCAGTGATAACACAATAAGACACTACTTCGTTGCTATGGATTACATTAAGATATTCTAAACCACTTTCATTTGTCTTTGATTTAAGCAACTAGCTCCCTATTGGTAGAACGCCTTAACAATCACGTGATTGTCCACTAATAAGAAGGCTAGGTTTCGTTGCTATGGGTTACGTCAACTTCAAGCCTCGTTCAGTTCATTTTACACACTCCAGATTCTATTTGGTTCAAATATACATAAGTGTTATAGGTTATGCTAGCTTACATATCTCAACTAGCGATTTGTTCTTAGGCGGTGGAGTCATGAGACGATGGGTTAGGAATGACTGTCCCTGTCGCTTGATGCTCCCTCAGCTTCCTTACTTCCTTTGATAAAGCCGACAGGTCAGTTTGCAACTTGATCTCCCTCTCGCGAAGGCATTTAATCTCGTTCTGCCAAGTCTGTTAAGACAATAATAAAAGTGTTAAGTTTCTACAGTTTAACTTTGTTGAGTATTTACTTTGTGACATAGACGAGAATGGATTAATGATGGGACGACACGGAAAAGCAATATTAATTCATCATCAGCCTGTGAAAGTCCACTGCTGGACATAGGCCTCCCCTAATATACCCCTATCTTAGCTTAATTAAGTACCGTTCACCTAATAGCAAGGGTGAAATATAAACTCTTAGAGACACTTAAATCTACTTAAATCCTAAGTCATTACGTATGTAGCACTTACAATGTTCTGCTTCAATAAGTCTAGCTTGTCGTTTTTAAGTCGGCACACCTCCTGTCTCAACATCTCCACATCGCCTCTAGCCCCACCTGGGCCTTCGCCCCTCGCAGCCCCCGCCTCCGCGGAGGACATAGATTCTAATCCGGTGTCGCTGTCCACGTACACAGGCGTGCCTGGAAGCGATATTAAATTATCAATCACACATCCATATAAAATATGTATTTTATATAACATATTAAATAATACGTGGAGTTCAGGTACAAGTCTAATGTCAAACTCATATAGGCCACGAAAGCTTCGAGTGGTGGAGTTAACATAGTGTAGTTCCACCAATAAAAACGCGTTCATTTCTGAGGCTGTGTTTGAAATTAGACTTTTGATTACGAAAACTGAACGTTTCTTTAGACTTTAGTATACAAGAACGAGTCTCTAATGTAGCATGTGATTTAGAATTTTTTACATAATATGCAAACTACTAAATCGCGGACAAAATGGCGTTAATACGTAAAGCGTCCTTATTGGTGGGCGTTTATCGCGCGACAACTGTTACGCGAAATTCCACCAATAACAATGCTGTACCCTTAGCCAACATCTAATTACTATTTGTAATTCCGTTTCATAGGATATCTTAGATCTAGAATAGTTAACAATTGTCGAGGATTTGCAAAATTAATTGATGAATATTTTTTTATTAAATATATACGAAACACGCGCTACATTACAGACTCGATATCGCAAATACTTGCAGGTCTTAATTCTGTAGACATTTGTATTAGTTGATGATGAAAATAAATATATGTTTTACCATTAATAATTGTATATACATAGTTTTTACTGAAAATAACAAACTTTTTATTAAACGTGTTATGATCAATGTTAGTAATTGCGTAACTTTATGATATGCTAGTATGATTTGTTGCATTGTTAGGAATCCTCGAGTTACATCCTTTCCCAATGATATATGAGGGCGAAATAATGTTATTTACTCTTAAATCTATAAGGACTAACCTATTGCGCCTTTGCCACAACTCAACCAGTCCTTGTCGTCTAATTGATGGAAGAAAAAAAACGTATTTTAATCCTGATGTAATTACAGTTATAGCTCACTAATTTGTGCAAGCTACATACTTCTACATTTAATTACCATTATTAATTTGTGAAGTTTAATTATCTTTTTAATTAACGACGGAAAATTGTTTTAGAAGCGGTTTATGTGATAAAATTGCTTTTTACTTCTATCATAAAATCTACAACTATTTATAAAACGCATGCATCCTAATCTATTATTGTCTAAACTAAACGAACTGATAATACAATGAAATAAGTACGTAAAGCTAAGACTTAAAGTAAAGAGTCACCAATTCAAATGTCGACAACCAACAGTGGCACATTGGTTGTAAATATTTTAAATTAAAAATGTCATCGATCGATGTAAGTTTATGTATTCATCAGTCATCTTGAGTAGATCCTAACCAGATACGAAGACAACGTAAACGCAAAAGATGCCAACGAAATGACGTCATACAACCAAAGCTCATAAACAAATTACTGCTACAATTTCATTTCGTTTTCGTCAGGCTTTGTCGCTATGGGTTGCAGTGCTTACATAAACTTGTTTTGGTTATATGTCCATGATATATTTTATTTAGAAAAGTTTCGCTTTGATTGGAACAATAACGGAGGCGAAGGTTAGGAAGTATTAAACATAGTTTAATGTCAAATTATAATGTATGGACCCTTATTTGGACAACTGTTATATGAGAGCCGTATATTAGTTGCTCATTACATACTTTATGTATGATAGGCGTCAAGTATACCGTGTTACACTGAACTGTCCTTAGTGATTGGCATATCACTGTCAATTTAAAAACTGGAAGGCTAGATGTACAACACAATTTGGTACATATGAATAATAAAATAATAGTAACTATTATTATAATATTTCTGGATGAATTACACACCATCATTCAGTCCCAAACTAAGCAAAGCTTTTACTACGAAAACTAGATGACTGATAAATACAAAGACTTACTTTTTTCATATATAAATACATATTATAGACATACAAACACGTAAACACGAGAAAAACACTATGTTCATCACACAATATTATTTCCGTGGTGGGAATCGAACCCACACCCGGCATAAAAGTCAGGGTCACCAACCGTTACACCAAGCAGATCGTCGTATATTCGTCTAAAGAACACGACAAAAACCCTATGTTAACCACACAATATTTTTCCCGTGGTATGAATCGAACCCACACCCACTAGCATAAAAGCCAGGGTCACTGATCACTACACCAAGCGGGTCGTCAAACATTTTTCTGAAGAACAAGAGAAAAACACTATGTTCATCAAAAAACATTTTCCCCGCGGCGGGAATCGAACCCACACCCACTGGCATAAAAGCCAGGGTCACTGACCACTGCACAGAAGGGGTCGTCAAATAATATCCACCTAAAGACTATGATTCCTCACCGAGCGGGTCCAGATCGACTGAGTTGAGGCTGGAGTCGTCGCTGTGGTCGTGGTGGGCGCGAGGGGGGGCGGCGCGTGACGTCACGTCGGGGCTCGAGCCGCCGGAGCCGCCCGCGGAGCGGACGGACACGGCGGACGCGGACGAGGAGGCCACGGACGCCTTCGAACGGCCGCTCTGTAATAATGCAACGATTGGTCAATTGCACGGCCGGGCCGAAGATCATTTGTCTATTAAACGGATCATCATCAGCCTGTGTTAGTCCACTGCTGGACATAGGCCTCCCCTAATGCACGCTTCTCCATTGGGGGTTTTTGGACCGTATCCTACGTTGGTTCAATGCGCATCCACAAATGAATTATCTTACTTTTAAGATTTTACAGATAATTGCGTGATCGGTCCAAATTGTACTTTACGTTCCGTGGTAAAGTTTAATACACAGAATAATAAATTAAAACCTCTGTCTTTAAAAGTACCGTTTGCCAGAAACACAGTGCATTACTATTGACGGGTATATTTTATTATTATTGTCCTTATTCTTAGACTTACATTTGGCGTGGGTGTGTCGTGAATGTTCATTTTCTTATTCAGTGAATTCTTCATGCTGTCGCCTGATGGATCGCTCGGTGACCTGAAATAGATATTGTCATTCTTATTACCTGATTTAAAATTATTAAGTTTGGTATAATAATTAATAATAACAGTAAATTTCTTACGTTACGTTACGGTTGTCTTAAAAACATATATATGTATTAGAGGCCAAGGTAAGAAGGAAGGCTCGATGTTATATTTGGCAATCCTAATAACATCCCAAAGTTATCTTTATTCAAATTCAAATTCAAATATCTTTATTCAATACAGAAGTGTAACACTCGCTTATTGATTGACAAGGACGCTACCACCGGTTCGGAATAGATCGCCTCCGACCTAAGAAGAACCGGCGAAAGAAACTCAGCGGGCCTATTTAGTCATCTTTTAAAATAAACATATAAATTTTTCTATGAGCTACATACAGTTTTATCATACGTATATTATACTTGAAAAAGCCTGGAGCGAGCATTCCATTACCAGGCTGTGTTATCATTTATAAATTTATTTACGTTATAATAACCTTTACCACATAAACGTCTCTTTACTACTTTTTTAAATTTATTAACAGTTAAATTCTAAACGTTTACTGGGATTTTGTTGTTAAAGCGTATACGTTGTCCCATAAAAGATTTATTTATTCTTCGCAGTCTAGTTGCTGGAAGAATTAAATTATGTTTGTTTCTAGTATTTATAATTAGTATTTAATAGTAATTAGTATTTATCTATACCAAAGTAGAGTACATTGTTTTTAATAACAAATTCTAATGTCAAATTCTAAGGCGTCAAATCCACGCGCCCTGGTTGGTTACCGTCGCAAAACGTAAATTATCACGCGATATTTGACCAATACCGGTGACTCAAAGTAGAAGAGAACAAAACGCTAAATACGAAATACCCACCTGACTTTGTATATAAGTGCTTTCTTCACGGTGTCGATGAATCTAGCTCCGGGACCGTCCTGCTTCGGTGTTCCTTCAGGTTGGGGGGAGACCGCTATAGGCTCGGTCCTGGAACCGGTTCCAAGGAACTCCAGCGTCTTCCCTTTTAGCTCTTCCGCGAGGTTCTGGAGTAACGATGAACGGGTTCTGAGCTCCAGTTGGGCGAACTTGGCCGCTTTGTAGCACGCGTTCTCGGCATTTATCAGCTTTGTCAGGAGGAACTCTTTGAGCTCTCGCCCTTTACGGAAGGTAGATGGCTGAGGGAGAGTCGGACCGAAGAATGGTACATCCTCACGCGCGGTGACGGCCACTTTGTACCTGGAAGTAAAAACAGAATATTGAACATACATACATTTATATTCTTACCACACTCTCTTCCTTTTGGACCTGGAAGTGATAAAGCTTCAAACATATTTTTCTCTATCATATTCTGCTTTTTATACATACTTTTATTGCCTAAATGGTTTATTTGGTTTGATGATGTGATTTATTCTTATAGTTTTTGGTGTTTGTTACGCTGCACTAATTAAATTACTTTATTATTATATTGGTTAATATATTAGGCCGAATAAGGCGTGTACTCATAGATAGATAAGCTATGTCTAACGAAACATGCTGTTATCGATAAAACGTTTTGTGGGAATTAACGTTTGCTTGCCCCAATACCTTTTTTATGTAAATTTAGTGTTAACTTTAGTTTTCTGAAAATCACACAAATAGATTTTGTATTAAGACTTTTTTACCTAAATTTCCGTATTATTTGGATGCGATATAATCCATGCAATCGTAGGGGTTAGGGGGCAGTTGTTAAGCGTAAAACAGTGCTAAGTCTTGATAAATAAAAGATATCTACGCTAATTCCATTATATTTATACAAATCGAACTAAATATAAACGAGAGAATCTATTGAAACACAGAGTACTTCACAAGAATTAGGTCACCACTTCCCACGAATTCAACGAAAGCGAATACAATAAGAGATACCGAATCACAAACGCAAAAGTTTCGCGGTAAAAAGCGGTAAATAACCAATTGAATATCAACCCTAAAGTTTTACCGTTACGGCTAAAAGCCTAATTGCGAAGTCGGCTTTCGTTTGCATATAAATTACCATTTTCATTCACTTTTCCGGACGATTCTCACCACTTCATGCAAATAGCGCCTTTGCTGCCGATGTCGAGTTTAAACTTTATGCAAAACAAGTTGACAAGTGTATGAAAGCGGTGGCAATGTTTAAGATGAAAGTTTTTATTGAAATTTTAATGAGTCATGTGTATTTAAGGCGGCTTTTTTGTACTATATAATGAAGATTTGTTTAAAAAAAATTGGAAGGTGAAAATTAATTTACGTTTGATATTAGTTGTGATGCTTAGCACCTATAGATTAATCTTGGATTGGTTAGAATTGTCTTTGTTTGACAATACGTTTGATATAATTGTGATAATAATCATTAATTTTACATATAAATCTAAATATTTTAAGCTACTTGTTCTAATTTTACAAATAAATAGAAAACAAAATTTAAAATTTAATATTATTCTTACTTAGCATATATATAAAATATATAAACATCAAAGATAGTTTAAATGGTTGCGTGTGAAAATGCGTTTTACATTCGATAAAACTAAATATAGAACTACCAAAATTACCAAAATACATTCATAATGTTTATTCGAGAAGTTATTTGTACCATTTCCAAATTATAATTATTACTGTTATTAAAAAAATAAATAACGGTAAATACCTGGTCTCCCCGCCAACAGTCTCCAGGGGCGTTACAACGATGAACGCGTGAAGGAAATGCGACGCGATCATGTCTGGTGTGAAGGGCGTCGCCTTTTCCTGAAAACGTAGGAAACAGCGATATTATACCGAAACCGTTAAACTTAACGACTGCGTTTGAAAGACAAAGAGGTTTTTGTACGCGAGATTTCGTAACGATTACTGCGAAGATAAACGCTCCCTGAGTCATGGCCGTTATTATAAGGAAAATTAAGTGCTTTTTTGGCAGATATTGAGAGATTTGTAAGATGTTTTCATCGCGTTCAGATGCAGGAACTTTTAGATTTTAAATATATTTTTTTTATAATTATAATAGGAAAATACAATCAGGAATAAACTATTTAATACGGTTTTAAATATTCGTTGTTTTGTTTAAAAAGAGTGATAAGGTAATTGGTAAAGGTTAATTAATTCTTTGCATTAATAGACGTAATTTACTTTTTATTTTCCAAAAAAATATCAATATCATCGTAGCTAAAATACGTCTACGGTAGGTAACATGATCAACTACAATATCTCATAATCATCATCATCATCAGCCTGTGTTAGTCCACTGCTGGACATAGGCCTCCCCTAATGCACGCCTTCCCCATTATGGGGTTTTTGGACCGTATCCCACCAATCTGGTTCAATGCGGGTTTGGTAGGTGACTATGGGTAAATATAATATAGCACAGGAATTTAATTCCTGTGCCTTCCTATTACTATATCGCCAATGAAAATATTTTCTAAGCACTTTCCAACAATTTCACGTAAAAGTACTCAAATGGACGTAAAACATATATCGTACGACGCCACTTCGTACATAAATTCTAAAGCGCTACATTATGTGCTACACTGAAAGCTACCTGGAACACTATAGCGACGATATCGTTGCCGACGTGCCGCTTCCTCTGCAGTTGCTGCGCGTCGCCGGCGGTGTGAGGCAGCAGCGGGGCGACGTGGAACATTATTTCGCGGTCCATGTATCGCTCGTACACCGCCTCGCTGCCAGTGTGCCCGTTCATTATGTCCAACCCTCCGCGGTAGCCTATGAGATTAAATTTGAAAATATTAATTGTGTATTATTTTAAAGATGCATGGCAGGAATACCATTATTATAAATATTATTCCTATGTTTACATTTTTGTTTAATAAACAACTAGTTTATTTTAATATTTCTTATTCATTATGTTACCTAAAATAATCCCACATTTTTAAGCGAGTTTCACGTGAATTTGACCATAAAGCTATTGTTTATTTTAGTCGTACAAGGGTTCTCGTTACAGGGAAATACTATGTTTCAGTTTAAAAGGTATTGTAGCTAGTGCATTCATACTCTAAACTGAAAGCTCATTTGTGCTGTTATTAGTCCCTGCTTGTCCAGTTTAAAAAAAAAGTCCTATTACAATTTCACCTTTGTGATCCTTCAACTTGATCCTTTGACCGAGCATATCGAGGAACTCGTCGAACACAGGCGACGTCTCATTGTTCCCGAACAACTCCTCCTCTGTAGTCTGACCGTACTTCTGGTATAAAACTCCGAACTTGAAGTTGTTCACCAACACGTGCTCGTCGTATGTGGCTATCAACGGTGATGCGTTTAAACAAGTGACTGCCATGAAGTTGTCTACATTCACTTGCTCGTTCAACATCCTGGCCATTCGCGCCGGCGAGGGCATTATACCCGATCCTAAAATAAACATATACTTTTGATATAATAACGTATATATTTGTAACAAGCAACCCCCCAACCCCCCTTGTGGTTGGAATTTAATGTAAAATCCGTTCTTAGCTGACCTCTACTCGACGAAAGGATTAAGGATATTCCTACCAAATTTCAAGTCGCTACGCCTTATGGTTCCAGAGGTTTCGTGATGAGTCAATATAATGGTGGGAATCTCTTTTATATATATAAGAAGGAGAAGATAGATAGATGAGTTCTGTTTTAATGGCCTACACTGCTTGTAAAAAGAGACCTAACAAGGAAGAGAATGGAATATATTATGCGTTAGACTATATTTATAATCTACGTTTATCGATTAATCAGTCTAATTTTCAAATGTAGTCCAATTTTTACAAAGTTATATATGAACTAGAACTTGTCAAGTGAATGTGCCTGCGGAAATTAAATAGCAAATACATTTCAGCTTCACTGTATTTTATTTTACTTAAAAAAATTGTTACACGTTTTAGTAAATGTACGAGTACAAATAAGTTTACCCAAACTGACCTTAAAATGAATAAAGTAATGACCTTGTTCGTAATGTAGATTATTGATTGGGAACTGACAGTATAGTATCACAATCATAAAGTTACTACGGTTACGCTGTTCAAAAACATATATTTTGATTTATTTAAGATATAGACATAGTGAAATTAATTAACACTAAATATTAACGATCTATACGAAGAAAAATTAACGATATTTTGAAAAAAAAAACTTCTGAAATAATTTAAGTTCAAGTTCAATTTGCTGAAGTACTATAAATGTGAATTTTAGTTTTAAGTTCAAGAACCTAGTATTTTTTTAAATCATGGAC
Organism: Lamproptera curius; assembly: GCA_029286875.1. Lineage (NCBI taxonomy): Eukaryota > Metazoa > Arthropoda > Insecta > Lepidoptera > Papilionidae > Lamproptera > Lamproptera curius. The sequence continues at coordinate 2,504,894 of JAGSMT010000036.1, read as the reverse complement.
TTAAGCCGGAGCGTTGTTAATTTCAAAGCAACGTTTAGTTTTCTTAAAGGTAATTTTAAACCTTGTTTATTTTTTAATAAAAGTTTCAGTAAAATGTTCAGTACATAAATTGCTTAATTGTATTACTAAAGGTATTGATATCTTTTCAGCATCAATTTCCCTTTCTAAAGGTCTCATAAAAAAATTTCTTTAACTCCTTATCTTTCTCAAATGTCATTATTTTAGTCATACAACTAAAATGCGACACCGTAATATTATATTTTATGACAATAACATAACATACTAAACTATATTCGGTAAACTCGAAGCATATCGAGAGCTGAGTGCTGTGCAGATTCAATAATCACTTACTTGTAGTCGGTATTAGCCCGTGCATGGTCTCTGTGCGTAGCCTTAATAATATCCTTGTGTGGTCCTGACCAGCCATGTGTTCATTCTTAATGGACATTACGACTGGACTCTGGTTCTCGTCGAAGCCGACCAGGTTCATGTGCTCCTGGTAACAACAGAGCATTGGCTAAAGTAACAACCAAATTTGAACTATACAACAAAAATGTATATATTAAGATATACATGTGTATATAAAGATTTAAAATCGTTAATTCGTATTTATATTTTAAGATCATACATATCTTAATTTTTTTGTATGTATATTATTTCTGAAAATATGTTACAATTTTTTTTAGATTATATATCAATGTGACATCTAATTATAGGACGTGGTTGCCTAAAATACTTATTATAATGATGAACGTACATAACGAAGGAATGAAGAAGCAGGTAATAAAATTGAACTTTTTTAAAATAAAAAAAAACGATTAAAGTAAAATGTCTGCTGATATAAGTTCGTTAAAAAGGAAAAATAATAAAAGAATGAATTGTATTTTATCAGAAGCATGAATTCATAAATTAAAAATTTCAAGCTAATATTATAATATCTTAATGCGTATATCATCTGACAGGCAAATGCCTATATCTTATGTGAATCATTTAGTTCTCGATGATGTCAGTCGTAAGCAGGCGTTATGAACGTTTGATTAGTAATTAAAAGCAGGAAAATTTTAACGTCAAAGTACCGGATAATTAGTAAATTGGGAATAATACTTATTAAATTGGGAAACAAACACAATTTGCAGTCTACAGAATTTATAAATATACACACAATGTTTTAGGAAAACATGTTTACGCCTTAAGGATATTAATATTATCTTTGAAAGTTTTACTTAATTGAGAATATTTGACGAAAGGATAATTTAGATTAGAACAATTCTACATAGTGAATTAGAACCAATAACTCGGTACAAATTGCTTTCTTCCATTTCCATCATTACTCCATTAGACGCGCCCAGCGACTATAAAACAGCGTGAATATGATGGAAAGGTATTATTTTACCGATGAAGGTTACATTAGAATTCCGCTATTAAAACTTCACGCGTATTGTTTTATGGTACCAGTAAAACATAAATGATATACGAAATTTCAATAACAACCGTCGGATATTTGTATAAAAAATATGGGTTTAATTTGTCTACCATAAAAAACGAGAAATCCTAGGACACCCTAACTGATGTCTTTTGACCTCCTAAAATTTGGTTTTCTACAGGTATCGCTCTGAACCGAGCAAACTCTTACAAAAGGGGAGATTTGAAGACAATATTTTTCCAGAAATAGCAAGTAAATGTCTATAACTCTTTTGGGTTAATCAAGAAATCGACATTCAATTTAATATTTTTATTTAAACTGCCTGTAGCCTAGTGGTATAGGCTGTGCCTTAGAAACTGGAGGTCGTGGTTCGAATCCTGTTGGGACTCAACAAATTTTCATCGTTGTTTCCTAGTTGGTTAGGCAATTTGGGCCGATCACCCAATTGTCTGAAAAGTAAGATGATCCATGCGTCGGATGGGCATGTAAAAGTCGGTCCACCCACCAACCCGCATTGGACCAGCGTGGTGGATACGGTCCAAAATCCTCAATGGATAGGGGTGTATTAGGGGAGGCCTATGTCCAGTAGTGGACTATCACAGGCTGATGATGATGATGATGATGATGATTTAATTTATTGTATTAGACAACGTTGAAGCTTATAGTTTACCCTTAAAAATGTAATTAACTAATAAACAGTTCGCTAACTGTCTTAATTCACTAATAAACGTTTACACTAGACGCCATACTGCTATTTTAATATTTGCGTGAGATAGAGATTGAAACCAGGTAAGACTGTAAGTAAAACCGGTGACACAATCCACATAATTGCTCCTAACAGACAACACAATTAAGCGTACAGCGCAATCTGCCAGTGAATCAGATCTAATAGAGTAAGTGGTGATATCATTCACCAGTTTACTCTGCGGCCTTCATAGATACGTGTAATAAATGACCAACCCATTTTGCAATACGAACGAACAATTGCTATACGTCATAATGCGAATAGCCTCTTTGATTATGATAGTGGACGCTATAGTTCAGCCAATTTAGACTGGGAATTTATGTACACGAAGTAACCTATGACAACGGCGTGACGACATACGTCTAGCTTTCTTATAAAGATATTGTCACAGAGATGTCAATCACTGAGTGGCAACCAATACGACACCATATGTATGACGCCGCTTTGTTGCTATGGGTTACTGGTTATTTATTCCAAGTTATATTTAGCTAAACTTTAGTAGACGAACGACGACGATTTAAATTTCTGAGGGGTATACCAAGAACTGCAAAAGTTAAAATAGTTGATTTAGATCACAAGTGCGGAACACGAAAAATATTATTGCAGTTATTTAACTAATTTAGAAGTGTATAATCGTTCATTTTGTTATTAACTTTTGTGTAAACAAAATATAAATAGTTTAACGGCATAGTTGGCATAGTCACCTAGTTAAACACTTCACGTAGACTAAAAAAGAATTTCTTCATTCCTTACAGATAGTTCTCATGTTTTTTTTTTCAGTCGTAAACGGTGACTAATCTGATAAGGAAATACATCGCCGAGGGAATGTTTTAGCATTTGTATTACATATGGCCGTATAACTGTCCTGACAATTTTCCACGTAAGGCAAGCGAGGGAACAACATGACTGCAAAGTTTTCCCATCTACTTAAAATGGCTGTTTCTTCTACGAAGCGTGTTTCTGCTCGTACCAAGTATTTAGTACGTATGCACGTTTCGTATACATTAATTAAATTAAACTAAATATGTACTGTCTTTCGTGACAATATCATAACTTTTAGACGTTTAGCTGGAATAAACATCGACTTTTGTAACTAAAGAAAACAACATAATCATTATTGACATCATTAATGCATAGATAATTATTCAGTATATCAGCATGTTACTGGATAATTCTCTTAGATCGGGTACCGTAATGAATCAATTATTACTGAAACCAATCATATTACTAATAGCTGCCTGATTTGCACCTCAAGTGATTATTCTCATTAGTGGGGCAGCTGAATTATAGACATCCATAGTATTGTACCACTTCATCAATAATTTTAATTAATGTATAATTTAAATAATTTATGAAGTGGCTTCAGACCGTTCTAATTATATGAATTACTTCGTGACCTGCAGAGCTACGTTGCGTCATTAAAATAGGGAAAGTTTCCTAGTTTTTATTTTTATTTCTATTACTGATCAGCTTTAGTTTATTATAGTGTGATGTTATACAGGCAATAATGTTTATAATAATGGTTATATTTAGTGTTAGATTAGATTAGTGTTAGTGACCGAAAAATCAGATAATATTATTAAAGGTAAATACGGTAAATGAAAAGATAAAAAAGCGCGTTTACAAAACACACATATACAACTGTCGAAATTTTTATGTTTTAATAAGTATAATATGTATTAACGTAAAAAAAATTAATAATATGCAATAGGCAAATTAACTGCAGTTTATACTGCAATTCAATTGCAATTGCTGCAGACTTATAATTAAAGAATAGCATGTGTATTATGACTCTTATCCAATAATTTTATATGCCCTATTCCTTTTCCTAAAGAGATATTCTTTACAACACTTCCAAGAAAGAAATAAAAAATACCATTAGCTTTTAGTCATAAGCGATTTGTTACAGTAACGATTACCGTTGAACACAAGATGTATCGATCAAGAAACAATTCGAACGGGGTAAAGCATTGTGTAGAACAAGACGCATGTTTGTGAACATAACGAATAGCGGTGCAAACCTAGCGCTCATCTATAAGTATGGCTTGACTTCCATTGAGTACTAAATAGATAGCTTATTATGAGTAGTTAAGCCAAAATTAACTAGGAACAGATGTAGATAAACGAAGCAACAAACGTCTTACGTATGGAGCTGTTATTATTCGACTATCCCTCAGTAATTGACTTCTTGGTGCCAATTCATAGATAAGAACGCTATATTTATAATGCCACTTCGTTGCACTGGGTTACTTTGTTAATTTTATTGGATATATCTATCTATGTTGGCTAAGCTATAGTTAACGAAATCTTAAGTTGAATTGCGTCAATACATACCCTATTGAACCGAACAAGACCGAAACCGACAAGACAAGAACGTTCACCCAACAACTAACGATGCGAACCGCCCGGAAGAAAACGCGAATGGAGTTCAAGTCTGCTCACCGCCCTTAGACAGGTGATGGTGAAGGTTCAATAGTAACACTATCTACGGTGAACTAACTACAGTAACAACGTTTCCTAACAGTAACAGCCACCGTGGTAATAATTACCTCCTCGAACCAACCACATTTAAAGGTCACCACGTTTATCGCCGATTCTGAGACGTTGCTATTGGTTGCATTTGTCGTTATATAAAACATTTCATCAAAGATTGCAACTTTCTTAAAATTATATACGTACATTTCAAAATATGACTTATGTATTAATTCATGCCATTGTATTTGAAAACATATTTTGGTATTTGAATAGAATTGATTCTCTCTATTAAGTTGCAAATAACTGGTTCCGATAAACTGCGGAGATATGGTCGTTCGTAAAGGCAATTAGGTTTACCATTGTTTCTATACTGACCTCGGCTACCGCCTTATTGGCGGACAAAGAGCAGGTTGAAGGTCCCACTTTAACAATAACTGCTTAGACATGGTACTAACTGAATATATAATAATAATGCCTATAGTTGCCGTATATGATCGATAGATATATGTAAACAATTATTTATAAATATATTTTTCATTGCTATGCCAGATAATTTGCACTTATAAAATTAAAGCGGCATTACATACAGAGAAATGTAAAATTTATTGTCCATGCATTATTATACAAACAATTTACTATCTCTACATTAAAAATGTAATCGCGGTATAAGATATAATGGGTTTCCAATGAAACAAACAGCATGTATACTTATATATTTTTCCGTTAATCAGGAAAGATGTTTCCTTCGGATACGGATTCAACAACTTTTCTCAGAATACCAATCGATTTGATTCTGCAATGCGGTGCTCATAAAAATATAAGAGGCATCTTCCGATTGCTAGTTATAACATACAACGTTAGGAAAATAAATAGTAATATAGTTTACTGGTCAATGACTTTCGTATGTATCGAATTTCGTCATATTCCGTATTCCCTTGCGGTTCCGCGGTATGACAAAAGAAAATTGTATTTATAAAGCCTTACAGCTATTACTACGATAATTGATACAAGAGCAAATGTTATTGCGTTTGTTTATCATGTTATATGTTTTTTGGTTAGGGAATGTACTGTATCTATGTTGACCCTAACTGATTTTTTTCATTGGAATCTATAAAACTTGTTATAGAAGTTCATAAATATTGGGTAATATTTCAACATAGTCTATTTAGCTTTATAAATTACAACTAGACCGTCCACGGCTCTAATCGTGTTATTTTTAGATTTTTGGAATGGATTTTCCTAGGGTAAAAAATATTCTATGTTTCACAAGATAGCTTGCTAGTAGTGAAAAAATATTTAAAATCGGATCGGTAAATTTCTATAGACTTTTTCTGTAGACTGCCTCCGTAGCCTAGTGGTATAGGCGTGTGCTTTAGAATCCGGAGGTCGTGGGTTCGAATCCTGCGGGGACTCAACAAATTTTCATTGTTGTTTCCTAGTTGGTTAGGGCAATTTGGGCCGATCACCCATTTGTCTGAAAAGTAAGATGATCCATGCGTCGGATGGGCATGTAAAAAATCGGTCCACCCACCAACCCGCATTGGACCAGCGTGGTGGGATACGGTCCAAAAACCCCCTAATGTGTGTATTACGGGAGGCCTATGTCCAGCAGTGGACTATCAAAGGCTGATGATGATGAATTTTCTATTAAAAACACATAAAACAAAAAGATATTTGCCCTTCACTACTTTACACTTGAAACTACGCAACGGATTTCGAGGCGGTTTTTGAATAGATAGAGTAATTAAAGTGGAAGGTTTATATGTATAACACATGCTTAATTTAGTAGATATATTTTCTATTAGCATAGCTCCCGTGCGAAGCAGGGGCGGGTCGCTAGTTATAAGTATAGATAAAGATCTGTTATTACTATCAGATTAAAATGTTTATTGACATTATATTCAATAACAATCAAAATAACAGTTCATTTTTATTTAATAAAATTAAATAAATGTATTGAATAAAATAAATTACTATCACGATGAACCAAGTCAAACGACAGAAGTTTTCATAACAAGGCAGGAACTTTTACGCGGTGATAATTTACGTTCCATCGCTCAGGCCCGAATATTCCCAGTCACGGCGACTGAAAAGATTGAAATCCAGAATTTATCGCTTGTCCCTTCACATTGATGCGGCATAGACGCAAATTGAAAGCTAAAGACGGTAATTGAAGGGGCGAGGGGTTAATGCCTCTTTTCAAACGCACTGATGGATCGCATCATTGGGGTGGCCTCGATTTTTTTTGTCAGTGTTACGGTTGGCATGTGCGAGTCGGGTTTGAGCATGCAGGGTTCCGTACTATAGCTTTTAGTATCAGACGTGCATAATATACATTTAAACGTGTAGGTACTAAGGATTATAATATTTATCACTACATAGTATAAAACAAAGTCGCTTTCTCTGTCCCTTTATCCCTATGTATGCTTAAATCTTTGAAACTACGCAACGGATTTCTATGCGGTTTTTTTTTATAGATAGAGTGATATTTATAGAGTATAATTTCTATCAGCATAGCTCCTGTGCGAAGCAGGGGCAAGCGCTAGTATGCTATAAATTAAGTAAACAGAGGAAGCTTTTCAAAATGGTCCCGTAGAATTTATAAACGAAACCCTAGAAATTCCTACGTTATGTGGTAGTGTGTCAACAAAGTAGTACAGTAAAAAAACCTTTCATTATAAATATTTCTTGTTCATTAAAATGTGACAAAAACATCAAAACATCCTCCTTGCAATGATTTGTTTTTTAAAGTGTGACATGAAATAACAATTAAACTTTTAACGCATTATATTATATAAAAAATGTCAGAATAAAACTTGAATTCAAATTAAACACTCGTATGATATAGATATACAACACTCGTATATTAATTGTATTACTAGCTAAAATTCTAAATCAGATCACTTAACTTCGTCATAAACTCAACAACATAAACTCATGTTTAGTGCACACCAAATCAAACGCACAATCAAAACACATTGTACATACATGTAACTTGCAACAGCTAGCATAAATTATAACGAAAGTGAAGAGATTTAATGAAAACCAAGCCCAAAGTAATAACAGCCAACTGACTCATATTTAGCTTTGTTTCGAGTTAAACAGAAACACAATTACGAATTTCAAATTTATAACGAGGCTTAGCCGACCGAAATTCAGTTTATGATTGGGCGGTTGTTAAACGAAATTATTACATAAAATACGCTCTGGGTCCAAATTTTAACTTCACATAAAACACAGGTAAACACGGCTTGTAAACATTTTCGATTCAATCGAAAATTACCAATTAAATATCCAATGTGAATAGAATTTAAATGAAGTTAAAATTGTATGTAGTAATGTTATGCTAAACTACATCACGTGGTATACAAATACTAATGAAGGAAATATTTAAATATATTGTAAATATATTACACTGTACATAGTTTTATGTCTTTCGGTAATTAAACGATAATATATGTCTAATATTTAAATATATTAATTAAACATAGTAAATCAAAGTAAGGCGGCTAATTCAGCTGCTATTGCAAGTGTGAATCTTAAGCCGACAATTATACAGGAGGGATGAATTAGAATACAAGCGACGTTACATTACTAAACCATTATTTGTTTCCGTCATTAATACTATTTACGTAATTATAGTACCAAACAGACAATCAGAAAAATAAGTATGTTATTTGTATCGTAACATCGATTTACATCTTAAGATCTACTGACATCAATGTCCAAGAAAAAAATAATAAGCTCATTTTATTCTGACATTACTATTAGTTCGTTGTTCCAAAAACACGATCGAAATTAACTATACATAAAGTAGTATCAAAATTTTATTCTAAAGATAGTTTGTAAAAACTATATTCCAAAGTAAAAATGTCCTGAGATCGTGTGCGCTAAAAGTATCCGAAATATCGATATTAAAATAACGGCGATAAAGTGGGTTTTATTTATTAAAAAAAAAAACAACAATTTGTTTGATGATCTGCTACGTCAGAGACAATGTTCATTACCACACTTTAAAGGCTGCATAAAACAAATATGGCGTTAATTACTCATACGACTTACTCCACTGACCTTGCAAAACAAACAATCGAGAGAAATCCGATGTTGCCGTCTTTTCCCGTAACCAAGTGCTCACCTGGTCCCCTTTGTGAGCGTCTTGTTCAGACAAAGAGGGTTTTCTTTTGCGCAGTCGGCCGATTTCTTTAATGGAGACCAACCGTGGCGGTGCAAATGGCAATAATTTCGAAGGCGCAATTCTCCACTGGCAACGCGAATCGTCCCGAAAACCAATTTCACTTTATGAAAGGGGCCCATTTGCCTATTGCTTTCGTTTATCATTCAATAATCTGTCCGTTAGAGCGTGCGCTTTTAAGGGCGTTAAATCGCCATTTAAATTCTAACATGTAAATCGCTTGTTTTTGTTTGAACTAAACAATTGTAATATACATATATTCACATAAATAAATCAGTTTAATAATAGATAATAATAAATGCGTTTATAATTCAGTCATCGAGTTAGTAGCATATTCAGGCGTTAACTAAAAGGAATGCTGTCATTAATTCTCATTTAAACCTAGGCTACAAAAAACTAGCACCGCTAACCCGAGTTCGCTTGGTATTTGTTAGCCTAAACTACCCAATTTGAAACATTTATATTTACGAAAAACTCTTATGTATTTGTCCTTAAACCATCAGTGTAATTTTGTGTGCGCTTATAAAATTTTTATTATAAATAGTCATAATAAAACTACTCGTGTTGGCTTGTTATCTGTAAAACTCCTCCAAAACCTCAAGATACATATTTGTCTCAACTTATATTTCTACAGCTCTTTCACTCTCGCATGTTGCAATTTTTATATATACGAATACAATTTAAACGATAGAATATAATTAAGCGGTGTTTAATAATATTTTTGTCGCTATCAGAGACATTTAAACTTAATTACATCCTTTTCTTAATTATGAAACCGTGTTTCAAAGTCAATCAGTCAGAATAGAACGACCTACTTGCGGAGATATGAATTTGGGTAAAGTAAACATCCTGAACACGTTAAATGCAATAGGCAATCGTTGCGAAATGTCACGACGCGTTTAGGTGATGACTAATGTTACGTTATCCATGAAGAGCTCGTTTTCTTGAGGCTTGTCGCTTTGGCTAATGTATAATACCATTAGGGACGTTTTCGTAATATTTTCCTTTATTAAATTAGACACGTAGGTAAGCGAAACGCGCTTATAACGAATGATATGTGAAAATTCCCCACCAACCCGCATTGGACTAGCGTGGTGGGATACGGTCCAAACCCCCCAATGGAAAGGGGTGTATTAGGGGAGGCCTATGTCCAGCAGTGGACTATCAAAGGCTGATGATGATGATGAGGTGAAAAATCACAATTACTCTCACCGAGTCGAGAGTAGACTGTTATTTCATTAAAGCTTAAGTTATATTTATAGTTTTGACGTTTATAAGTGTGCTAAAGTCTCAAGTTTGATAAAATTATTTAGACTTTAACTTTTAACTTTTTGTATTGCAATAATTTCACTGTAATATTTTGTTAGAAACTCTGGGAAGTCTACCACTTTAATTTGTTATATACAAAGACATTTGAACTGCTTCGTTGATCACTCGATTTGTTAAATAAAGCTGTTATCATTCTTGTCTGAATGTGACAATTTATTAACATTTCAACCCTGGGCTATTATCGGCTAAGAGATCGAGGATATGTCATTTATCTGGCCTAACCCTTGTGGTGTTACAATGACCTATCAGACATAAAGGGGTTACTGTAACAGGTAATAATAGTGATATTTCATGTCGCACGTCATTATAGCTTTTAACGTTTATGTTTCTAAATAATAGTAAAGGAAAAAAGGATTTTAAATTATATTAAAACTAATTAATAACTTAAAATTAATATTTACTACAAAAAAACGTCAAAATTAATCAAGACTAAAAAAGTAGATTTAAAAAAAATCTAAAAATTAACATTTTTATCTTTAAGTAAGGCAGAAAAACTTAGACGGGCACTGAACTATATTTAAAATTAATTGATACCTTTAAATTATTTTTACCGTCCAGAAAAAACGTTACAACAAACAGTTTACGCATCCTCGAAGACGTTTTCCTTAGTCCATTGCTTAATGTCCGATCTCGTCAATTAACATGTTCCCAACCTGCATAACGAAGGGTGCATATAAAACACGAAGAACACTAGACTCCAATCGGGGTCGGATTCGAACCCCGGCTCACAGGGCGTGAAGCCGAACCGTTCCGGTGTATACACTAGGACTTTTCCCACTGCGTCGTGTGGGACCTTTTCCACACGTAACCAGTAGACCCTCAAACGCTCTGCTGCACCGCGACCGATTTAATTGGTGGATTACGTTTTGTACACTTCTCGGTTCTCGTGCGCGTACACCGTGACGGACGGTTTTCGTTATATATAAATAGCGGAACAGACAAACGTTATGTTTTCATAGGTACTTCTTGTTTTAATTCGGTTACAGACAACACTCGATGGTAATATATTTTTGTTTTAGAAGAAAAATGCTTTAAATAGATCTGCTGCTGATATTTTATACAGACCATCACTACATAGTATAAAACAAAGTCGCCTTCTCTGTCCCTATATCCCTATGCATGCTTAGATCTGTCAAACTACGCAACGGATTTCGATGCGTTTTTTTTGATAAATACAGTGATTGAAGAGGAAGGTTTATGTATACATGCTTAATATTGTAGGTATATTTTCCAACAGCATAGCTCCCGTGCGAAGCAGGGGCGAGTCGCTAGTTCTTATATAAATAAACTGCAACTGTTTTGCAAAACATGAAAATTTAATTGTATTTTATTAATTAAAGCAATACAAAGGTAAAACTACTCTCAATTGTAATTGTTTTGATATCCTATGATTACTTTAAATGTATTATTTTCACAATATCTCTTAACGCTCCGAGTAAAAATAGTTATTAACCGGTTTAAGTAATAAAAGTTAAAATTTAGACTAACATTTTAGAACAATATCAAATATATGGTAAGACTTAAACGGATTTTATCACGTTTAATTTGGTAGTAATAATATCTAATACATATACTTGAATATTACAACATATAATTATAAGAATGTTATCATTATGTTGAATGTTTCCATTTTACGTTTCGGTGAAATTAATCACGTTAAAAGGCGGGCAATTACAAAAGCTAGATAACGATAAAAAGAAGAAAGACGACGTAGTAAGTCGTGGGTATGGGAGAGTTCACACGTGTCGCTAACTGTGTAGAGCTCGGTACGCATCGTGTGAATCGTAGATGTTGAATACTTAAGAGATATTTTATTAGATCGAAAACATCACTTCCTTTACAGATACAACAACCATGACTTATGAGTTGACAGCTCCGACATATAAATATTGTCTTTAAAATATAGGAGCAAGTATATTATTAAGTTTTTACTCCTACGCTCGGATCTTAATAGAAGTACAAGTGATTCATACCGTATATTTTTATATTTTTTTGATTAAAGAGCAATTTAAGTCTCGTCTGTAAAGGAACAAATAAATAAAATGGCGTTTTTATTTCTTTGCTTTGAACATAAATGTTATGAAACGTGTACGAATAGTTTCGATGTTTACAAAAATACGAAACCTTTATACTATTTTATCGTTTAACATAATGAAATCATCATCACTCATCAATAAATGCGCGCATGATATGTTATTTCCGATATAAATAAACGAACGCTACCATAATAGTGAACAATTACAATTTAATCGGCAAACTTGAGGTCCTCGTGTTGTAAAGGTCATTATATAAATGGTCACTGACATTGAATTGACTGGTCTCGCGATAGTGAAGGTATCCCGATGTCAAGGGAGTGACATTTTTAAATGAAACGCCATTGATATATTATCTCGAATCGAGTGAACATTCGATTACTCGCAGACAGCGCGGCGGGACGGCGGCGCGCGGTCCGCGAAAGTTTATAAATAACCGACTTGTGTTGCGGAGGTGTATGACCGTGTTATTGAAATGATGGGCGTTTTAGAAATGAATCTGTCGTTTAAAAGATAGATTTTTATTATATTTCTAAGATACAGTTCAAGAAGTTACTACATTCCTCTTAAATAAGGACGTTAGCGTTTCTATACTATACATATATTGAATACGTTATAGAACTCGAATAACTTTTGTACATTTTGTGAAATAGAATCAAAAATTACTCTAAGTCCTCTGTAAATAGATTATTTTATTATACAATAGGCTAACATATATTAACAACATAACTACTTAACGCTTGTGCAAATCTATTACTTTAAAATATTATATACAGTGCCAATGATTAAAATCATTCGACTTTACATATCTTATATCCTTCATATATACCTTGTCCATAGGAAGTCATGCACTTCAAGAACGCCTGTAATATTTGGCGGTGTCGTCGGTGTCGATGATGTACCGCTTGCATACCGGTCTTGGAGTACCAGGCTGGGTCCTGGTCTCCGACTCCTCGCATTCAGATAGGGCATCGTCAACACCATCCACCCAGTAACCCCCTCTAGGTGGCAGCACAATCGTCGGTGGGGTGCCTGAACCAAAACGCTTTTATTACAATTTGAAGAGAAAAGTAGGATGTTTTAAGATTGCTTAATTAAATCTATTTCTTTTACTCAGGGTCTTTTACTAAACAGGAAAACATAACTGGAATAAACAATTTTTTAAAAGAAAACCTAGTGTTGTCTTGTTTCTAACTTTCAGAGACAGACAGACAGGTCGATCGAGTAGCTCGATACTGGATAGTTTCTACAATGAGATTACATTTTCTAATGACAAGTTAGCTACAAATATCTTTTAAAAATTTGCGCTAATAAGACCCAATGACATTATAGATATAGGTTTTCAGACCAAAGTTTAAAACCAGTCATGTTTAAACAATGAATGAAATCAAGCCATAATGTAACTCTAGAATCAAATAACTATGACGAAAGAAGAAGGCAATAAAGAACTTATCAATACCACTTTACATCACACGGAAATCACGACATAGATATCGGTATCTAAGAATTCGTGACCAGCCAGATTTTGGCAACATTTTATGTATATCTTAATTACAATTCTCGTAGAAGAGTACGACACAATACATGAGTAACCACTAAATTATTGTAAATATGTATATAGAACCCTTTTAACTTAAAAACAAAAATACTCTACTAAGTCAATAAAAATATATTTTTTAAAATCAACTGTCATGGAAAAAAGCTTTAAGTTTAAACACTATAATAGACAACTGTTTAATTGGATTTTGCAACATAGAATTATTGTTTCAAACCAGTCCAGTGCAGTCCAATTTTACATACAAACGAAAATGATTGATGAATGACTTGAATTAATTAAATAACGCAATATTGTCAAAAAGCTTGAAAACAAAAAAAAATCTTAAAATGTGTACAGATTAAAAATATCTATATATATATTAAAAAAGCTAACGTAAAATATGTCATAAAGTCTCAAACGTCAACGTTACCAATATGGCTGCCAATTAAAAGCGCGCCCATTAGCCGTAGTAATGAGAAATTCAATAGCGACATAAAATACGGAATTCATCATTTTTGCAAATATTGCGCAGGCTTGCGTTTTTAGGTCAATAGGAAGGTTGCAGCTGGGGATATACAATACTACGTGTGTATACATATACGGTATGTATCTACGGCTCGTGCATGTCATGAGCATTCTACTGAAAGCTATTTCATTATTTATTCAAAACATCCGCGACGCTCCTAGATAGCCAGCTATAGTCTTTCATATATCCTTTTTGTAAAGAATAATTTATGTTAGAATTCTATTGATACTTTCGTCATCGACGTGATGAACGGACATTTTGTATTTATAAGATGAGTTTTTGATTGATATCTTTATTATCTTTATATTTCAACTTATAATAGACAATATTAAATAGAGGGTTAAATTTTTTTAACTTCCAGGATGAAACAATCTTGATCAATTTATTGCTTGTTTGCTTGTGGTCTTTAAATTACCTATCCTATCTATTAATTGCTAAAATTGAACTTGACATGTAATATAAACAAAAACCCATATAAAAAAGTGGCGTCGAATAATATAGTGTTGTTCTCTTCTCTTCTTTTAGTTAAAATGGCTTCACCAATAGTGTAGTAAAGTGTCTACTACACTACGAGAGAGTATAGTGTAGTAGTGTAGTGTATAACTTGGTGATCGTGAAACACGAGAGTTGTACTTGAAAATTTTACTCGTTCCGTACAATAGTTATTAATACAGTATTGATAACTATACCTACGGTAAAGAGTCGTTCATAATATGTTGTTGTAAGTCGACGTCACTCAGATCTCTTGACATCTCATTGACAGTTCAATAAGAATGCTAGATGTATATACACTTCGTGGCCATGAGTTACTTCATTTAGTTTAATACCAAGTATAAATTTGCTTAACTATAGTAGACACTTCAAGGAAATATCATACTATACCGAATATACCTTATACCTAAATAATATTCTAGCTTCAGAGCTACAAATAAACTTAGCAGCTAATAATTACGTGTTGTTAAAGTAAGATGAAAACGTAAGTTGCTACGCTAATTCCATTTACAAACATGACGTCATCGCTATAGGTCTAGACCATCTTTGTTGAAGGCTCATTTTACGAGACTTCAATGCTCTTGTGTCCTGCAGGAGGTTATTGTTCCACAGACGTCGCCGAAGCCTCTCATAAAGCTTCCTTTTCGTAAGCCTTGCATGCAAAACTTTCGTATTATATGGACGCTAGTTACGTGAAGCAACTATTAAAATAAGTTAAAAAAACTCATCAACTCTAATTATTTTTTGTTTTTATAAATTTAAATTAACTTGTTATCAATTAATGTAATGCATAAATTTAAATTAAATCGATTGATTTTTTTTTATTTGAAACCAATACTATTTAAATAGACTAGGGTTTCCTATCTTAGTAACAGAGTAAACATTTCATTATTAATTTTAAATGGTCTTCAGAAGAATTAAAAAAGGTAAGCAACACTAAGCGCCAAACAATAACACTTTCCTTTACTACTTATCCCGTGCAAAATACATTATTATAACATATCGATATAAAGACACGAGTCATCGTCACAACACTAAATCCACAGTGCATGTATAAAGATGGCATTCGCTCGTGATTTCGACTCGCAAGACCGCAACGATTCGGAGATACCCTCGCCACCCGACTAATTTAATTAATGCCTTAATCAACTAACTAGCGCTGGAGCGTACACCGTTTTTGCATAGCCCAGACTCAATACCGGAATGAGGACGGATTGAATGACAAAAAACGAGACGAAAAAGCCTTAGACGAACACGAGATGCTTTATTTGTGCGACTAATTACTTTGTGGTTTAGTATATCCAAGTTACCAAGTTGTTAAACGTGTTGATGTTTTATTTAAATCTTATTTTGGGGCAGGATACCGAATGACAAAACTAACATGTTGAGACACTACAGCTCTTTTCTTTCAACTTGCCATTTTCACAAGTTATGGTGGGGTCGGCTTCTTATCCATCCAACTGGCATCTGACGTCCACAACCCAAAGGTTACCCTTTACCGTTTGCATTTAAAGATGAATTAGTAATTAGTGTACTTGAAAGCACTGACTTGCTCCAACGGCTGCCAAAGATGTGCTGTGCCGGAAGAACCGGGACTGACTTTTTACATGGCCATCCGTAGCATGAATCATCTTACTTTTCAGAAAATGGGTGATCGGCCCATATTGACCTAACTAACCAAAGAAAATGATAACAATTATATTTGGTAATTATTAAATTATTCAAAAACTTTTTAACGTTGTTTCTCTACGGGATTTGAACCCGACGACCTCCGGTTTTGCATGCGGTAGTAGCTGAGACACTACAGATTTTATCTACAACGATGAAAACCTAAATGTCATTGTTTGGTATAACGGTGCATTTAATATGCTATTTATATATATATATATATATATTATTAAGACGATTTTAATTCAATTAATAATGATTGCTAAAAGTGACAACTATATTTTTTTATTTATTGGATGTGTTGTACCGAAATCTAATATTTCCTTATTATTTCACTTTTATTACAACTTCCGCGAATGATCGCGTTAAAAAAAATAACTATCATTGCGATCGTATTAAAAATTCTTCGCGTCTTTAATGCAATAATTGTCATCACTGTACATTATGAATAAATGTATTTTATTTTAGTGGACAGCCTTATTTTCGTGTGACGGGACAGACAGACTAAAGCTGGGACAGACTGACATTTGGTGGCAATGAATGCTAGAAGGATTCTTAAACATTAGAAATAGCACGAAAGTAAGTAAGCCTAACAGATTCACTGTTTCATTTTTATGCTACATACAATTTTCACAGAAAAGGAACTGAAACGTCTGAAACATCAGGAATAAGACTAAGGAAAGCAAACTCCTTACCGGGTTTAGCAAGGATCTCTTCCAGAAGCTTTCTGCTCGCCTCGCAGGCGGCCTCGACCCTGCATTGGTTGGCCAAGGCGCCAGGGGATGGTGGCAGACCATGGGGCGCTGGCACCCGACCCTCGGCATACGAGTGCCTCTCAACCCCAGTAGCAGAGGCGCCCACTGACGCCGATCGCCTGTTCTCTGGTCGTGACACCTGGAAAGATATTAAGTTGTTTTATTTATTTATTACACACACAAGACACTTAATGTCGATGGCATTTTCCAGCTTTGGGTGGTTAAGAGGTTTTATCTTGTATCTCTCTAGTAGATCAGTTACGCTCCGACCATGAAAGATCGTCAATAATGAAGAAATTTCAATAATTTTAAGTAATTAAAACTGATGCTAATGGTAACTTATACATGTAATAAGTTACAAAAAAGAAAACCTGTCTGTTTGGCTATTTAAGTGATTATAATAATGACTGAACTTCATAACTGGTTATAAATATCAATACCGCAATTTGCGGTAAGGGTTATTAAAATTTCCCCGTTAAGCAATATTTACTGCTTTATTAACTTAATAAATGTCTTAAATTTATATTTCATAATACCTTTTGTACTTCGCGAACGCGTTTAAGAACTTAAGTGTTTACGACGACCTTGACAGAGCTGGCACTTTATGAGTCAGGCGTGACGTGAAATACTAGAATAAATACGTAAGAAGCTTAAACAGTCTGCCGTTTGCATAAGCAGGTTTTAGGGTACCGTAGTGCCACCGTTTTTATTAAGTAATAAATTGTCGTCGATGGACCAAAATACAATGCACATTGTTGCAATATAATTCAAATTTTTATATCTCATATATTATGTATTATGTATCTGTGATTCGCCTAATGGGACATTTAGCAGTTGGTTTGGTAAATTATTGATATGACATGCTATGCTCGGCATGCGACCAGCGCCGCCTCCTACTTTACATTCATTATTTAATTAATTTAAATCAATACGTCTCGTAGCATTTCCTTTCGATTCTTTGTTTCATCATCTATTAAGATATTAGCCAAACTGTAAGGGTGTTTTTATTCTTTCTTTGTATGTTCTTGTGTTATTGACAATTTCATGTTTTGCTGTGGTGATATATATAATGTCGTATAAATATGATTTTCCATTTCATTATGTTGAGTCGTAAGTGAAAATATTGGAAAAAAAATATTTTTAATAACTACCTAAATCAGTCTTGATTGTATTATATTTACTTATGTACTTGGAAATCTTTAATAGAAGTTTTAGCTAAAATTGTTAACAAACAATTTTAATCGAAGTGTTTCGGCATTAAACTTATATATTAATATTTAACACGAAGGTCGATAAAAAGCTTAATCTATCAGGTAAACTTTTTTTATTACATTTTTTGTTAAAATAAATGAAAAACGAAAAGCGACTGATAAATACTGACTTTAAATGAAGCATTCTTACAATACGACAAGCGCAATTTGGCAGGCAGAGTTCATCGAAGCGCTGGCCAACCGTGAAATCGTGGCAATTGATACCATAGCACCGAAAGCCCCATAAATCTGTGACGACCGTAAACACCATCAAAAGTTTAAATTTGGAAGCCGACGGAAGCATTAGTCGACTCGTTGACGGCGTCCCGAAACGGGTGACGTGGAAAACGATGGGAGTTTTCACTTTGATCCGTGTGACGTCACGGGGCACGCTTCTTTTCGCATCTATATATAGGTTATTACGCACTTTAAACGGGTGTAATGTAACGCGTGGATAGCTACTTGTATCAATTATCTCAAATTAGAATTATCCTGCGACTAGAACATTCGTAAATGTAAACGGAAGAAAAAAAGGTCTTAAGGTAGAGCAATTACTTTTTATACATATGTGATTAATGTAATTTACGTTAGGATGAGCCTTGCGAGTTAATAAAACCATTGTTTTTGTATCATCACATCTTCCTTTTGAGTTTTTTACGTCGGCTAGACGGTGGCTGTATTTATTAGCTCAAAATAAAACAATTAACATCATACGATTTGCATAAAAGTATAATATAACGCACAATGAACATTTAATCGTATTAAAACGTTCTGATATACGGAACAGTAAAAAGAAATGTAAAAGCTAATTATTTCAATTATTGGCAAGTCCGTCTGTAATTACAAGGCTTTTGTGTATCGAATGTCGGTGTCTACCGGCTTCTTAGCTCAGACTTGGTTAATCCAAATGACTAAGACTATAACAAACTATCGTTCAGCCAATTAAGACTCGAAATAAATATATACAAATCGAGTACCAAACGCCAATAGCATAAAAGGAAACGCGTTCTGATTGGTTGATTTTTAGCCAATAAGAGTGCCGGATTTTGCAAAGCCAATTGAGTTAGACATTCGACTATTTTTATATAAATTTCATATCTTATTTAGTTGAGGTATAGCTAATAGCTTGAAAAATTATGACTAGCGTGTTAAAATATGAGTTATACTCGTGACTACCATCTTAAATAATTCATGCTTTATGCTTTATTACATTAAGTTACTGTAAAATATTTACTTTCAGTTCAAACTTGAAATGACCGGCGTTAGCGACGGTTTTTATCGAGTAACTGTAACGTAATTAATGCTTAAAATTAAAATAACTGTTCTCTGTCTGGCACAAAAGTGTTAAAAGCATAAATACAGTTATAAGCTGTTTTTAATAATGTAGGATATTAAACGTTTGTCATATCTAAATTAATAAATCAATAAATCATTGCCCTACTATATTTTTTTTCATAGCTGACGAGGGCAGACAAGAAGTCGCCTCACCTGATGGTAAGTGGTCACCGACGCCCATGGACATCGGCAATACCATAGGTATCACTAATGCGCTGCCGACGTGAGACATAGGATCATACGTGTCGATTAACACAGTAAATACGCTGGCATAGGTGCCCTTCGAACCGGAACACAGTAGTGTTTCCACGCTACTGTTTTGCGGCAAAAAAGGAACCGCGGTGCTAAATATAAATAAAACCTCAATTTATTTTCATTATTGAACCTTTCTTTGCAAATAAAAAACATTAAATTCTCTTTATGCGTCGTTTATCGTAATTAAACGTAATTAATTTTAACTTTGCTTGCTACTTGACACCTTTTAATGAAAAAAGTTTTCTAGAAAATACCGCCATCAATTATGCGCTTTTGACAGCTTGTCAATAAAAATTGGCTTCCGAGATAATATCTAACTCTTTCCTACTATCTACGGATGTAAAAATTTGTAAAAAAAGCTAATTTATTTTAATATTATGAATATTGCTTGACTCTTAATCCGAGGTCGTGGGTTCAGATCTTGTCATTGACAAATTTGGTATGCTTCAGATGTCTCTTTAAAAAAAAAATACTTTTATTAATAAACTAATTGCATAGATTTATTAATTACGAAAAATTGGCAAATCATTTTTTTGCCACGAAACTCCGAAAGCTAAATAAGATCATCATCATCAGTCTGTGTTAGTCCACTTCTGGTGATAAGCCTTCTTCATTAGGGGGTTTTTGGACCGTATCCCACCACGCTGGTCCAATGCGGGTTGGTGGGTAAACAGACTTTGATGCATGGATCATCTTACTTTTCAGACAATTGGGCGATCGGCCCAAATTGTCTTGTTTGGCTAATCTTATTAGCGGAGCAAGAGAAGATTAAGACAATTTAGTTAATTTTATCGTTCCTAGCAATTACATATTCAAAGTTAAAACGAACATACATGTATTAGCAAACGTACAAATTTAAATCTCACCAATTACTACAGTAGTACGAAGTAAGTAAAATCTTAAAAAAGCACATACATACTAAAATGCGACGATGCTACATCGTCTTCTTTTATTGGTCGAACATCGCATATACTTTAACATCTTCCAGTAGCAACCAATCAGAACGCATTATACTCTGTTATTTTTATATTACACTTAGACTATTGTATACCTCATGTTGGCCCAAGCAACGACGTTTATTGCATTTTGCCTGTACCTGTATACATTTTGAAATACGGCGAAGTGTGTACCACCTCACAGTGAACGTGTAGGGCAATATTTGTTGCAGGAAGTGAATCGCCGCTGCCGGCCCATGATTGCTTTCTGATCGAGGGTAAATTGCCTCGACGGGGCCCGCGACGTCCGAAATAGTATGTGCGGACACATTTTCATCTGAAGACGCAGTAGATGGACTGAAGCCTTCGTAAATGGACCATAAATTGAAAAGTTGTAAGGATGCAAAGGACTTGGTTCAAAAGTCTAATCTAAGAGATAGCGATAAAGTATGTGATATTTAAACAGGTGATTAAATACGATGTATGAGTAAAGGTAGCTTAAGAAAAGTTATTTTGTTGAATGGTATTTATAAGAGTTTACTTGTGATTTTTTCATTTCTTTATTTTAATGATATACTTTTATAGAAACCTAGTAGTTTCTACCATTTTTATAAGGCTTTAAAAGGTCAACGAGAAGGTTCAAAATTTCTCGGGCCGAACCATTTTTTTTATGTTGCCGAGTGTCGTTCTACGAGAGAACAACTCTCGAAACGGTGAACGTTTTTGTAAAAATCTTATTTAATTAACAAGAAACTTTAAATGGTTTTACTATTTAAATTTACTCTGGTATATTTACTGAAAACTGAGGTAGTAAGAGCAAAGCTGGAGTAATATTTTAATACTGAATATCAGATTCTGCGAACGTTTTCTATAGGAGATTTATAATAGTAACAGACTGCCATATTTTAGTTTCTCATGTTGGAAATGTAACTTTGTCTAATAAAAATAATTGCCGTAATTCTAAAACCATTTACTTCTTTGAAAATGATACATAATAATAAAAATATTATATATTTTATGCAAATTAAATCAAAGCATAGGGGGACTTTTAAAGCATAATATTATAGCACTTACAACCATATATGAATCCATTTTCATAACACTAACTAAGCCAGAGAACTATGTCACCCATTTCAACAAATTTCATCACTATTCCACACCTATTGGTCTATCCAACATAACTTTTCTATTGAAAAGCTCTGATATAATCAAACTTCGCAACCTTATTATGTATGTATATAATACTTTATCACTACATGAGAGTGTTGCGTGTAGAAAATATTCAACACACTAGTATACTTAATAAACTGTTAATATTCACGGCACAATCGCGATTCCGACACGTGCTGGCAGTAAATAAAGCTAAACCGCACTATCTAATTACAAACAGACGATAATAGATAAGCCTCGTTTTATTGCTTCACCTAACAGCGCACTTTTGTTAACCTGATACAAAGGGTAAAGGTGGCGTCAGACAAAAAGGTTTTTATTTCACTAAGAAGTGAGGCAACACATACACCGCATTGCTGAAAATATATTGCTCGAAATTAAAGTAAAAGTTGGATATAACATTTCATCATCAGCCTGTGTTGGTCTAATGCTGGACATAGGATTCCCCTCATGTACGCCTTTGCAATTAGGGGTTTAATGGACCGTATACCCACCACGCTGATCCAATGCGGGTTGGTGGGTGGACCGACTTTTTACATACCCATCCAACGCATGTTGTCTTACATCATCTTACTTTTCAGACAATTGAGTGATCAGCCAAAATTTCCCTAACCAACTAGGAAACAACAATGAAACTTTGTTGAGTCCCCGCGGGATTCGTACCCACGACCTGCGGTCACTAAAGCACAAGCCACCATAATGTACCACTAGGCTACGGAGGCAGTCATATAACATTTTATGAAACTTAAATGATTTTACTTACATGTTGCGTTTGATATTCGGTGCTTATAGTTTTGGATCATACGTAATGGATTCTCCTCCTAATAGATTTCGGGAAAACATCACCAATGACAAAGAATTCTCGCCTTAAAACTTTATTTTATAACAATAAATAATCCTGTGTTATACACAAAAATTTAAAGTGCCGTCACACACTCATCCTCGTCAAAGAAGGCGTACATAACAGGCGCGAAGAAAAGCCAGCTGTCATCTGTCATTCGCGCGTCAAGAGGCTTTTCAAATTTCGAACGACCTACTTTAAACCACGTTCGGAATTCGACAGAAATTTAAATTAAATTTCGAAAACGGAACGCGACCATGCAGCACAGATAACGCAGTTACAGTACAATTGTTGCCATAAACCGCCGCCTCAAAGGAGGATCCGTGTTCATTAGATGTAAGGGTAACTCTTCTATTGTTCGGCTCGAGACGTGAACGATACGGCTGCGCATTTCGCCCGTTTTCCAGATAAAAAGATGTACGTGTGTCTAAACTCTAAAATGGGATTGTTTAAAGATAACGTGTTCTTCTCATGATACCCTAGTAGCATTAACGGTAGATTCACAAATCTAAATTATTGAGCACAAATTCTTGTGCACAAAAATGTATCCACATTTAACAGGTTTTAGGATTATATTGCTATTTTTACACCATGGCTGTAGAAAAAATACTGCTTACTTAAATTAGAAAATCCTGACAAGTGCGATTATAAGGTTAATGAGACGTAAGCATCCTATCAGGACGATTTGTAGTGATTTACGCCGTAAGTCTCAGAGACACTGAGTATTATTACTTCACATCAGACTAACTTATGTTTAATAATAAAAAAAAATTAAAATGATTTTAATATTAGATTAATACAGCATTAAAAATGCTGATCATAAATGTTTTTAAACACTTTTAAAAATTGTCATTTATATAAGTCTCAATACATTAAAAAAGAAAATAGCAAGAAATGGAACACGATAAAACTTGTAAAAATCTTTAATAGGCTATAAGTTTTATTAATCTATAAAACAATTACGACAGATAAATGTAGAGTTGGTTAAGCGCCCGTCGCTTTTTAAAACTAAAAGTTTAAAGAAAATTAAAAAAAAAGTAGGGAAGAGAACTCCTCACGATCCAAAGCCCGTAATTGCGTTTATCGGAGCGTTAAATGAGCGTTGCAATCTTTAATCAGTTCCAGTTTTCCCCCTTTTTTTCCATTCCGACGTCACCATCTTGTTTGTAAACCGATCCTTTATTTTATTCTATTCGTAAACTCCATTTGTGCTTTTATTAAATTAAATAAATTACCAATTCTTTATAGGCTCAATAAGACAATACGATACAAAGAGAAAATAAAGAAAATACGAGAGAGAGAGATACAATGGGCTATTTTTTAGTAAATTACTTATTTATTTATTATTAATTCTAGTATGATGTAGCGCTTCTTTGAAAATGGAAGTAATGAAATATATAGGTACATCGTTACCGAATGTAATCATCAAAATAAATATCGTAAAATGCAATACAAACAATAACTGCCTCAACTCACTCACGGGACTCAACAAGTTTTCATTTTAGTTTCCTAGTTGGTTAGGGCAATTTGGGCCTATCACCCAATTGTCTGAAAAGTAAGATGATCTATGCGTTGGATGGGCATGTAAAAACTCGGTCCACCCACCAACCTGCATGGGACCAGCGTGGTAGGATACAGTCCAAAAAGTCCCCTAATGGAGGAGGCGTACGTCAAGGGAGGCATATAACTAATACAGGCTGATGATGATGATGATGATGATAATGAAATATGCAAACATTTATATGAAACTTCATGACAAAAATCTCAAAAGGTTTCTTTGTTTTTAATCCTAAAACGTCAACATTAAGTTTAAAACACAAGCCACTTTTCGTATAAGAACAAGAACCTACAAAGAGAGCATTACGCTATAAATCTAAAATACAAAGTAGATTGTCATCAGAAAATTTCAAAGTTACAAAAACAGCTTGTATAACAAGTCTATAAATAATCGACGGGAGCATATTTTAGCTCGGCCGTTATTATAAACAAAACACGCATTGTTTACAAAGCGGGTTAATAACGTGTTACTAGGAAATTATCCATTGTTTTCGTGAATTACGTGTAAGATATACAGCAGCCTATCTCTTTGATGGTAAATCACTGTCGGTGAAAATAAGAGACTGCGTGGATACTTCAGTACGCCTTTTGTAACGGTAGAATTAGAAATGTAGTAAAGTAGTGTATTGTGCGCTGTTATCAGATTAAATACGGGTATTGTTTTGGAGAAATGCTTGGTTATTAACAGATTTTGGTACTGGAGGGTTGGATCACGCTTGACCCTTTCAATTAAAAGAATTTAACAACTAGTAAGCAGAAATGGATAATAACTATTTTAGTGCCGTATAATCTTATTTGTTATTGCATTAATAAGAGGTTTGTTTTAGAGCAAGTTTAGGTTTTAATATAAACAGTAAAAAAAATTATAAACATAAAGCGATATAACAAATTAATGGTCGTTGTAAATTTCTAAGGTAATCAACTGCATGTTTTGAAATTATACCTATTTTGTAGTATAGTCCGTATATGTGAAAAAAAATCGCGCGAAGTTTCGAGCGTAACATTTGCAAGATTGACGAATTAAAAATTTTATTCGATTTCATCACTTTGCAAATTTTTTTTAATTTGTGACTATTAAGAGTAGCACGAGGCGTAATTATTTCAACATTTAAAAATTCTTGGTCCAATGCCATATTTAATTATCACACACAAACTCGCATGCATTCATCGAAATTTTCCCGCCATTAATTGCGATATGTCACAGAGTAAGTAATGACATCGCGTGTTGTCTGCACAGATACAAATCACAGATCTCACACGCATCGCCATAGACAAAGGCAAAGGCGTGACGTAAATGCGTGCCCCCTACAGCGATCTGCAAGTTGAGCAACTTCTCGACTTTAATGATTGTGCGATCTGCCAGAGACAATGGGCCGCGATCGACACAGCCAGTTACCTTACAGCTGCAAGGTCTCGTATCGAATAGGGCGAGTGTATACGAGAAATATCAACGTTAAGTGTATCTCACCTCAAATACAATTATGTCTATGAACACACACCGATAACTGTTGAAATTTGTATTTGGATAAATGTTTATTTTGAATATAGTTTCAAAAATTACCTTATAAAAAATAACGAATACCCAAACAAAAAAAACTGTATATTAAGTGTCAATACCTACCACTCGAGAGCAGTAGCCAATAAAAAATCGGTATAACTAATTAGGTATTGTAACAGAAAAAAAATATTAAAAATTTAAAAGTGGCAGACGACAGTCTTTTGTTCACACTTTAGTACCACATATCACGCTATATATATAGTTCTAGCTTTAGCATCAAAAGGTTCGTGATCAAGCCGCCTATGCTACAGGCCGCTTGCAAGCAAACACGCAAGCACGGTGCAGCATAATGAACCACTTCCAAATGCTAAGTGAATCCAGGCTGCATTCAGAGCGATCGCTATACGGCTACAGCTTCGCTCAAAGCAACGGGATTGAGTCATTGTGAACAAAAATGCAGCGCTAATTCTGCATGCTGCACGCCCCCGAATAGCATTATGAGCTGCCGTTGCGTTATGAAGGTAATACGCGATACGAAATACAATCGGTCGGCGCAATTCCAACACGCTTATGTGTCTTTAAAGGTAAACTGAGTTATTGCCGTGCTGGGACAAAAAGTCAGTTTACTTTCAGTTCAAATAGACGTAATGCAAACGATAATAAGCGCAAATATCGTATACACTAGTTCAAATAATATTGGCATTTATAGCTGAAGATAGACATTTTATCATTCACCAATTGGCGGTTAATTTAAATGTGCTCTACGCCACTGTATAGCAGTTCCTACTTTATCATGTTCACAAATCAATAGATATTTCAATTAAGCAATATAATATGCAGTAAAAACAGCAAAGACAAAAGTAAAAAAAGACCAGTAAGAACCAGAGTAAAAGAACATATAGCTGATGTTAAGCACCGACGCTATAAGAAATCTGCAATTTGCGACCATGTTCTAGACAAGCCCAATCATTATATTAGATTTGATGAACCAAAAATACTGGCTAATGAACATCGATTTATACCAAGGATGATTCGGGAAGCAATCGAAATTAAAAAATATCCAAATTTTAATAGAGAGGATGGTTGGTCATTGCCACCTTCCTGGGATCCAATCATTTCAAAAATTAAACGCAGAGTATAAAAACTTTTTGTGAAACCAACATTAAAATTAAGAAAACGAACGATATGTCAATTTTTAAATAATAACTCTGACGGTTATTCGAAACATTGAAATACAGACATATACCAACTTAGTCTGCCCGTGATCATGGATGCTGGAAAGAATCCGAAACGTCGGGAATAAATATATTTTTAAGTAACGCGAAAAATCCGTAAATTAGTGGATTTGATAAATATTTTATTCTTTAAATTTTTTCTCGTTTTTAAAATAATAAGAAAAATTTTGACGCACATAAATAAAAAAACAATGCACACTTGAAAAAAACCAAAAATAACAAAAACCAGCAAAAACCTTATATTAATTCATTATTTTTTCGAAGGGAGGCCGACAATGAAAAGGCTTATCTCATTGCAAGTAGTTGTACATGGAAAGTCAAAAACCAGAGAAGCGATACGTGTCTTAAAACGTCAGTATAAATTGATATTAGCATAGTCCAATAGAATGAATGTACTGCCTTCTTATCCTGGTAATTTGTAAACCGAAGGTCATGGGTTTGAATCCCGCGCGCATTCAACAACTAGTCCAATAGACTATTTGGAAAGTCGACACATGCGATTCGTTCCTCACGGCCACGATCCACGCACGCGTGTCGGAACGGAAAGTGTTTACACAAAACCACGCTCGTGTCGGTAACAGGTTGTCCACGACCGATACCGTTACTCGACACACTGAGTTAGCCCGAAAGGAGTGTCGAATTCGTATTTGTATGACGCATTGTGTGGTGCGATCGGAAAAAGTGAAAGATTTCACATCCGATGCCTTATTTGTGACATTAAAAAAGTTGTTGTGATATATTATTTTTAAAAAACTTGCCCTGAAATTTGAAAAAAAATCTATTTAATACTTTATGCGTAAATAGAATAATCATTTGTCTCAAAAGCAATATTAATCTTCGACGAATATTAATAAAACTTCACAGAGATACAGCTCCTACAACGGAATCGGCGTCATCATCATCATCAGCCTGTGTACGTCCACTGCTGGACATAAGCTTCCCCTAATGCACGCCTTCTCCATTAGGGTTTCCCCCCAGGATTCGAAGCCACGACCTCCGGTTTATAAAGCAAGGGCCAACACCGCTATGCCACTGAGGCGGTTAAAAATCGGAATGTATGTTACAATTAATAACTAAGGTCAACTGTTAGACTGCCCTATTTCACGTCTGACCCTTCTATGGAGCCGTCGGAAACTATCGTGGGGTTTCGGAGAGTCCGACATAACCTAGCAGTATCTTTCAGACAGTCTAGGTATCCATAACGGATTTCCCCACGTAATAAAAAATAATAAAAATGTTTATACATAAACATGTCTAAACTTTTTTATTACGTCTTGTGGCCGCACCCGGTCCATTTTCATAGCAGCCATTTCGACGTCGAATAGTACAGAGAACAGTTATTTTCACGCACAATCACTAAACAGAAAAGCGTCGCGGCCGAACGCGTAAGCCATTGTTACTATTGCGCTGAAAACAATGCGACGGTCGCATGCTGGAGTACTGTTTTAGATTGCACTAGACTAGACTAGCCATATGAGATTAATTGCTGATGTCAGTTCATTTTACCTGGACCAATATAATAAAGACTTAGGTTTTGTAATAATCGGATGGCGCATATAGTATATTTATATAGATAATTTAGAGTTAATATAATAATACGTTGGTAAATACCATACCATAAACAATATCTACAGGTTTAGTTATACATAGAAGTTAATATTTAAATAAGTTGTGGTTTCGCTTAGTTTCTTAGTAAAAAACAATACGAATAGCTAAATAAATATATACCTATATAAGTTCAGTGCTGTTGAACTCTCAACATGTAGTTAACGACCCACGCATCTATTTTGCTTCATTAGGCGCCACGTGAACTGTTATTATGCAAGGAATTTGTACCATCGAATGGGTGTATTCACAATTTCATGCTTTGTGGGTGGTGCTAATGCTGAGCGTTGCTACACGATGGAAAATATATTAAGCTATAGGTGCCGACGATTCCACTGGAATAGTTTAGTTTTAATATACAATTGTGACCTTATATGTAACGACAATAGAAATAAGCTATGTAGGTATATACTATATACAACGCTTTCGCATTGTTAAATAAGCTTTGTAAAGCAGCAGTCTGTAAACACTATTGTTTTCCGTTTAAAAAAATCGATTACTTATAAAATAACTGCACAAGACTTTACGTCAAACGTGTCAAGGTGCCGATTATAATTACAGCAGGTACGTGTTTCGTTTTTTTATATTTACTTTATATTATATTAAAGTCTATATAATATAAAAATACGACAAGCATATTTAATAAAAAACGAATAGATAAAACAAGTTTGCTGTCAAAATAATAGTGCACTTAATTATCGTTAAATATCAAATCTTGACCAGTTCTATATTAATCATTAAGCATTTCTTACTCATCTTTATATATACTAGCACAGAATATGTAAAAAGCGTATTTTTTAAGAAAGAAAAGCAATGGAACACCAACAACGAATATACGAAGCCATAAATACAGTCAAAACTGTAATGGACCGACCGTACAACGAACTGCGGATGCCGGATTGGAATCCAATCAACTAATAAAAGTCGCGGTTCATCCGAAAACAAATCGAACAAATCCTATCTGTCGCGAATAACCCGATCCCATATAAAAACTACGCTAGCACACACCGCATCAACGCATCCGTACAAATATTCTTGATAACAAAAATGTTTATGCACGAAAACCTTCGGAACTATAATATGTTTCATTTCAATACTTGCATTGACATTTTATATAAAAATCTAAAGTAAAATGTTAAGATAAAAATTTACTAAGTATTTTTGTAACTTAGTTATACAAAAGGATCATAGCCAAGACAAAATAATGCTTACTGTTATCATTTTAAGATTTACGCCCATTGTTACTAGTATCCAACTGAATTATTATTGTTCCGCTTAACTAATGCCGATGCCGCTTACTTTACTTGTACCTATGCAAAAATATGGTCCTAATATCTAAATAAAATATATGGAAATCATACTACAGGTAAAAAAATGCATAAAAACGTTCCAAATCTATAAAATGGCCAATTCCGCTAAATGAAACGTATGCAATTGTCAATGAGATTTTGTTTACAACAAAAACATTGCGTAATATTATATTTCTAAAAATGGGAAATATATAGAGACAACAAAAATGTAATTACATTACTACGGTAATATTTTACGCCAGGAAATTTTCCTTATTTCATAGGGATAAGCTTCACGCATTATGGCGTCGCTTATTTTATCCGTAGGGGTAAATACATTATCTGATGAAATCCGTGAATCTTACCAAGAGAACAAGTTTATCATCAAATATTCTCCTACGTGGAAAAGTTTATTCTTGAAAATAATATAATATATTAATACTTAGCTACTACTATTGATTATGGTTTAATAACCTATTAAAATGTAGTTAGACAATATTAAATACATAGTTATATGTTTGTTAAAAATCTTAGGATCCCCTACTAAATCCGTAGATATGAATAAGACCCCCCTAATAACAAGGCACTTATATCAAATAATAAACTAGCTATTGCGCATGGCTTCGTCCACGAAATAATAAAAAAAGAATTAAATTAGATTTTTTGTAAGAAAAAAGTAACGTAAGTTACTTCCAGTTGCATCTTACAGTGAATGTCCCGTCAAAATTGGACCAGCCCTTCTTGACATTAGTCAGAACAAACAGAGAGACAGACATTAATTTTAAAACATGTTATTTTGTTATTTGCATCGGTTAAATAACACAATGTAAACGTTTAAAAACGGTTATTTTAATGTTACAAACAGACACTCCAATTTAATATATTATTATAGATATATTTATAATTGAATAGGGAATATGTTTGAAAAACAAATATCCGAAAAAGAAATTTTCTCACTATCACGTAGTTATATTCTTGCGTCTCAATGTCTATCAGCATTTGATTTGCGCATACATTATAATAATCAAGTATGGAAATTAGATTCATACGGCGGAACGAACGCGGGTTTATTGTACGAAAGAAGCTTTTTGCTCCTATCGTAGAAATAATATTAATCCGGTCACTTCATTTTCATAGCAATTTAACAGATCTTATCACTATGTACATAAATTATAGTCGCTTATAATTGCAGCTGAAATTATATCAAGACCAAAAGGGTCGTATGAAGTTATACAAAGTTACCCGCGTATACGTTTTTGTTATTTCATATCAAGCATAATTTCATATATTTATTGAAATTTTGTTGCAACGATTGTCCGAGACCAATACTTATTTCATTTTCATAAACCAATCACTATATAATTTTAAGTTTTGAGCATATTTTAAACTTATTCAAGATAGTATTAAAACCATTTTAAAATTAATTCACGCCTGGATACATCCAAAAGCAACTTCATCGGTTTATATCCTTTCACAGCGTGCAACTGAAATTGTTCCTTATTACAGTGTGTTTAACTTTGATATTAGAGTAATGGGATGCAAGCAATCTAAAATGCATCACCCGCGGCAAGACGGGTTGCAGTCGCGGGGAAATGTAGGTCGTTGCTTCGGTTTTACATGCACTAACAATGGATCCAATCGAATACTAGAAAATTCAAGTGATCATAATTGAGATACACGAGTTTTTTCCTTCTAGCCAATTTCCCAAGTGATCAGGGTCTGTTATGTTCTGTGGTCTACTTTAAATCCATAAAAAATACTTAAATACAGTTTTATCGGTGACGACGCAAAGCAGCAGGTGTGGACTGGATGTGAATAGCCGAAAATCGGAAGCGGTGGCATGCATTGGGAGAGGGCTATGTCCAACAGTGAACTGACACAGGTTGATCATGATGACGAACAGTTACTACACAAAGCACCTGTCATCTAACTTCCATCACCCAAAGGCAAACTGAATTCGATAAATTGATTAGTTGTCAGTAAATTTGAAGGTACTGACGTCTTATTTCGTCTGCCAATTATGTTCACAACTTGGACCGACTTTTAATGTGCCTACCCGATGCATTGATCTACTTGCTTTTCAGCCAAACAGGCTATCGGCCAGTATTGTCCTAACCAACCAGAAAACAACGATAAGACATAAAAAAAAGAATAAATGTATAGTAGTTAATCAGACGCAATGCGGGCTTCGAATGTAATTAGTATTAGGCCTACCACAGTTTCAATATACCGAGTATTGAATGTAGTACCGGTGTTGCGAGGCTCACTTTCCAAAGTTAATGGTATGGAACGGAGAGCTAAACTTATTCTCTCGGAATATTATGAAACGCCTCTTTTCATAATACAATGAACGAATGTTCGCACTTTTACTTCATCGCGTATTAAATTTCTTTGGCGAAAACTTTTATGGGTGCAATTGTTTTCTGAGTATTGTGAACAAATGATGTATGTAGAGATGCTATAGCTGGTCTAGAAGGTTTTGGGGTGTTTAAAAATAGCTTTTTTTTAGTTTTTTACTCGGATAACTTTCTTCGGTCAAAAAACAAAAGTTTTGTTTTAAATTTAGTATTGATTTCAGTCTATTATATGAACACAATCTACGAGTAGTTTTCAACCAATCTTTAGTAATTTTTTTTCCTTCTATCAGCATTAGGCAAAGATTTAGCTTTTCTATAATAATCTAAAAAAAAGCAGCAATATTTCTTTGCATTGCTGATGCAGTCCCCCAGAGAAATCTTTATATACATTGGCTTTATCTTCATTGCAGATTCTAGTTCTCTTTGAAATGTTATACATCTAATCTGTGGAGATACCACTGGGAGATTCTGCTTATATGTGAACCATCTTTTACTTTAAATTCTACATAATGCTCGCGGGTTGAATTTTTACTTGAAACGCAACACAGAAATCAGAATTGGATTTCGAACTTACAGAAATCCACAATTTATTTTGGTTAAATTAAATTATACCTTTCTATAACCCCCTAATAGAGATGGATCGCATTAGGGAAGGCCTATGTCCAACAGCGAACTATATGTTCAACAGTGGGCTAACACATGATGATGATGATTATGATAATATATCCCTGTTAACCAAATTTGTTTACGTGAAATGAAGACGTTATTTTCTGTTTAAGCTAGATTTTCAATGTGCTCTGTTTCTATTGTTTTCAGCGCAATATTATTCAGGCTTAAGCATCCTTGATCATGTAAATTAAGACCATTATGTTAATTACAAAAACAATAGTTTGAAATTAGATAATTGAGACAAACGCACAAAGTCTAATCTTATATATATTTACATATATAAAGCTCAACTAACATGTAATGATTTGTGTTTTGCCACCAAACGCCACACAAATCGGAACGCTTTACGCTGTTAAATTTTCTTACACTATTAAACAGTGTTTACATAAACACGTCTTATCTTATGCGCGCCTAGTACTTGAATATATCTAGAAATCTAGACTTCATTTTAATTTATATCCACCCCGAGGCAGGATGTTACGCTGTACAGTGAAACCGGATACATTTACAGAATAATCGAAGCAACTCGCTCGTACATATCAATTACATAAACAGTAATTGTATAGTGTTAATTTCGATTGTAAATCAGCGATGAAAGTGCCGGCATCAATCGTTCACAACACAGACGGCTAATGTATAACAACAAAGCGGATACTTCCTTACTCACAAAATTACAGCATTAATGTAAACTTTTTTGACTATTATAACTTACGCACGCATTTGCGGTACTAAAATCATTTTAATTAGATCAGTATTACTTTTAAGGAAAATTGATATTAAATATAAATTTAGTCGACGAACATAGTTACCGTAAAAGTGTTGAAAGGACAATATTAGCGTAACGTATTCCAAGGATGTACAAGATGTCTTTCTTGGCGTATGACAGGTGCCATTTTAACTTTCAAAGAGCCATATTAGGGCAGCCGTAGGCTACGGTAAGTTATTGACAGCTGTTTTTGTAGATGTTCACAAAGAATAACCCGTAGGTATTTTCTGTTATCCTTGTACAACCTTTTTTGAAAGCATGTCTTCCCGTTTGATATTGAGCGAAGTAAAATACGATAAAACCAATTTTTTATCACCGATATATCACAATTTTATGGTTTGCACAATTCCTTAATAATGACCATTGCAAAGACAAATTGTACTAATTACATGATATAATTGTACATTTGTAGTGGTCATCACAGTTTGAAATTTAGTGCAGAAAAATATTTAAATTTGATATCACAGATTAACCTTTTCCATTGTCGAAATTTCCAGCAGCATTGCTCTACTGTTACATGTTACAACGGAAGGCGCAACAGCCATTGCATAAAAAAAAGGTTTACAGTACAAGGCTAAGTCTAGGTTAACGACTGGCGCTCTCAGGTAGGCGGAAGTTATTAGCGAGTTCGTTGACCCCGCAGCGTTGATGCACCGCCCGCCCAAACAATGTCGACAGCTCAACATAGGTTTAACGATATTTTTTTTACCACGCTATTGTATGGAAGCGCTTCCTAAAAGTGCTCGTGAAATTTTGCACGTACGCGAAATCATTTCAAATGTTTCACATCATATCATATCAGGTTTTCTACAAGTCATGATAAAATTTACGATTTAAATTTTGTTTCATAATTATAACATGAAATGAACGTTATTTCATATAGTGTCAGATACTGTTGTATAAGAAAAACATATTGATTTAAAATCTAGAATATTTCATTTACTTCGTGTAAATAAAATATTTAATGCAATAACAAGGAAATATTGTGAAGTATAAGTACCTACCATAAACTGATGTCGTAAAACTTTATAGGGCTTAAATAAAATTCTAAGCCGCGATAAACGCAACTAAAAACCGAAGCAAAACTTAGCACGCCAACAGGCGGACTTTGACCCGAGTCACGGATTCAGCCTGTAACTAGAGCACGAGCGTTTCAAAAGCTTCGAAAGTCGAGCCAACGTCACTAATTGACGACGTTATCGAGCACTCCGAGTTACGAGCACTCGAAGTTACGAGCAAACTTGCAGAGGCTTCGGATTCTCATTTTGAACGCGATAGGCGCTACGGAGTTATAATAACGTTATATAAGTAAGTTGCGAACGCCGAGTGCACGCGTCGCCCGCAAGTCTAGTGGTTAGGTCTTTCAAGTTGTAAGATTTACATAGTCGGGATATCATTAAAAATTTCAATATAACACCACTGCGCAGTTTGTTGCATTATATAAGATACTAGCGACCCGCCCCGGCTTCGCACGGGTGCAATACTGATATTTGTAAAATCTATCGAAAAATGTGTAAATAAATTTATCAGCGTTTCCCTACAATATTATGCATAAAATATACAAATAAACCTTCCTCTTGAATCACTCTATTTTTAAAAAATCACATCAAAATCCGTTGCGTAGTTTTAAAGTTTTAAGCGTACATAGGGATATAGGGACAGAAAAAGCGACTTTGTTTTATACTATGTAGTGAAGTATGACTATGTTTCAATATGTAATACGTTTATTTTGATATGTTCAATACAACATTTAGATTTCAATAATGTAATATTTAAGAAAATTTGGGCCGACCAACCAATTGTCCTAAACGGATTGGCATGTTAAAAGTCGGTCCACCCAACAAAGCGCAATGGACCAGCGTGGTGGTACGGTCCAAAAACGCTCTAATGGAGAAGGAAGTGCGTGCATTAAGGAAGGCGTATGTCTAGCAATGGACCAACACAGCCCGATGGTGATGAATGTAATTAAAGAACGATTTGTCATAAAAATTAAAAAAAAAGTTAACCAAAATTATCACCAACATCATAATAAAGGCCTGGTTTGTTACTTTTATACACGTTGCAACATTTGATAAGACAAAACTCAAACCGTCATCGAAATATAATAGTATTGTTTCAAATTACTTGAATGTAAATACAGGCTTACACCAAAACATTTCTTTTATGTCGGTATTGAAAAGAGTAGCATTAAACCCTGAACACAAGCTCGATATATGCAAAACATTCAGTACCCACTGACCCAAATAATACCTTTATTGTAATTGCGGAGCACTTGATCAACTTACGAATGTAGGCCGCCTTAAGTGAAACAGGTAACTTTTACAACCAGCTTTGTATACAACGAACCCCGGCAAAGTAAGCTTCCGAATGAAAATGTTAATAACATCTGGCCAGCACTCGTAAAAGCGGTTGAGGTCCAGAGATACTCAACATAATGGCACAACACTAAAACAATGGGCGGGCCCGAGCGTAGAATTACAATAAAACATTTTTGCAAGCAAGCATCACTTGGATACGTTTCAGCGGATTGCTTCGAAAATTTTCAACGGAATAAAATATCACAGTCCGTGTTCCGTTTTATACGGAGAAAAAAAAATGTTTAATATCACCGACGCAACTGAACTCGGTGCGCAAACGAAAAAATGGACGTGTCGTAAAATTGAAATGGAAAATTCCATTCGAAAAGTGTTCAGTGGTTGAACATTAAAATTAAAAAAAGTTTGTTAGACATGTATAGTTTTTTTTCTTAAATACGTAATAATATAATTTCGACGCAACATTAAATAACTATAACATGAAATATTTAATAGAAACGAGCGTAATAACGCGGCATGAAAGCGCTGTGCGAGTTTCAGGTTTCAAATGAAAAATGCAGCGCCCTGGCTGAATGGGGTCTCGTCACAAAGCGACAGAAAAAAAAATTCGCAATGTGCCGCCAAAACAGCGGTTAGGCTGCCAAACAGGAACGAAACGCCTTTTTATAAAGCGGCCGAATATTGTGACGCTTTTATTGGGAGTGAGACATTCGTACAAATTCATTTTACATGTCAGCCGGCACTTGTTATGCGGACGGAATATTGGCAAATAACTAAACAAACACGTATGACAATTTTGATACTAAAGTTGAAGGATAGGTAAAGCAGTGGGACAACTAAATACATAATAAGCGGTGATCGAAGCTTACAGTCTTTTGTCCTGTCTCTTATAGGCTTATGTTCGGCATTATTATTATTATTATGGTTGATCTTTCAACACATCTTACCGGAATGTGCTTCTTGTCCCAAAATACCTGAAACCAAATAAATATATACATTAATATGACAATATTACTCTACAAAATTTATAAAATATATATATTTCTCCTGCAAACTAGAAATGGAAAAAGAAGCGACTTGGCTTTAACACCACAGATATAATAACAATTTGTTTATCTCTGTGTCACTTTGACAAAACTGACATATGGCAAATGTCACTTTCAATATCTGTATTACATGTAACAATAATGGCTTCCTGCACATATGCTCTATAAAGCCAGGGAGTTTTGCCTAAGTCGTGCCCAGACGGATTACGAAAAGACAGCACAACGAACATACAAACATTTCATACATAAACATACAAACATACATCTGAATCCAAAGAGCGGGATCACATTTTTGCATGCTCAAAGCGATCTCGTGTCCGTCGCAATACTTTTATAGTGGCGAAATTTATGCGGAGACATGAATAAATCGAAGATAAAGGTGGAAGGAGCCCGCTTATCTTATATGTATGGGTGCTATAAAGTATAGGATGTTGAATAAATTTATTCGCGTGTTTCAATTATAATATTATTTCGATTCTTACTATGTGAAGGTAGCAAAAATCTATCAGCCCATGTCGAAATTTCAATCGAAGCGGGCATTCATTCTTTTGCAGTATGTGTGTGAAAAATATTCCACCAATTTTTTATTGGCTACGCGGGCAGACAAGAAGTCAGGCCGCCTGATGGAAAGTGGTCACCGACACCCATAAGACATTGGCAATAACAGTAGTACCATCATCGCGCTGCCTACCGTGAGACACAGGGTGTTGAGTCTCGATCCATTAAATACGCTGGCTACGGTGCCATTCAAAACGGTAGTATTTTCAGACTACTGTTTAAGAGGAGAAAAGGCACCGCGGTAAAAACAGGACCGCTCACCTCTAAAAATATTAACGAATTTATATTATTAATTATTATAGATTAAAGAAACAGTAAGTCCAACTTAAAATTAGTGTGAAACTGTTAAAAGTTATTTGTGACAAATACACAAAAATACTGTCTATATTAAAATAGCTTACCTAATACGAAATAATAAATAGAAATACATACAAGATGAATCAACAACGGGGCTTACGATACAGCAGTGACATCACATATTTTGATCGTGTGGAATGTAAATCGAAGTGTTACAAAACATATATAACTACCACTTTACAGTTTATTTAAAACCAGATATTTATCATTCATAACATAAATATGCTTTCAGTGCAATATAAAATAACGAGTGGATACACAGATATGATAGTGCACTCCATCTTTTAACACTTTGAATATCCAGACCACATTTGTGTCCAAGAAAAATATTTCACAATGATATAATAAACAGCGGCTTTAGAATCGTGATATATTTGGAACTTGTTCAAAAACATCGATCTGTTTCGTATAAAATGGATTATGCATGAATTCCTAGCAAAGTCGTGAATACAATATTGTTAAATTCGATTTGAAATTTGTTAGTATACAATGGCTAACGGCCAAAATTATTAAAGATCTATGCTCTATACCAACAGTGTATTTGTGCACTTTATTATTTTATGAAACACCGAAATAACATCTGTTCAAAGTAATTTCAGTATCTAGGTCTATTTTGTTTTAGTATGAAAAGGAAATGTAAGATCAACAATCCAAAAAAATATTTTTATAGCTTTTGGCTACATCATTATTACTCCTTAGACTTGAAAATTAAAGCTATGGTAAATTTATGTGCAGCCACAAACGAAAACAAATAATCAAGTCTCAAAAGTAAGTTTTAAGCGATAAATAGGCATAATTGTAAAGCTCGTAGCCGGTCCTATTAACGAGCAAGCCGCACTATAATTTATGGCCGTTTCTTAGTAATGAGATAGGAAGTCGATCAGTGTATCGCTTTATCGATACTTGTATTTGCGGGGTGATAATAGGCATTTGTTTATGTTTTAGAGTAGAACTTTCCAGGCCGGTCTAAGCTCGCTCTTACTCTGACGCTTTACTGCATATAGCTTTATTTTAGAGTAAAAGAAGGTATCTTCAGAAATATAATAATCTTTATCTTTGAAAACATTCGGTTTCATTACAATGAAAATGGCATATAAAGTACTTGACACTGCAAACGTGTCACATAACAATAAATTTATTAACAAAACATCCGAAAAAATATATTAGTAGTTCTTCCTTTATTAAATAAAATGACTTTTCACGGATTTTATTGCGTTTATTTTACATATTTAAATTCCCGACGTTTTGAATCACGGCCGCTGGAAAGTGTCATTCATTTTATTCAATAATGTATAGTATTCGCGTAAACAAAAGAAATAGTTATAGTTCTTCCTTTTATTATGATATAACTTTTATCATAAAATAAAATGTAATAAAATAGAAAATTTGCAAATCGACGGGAAAACGACTCGTACAGGAAATACTAGATTTGCATATCAAAAAGTGACTTTGAAACGGGTGAAAGATGAGAAGAAACAAGGGATGTTTTCTCGGTACATTAAAGTCACCTCGAATTCTGAATACTTTCAAACGAAAAATATAAAAAGCTATCCTATTTCTCAGAAGTTCTTTTGTAATCCAACTCATTGCATACTTTATTACTGCTAGAAAATTTGCAAAATAAGCGATCTTCATACCTATGTTATAAACCTGATTGTACATTTGTCAATTATACACTTTATTATATATAATTAAAAAAAACTACTTTATCCATAGACATGAGAGGACAACATGTTTTAATTATAGAATATTATTTAAGTTCACGTAGATGATGTCGGAAATATCTTAAGGGACACTACCTTATAAATTGTATTCGCAAAGGAATTTATTGCTTGTGTTGCAAATGGCCGACGACATATAGAATCAAGGTCGACATTGCAATGGCAAAAGGAATTGCTTACATCAGCCTAGTTCCACTTTGTATCACTAATGTTGGACTATTCGAAACATTGAAGAAAAATCTTTTGCTATTGCATTTTGCTATATGTAGACAGTATTGAAATACTTCCTGTATTTAAACCATGTCGTCTAATGTCCACTTTGTCACCACGCGAGTCTATTTCTGTAACAAAGCAGTAGTGCGCAAACACTATCGACCGTATTTGAAGAATTTAAGGTTTTTATATACATAACTCTATTAAGATTGGCTCTAATATTAATTCGTCATCTCCATTCTCCAAATTAGAATCTAAAACATCAACGTCTTTAAAACCGAAAATTCGTATTAGAGCACAAGTAAAGAAAATAATGCTCAAAAGGAACATACTGTTTTTAAACTGATCTAAAATCTATATCAGCAATAATAGTAATATTAATGTTTTATTTATAAAAGCAGACGACAAGTTAATATTATCGCTTCCACATTAATGCATGTTGTAGAACAAGGGAGGCCGGTTTAACAACAATAAAAAGTACTATATGAATTAAGTGCTGTCCGATTTCGCAGACAGTGCGACTCCTTACAGGCTAATCAGTATGCGATGTGTGATCCAATGCGTCTGTAATGGGCTTCGGTTGCCAAATCGAAAGCACGCATTGAATTGATTCGGTCGATGTATTAATTCGCATGCTGCTTCATTATTCTATCGTAATTGGCAGGGGATTCACGATATTCGATTGTTGGTAAGGAAGACCTTGTTCAAGGAACTAAGTGAACAACGTACATGAACCCTTATGTACTTAGTATTTGACTTCCATTCGACGTACCAACTTTAGTTATAATGATTTATGTTGTTCGATAAAAAATAAATATTGGTCTAAACTAGCTAACACTTTTTTTTAATTACAAACGGAGGCAAACTAGCAGTCGGGCCACATGATGGGAAGTAGTCACGGACGCCCATGGACATCAGCAATATCAGCCTATCTCCAACCGTGAGACATAGGATGTTGCGTCTCGTTTACCTAGTAAATACGCTTTGTAGAATACATATGATTATATACATTAAAATTTAACCTTTTAAACCTTTATTAATATAACTTTACTAATAGTTGGTAAATTATTTTTAGACACCATTGTCAAAGCCCCCACGCCCTCTAAGCAAAAGATATTTTTCTTAAGAAGGCGTGGGGCTATTTCGGAGAAATTATTTTGTATAAGCATTTTATTTTTAGGTCTGAATGGTGGTGCATATTTGAAGCATATTTACGGACAGAGAAAAACATAACAGTTATAACGTTATAAGCTTATGTATTCATCGGTCATCTCGTTTAAACATTTTTTTATATATTATATTGATGTTGCACACTGTTCTGGGATTACACAGAACTATAATGGAATGCAGGTTTTTGATAACATTTCCACGCCAACGATGGTCAAAGTATTACCGCATTATGTCCTTCGTTCTTTAATCCTTTAACGTTTCCATCTCGTCGGTTGGCTTCTAAGAGCGAATATTATGAATGAATATATGAAGAATTCTACGACGACAGAATGAAGCGAAATCGCATCTGAAAATATGAAAGATCTTTTACAGCTTCATGTTTAGCCGTTCGAATAAAATGGGTTCTTCATGAACATTTCAAAATTGTGGCTTTTTAGATATGTAAGTTCAATTTGACACTTTATATCTTTATATTTGACACTATATTTTTATAATAACTCATACTCAGAAAGATGGATAATTCAATTATCTTCTAAAGGTAAAGTACTCAGAATTTAAATGAAACTATGCCTTCTCAAATCCTCATAAAAATCTATAAGAACATTCTAAAAATAAAACAATTTGACTCAGAACGTTTTTATTACAGTATTTTTAACGTGTAATATTTTAAAATGTCAATTAATAACTAAAAATATCGGAAATTTTATTTCAACGGGATTGCAAATTCTTCATATATTAATATTACTACTAAAACTAAAATAAAATTTGATTACCTGTATATCTATGAACAGAATTTATCGTCCGCTTTGTTAATGTGTATATAATTGATTACCAGTAAACTAAAACGTCATTACTTCTCTAATTATGCTATTTCCATTGCGCTGAAAACGTTGTTGTTTTACTTTTCATACGAATAACCCCGATCCCATTCAATTACTTCCAAATCAACACTTCTGCTGTACCAAATGAAATATTACAGAAAAATTTTATAGTCTTTACTCTTTTGCATTTAAAAAATACAACACTTTTATAATAGTCTGGCGCGAACCGCTAGCCCTGACTATTTCCAAGCGCGTATACGATAGCGAGCCGAACCTCCATCAAACTTGCCAACAAAAACAAAACAATGCACTCATTAGTTGCACTCGCACACGTTATACATGCACTAACTTACGGCAACATGTTACAATCGGCTCGCGTAAGGTATACGCACTTTGAAATGTTCGCATTACCGGTAACGCGGTAAAAGCACGAGAGTTCATTAAGTTCGTTGCAATTGCTACCCCAGTAAGGGTTAACGTTTGAACTGCGAAAAACCACCGGATCGACTATATAAATATATTTCGCTCGCTCGACTCCGCACCGGCTGTTAATTTGAATTTCGATGCGGATAACGGTGTTGATGCAGGTATTTTAACACTGGATTAAATGCGTTTTAAAAATGCTTATGTAAACGTAAAATTCAGAGCTTTTTCACATGTTACGCTTGGAGAGTGGAAAGTGACGCTTTTGTGTATTCATTATATAAGCTTTATATTAATTTTATAACATACTTTTTAACCACCGTTTAATAGTTCGAAGCTAATATTTTGTAAGATTTTTTTAGCAGTTTTTCATAAGCTCTAATGTTTTACATTACAATTAAGAACGTCTTTTTATAAATCAAATTGATTATGAGGTTAATTAAGATTTTTTAATAATCCACATATTTTTCCTAACGCCTTCAATGGATACGTTTGAAGAAAAATACGTTCGTAATCTTCCGATATATGGCATACGTGCCTTGTTCGTTTGTGATTCAAGTTTAAAAATAATTGAGCAAGACTAATGAACTAACTCGTCGTTAAAATACGAAAACGTGACGCTCGTGACTTTGTTCCCTATTTATTTATAAAGAATTGTTTTTATAGTGTTTTTGTACTAGCTTTGCAACCAAGCTAAAGTATTAAAATTTTTGGCCTAAATAGAATAGTGAGTGGTATGGTGTGACTGCAATTTACTATTTTATTCTTACTTCGTAGGGTATATTTATCATGATTATTATTGTAGCCATGTAAGCAATAATAAGTAAAATTAAAAACAATAATTTATATTATATCTACATACTGTAATATGAATAGATATGATGTTGCAAAGCAATAAAAGCAATTAAAAATTACTTTACATTGTTAATCTGTTTAAACTTTTATCATCACCACCTCAAAACATTAAATATGTATAATGTATATAATAAAAACTTTTGAAATTAGTTTAAATGAAATTGTCACTGCTTTTTTGCAATTTAGAACGATAATAATTATGATACCACGAATAATGCTATGACCCAAATCGGAGAACATTGTAGCCCGTTAACTTGCCCCATTTAGCGCTTTTAAAGAGAAGTTTTAACGACTTTGTGACGACTTATTCGGTTTTTCTGATACAGGGCAATAAAACGTGACCTGGCCTGAAATAGTGCCAAATTAAAATAAATTTAAAAAAAACACAAAGGAATTGAAAAACTTTTTTAAAATTTATGATTATTATTAGAGATAAAATTTATCAAACGTTAAATCACCTTTGAAATCTTAAGAAGTATGGCGGTGTGATATACTGTTTACTCGTCA
This sequence comes from Lamproptera curius, assembly GCA_029286875.1. NCBI lineage: Eukaryota > Metazoa > Arthropoda > Insecta > Lepidoptera > Papilionidae > Lamproptera > Lamproptera curius. The sequence goes on along the minus strand of JAGSMT010000036.1, from coordinate 2,460,971 downwards.
ATAATATATCTTGTACGAGTGATCATACAACCACGTCCTCAATTTGATATTGTAAAATAACTAACAGTTATTTCTTACAATTTCAAACCAATGGTGTTGAAACATAAAAAAATAAATGCACAAACGATCTAACATTGAATGTTAACTTCACTCGACATATGTAACATTAAAAAAACGCTTTTACATAATAAAACGCGAAATGATGTATCACGGACCGAGACATTAAACGATTTTAAAACTTATACACGTAACGATCATAAAACGTCACAAGCATAACGTTGATGTATATATAATTGCATCAACGGTTAAATAACTGGCTAGAGTTATTCCGAAATTGTCGTGCCTTAACACCGTTGAACTAGGTGCTTAGTTTCGTTTAAAAAAACATACCAGCATTACCAATACAATTTAGTTTTTGAAAGAGATTACAACGCTCTTGTTAGGCTTTTGTATGCATATGACGACCATAATTAGCCTCTAATATATCTATTATATTGAATTGGAAATAAATGGGCCGAGTAATTTAGGGATTTAAACTGTAAACGAAATATTTCACTGTTATCTTAAAATCTCATTTATTTACAAATATCTCGTACGTATACTTACGTAGTGACAAAAATATAAAAATCCAATAAAAAATACGAATTTGTGACAAGCTCTATGTTCTCTATGTGTATTTTTTGGACGAGTTTCTGATCTACATGCGTATGTATCATCAATTTTACAATTTAAAATACTCTAAAGATGTACGTCACGTACGAGTGTGCATAAACGTTTCTTCGTATCGGCTTTCTCTTTCACGGGCGCAGTTATGATGCGGACCGCAATAAACTGTAAGCGAGATCACCTTTGCATAATCCGTTCGATGCCAGTGGCAAGTGCAATGGAAAGTTTTACGACACGACGAAAGTCTGTACGGAGACATCTCGACGCGTGCGCTACTGCACTTTGATAAATAAAAAAATGCCTGAGGTTTTTGTAAATTTTTATTTTGCGTTCGAAATTGAGCCGCCTCCGTGGCCTAGCGGTTTGGCCCTAGCTTTATAAACTGGAGGTCGTGGGTACGAATCTCTCGGGGAAACAACTTTGTGTTATCGTTGTTTTTTGGTTTGTTTGGACAATTTGACGATCACCTAATTGTCTGAAAAGTAAGTATCCTTGCGTCGGAGGGGCTTGTAAAAAATCGGCCTACCCAGCGTGGTGGGATACGGTCCAAAAACCTCCTAAAAGGCAAGGCGTGCATTAGGGTAGGCCTATGTTCAGCAGTGGACTAACTCAGGCTGATGATGATGATGATGATTCAAAAAAATTAGAAAAAAATTGTTGAAGTTTCGAACGCTTTAATGTTTTTGTTTAAAACAGTTTGGTAAACTGTTGTTTTGATACATTAACGCATGAACTTAGTAATATTGTCTCTGTAGGAAAAAGTGTGCATTTTCCTGTTATGGATTAACTAATTATCTTAGTTTATTCTAAGCCGTGACGTAGTAAGCTCGTTTACTAGCTCAAAAGGTTACACTGTTTTAACAAGTATTTAGGCAAACTTGCATATACACTGGACAGCTATGGCTAAAATGTATCATTAAGGTAAATTCTTGTACAGGAAACAAGCACGCCCATACGTCGAGCGATCGGCAAATGTTTATCACATATACGTTTACGAAAACCTTACACCAAAATTACGTCCAGCATACGGGCTCGGTTCGACGGTATACGCAGCGATAGAGTTTACGGTTCAACAGAATATTATACACAAAATTAAAAGCTAGAAATTATTTTATTAAACCAAGTAAATGCACCTTTATAAGTCAAATGTAAAAACGTTACATTAACAAAAAAAAACGCAATAAAGCTTGTATTAACATCACCTGTGTAAATTATTCTTGTTTAATGTAATGTTAAACATTGAGCAATGCCATCGATCTTCTATAAATGTGATCAACTGTTACCATTGTCTCTTATAACGCTCTTTGTACGACGATTTCGTAACGTAAGGAAAACCAACTGGTATTTTTTAGCGCCAGAAAATATAAACTCGGAACTGAGGAGTGGGTCACGCCATGTTGGTTATTTATAGTATAGCCTCGCTCGATCTATCTTCGTTAGATGCATATCCAAATACTTGAAATTGTTAAGAAGTAAATTTTCTTATATACGCAACCGTTAAAAGCATAAGAATAGAATGAAATTTTAAAGCAACATTGAAAGTATAAAGATATGCTTCAAAGAAAATAACCAACAGTAAAATCAGTTCTTATATGGAGAACTTTATTGAGGTAAATAACGCTTTATATTTATTAAAGAAAAACATACTCTTAACAATAAATCCTGGTTATCCATTAACACATTAATAAACGAAAACAAATTCATTTATAAGCGATTAAAACCGCAATAATTCACAATGGTTGCACATTCACGCGAGTTTATTTCGAACACAACATCAAGTACAGCATGACAACCGATCCGCAAAGGACTTGCCAGAAAACTGACACATTGCAACTTACTTAAGCCTTATCGAGGCACTAAATATTATTCATACAGCGGCCATATGTGCTTACTTATTAGGATGAACAGTTAGCTCATAACATTTCGTTTCCAAACTTCAGACAAGAAACTAACAACCATATCGAGCAAACTGTTAATTTTATAGCTTCACGTTTGAAACTACGATTTCACTAATATAAGACTATCATTTTTAAAATAATGTCGAAACTAGTTGTGGGTCCTTGCTTTATAGGCAACTGACTTGACGGCTTTTATAGACACCACCGTAGTGCCTATAAAAGTCGTCAAAAAGTAATGCGAAAACACTAACGTGTTCCGGTTTGAATTGCACCGTTATTTTATAGAAGAACCAGCCGTCCTTATGTCCAGGGAATTTCTAATGGACTATCAGGCGGACGTCCTTCTTGTCTCGTCGCTGTATTTGTTAAAAATAACGACTACATTGCACTAGTCAAGACGAAATCGTATCATTGTCCATTTGACATGGATATCCGCGTTAGAATTACAGGACGTAACGAGATATCTAGACCTTGAGTCTCGAGATTACGGCGTAATCAGTACAAGACGTATCCACCGATCGGCAGAAACGAATCGACTCGAAGCGATCGCTGTTCGCACACGCAAGGCCGTCTGCAACGTGTTTACACACGAGAACCGATGTTTTTCACGCGTACGTATAAATTGCGATGTAAATGTAACCGTTTTAAACACACCGCGAGGGTAAATTTATGACTACTCGAGAAGTGTTTAAAATCGAGAAGTAAAAAACAATCCGATCTCAAGGTTACCGTTAGATAGATCCAAAGTAATTAACTGTTAGAACTGTTGTGTTAAAATCTGTCATGATATTGTGTTTTAGCGTTAAATCCTAACTGAGCTTTAAAATTTAGACATGGTAAGCGATACGTAAATTTTACTACAATAAATTACACCATTCATTCACGTTACACCATGAGACAAAGGATGCAAAGTCTCGTTAAGAACCGACCACCTTCCACGAAATGGCGAATCATTTCCAAATAGACAAGCACATCTATCGCTTCGTAAAACCCACTACGGTGGCGATTTCAACGCATATAGGATGCGAATTACGACAGGAACTGTGGACGTCGCCAATGAAGATAAACGCGCCAATAAAATTAACATACAATATCGCTTGCAATCCAGACGAACATACGAACGATACTTAGAAAATATCGTATGAATTCCAGTCGAGCTACTATAGGAATCGTCGACGAGCCAGGAAAAAGACAATGGGAAAACATTCGTCGCCCGTGACGTTGCATATTCTATTTTGCAAACAGGCGCTACCCCGTGTGTTGACACTGTCTGCTGATTTATTCAAAGGCAGTCTTGTGCAGGACCAAATTATGACGTCATCTCCAGACTAGCCTTACTGGCTAAGTAAGGTTAAAAGTCTACACGGGTTCATAAAGCATATTCGATTCTTAATTCTGCGTTAAAGTAGGTACGCAATATTTTTAATAACGGTGCATTGCATTATCTGTGTAGTTATTGTGTAAATGAGACACACAATCCCAATGTTCCAGGGAAGTAGAGACTTAATGTCTAACGCTATTTTTTTTAGCAAAACGTATTGATTAGGTAAACGTTATGCTCGTTACGTCACCTAATTCCATATAAAACTCCTACGGGACTCTGCACTTAATGCCCTATCGATTTGTATAGAGTAAACAAAATATTGCACAGGATGCATTTAGTCGTTGGCAGCAATACAAAAAGACATCTGTGAGTCAGCATGGCAGACTTTACCTGCTTTCTTAACGGTTCATTGGAGCGCTATTTAACATAATCGGGTAGTGAATTTTTATTTATAAACATATATACTGTGAAAAGATTTCTATGAATAAGTACACTTAAATAAAATGAAGTGATTTAATAAATAAAGATAATAAATATAGACACTAGGCCCGGTATTTTCTAACAAAAGTTTAATATATACACCTACTAGTTAAATAGTATTCAGTATCTACAAAATAAATTACAGGATGTGTGAAAGTGTGCGAATTTAAACACGACAGGAAACATTGTTAATGCGTGTATTATAATTTTTTTTAGCATTTAACTGTAGTTTTACAGCATCCTTCGCTATAACCAATATTAATTCGCTATAACCAAGGTGTTATAATCTGTTCAGGTACATTTATTTTCAAAAAATGCAACGATGTACAGATTCCTAAATAATAATAGTGCTATCATCGCCTGAGAAGCTACAGATACAGTATCGGAGCTAAAACGATGAAACAGTTCTATATTAGGAGTGCTATTTATTAATTTACGTCGACAACCAAGTAAATGTTAGCGAAGCACAACCAGCGGTAAAGTTTCCGCAGTGCACTGCAACAAAGATGTAAACGGCAACCGCAAATTGATTGCGTCCCATTCAAAAGTGGACAATCCGGTCCAAAGGCACAAAGGATATCTGGTGAGTCAACTACCCGAATCGATTTATAATCGATATTATAGTTTCTGTTTAAATGCGAATGGCATCGTAGGAAACGCAACGAATGTTTATAAATCACATTGTACATTGAATAGCTTAAGTTTTATAAGTAACGTTGTATTCGCAGGAATCGGATATCATAAATAATTTAACCTATTATAGAGTGGAAAGTGTTTTTGTTAAGTAACGATTTGGTAATTATCATAAATATATTAATCATATTACGATAGTTGACAACAATGCTACAAATTGTATACTTGCGAAACTTTGTCTGTGTGGATGTCTAAAACCGTCTAGAAACTACTGAATTTCATAAAACTTCACAGTAATATAGATTATACGCCAATGTATGAAACTAGTATACAATATCACAACAGGTAAATCTCAAATCCCTAACAATTTGTTATGACTCATACAAACGTGCATTTTGCCTATAATAAATAACATCAGGTCCTCATACTTGAGATAAGGACATCCATTAGTAAAGTATCCTTTTAAAAATGTTCAAGTTCCATATCCTTACGTTTCTAAATCAGCTTTTAACGCTGTAATTATGAGTCCTCGTAATGATTTTATTATCAGATAAAATGAAGCGATATAATTTTCTCGAACTATATACATTTATGCAAAAAGTAGCTAAATTTCTAACTTTCATCAGTGTTATTTTCTGCCTTAATTTTCGTTTTAAATTCATTTAGCTTTAGAACAATCAACACATTAACTATATTTGTAATCTGATGAGCATAATAGTATAATAGCTAAAAAGAGAAAAGATAAAAGCTAGTAAAACAAGTTACCATTGAATATCATCATCAGCCTGTGTTAGTCCACTGCTGGACATAGGCCTCCCCTAATGCACGCCACCACTTTCGATCTTCTGTTATTCTCATCCAGCCCACACCGGTCACTTTGCGAATGTCGTCACACCATCTTACCGCAGGGCGTCCACACTACGTTTGCCGAGCCTCGGTCTCCACTCCAGAGCTTTTCGACTCCAGCGGTCGTCAGTTCTGCGGCTTATATGACCGCCCACTGCCACTTCAGCTTACTAATCCTATTGAATAACCGCCGGTTTATTTTATTCCAAAGCGATGTTAACTTATGAGAAACACCCAACGTTAAAGTGGCAATGGAGTTTGACTTTGTTGTAAAAATTCAAGTCTTACTAGGCTTGTACAGGATAAAATAACTGAGAACAATAGTATTATAATAATTCAGTTTCAAATATGTACTACACAAGTGGAGTGAAGTAAGGAGGAGAAGGCGAGTGGAGTAACTTCACGGTTAAGAGTGGAAGACGGGAAGAGACCGTGAAGTTATCCCACTCGTCCTGATGAAGGACCTCCGATAGGTCAGAAACTAGACAGCACCAATACCGATTTCACGCGAGTTCAGCAGTTTGTAGTACATATTTCAAGTGCAATTTCTTACGATAGTTTTGATAGTTTAATTAATTCAGTTGTTTAAATATTACAGAATATATTGCACCAGACGTAACGACGTCTAATTTCTACGTGGTTATTGTGCACGAAACGGCGATCAATGATACCATTCATTCATGTACGTCTATTTCTATTTCACGACGCGAGATTAAAACTTCGAAAGGCTTTAGAAATCTGTGTTGGATATTTCACAACTGTACCTAGAGTAGTATAGTAGACAACGCTCGAGATTAAAATGTTGAATATAATATTCCGATATAAGCCGGGCTGTGTTCGAAATTGATCGTCGTTCACTCGCTGTTAAGATTAACTACTTCTAATCTTTGCTATAAAATGTATGAATAGAATGTATATAAAATAATTAACAATATCTACTTAACAATTTAAGATGGATTTTACAACGATAACATAAAACAATATAATTCAACACTTATAATAAATACTTTATTTAATAATTGTTTTATAAGTATATAAATAAAAAACACTAACTAAAAAATTATATTTTATCGAGAAATGTATAAATATAGTTTGACCGTCAAAACAAACATATAGCATAAAATCCTATATAGCTAATTCGAATAGAATAAATAGTTAACTACCACCATTTGTGTATAGATTACAATAATGTAAAAGAAAAAAAAGAAATTTCTCTAACATTATTACTGACTTCTCAAACTACGGTTACATACTAAGTGCGATACGCGCAAGTTTTTTATGCATCGATCTCCTTTGAATGAGATTCCCACGTAAATCTTAGAATAAATGGCGAGAAATTTTCCAAACAAGTCATTGTCAATGAGAACACAATCAAATTCAGAGAAGTGGTTTCTTTGAATTCACGCTTGGGAGTTATTGCACGGACCGCAATTATTGCGAGTGAATTTCTCCAATAAAACGATATAATCAAAGGCTTTTTATAGTACATAATGAACTTTCTTGTTTATGTAAACACAGACAAAACTTTATATTACTATTTTATTTCTTAAGTACCTTGACGGCAGATCCGCATATTAAAACATTAAAAATGAAAATCTCTATTTTTTTATAGAAACCCTGAAATGTCTATAACTTCATTTTATATTAAAAAATGTGAACAAAAAACTTACTGATTTTTGATAATATTTCACTATATTCTAGCCTTGACATCAAAACAATATAATAATTACAAATTTCCATGACTTTGCGTAATTTTGCACTGTTTCAAAAATTCTTTTAACCAAATAAAATTTAACATCAGTCGAACATTCACTAATGATACATCAAACTAACTTTTCACAAACTACTTTACGCACACTTCTTCGTAATAGCGTCGTCTGTAACGACAAACGGGCTTATTATTAAAGTGCAATTAGAAAAAGATTAAAGTGTAATTTGAAACTACACTTCCATAATTACGAACGTTAGTAAACATACATTTATGCAAATAAGTTACTAAGTTTCTAACTTTTTTCACTGTTATTAGTAACTTTCGTACAAACAGTGAAGCGGAGAACATACTTTAAGATCGTCTCTGCGATTATGTGGTGAATAACTTAACACGAAATGTTTTTTAAGGTCAATGTAAGGTTTTTCTGAAATGTTTTGTTCCTCTATACTTTAATCGACAAATTCTTGATATTATTTTGTTTTCACACTGAGATATAAAATAGCTATAAATACATCTGATTGTATATAGCAAACGAATAAATTTATAATATCTGTATGCTTAGATTTTATAGTCTACGTATTGAACTTTGAAGTTACAACCAACGAAAGGTATTTTGATAAAAGTTATATTTCTTCTCGTTTTTAAACGTAGAACAAAATCACTTTTGATGAAATAATATTATCTGAACAAAAATGCGTTCAGGCGCCCTAAGCACTACTACGAAAATCAGGAATTAAAAAAATTATGACATAAAGTTTTGTCAAGTAAATCCGCGATCATATAATTGAACATAATAACAATGTAAATTAATGTTTTGCGCAGTTAACTACCCGTTATCGCACATGAGCTTATGGGAGTTAAATTATGCCGTTTGCGGTTAACTTAATTATCGTGTACACGGTTCAAAACATTAATTAAAAGCAGATAGTAAATAGGTCAATCAAGCAATCATAATAAACATATGTTAACAAATAAACACGGTATATGGATTTAAGCTTTGGTGCGTCTTTAGGCCCAAGATTTAAGTTTACAATAAATTTCGTTTCATATTATTTGTGTATGATGAACTTCGTAGCCTAGTGGTATAGGCGTGCTTTAGAAACCGGAGGTCTGGGTTCGAATCCTGCGGGACTCAACAGATTTTCATTGTTGTTTCCTAGTTGGTTAGGCAATTTGGGCCGATCACCCAATTGTCTGAAAAGTAAGATGATCCATGCGTCGGATGGGCATGTAAAAAGTCGGTCCGCCCACCAAACCGCATTGGACCAGCGCGGTGTGATACGGTCCAAAACTCCCTAATGGTTAGAAGTGTATAAGGGGAGGCCTATGTCCAGCAGTGGACTATCAAAGGCTGATGATGATGATCATGATGATGATGATGTGTATGATGTAAACAAACAATCACAAAGATTCTTTTTACTATTGATTTCTTTTAACTACGTTACTTAGATGAACATTTTGAAACATCATTTACAAATATGTCTAAGGGAAATAAAATATTAAAAATATCGATGATGGTTTACGGAAACTACAGCTTCGAACTTAACATTAAAGAAATCAAAAAGACAAGGGTTTTTATCGCTTATACACAAAATTCACAAGGTAATTCACGTTACAACCGATTGGATCGAAACATTCCTAGTTTAATGTTAGCATTTCTATGGACAGTGTTTAAGTTATTCGCCTAATGGTATTTCTTAAAAAAAACTGCCCTACGTTTTTTATTTGATCAGCAGCTGTTTCACACCTGCGCATGCTTGTCGCCATGACAACTGCATTGAAACATCATGTGTGACATGTTATTTAAAAGGGCAAGGAAATGCTATTTCAGTTTCTAAACTGGTAAATATCAGCCTATTATTGAGTTCAATAAAAGGCACGCTTTGATGCAATGCCTTTTTTTCGTCAAAGTTTAAAGACTTAGTAAAATAATGATAGCGAATTTGTTTTAATGTTAACTTACGTCTTTGTCGTGGCTTAGACTTGTTTAATTATTTACTTATAACATATAACGGCATGATAGGTATCTTTTCAGCATTATTTAATCTGTGCCGTATATTTTAACTTTAAAATGATATCTATACAAATAAATAAAAATGGAGTGTCTGTTTGTTATATCAAATTTGACATTTTTAAATGATTATATTGTGATCTATAACCAATACATAAAACAAAATAGCATTTTTCTGTCTGTTTTGTGTTGTGGATAATCTCTGGAATGGCAAGTCCGACTTTGACGGGACTATAAAAGAAAAAAAAAAACTTTAATATATTTTTTTAACTTATTACCAAGCAGCAGCCAGTCTTAAATAATATATAACCTCATTCTAAAGGTAAACCCATTCAAACAACATGGGGAGTATTAAGAATGATGTCACGCCAAATGTCTCTATTGACCACGCCAATAAACTGGCTGTATGGGGATTAGACACCTCACCTATCGTGGTACTAATTCAACGAAGGTCGAAACCTTGTAACACATCCATATAACAAACGTAATCTAAGGTGTTTTATTCCGAACGCCAAGTTTTATTGTGTTTTGTTGGACGTAAATAAAAAAAAAGACGGATAATCGCAGCTTTGTCTTTATCATAAACATCTTATTAAATACAATTTAAAACCGTCTATTATTGATGACTTTAGTTTGTAGCTTAGTTCATCATATTTATATAGCTCTCCCGATTTAAAACCATAATTGAATAAAAATTTTGTGATCAGCACGAAAACTAACAATTTTAAATTCAATGCAAAGTAGTAAAAATATAAAGTAGTATTTACATTATTTATTATTATTATTGTTATCGTTTTTCAACTGATCATTTATAGTTTATCTATAAAAAATATTTTACGCAATACTAAAAAGTACTAGTAAACTTAAAATCAAAATTAAACTTTAGAGACTCGACACACTTCACGACAAACTTTAGAAACAAAAGGACATCAAAATCAACTTTAGAGGAATAATTCTTGCATGTGTTCGCAATGTTTGGTAAGGAAAATCCAGTACAAATATGTGTAATTGAATATTTGTTAAATTAATGGCATTGAACACAGATTGAGGCAAACAAGTAAATTTCGTATCGCTTCTAAAATTAGAACCTATGGATTAGCTCTGGCATGGTGTTTTCCAAGTAACGAATATCACAGTTGCCTCATTACATTTTCCTGTCAATCGCTCCCGTTTTCCTTAATAATATTGGACGCTTTAATTTTGATATTATTCTAAAATAATACTCTTAAATCGGCCATATTGATAATAAACACGATACAGCCCTAAGATAACAAGTTACAGTAAAGGTTTGTTTTATCAGAATAGCATATGCGTAAACGCAAGAAAATAATACATAGAATATATTTATATACATTAGCCAAATTAGTCTCAGAAACGGCGTTGTACGTATGGTTTGGTTACTAGCACTCAGTGATTGATTTATTTATGAAAATTCATCAATAATATCCCGTATGACGCCAATACCTTTACATTGTTTAATTCAATATCGTCTTATGTTTTACTAAGGTGTACATATATTATGTATATACCTATTACATTCAATAAGAACACCTTTTGCAATTAATTGACAACTAATTGAAAAAAAACAAAAGTCATTCGTTACAATTAAAACACGAAACGAACGCGTAAAAAATATTGCACGCAAATTTTCATATGATTATTCAAGTACGTTGATTCTGTCTAGACCGTTTTTATCACGAGTGCATTTGAAAACGTTTTTGGACCACGCTGAATTGTCCAATTGATTTGCCGATGAAAATGTAGAGCTTTTGTACCGGTGAAGTGACGTGTATAAGATAAAAGAGAAATGTATCTACGAGGAAAATAGACTTTGATATTCTTGCGATGGCGCGATAAAAAGAATTTATAAAACAGTTACGCTTACAGCAGTACGCGTGCAATGTACACATACCAACAAAACTTTCGCCTCGTTTTTTTATTCTATTGAACTTATCGTAAAATAACTCTAAATTGTACGAGTTTTTATTATTTTTGCCTATTATTGGTTGGTAACAACGATACATTATTTCTTCTATACAAGAGATCGCTAATATACGTTTTATTGATTACCGCTTTTATCGTTTATATTTTGTTTCCGACGTTTCGAATTATTTCTAGCGTCCAGTCTTTCCGTGATTGTTAATCGCATTTTATCCTTAAAAATTAAATGCAATATGAAATGTTTTTTTAGTTACCTCTTAAACTAAGACACGTTAAAGGTTTAAGCGTTCTCATTTAAATAACTAATCTGAATTAAAATACACGTCCTAGCTTAACAGTTCAGCAGATTTGGAGAACAAATAAAATATGTATGCCAAACAATCGGGCAGATTTTAAGTACGAATTAAATTATATATACCGTTTATTCACTATTAGTAAGCTTTAAACAAGCCAAATAAGTTCCGACAGCTGGTTTATACATCCAGGCAACTTCCGTAGACAAATATGAGGCTTAACCTGCTGCCCCTAACATATGGCACGTCGCGTGACGAAGCCTCCGCCAGGCGTCAGTTGGCTTCGCGCCAATAGTGTGGTAATCCGAACCGAGAATACTTTCACGACTGTGAAAGTATAATTAACATATCCGCCATCCGAAGTCCCAGATGCAGCACAATTCGGCTTTTGGTGGTTTATTTTTGGCGTCAACGAAGCATCCCAGTCTTGTTGGTTGCGCTCATCGCTTACGGATTTCGGTTCGTGGCTCAGAGAAAAAAGTTGTAGAACAAATGATTTGACTTCGTAGATGGAACGTATTAAAAACATGAAGCTAATAAAATGAAGACACTAACAAATTAATGCATAACATATACAAAAGATTTTTAAGGCTTTTGTTCAATTACAAAAAATATTATTATATTATAATATTCCGCATTTGCGCTTCTTAACATAACCGGTAACATTAAATGGTATGAATGATATTTCTATTAAAATTAACGTGGAAAAGTCCGATAATTAGTCAAATGTTTCAGTATAAATATAATTTGTTATGTTATTTTGCTCACGAGTCTGTTTGAACGTTACCGAAATGTAGAAAAATATCTAAAGGACAATATAAACGCGAGACAGGTCCTTTTGTACAATCAGAGAACTATAGCCACGTTTTGAACTGTAAGTGAAATAGACACTTTTGACTTGTTCACAGTTCAATTGACTCGGTGTTGTCTAGCTCCTACTTGTTTCATATCGCAATTGCAACAAAACATGAAACAGGTTAACTTTAATCTCGTTAATGGCGCGTTAAAGGTACATATTGTAGTACCTAAAAGCAAATATATGATGTAATTGTTATTAATATTTTAGTAAACACAGTTTACCATGCAGTGGCTCTAACCGGTGGTAGACCCCCTTTTTACAGGACACCGTCTAGGTGGGTACCACCGCGGTGCCTATTTCTGCCGCGAAGCAGTAGTGTAAAAAGACTGCTGTGTTCCGGTTTGAAGGGCACCGTAGCCAGCGTATTTACTGGGTAAACGAGATTTAACACCCTATGTCTCACGGTAGGCAGCGCGTTGGCGATACCACTGGTATTGCCAATGTCTATGAGCATCGGTGACCACTTCCCATCAGATGGCTCCACTGCTCGTCTGCCTGCGTATGCCATAAAAAAAAGAATAATCATGCAGCAAAAATTTACTGAAAATAATATTAAGTTCCTTTTAAAGATTCTTGTTTCACTTCAAATAATAACTCAGAATTTAACGTTCCATTACTCTGCCACACAAGCGTTTGAAAAAAAGTTTCTATTCAGTCTAATCGATTGCCAGTTACTGCCAAACTTTTGTTGCTTTCCCATTTACTTTGTACAAAACAGAGCTCATTTAGAAAAACAGATTCCTACAAATCCTTACGCTTCGAGTTTTTCCCCATCTGTTGTTAAACAAAGTAAATACAAGCGGCGTTTACTCTTAAAGAATAAACTTACCAGAAAGATCTCGTAAAAATACTTATAACAGAAATGTATAATTGTTTGTCGTTACGCAAGTATTATACATTACAGATTAAAAATACTTTTTTTGGTTTTACCACATGGATTATACGAATAAACGGCGGACACAATAACTTTTTTTGCATTTCACAACTGCTTGACCTACTCATTTTGCTAATTTGGATAAAATGAAAAAAGTGTGCGTTACACACGTCAGAAGTAATATTTCTTTGACGTAACAAGAAAAAGTATTTAAAAAAAATTATATTTCGGCTTTTTTTATACAGAGAAGGAGGCAAACGAGCAGGCGGCTCACTAGATGGTCAATGATTACCGCCGCCCATGGACATTGGCACCACCAGAGGAGCTGCAAATGCGTTGCCGGCCTTTAAAGGAGTAGGCCTTACGTTTTCCGTTTTAGGTTGTTTTGTCATTGTAAAAATTTACTCTCATTTTTTTTGCAAATGAAAAAATAAATAAACATAAATGCAAAAGTAAATGAAAAGAAGACAGCGGTAGGTTAACTATGATATTTAGGTAAATTCCAATCCAAAATAAATTACAAACATATGATCTCAAATTTAGCCTATATATAGGCTAATTTTAAGATCATATGGTAATTTGTTACCTTAAAGTGAAACATGCGTTAAGATTACGTTGTTTTATTATTATTTACAAGCCAGATTACGTCGTAGATGCATCGTAAACAATATTCCCAAGTCATATTTAGATCGTACTGTAAACGATTGCCCATCAATTGGTACGTAGCTACAAGTAACATTTTCGCGCAATTTAAGACGTTTCAAAAAATGTATTGGGGATGCGATAAGTAGCGCGGAACGAACCGGTTTTGTGTTGACGCGCATCCGACTGCTTTAGGGTTGCAACTTATTAACAATATGTTAATCAAATTTTATGAAAAAAAATGGCAGACTTGTTTTCGTACAGGATACTTTCTTGCTTTTTCGAGAATAATTCATATGTTTTTTCATTCCTTATGTCATTCAAAAAGACCGAAAAGAAGTTTCATTAAATCATGTTTCGTAGAGATTATAATTGACGTCATAATCCTGCTATCATTACACATTTCGTAAGGTCATTCACCTTTACATTTCCTACTTTTTAAAGCAATATGTACCAACCGCAGTTTAATTCAGCTATTTTTTCGTGCATTTAAATAACAGACGCATTATTTAAATTTTGCAATATTTTTAGGTAACTAAGCATTATAGCTTTTTTTAATATAACAAATTATACACGATTACTAATACTTTAAAAAAATTATCATAAAAAGTGATGAAAACAGTTAATCTTAAATGGGTTTTAAATTATTAAGCGTGATAAGTATAGGCAGCCCTGTGCATAATTTTCAAGACCTTATTTACAAAACAGTTCATACTCATATAAACAGAACAAAAAAACTAATATTGGGCACCCTCTAAAAAATTATAAATATTTTTCCACGAAACAGAATTAATATTTAACATATCGAGCTTATTATTTATGGTACTTTTAATGAAACCATTCCCAATCGAATCAATCACCGATAACGGGCAGTATCAAGGTCGCAAGAGCAACATTTTCGACGGCCGCCTATCGAACAACGATATCGCAAACAATACGCAGTACATACCTCGTCGGAGCTGGGCGAATCTAAGGGCGAATCCCTCGAACCCCTTCTTTTCGACGCCAAAGCGTTCCAAGAGAGTCTACGGAACATTCTAGACGTTCACCTTATCCCATCAAAGTAGCCCATACCCTTCGCGGTAATAAATATGCAACGGGCGCGAGTAAATATTGACACGATCGGAGCGTCTGCGCGTACTGAATTAACAAAGGAAAATGCTGGTATGAAAATTACAGTACCGCGTATACGTTACTCGACTGATAGCGACGGCCACGGGCTAGGGAAAAAGGTGTGATAACGCAGCAATTTGCATACACTACTGAAGTTTTCATAAAATAAATAAGTAATAACGAAATATCTATTGTCATAGAATTAGGTCTAAAAGAAACATGAAGAATTTTACAGTCGCGCTTTTGAAGAAGCTCCGTGGCAAATAAGCTCTTGTTGCGGAACTGGAATGCTAGATAACATAGTACATAGTTATACTTGACTTTATTAAACCCCTTTGAACTCTAAATTGAATAGCCTTTACTTAAATATGTCATAATCCATTTGAATTTTTCTATTTAATAATTTTAATTTTACACTTTTTTCTACGAACTCAAATTCAGTATGTAGAAAAATTTCAGCTTTCTGATTTTCTAACTTCTGTCTGGAGATTATTAATAATATTATACTATTCTTGTTATGTTCAACATAAAAATACCGAACCGGTTTTCCTGATATAGTAATTCTTAAACACCTATATTTAATATCAAATGTTAACACTATTAAACGCATAAAATTTAGAAAATTTTCGAGGATAGGAGGAGATTTGAATTTATCAGTTGGAACTGATTTATTTATATCTAAGGCACAAAATGTAATAGATGTAACGCAATAAAAGTACATAATTTAATTAAAAAGTAACAGAATGATTCTATTTTTAATAAAGTTTTGAAAACTGTTTTAATCTAAGACGCACTACGTTTATAATTTATTTGTTTGCTTCTAGATAATCGTCGCTTTTCGTTCTAATGTTGTTTACGTGGCTCATTTCTTTGGCATTAATACAAGAATTTGTTTTTTACTTCGGTCGGTAAATAGCAATTCTTTATGCAATATTTCATTATTTTTACCGATATAGACATGAATGTAGAACACTAACTTTTACTTGCGGTTTCGTTTATGTTTTTAAATACATTAAACATTAAATTTGTTATAGTTACCCCTATATCAATCTAACTTTTTGCAAGGCTAAACAAATAAATATACATACTCGCACAATTAACACTAATAATAAATAAAAATATTTATAAAATATTAATACTGATCGATGAAGTGAAATTGATTTACAATAATACTTCTGCGCAAAACATTAAATACCTCAAAGAAATAGTATTATAAAGAAATCTTATTTACAATATACATTTAACGAACAAGGTACAGAAAATTAGACTAACAAATGCTCAGCAAAGGAAACTCGTAAGAACCAAAGTTTTCATTGGTCAAATAAAGTAGAATTATTTTTATACCGCGTAATTAATACCGCAGACGCAAAATTCGGAAAACCCAACAACAGAACAATTTTAGAACTTCTTTATTATTCTAGAATATATTCCCAAATGGTAATGAGAAATTACGTTTTTAAAAACATTATTTATTAAATTTAATATTATATTATACCTTAGAGGACACATGTGTAACAATGCGTCACAATCATAGCTAAAATATACCCACTAAAATAATATTATTTTTATAACACTTCACATTTTCCTTAAAAACAATTTACGTATTATGTTGCTCTAATATCAGTTATAATAAGCTAATTAACAATTTGACCATAGACGCTTAAAACAGTAACAGTTTAAAAAAATTAACATAATTTTTTTTCATGTTAGGCTTCCTCTTGTTCATAGCTTTTTAGCGCCTAAACCACTGAAATTATTTGAATTTCTTTTATATTTTAATAGCTCGTGCACATTTTAGAGCATTAAAAGTCGCAAAAAGCGAAAGTGCACATTTAGTTCGTTATCCTTACAATCCATTAAGGAGTTGTCTCAAAGGACAAAGTTGCTCTTCGTCATAGCAAAGTGGTCCGATCGTGAAGTTTGCCAAAGGGAGAGCTCTTAGCGGTAGAATAAGTTTAGGCATCACATTGTTATATAATGCAAAATCTTATCTAAACGCTGCAGGTAAGTTAAAACCAAAAGCTAAAATGTATTTACATTCCTAATTACTGGAATATAAAAAATATTATGAATTAAGTAATCGATTTTACTTATTGAACAAATTAAACTAAACGATTTAATAGATTTTAATTGAATAAAGTTTAATAGATTACTACATACTCTTTATGAAGAAAATTATGCAAGATGCGCAAGTCATTTTCTACTTTAGGTAAATAATTAAAAATGAAATGGTTACTAACCTGCAATCGTTCTTTTATTTTAACTGTACCTAGATTGTTTAATAACAACATAACACACACACGCAAACCATGAGTGTAATGAAAATATTAATAAACAATAAGCATATTAAAAAGGAAGGCTAAATCAAATTCCCTTACATAAGCTTTTCATGATTAACGTACTCAGCCTTAAACAGTCCAAGAATGTTGTATAAACCAAAGTATTGAACTGCGGCGTGAACTGTAGATAATTTACTATAGAAGTGTGAACTCGGTGAAAAAACTTTTCAGGCACTCGAAACTAGTTCGTTCGATTCCATTACCCCGCAGCTCTATCTCCCAACTCACCAAGTGGTTTGTATTAACTAGCGATAGCTCGATTAACTACTTTAAATGCTATAATCATTATATAAATTTTAAAGGTATACAGAATGCATTATACGATAATATAATATCATTTTGTCAGCTTCATCTATTACATTAAAATAATTTTGTTAATATTTGCTACCTGATCAATTAGGAACTCAACGTTATGAAGAAATTAGATTATGAAGGATTGTTTACTTTATAGATACTTCTATTAAAACACAGGCATTATTTAAATGTATCGAAAGATTATTTAAAAATTTAAAGAAAAAACTGTAAAAAAATCACAATAGATACATTATTTTTAAAATAATTAAAGTAAGAAGACAATAAAGGAAAGTTAGTAAGTTATAAAGCAATAATGAAAGAAACATATTTATCCCTACCGGTAAGAAAATGACGTAGCATAATTTAACAAGAGGAATTCTCAAAATGTTAAGTAATATCGGTGTAATAAATATACACAAATCGATGTTGTAACAAGTAACAGATCAATCAATCGAAATCAACGAACGATAAGGATCATTTCAATACCTTGCGATGTTTATTTGATATCCATGAAAATGTTAGGGCGCTTTCCCAATACGTGTTCAATTTGTTTAAGTTCTGCGTGTTATGCTAACATACCTATCGTAATTTTGTATGATGTATTACCACATACTACATAGTATAAAATAGTATGTACTACTAGATAGTATAGACAAAGGCGCTTTCTCAGTCCATATATCGCTATGTATGCTTAAATCTTTAAAACTACGCAACGAACTTTGATGTTGTTTTTTAATACATAAAGTGATTGAAGAGGATGGTTTATATGTATAATTTGTATATAATATTGTAGAAAAACGCTGATAAATTTATATATTTTACAGATATCAGTATTGCTGCCGAGCGGAGCCGGGGCGGGTCGCTAATTAGTAATAAAATATACAATTCGCAAGATAATTTTTTATTTGAACGGTCAGAAAACAGAACTTGTGGTTTAAGTAAGGTGGAGTATATATATGGAAAAACATTTTGCATTTGCTTCAAATATTTTTAGCAAGCTCTTCTTAAAGAAATTAATATTTTAATTTTTTTAACTTTAGGAAGTTTTCATTAATATATGAACGATAGAAGTATTTTAAAAAAGTATCTTAAAATATAATGCCGACCTTCAAACATTATATTCACAAATAAAAACATGGTCCTCGTATCTACAGTAATATTTACTTAACGTGCAAATAGTAAAATTCGATATCACACAGCAGTGGGGAAATAATAAAGTTCCTGGAATAAGTTATCAGCAGAAATATTGGCGTACCTTTGCCTTTTGTCTTTGCAGTTCTATCTTATAAATACTAATGGAAGCCTTTCTTAGCCATATCTCTGGAGAGTTACGAGGGTAGTATATACGGTATAGTCTGCAAAAATGGTAAACGCTTGATTTAGCGTCCGTATTAAACTTAGTAATTGTCTTATGTGACGTTAAGATATTGGAGGACTTTACTATTATATCCAGCAATAAAAGGAAAATAGTTAAGATTTTCTTTGATAGCTGAGTCACCTTCGATTATAAAGTAAGTTAATTATAATATTACATTTGAACCATCCAAACCCTTGGTATATTCTGAAGTGTGTCAAAATTATTATAGTAATTTAGATGCACTTTATTCCGTTTAATTAAATTTTCAGTTCCAACATTTTAAATACTTTTAAGCGTTTGTTATACTTGTTTTAATATTTATATAAACGCATTTATTGTATTTCGTGGAGCGACACATATCGTTCAATTCAATAATACGAGAGATTTATAATTTTTTTGCGAAGTGACTTTTTTTTATCGACCTATGCGTTACGTATAAATGGGAGCAAGAACATATTAAATATAGTACAACGTGCGGAACCCTTCATGCGTGAGTCTCAACCCACTCTTGGCCAGTTTTTAAAGGACTGTATTCTGACAAGGGTCAGATGTTATTGCAAGGGTCTGATCTCGGACCATACATCCTCATACATATTAATAAAGACAGTTTTGAGGAACTCAAAGACTGCGCGATTCCCGCTTGGTTGAATTTTTTTCCGACGATTTACTTCCGTCGACGATTTGATCTTATCAGGGATATTCTGCGCATAAGCTTTTTCAGCGATAACCTTATCTATTACGTTGGATTTGGTAACAGCGAGGTAGTTGCAATGTTGCCAATATTATAAAATATACCTGTTTAAAATATCAATTTTATTTGTTTTAACTTTTAATATTATAAGTTACAAACAATTTGTTGTGCTATCATTGCATGCTCGATCCAAAACTAGTTTCTTTAGAGTAACCACTCTATTAAAAATAATAGTAAATTAATAATAAAGGCAATCGAATCTTAAGCAGCATTGTAACAATAATTTCTCTACTTTCAAGTTCATATCCTAGATATATAGCTTCGTCAACGCACGTGTTGAGTTGTCTTTTTTACTAGGACCACAACCGCATTGAACCTTGGCCAGTGGCCAGACCATACAGCGATTGTATAGGGCTTCCTTCCGGATTCCCTATACGCGGTCGTAATGTCGCCGTTATACTCGTAACATTTCTATCGACTTCCGTTTTATTCGCCAGGATCACAGATCAGACTTAACACACGGAACATTGTCGATATTATATATGTCAAGTTCAAAATCCGAGTTTTTATTATTAGTTATTAAAGGGTAACTTTCAAGTAAGTTCTTGGCATTAAAAGGTTAAAGTTATTTCAGTAGAAACGAAATATTATTGACACTTTTACAAAAATATTTAGACGCACCATGCTAAGGTAAAAAGACACATTACTCGAATTATTCCTTGGAATTGGAATATTCTTCCATGTTATCAAACACTACAGCACTCAGCTTGTTATAGCTAGGCATACGACAAGTGACGATACGTGTTTACCTTAAATTCCATACAAGAGATCAGGACACGCAGAGCGGCACTAATTAAGACAAGACAGACAAGCAATCAGACCGTCTCGAGATTTTCACCGCATTTTTCATCTTACAATGCATGTCCGGCAATAGCGGGTCAAACATTTTATCGGAGCGTTGAATCTGACCGAATTGCTTCAAGCGTTTAATTGAATTCGTTGGCTTTAATGAGAATTCTGATGAAGTTTATAATGGTTAGTTGAATGAACCGTATTATAAATCTAAAATAATACACTATGTTTTCAACTGCGGGACATAGAAATTTGAAAACAAAAGACATTATTAACCTAATAATATAAATTGAATTGCTAGAAACGATACAGATTACTGTTGAAAATGTAATGCTTTCTTTTTAAAGAGCTTATTTTGCGAATTCTAATCGTGCTTAAATAAAACCCATCACATATACATAGTATAAAATAAAGAAGCTTTCTCTGTCCCTATATCCCTATGTATGCTTGAATCTTTAAAACTACGCGACGAATTTTGATGCGATTTTTTTTATATAGATAGAGTAATTGAAGGGGTAGGTTTATAATATAAATATAAACTTTATATGTATAACTCATGCATAATATTGTAGAGAAATGCTGGTTAATTCATATATGTTTCCATAGATTTTATAGATATCAGGATTGAACCCGGATTGCTAGTACTAGATAATTGGCAGGGTAATAGCGGTAATAACGCTCTTCTATTTTGAACAGATCAAGCAATTTATGAAATCAAGCAACGAAAAATCGTACATACATAACCACTTATTACACTAACCGATAGAGAAAGCAGTAGTTAATCAGATAGAAACAATGCAAAATACTATGAATTATCAACTATCTACGACGATCAGATTCAGATATCAAACACGCCTATCTCGTAACCGTGTCTGCTTGCAAACAAGCAATTAACTTTATCGCTATAAAACTTAATCGCTGTAAACGCGAATGGGTAACTTTTTACACAAGAACTATTGTAAAATCCACTATTACGTTCTAATGTAGTGCAACGACGTAAGGAAAACTAGTGTAAATTATATAAAAACGGTTTATTCAGCAAGCGATTGTTTTCGATTACTATCTCCAAGTGTATTGCGCATGATCGTTTAGTAATAATGCCAAATGCAACATTTATAGGCATTAGACAACTAAATGTTATTCTTTTAATTATGTACTTTAATTACGTGAATTCATTGATCGTTAAATAAAAAAGCGATTATTCATAAAAGATTATTATAAAAATTTTGACTGATTATAATGCAATATTTAAAACTTATATCCCTATTTTTTTTTGTACTTTTTGCATATTTAACTTTATATGTAACAAAAATCTAGAGAGTATTAGTGATACTAATTTGTTTTAAACATTATATCAAAATATCCATCATTAAACACGTTCAAAATTGATAAACGAATTGTCAGTTACATATAGTAAATAGTCTTCAATATTTTAAAGCATTTATTTCGCTCACAAAACCATACGTATTTTATTTTACCTTAAAAACTCTGTTTGACACATTTCCCTGTGAGCTTAGTTAAAAATAACCTTAGTAACTTATTCCAATTCTAATGCGTGACTCAGTAAAACAAAATGAGCCATTAAACCTGCACAGTGCAGACGTAAGAGGCGACCTTCACCCGCAACTATGACGGAAATAATTGTTAAGCCGCACTTTTATTTTAAGAAATGACCGTAACTAAACGTTTACTTAGACCGATGACAGAATTGTAGGTTCATTAAAAATAATCCTCTAGTACATTTTGTTCAGGACGGAATTAGATCTTGTATCGTAGACTAGGGTACTATAACAGTTTGCAGTCTCAATTGTACACACAAATTAGGATAACTTGAACTATTAAAGGCAAGACAAAGATAGTTCAAGTTCATTTCTAAGGATTTTTATTTTACATCTTCATACGATTAGGATTTGTTTTGCTTTAAAATTTTACATGAATATTTCAACTTTGCTTGACACAAATATGACAAAACGTAAGCATAGAAGAAAACAATTAATATACTTGTACCAATCAAATTATAAATAGGCAAAGTTGAACAATCAAAATGGACAAATAATAAAACATAAAAAATTATTTTAAAATTATTTTAATACAAATAAATTTATGTTTTTTATAACAAATTTATATTAAAAAACTTAAACTATATTTAAAATATATTCCAGAAAACTAATTCTTTATAAGGACACTAGCGACACGTACACAAGCTAACGAATACGTGGAATACCGTGATTATTAAACATTTTGCGTTGTTTAGAGTTAATTAGTTGATTAAAACATTGTAACCTTCATAATGTTGAGTTTGTGTGTCGACACGTCATATTGCGTGAAGCAGTGACCGGATTAAGTATTGTCTTTCAGAGATAAACCTCTACAGAATATAAAAAAGTGTCGTTTTATAAAACGTATGGAATAGTTTGTACTTTATTTTACAGAAAAAGGCAAAGGATAGAGAAAAATGTGGAAATGATTGCCAAATATGTGATCCCTTTTCGCGGCGTAAGTCTAATTTGTAAACCTTATTTAGGATTTACATATAGAAATAATGTAAACAACGTAACTTGACTAACATTAAAGTTTTATATTAGTAGGCGTCAATTGCCCTTAAGTCACTAAATATCACTAATTAACCAATGACCTCACTAAGTTTACCAAGTTTTAGTTAAAGCCAAATAATAGGTACTTGGAATTCATGCAAACAATGTAACCATAGTAACGACATAAGATAACACATATGGCGTTGACATCATCAGTTCATTGTCATCTCGGTAACAATTCAGAACACTAAATGTATTAGAACTCTCGGTTGCTATGGTTACAACTTTTTCATTTACTATGGTGTAGTATGTATGCATATCCTAATTGTCTTAAGAGTAAGAAGTTAAAAATATTAATTCTTTTCTTTATGCGAATACTGAATAAAAGAACTCTTTACGGCTGTAATGAAAAAATAAGTTCATTTTGCATAGATCGGAGTACAAACTAAAAAATATATATTACAATTCATATCTGTCGAACACGCATAATATCTCAGTCTGTTCGGTGACCAGGGCCATTGGAGTGTTCGAAGCGTCGGAAATTAAAAACGTAAATAAACGGGATAAAATCCATTTTAAGGTCTTTTATTCAATAATGTAATTATGATACCAGCGTTTAAATTCTGTACGCTCTACGGTAATGGTCAGGGGAGCCAAGTTTACACAAGTCTGCACAACGTTCAACTGTCATTCCATGTTATTTACGGAATATTATTTGTGCGTATCTATATTTGGCGCGAGGACGTTGCACTATATAAGAACTTTTAAAGTTAGGGAGGCACTCAAGTTCTTTAGTAGGTACCCACCATATCCAACGCTAATTCAATATTTTTTAAGAATAAAAGAGTATTATTAAAACCTTCGATTTAATTTTTAACATAGAACTAAAACAAACTTATTTAACATAGAAAATCACATAAATGTATAATTAATAAAACTTACATGATAACTTTATTTCGAACATAAAACACACGTTAAACAAAAAACAATCTTTTTTACCTCAAGTGTCTATTTCACTCGTTCCCTCAACCAACCACACTATTACCTGCGAACAAAAAGGGGGACATTATTAGTGTTGCACTCACAAACTAAACAAAACCACTAGACGCTGTAGTGGCTTTGAACAATTTACAAGGTGTCAGTTCCCACCATACGCCCAACGCTCGAGTACAATCTAACATCAACACGACCCACTTTAAAGTTACCATAATATATTATGGGATGTAAACGGGTATACGGAACTTGACGTACCATAAACAATGCATGGTAAAATATACAAATACATACACGAAATAGTAGTCTATAACATTATCTAGCCTTAGGCTAACCGAACAAGAAACGTCAAATATGACTGATAAATCAATTATGGTAAGTCTTCTTGGTGCAAGGCACCAACTGGAGAGGTACCACTGCGTAAGCTATTTCTTCCTAAAACCGTAGGATGCAAACTGTTCTTTATTCTAGTTTTAAGGGCTCCATTCATTCATCATCATCAGATAGTCCACTGCTGGACATAGGCCTCCCCTAACACACCCCTATTTATTAGGGGGCTTTGGACCGTACCCCACCACGCTGGTCCGATGCGGGTTGGTGGGTGGACCGACTTTTTACATGCCCATCCGACGCATGGATCATCTTACTTTTCAGACAATTGGGTGATCGGCCCAAATTACCCTAACCAACTAGGAAACAACAATGAAAAATTGTTGTGTCCCCGCAGGATTCGAACCCACGACCTCCGGTTTCTGAAGCACACGCCTATACCACTAGGCTACGGAGGCAGTTAAACACAAGGGCAAGGGCAAGGGCTCCATAGCTAGCGTAATTACTGGGTAAAATATCCCATATCTTTGAAAGTAAAGAAGGCTCCGGCGTCATATACTGAATGTTCTATACTCAAGGCGTATCATTGACTATCAGGTCGCTTATGTGATGGTTAACCGCTTCTCGTCAAAATAATATGCACATTTTTTCTTTTGTTAGCAACAAATAATAAAATAGATATCATCCTACATCTCTAATAACCATGTGAAGGCGGTGGTCAAATTGTAAAAAATATAAAGTATATTATTTATAGCAAGGGATCGTTGCCGTCTCGGCGTTCATTGAAAAAGATCTTTGTCCAGCAGTGGACGGATAAAGGCTGCTAATTATGATGATGATGATGATATAAATTAATAATATTAGTGGTGTAGCCACGTTTTGCTGTGGCATATTCAAGCTGGTATACATGAAATATTATATTTATATTAAGAACAATAAACGACAACGAACAATTGTATGCTATGACGAAATTTAAGAAAACTTAATGTTTTTTTGCGTTTCGACTCATACACTAACCAACGAAATATTCATATAAATAGAATGGTTGTTTTTAGCATCCGGCTACAGTTTTACGCGCTATAAATCGTGCCATAGAAATATTCATACCACGCGGCTAATATAAAAACATACAAACATGTAGAGAAATATTTTATTGGGCGTCGTAATTTCACGCTAAGCGGGAGAAACGGGCGAAAATAACCAGTAAAGATAATAAGAACGCAACGCCTATATAACATGCAGTTGTTGTTCCACGAGTGAAATTGGTATAAAACGAAAAATTCGTTCCGCTTTAAATAGCCACACGATAAAAGTGTTTGCTATATTCAAATAAAAAAATTAAAACGTTCACTATAAATTGTAATCGATAGGACAATAAAAAACTTTATAAAAAACTTTTTAAATATTTTCTCACTTATATTATTAATTCATTAATCAAACCTACTAATAATACAAATGCGAAAGTTTAAAAGGATGGATGTATGTTTCCTACTCTATCTAGTTAAAAATAATTGATAAATTTTAATTAATCTCTACAATAACATAGGGCCTTTCGGAGGAAGTGGTCACTACCACGTTGTGACTGTACAAAAGCATACAAATATTTCACAGTTTAAGAGTAATTGGTTCTACCTTGAATGATCCTTTAATAAATGATCAGTGCGCTTTGTCAAAACGAGTAAGAATATATAAAGATATAAACCATAGATATGAGTATGTAATGTATAATCATCATTTTCTCATCATCACGCAGATGAAACCGCCGTAAGGTAGTAAGAATATAATTCACACCCTCTATTTTCGTTCCCAAGTCACTCGTCCAACTTGCTACGGTCCAATGCTCACCCCTGGCTTACTTTTATTAGTATTAGCTGACTAAGCAGGTCTCAGTTTTCCAATTCGAAGTTACCTGTTACCCGGTACGAATTTTGGGGTTTCAACGTAATGCATACATGTTGTGTAACAACCTTGACAGTGTAATTTATATAAAAGATAGGTTAATTTGTTACTGTGTCCAATTGTTTAAAAGTAATTATACGCTAAAGGGATAACAAGAACACATTCTTTTAAATGATGTCCAAATAAGACGCAGTAAACGTCACTTGCAAATTTAGTCTGTCGGTTCTGATGCAACACTATAATTATGATTGACTATTTTTTCTTTGATATTATAGCTAAAAATACTAAAGTACGTATTATTGTCAACTTAAGAGAAAATATCGATACTAAACAATAACTAGAGTAGAAAACATAATGGCTAATGAAGTCAATAATTGAAATAGGTAATCGTTAGTATAAGCCGGCGCATGATAATTTATAGAGTCTCACTGAGCCGGTAAGTATTTTCTAATGAGTTTTGCATGTCCGAGATGGAGTCGGCTAAAACAATTAAGTTTCACATTGGAAAGCGCTCTAAGTGGTATGGGTAATCGCTCGGCGAAAACTTGACACAACTACTGAGTATGCAACTAAACTATAACATGCTTATTATTTATTTATATATATTCTTTTAGGTAGAATAATACCTTTAGAATTTCATCCAGTCAACTATAGGTCATAGAGGTAACATGTGGGATACGTAGAAAAAGCGAAAGCTTAAAAATTTCAACAGATAAAAATTAGTGAAACGCGTGAAAAGTAAGACGATCCATGCGACAGATGGGCATGTACAAGTCGATCCACTCTCATTCCATGAAAATATTAGGGTGCTTACGCAATACATGTTCAATTTGTTTAAGTTCTGCATGTAATGCTAACATACCTATCGCAATTTTGTATGATATATACATCACATAGGCATAGGCCTCCCCTAATGCACGCTTTCTCATTAGAGAGTTTCGGTGATGCATTAGGGGAGGCATTATGTCCAGCGGTGGACTAAGACTGGCTGGTGATGATGATGATGGTGAAAAAATATGTATTCAAATTTAAATTACTATAAACATGCATATCATATTATTGGCAAATATAAATCAGTATATTATAATAATACTGTAACTTGCAAACACGCTTGCAACAACTGAGAAATAGCTATCGTGTGTCGTTACGTAAGCAAAATTACAGTTTGATTGACACAAAAAGTTGGTGAGGCCTTGAAGTTTATGCGACGTTTATTCGAACGTTTCTATATAGACAGTTCGAAAATAGTAAAACCAGTGCCAAGGTTATAAGCTACAATCACTAGAAACAAGTTAATATCTGTGATCTCGTTATCTCGTACGTATATTTTTTAATGGACCATATTCATGTTTAAGCATGTATAGCCCTGTACTCTTGACTAATTGTCAGAGAAGCCCTGAAAAAAATTAAGGTTGCGTGTAATGCGTATTCACTTCTTGCGATAAGATAATGTTAAGGAACTTCGAGCAAAGTGATCGAGCCTTCGTGAAGTGATTTTGGTGACCGAAGCAACAAAAACTATCTATAAAAAAAGAGGAAGACGGATAACATTAATGTTAAAAAAATATTAAAGCCATAATTAATAATATTTTAACAAATTAAAATCATCCATGTAACAATATTCTTTTATGACCCCTTTAATTTTATGCTACCGTAGTATCTGGCTTCGAATAATGAATAATGATTTAATAAAAGACTTCATGGATTTTCAATCATGATTAATTTAGTTTACAATTTTCCCGAGGTCACAGATACTTTACTTTTTATCAAATCATGTATAGTATTTCCGTACATACAAGAAAGTATTATAATAAATTAATCTATCGAATACTCTGATATTTTATATCTCTCAGTTTATAGTCGTATTGATCATGGGGCTTCATTTCTCGATATTATATGTCAATATAATACTGAATAACTTGTCTCCTGTAAACATAAACCTTTTTGTAAGAGGTGCTCTGAAATGCATATGACGGTAGAGAGAGACAAGATTTTAAGGGGCTTAGGCATAATTTACCCGCAGTCAGGCGCTAGACATGTCACTCGCTCCCAAAATTTTTGAAGTATATTCAACTTGACTAAATTATGTCCGTAAATGACACACAGGAGAGTTAGTATGTGAACGTATGAAATTTCTCATAATCTATTTATAAACAGAATAAATTTAAATTTTCCTAAACGGTGCTATATAATTTAATGAATTATTTTTCACTTACGTAAGAACGTAATGAAAGTGGGAAACAAAAGACTAAGATAAAATTAATAATTGTAAATAAAAGAAATGATGATGAACAAAACTAATACTTCAAGAAATAGGTTAAAAATATATTCATTGAATATGGCACCGAAAACTCGAAATATCCACAACAAAAATTGAGGTCATTGTCACATTGATAAACATACACTCAAGAGGACGGTCGCCTTAGACATGCTAGAGAAACGAGCGTTACATAAAAACTATTAAAACATATGAATAAATTGGAATAACAAAATATAATTGCTCGTTAACATTTTTCAATACTCAAGATTTACATAACGACATTTAACAAGGGTTTACGCAACGCGACGAAAATGTTATACATAAAAGCAGTCCAAATCTCTGTAAAAGGCCATTATTATCTTTTAACATTTCCTTTTAAAGTTATCTGGCATAACCGCCATTAAGAGTATGGGAGTGATCGGTAGCCGTCATAAGTTCTTTAATACCGCGGAAAATCGTCCCCTTACAGCACAAAAGACTTCGGAACTGCCGACTCTGCGCGGCTATTGCTTTGTTTAAAGTTTGATTGTAGCCGTTTG
The DNA here is from genome assembly GCA_029286875.1 of Lamproptera curius. Lineage (NCBI taxonomy): Eukaryota > Metazoa > Arthropoda > Insecta > Lepidoptera > Papilionidae > Lamproptera > Lamproptera curius. The sequence continues at coordinate 2,431,592 of JAGSMT010000036.1, read as the reverse complement.
TTCTCGAAAACGTTCGAAAGTTTTCGAAAACGATGGAATGTTCTCGAAAACGATCGAAAGTTACCGAAAGCGTTAGAATACGGGCATTGAGTCAAGTGCGACAGACAGGTATCGTGTGATAAACAGTCAAATTGGTTTGAAAAAAGAAAGAGTATGCAAAGAATCTACCGATTCGATAATGACGTAAATTTACGATCGTTCTAATTTATTTTGCACAAAATTTAGGATAAATCTTGCAGATTAGCAATAATATCTAATCTATCCATAGCTCGCTTTTGACATTCTAGAATGCAAATATTAAGATAACAGATTTGCTAATCACTAGTTCGCAAATTTAACATTAGATTATTTAAATCGGCCGTTACATCAATTATAATTATTAGACTAATGAAACATGAGTATAAAGAACTATTTAGTTTCATATTAAAATTTACTAAATTGCATATAACCAACCAATTCAATATTACAATTATTAAAAGTGATATGTGACCTAAACAGCTGCCGCGAATACGAGGAAAATTGCTAACTTAAAATTCCGCGTAATGCCTAATAATGCAGAAGTTATTGTTACATTTACTGACAGTATGATGCCCGCGCCTATCTTGACAATGCGGAACAAAGTTTTGGTCCATTTTACAGCTTCTATAAACTAATAGAGCGTAAAATACGCAATACCGTTTACTCTCATAGCTCGTAACAAATAGAGAAAGAACACAAACTGTTACTAAACTGAAGAACTGTAAAAACTCAGTCATTAGCAAATAAAATTTCGATAAATATAATTAACAAATTTCAAACGCATTGTCAAAATAATAATGTAATTACCATAAACTATAAATCAAGGCAAAAACAAATTAAAAGTCGATATAATGATTTATTATTGGTTCTGTTAGATAAATATCCCAACAGTCCTACTAACATTACCAATTCTTGGTGAGAATGGATGTGAACGCAAAAACTAATTAACAGATTTTAATAAAACTTTACAGAAGAGTAGAATATACAACAAAACATACGGTATACAATTAAAAATATATCTTTTGATGTTATTAAAATATCTACGAGCAAAAGTGAAATCTATATTAAATATAATGTAGAAAACTTCTATAGACCACGTCTGTAGTAAAGGTGGATAACTACAACTAAATATAAGTCAATAACCATAAAAGAATAACGATGATCTCAGTCATCATCCACTGCTGGACATAGGCCTTCCCTAATACACCTCTATCCATTAGGGTTTTGGACCGTATCGCACCACGCTGGTCCAATGCGGGTTGGTGAGTAGACCGACTTTTTATATGCCCGATGACCTCAGTGCAAGATGATAATTATAGCCGAAGCTTCAGTAAGCCTCATGTATCAATTATGTCATTGCCTCAGCCAGTTTAGTTGGCACTCTGTCAAAGATGCCCCGACGCATGTTCGGCCTTGTCAACCCGGTCAGTGACTCTTAACAACCGTTGAAATTTACTTGAGAAAGGGAATTAACTTATTATGTAGTTATAATCACATTTTTCGGGTCTTTAATTAATAGCTATAGTCTACGTAGTTATAATTAGAGAATAAAATTTTAGACTTCAAACGTAACTAGGGTTAAACAGCACGGTTTTTAAAACAGTTATGTTTTCATTGGTTTAAAACTTTAGGTTTCAATCCTTTTAAGGTCTCTTGGGTACAAGAGTGAAGTATGACGTCACGGGTCAATCTGTCTAACAAACTGACAAAATGTCTATCTGTGAGAGCATAAATTTCGAGAATATTGCAATACCATCTCTGTAAAATTACAATTCGATTTACTTAGAATACCTTTTAAGTTTCTTTAACAGGAATATCATTGAGCTATTACCACACAGAATGACCACACCACTGAACCGTTTAACTATATATTTTTAATTTAGTTTAAATTACAGTTGTTTTAATTACCATTATTGTCTAGGCGATCCATAGACATTAGCCATATGTGCATGAGAAACTGTAGTGCACATGTCTGTAAGTACACTTCCTCCTCTTTTAATAGTTATGCTTTTAAACAGCCCCTCACTGTAGTAAAAAGTGAGACGACAAAGATCAGTCACATCTATTCACTTGCTCAATACAACTTTTCATTGAGTTTCGAAAGTCTCCACCAATAACCGTGTGAACCCACGACCTGCGTTTTCTAAACCGCCATCCGTTACATTTTGATTGATTCCTATTTTATATCTACAAGGTTCCACGATAAAGTTTGCAAGCAAAAAGGTTAACGCACTAACCTTAATAGCACAAAAACTAAGAGATAAAATGTGACAGATCGATGATGAATCGTGGCCCCCTGACGATACAGTTTTACGAGCGTGCAGCTGTAAATCAAACAAATGCTTTCACCGCTATATTTATGTTTGCCTGGTCGTCATCATTCATACTCCGGTATAATTAAAGATTATAACATCAAAACAAAAAATAATATATAGGGCATTTTATCGATACGGAAGGCGAAAAACAATATCATCTGTGACAGGGAATTGGTTGTCATCCATTAACATAAAACGTGCGAAAAATATTTACGTCCAACTCAATTTATTGTAATGAAAATATTTTTGTGTATAAAATAAATAGGCAAATAGGATTATCAAATCGTCAATAAAATGGCCAGTTGACAAATAAACGTTTAGAGACAAAATCATACATTTATTTAATGTATCATCCTTTTTTTGTCAATTACTAAAATAATATCGAAGAAACTAACTATAGCTTGTAATAAAATCATAATACGTTTTACTTTAACACGCATGATATTATTTATACGAAACAACGGATAGCGGAATGCAATACTTATGTTCAGAGCGTATGAAACACCAGCGATATCGAAATATTAATGACCGACTAACTAACATTGCAAACTTACACCAATTTTTAATAGTCACGTAACTGGCTATGGCAATAAAAAGCGTTATTTTATATAACTACAATATTTTTATATTTCTACGTTACATATAGTGACTTTTGAGCCGATAAAACATCAAAATTACTATATAATTTCGTTGCATTTTCAAGTTATCATATATATCGACATCTGACTGGATATGGTTTCTAATTCGTAATAACTTTTAGCATTAGTTTAATAATTATATGGGAAGAACAAATTGGTAATCAAGAAAACGTTTAAGTTAAAATCATTAAAATAAAAATAACATAAAACTTTTTAAAAAGTTAAATATGTGATTCTATGTGTCGAATATCTTATTGATATAGAAATATAACGCTAAAAGATGAATGATGTGTAGATAAAAATATTAATAAAACTACAGGCGAGCCCTTTAAATGATGGAGTCTTTATAAAAAAATTATAAGTCTTTATTATTACTCATAGCGATGAAATGACGATATCTATCTCAGGTATAGGTAGGTACTTCAACTTTATTCTAATATATCATAAGAAAAATGTTGTACAATCGCGTCTGTGCATATGAAAGTCTTGTATCAAGCCGCTGCAAAAATTCTTCAAAGCATGTACTACTTATCTAAGTATCGCGAACGATGCGTGACTGATGTTAAGCAAGACACCTCTTTGTGCGTCGTAGTGCGGCATTATTAGCCGTCACGACTTTCGTGTAATGCAAGGGGGAATCGGCGGTGCGCAAACGCGTAGTGTAACACCATTATTTGAATACACCACGTGCGCCCTGGATTTGTGTCGCGCTCATTCGAAAACGTTCAATGGATATGCGTCGTAATTTAACCTTTCAAATCACGATTGTTAGGTTGGTATGTGATTAAATGTTTTTGATGCTATTTTTTTTTGTAGAAGGAAGTGATAAAATATGGCCCTGGCTTAGTATTATTACGATATTATGGTATCTACTAAAAAAAGAAGATCAGATAAAACATAAAGTCTTCAAATTGCAAGCCACTAAGAGATGATATACCTGTTTTATGTAATCTGATCACGCTCCTTCAGTTTTGAAAACATCATGGTAAATATTTTATAATAAAAATAAGGTACGTGTTTTTTTTTTACAAAAATCTTCCTTATCAAAAGTATGTCGTGTATTCAGTCATCCTAAACGTAAAGAAAACTAATCACAATTCACGGTACGTGCGTAAATCATAACAAATACACAGAAAAGAGGAGTTACATGAAAGTCTTGTACAGGGTTATAACCTGATAAGTAGGCCGCCCATACTGATTTAAAAGATTTACGCCCCCAATAACAATACATCACAAGATCTTATGTAACAGATAAAAAAGTTCTCGTGCCTTTATTTATGATTAGGTTTGTAGATAAATCACGAGTAGCCCAGTTCGATGCTCGACTTGGAAATTGAGAAATGCCAGCAGCTGGTCGGTTCAACTGTGACGACATTGAGATAGTGGGTCAAAGTTTATTTTCACGATCCACAATGGATTAATTCCACAAACTGGTCTAATTAATGATCAAAGAAACAGATAATGTAAAAGTGTCACATATTTCAAAGTCAAAGAACTTAACAAAACCATGTAAAATCGTTACATGATTAGTCAAACGAATAAAACGTTTTGCGCAATTATATCTTTAGTTTTCGCAGACATTTCGTGACTAAATTCGTGTAAAAATATAATAATTAGCAACAAAGGAGTATAAGGAGGAAGACAAGTGGCTTGCTATTATAGTAGAAGTATAATAGCGAGCCACTATATACGAAATTATAACCCATTGCACATAAAGGAAAAATTTAATTTTATCAAAGCATTGTTCAGCGCTTTGTGCTTAATACGCTGCAGCAAAGTGAAATAAACGAAGCAACGAAATAAGAGGAGCCTCGAGATAATAAGACGCCCGAAAGAGTATTTTGTATTTTCATTTTCTATTTCCATATTTATTTATATATTTTATTTATTATTATGATCCGTCTGAGCCATCCCGGCTCCGCACGGGTGCAATACTGATATCTGTAAAATCTAAAAATTTACCAAAATTTTCTACAATATTATACATATATAAGCATTCTTCTCCAATCTCTCCCTCTATTAAAAAGTGCATCGAAATCCTTTGCGTAGTTCCAAATATTTAAGGATTTATAGAGATAAGAGGTCGGAGAAAGTTTTTTTTATACTATGAAGTAATATCACTCATGCGTATAAATATTTATTCTATATTCGGGCATAAGTAACGATATAGTCAACGATGTTTGTGCGTCAAATAGTGCAATTCGGAATCTAGTGAGCGTACAGTGCCAAATATCGGCTTGAGCTAATACAATTTTATACTGAATGTGTCAGCCCCGCCACATTATGGTAATAAGCGTTAGGCTGTCGCGACATTTATGTCAATATTCAATAACGAAATGTTCGATTAGCTCCGTATCATTTATTTGTTGTTTCTATTTGTTTTATAAATGTACGTTATACAATGTTACTTGTCTTATCTCTACTAGATAACTTGTGTAGTTGTTAGGTAACAAAAATAAAATTTACTACCGTTTTGTTAACACTTATAACTTCGTCTGCCGCCGTTCTGCTCTTATTAGCAATAGTGGGATGTTATATATATATATATATATATATATATATACAATGCTCAAAAATGTGCTATCTAATAATAAAATTTTCACGGGAGCTATCAAACATTTGTTTCGCTATCGATATAAATTAGAGGAAATGTTTATAAAAAAGATAATACTTAGATGCAAGACAGTCCTTTAAACTAAATTTGCATGTAATTAGTTTAGAAAAATCTCGTATTTCCCTTGAACAAAGTAAGTAAACTAAGAAAATAATAGATACGTAACACGAATTGAATGATAAGTAGCCGTTATCGGTCGCAATCTTATCTTTCTTTATCAATGTTATATCCTACCGAATGGATAGCATATAAAAACAAAACCCGAAAGAAAAGCGGTTGGTTTAATTTGTTTTTACTGTTTATAATAATAAAACCAACTAAACTCGCTGATGCTGCTATAATAAGAAATAAATAGGGTAATATTTCGATACATTAACAGTCAACGAGTACTAAAAGAAACAAAATGGCCTCCAACATAAAGAAAGACCTTAGTTATAGAGCGTCATCAGGTTTTCTCTACGATGTGCCTGCCAGATCAACCAACATATTGTTTATATTCTTTGTAGTATTCTTTAGTTCCAGACAGAAACAACATGTTACACATCATCATCAGCCTTTGTTAGTCCACTGCTGGACATAGGCCTCCTAATACACCCTATCCATTAGGGGGTTTGGACCGATCCCACCACGCTGGTCCAATGCGGGTTGGTGGTGGACCGACTTTTTACATGCCCATCCGACGCATGGGTCATTTTATTTTACAGACAATTAGGTGATCGGCCCAAATTGCCCTAACCAACTGGGAAACAACAATGTAATTGTCGAACTCGGACTCTCTGACGTTAAAACAAACCATAACACGACGTTGTCAAAGAAAACTTCTAAACTTTAAACATAACTAAATAGGGTTAAACAATAGCAGAAACCCGCATCGTACCAGCGTGGTGGGATACGGTACAAAAACCCCCTAATGAAGAAGGCGTGCTTTAGGGGAGGCCTTTGTCCAGCAGTGACTAACACAGGCTGATGATGATAATGATGAACAGCAGAAAAGTACATGCAATATAGAGCTCAGAACAAAGCATATAACTATATAGGGAAGAATAAAAGCTGTAGCTGTAGCTGTAAAGCACAACCCTGGCAATATCCGGCCGTCTCAGTAATTGGAGTGAGAAATATCCGTACGACTCTACGCTCAGTAGAGTCGACGCGATTTTTGTCCCACCCTTTGTACTAAGTCGTTACATTTTACGAGATAGCTTTGCAACGCAATACAAACGTGGTAATATGTAAGATGTCGTATAATGTTAATCGTTAAAGGATTGCTTTTATTTGAGTACGCGACGCTTTAAAACGCGTGGTTTGCGTAACGCGGATGTTAACTTCCCATGACAATTTTATAGACGCCTGAATTTACCGGTGTATAGTAATTGGCAAAGAAACTTATAAAGTTCCTTTTTATTTTCAAACACAGTCTTGTATTGCGATTTAAAGGTAATTTTGTGGATCGTTAATATTTTTGTAATGGTTAGAGATCAAATTTTTATATGTATACAGTTAATACATAAACTTAAATCATCTTAATAAAGCAAACCAATCAACATGCATTTTCATTACTTAATTAAAAATATGGCCCTGGCTTAGTATTATTACGATATTATGGTGTCTACTAAAAAAGAGAAGATTAGATAAAACATGAAGTCTTCAAATTGCAAGCCACTAAGAGATGATAAACCTGTTTTATGTAATCTGATCACGCTCCTTCAGTTTTGAAAACATCATGGTAAATATATTTTAATAAAAAAGAGGTACGTGTTTTTTTTTTTCAAAAATCTTCCTTATCAAAAGTATGTCGTGTATTCAGTCATCCTAAACGTAAAGAAAACTAATCTCAATTCACGGTACGTGCGTAAATCATAACAAATACACAGAAAAAGAGGAGTTACAGGGTTATAACCTGATAAGTAGGCCGCCCATACTGATTTAAAAAGATTTACGCCCCCCAATAACAATACATCACAAGATCTTATGTAACAGATAAAAAAGTTCTCGTGCCTTTATTTATGATTACGTTTGTAGATAAATCACGAATAGCCCAGTTCGATGCTCGACTTGGAAATTGCGAAATGCCAACAGTTGGTTGGTTCAACTGTGACGACATTGAGATAGTGGGTCAAAGTTTATTTTCACGATCCACAATGGATTAATTCCCCAAACTGGTCTAATTAATGATCAAAGAAACAGATAATGTAAAAGTGTCACATATTTCAAAGTCAAAGAACATAACAAAACCATGTAAAATCGTTACATGATTAGTCAAACGAATAAAACGTTTTGCGCAATTATATCTTTAATTTTCGCAGACGTTTCGTGACTAAATTCGTATATAAACTATAATAATTAGCAACAAAGGGTATGAGGAGGGAATACAAGTGGACTTGCTATTATAGTAGAAAGTATAATACAAGCCACTATATACGAAATTATAACCCATTGCACATGAAGGAAAAATTTAATTTATCAAAGCATTGTTCAGCGCTTTGTGCTTAATACGCTTGCAGCAAAATGAAATAAACGAACCAACGAAATAAGAGGAGCCTGAAGATAATAAGATGCCCGAAAGAGTTTTTGTATTTTCATTTTCTATTTCCATATTTATTTATATATTTTATTTATTATTATGATCCGCTTAGAGCCATCCCGGCTCCGCACGGGTGCAATATTGATATCTGTGAAATCTAAAAATTTACCAACGATTTTCTACAATATTATACATATATAAGCATTCTTCTTCAATCTCTCTCTACTAAAAACTGCATCAAAATCCTTTGCGTAGTTCAAATATTTAAGAATATATAGAGATAAGAGGTCGTAGAAAGCTATTTTGTTTTATACTATATAGTAATATCACTCATGCGTATAAATATTTATTCTATATTCGGGTATAAATAACGATATAGTCAACGATGTTTGTGCGTCAAATAGTGCAATTCGGAATCTAGTGAGCGTACAGTGCCAAATATCGGCTTGAGCTAATACAATTTTATACCGAATGTGTCAGCCCCGCCACATTATGGTAATAAGCGTTAGGGCTGTCGCGACATTTATGTCAATATTCAATAACGAAATGTTCGATTAGCTTCGTATCATTTATTTGTTGTTTCTATTTGTTTTATAAATGTACGTTATATAATGTTACTTGTCTTATTGTCTTATCTCTCTACTAGATAACTTGTGTAGTTGTTAGCGTAACAAAAATAAAATTTCCTACCGTTTTGTTAATACTTATAATTGCCGTTCTGCTCTTATTAGCAATAGTGGGATGTTATATGTAAATATATACAATGCTCAAAAATGTGCTATCTAATAATAAAATTTTCACGGGAGCTATCAAACATTTGTTTCGCTATCGATATTAATTAGAGGAAATGTTTATAAAAAAGATAACACTTAAATGCAAGTCAGTCCTTTAGACTAAATTTACATGTAATTAGTTTAGAAAAATCTCGTATTTCAGTTGAACAAAGTAAACTAAGAAAATAATAGACACGTAACACGAATAGAATGATAAGTTACCGTTATCGGTCGCAATCTTTTATAAATGTTTTTATCCTACCGAATAGATAGTATATGAAATCGAAACCCGAAAGAAAAACGCTCGGTTCAATATGTTTTTACTGTTTTTTTTTTTAAATAAAACCTACTGAATTCACTGATGCTGTTATAATAAGAAATAAATAAGGTAATATTTCGATATATTAACAGTTAATAAATACTAAAAGCAACAAAATGGCCTCCAACATAAAGAAAAACCTTAATTATAGAGCGTCATCACGTTTTCTCTACGATGTGCCTGCCAGATCTTCCAAGATATTGTTATTATTAACTGCTTGCTATAAGTCAACTTTTTTATTTAGTTCTTCAGACAGAAACAACATTCTAATCATCATCAGCCTTTGTTAGTCCACGCTGGAATAGGCTCCCCTAATCACCCTATCCATTAGGGGTTTGAACGCTGGTCCAATGCGGGTGGTGGTGGACCGATTCTTTACATGCCCATCCGACGCATGGATCATCTTACTTTTCGACAATGGGGATCGCCCAAATTGCCCTAACCAACTGGGAAACAACAATGAATTGTCAACCGGACTCTCTGACGTTAAAACAAACCATAAACGCGACGTTGTCAAAGAAAACTTCTAAACTTTAAACATAACTAAATAGGGTTGAACAAAGCAGAAACCCGCATTGTACCAGCGTGGTGGGATACGGCAAAAGCCCCTATGAAGAAGGCGTGCTTAGGGAGGCCATCCAGCAGTGACAAACAGGCTGATGATGATAATGATGAACAGCAGAAAAGTACATGCAAATAGAGCCAACAATATAACTATAGGGAAGAATAAAAGCTGTAGCTGTAGCTGAAAGCACAACCCTGGCAATATCCGGCCGTCTCAGTAATTGGAGGAGAATATCCACACTCACGCCAGAGAGTCGACGGATTTTTTTCCCACCCTTTGTACTAAGTCGTTACATTTACGAGATAGCTTTGTAACGCAGTACAAACGTGGTAATATGTAAGATGTCGTAAATGTTAATCGTTAAAGGGATTGCTTTTATTTGAGTACGACTTTAAAACGCTGGTTTGCGAACGCGGGTTAACTTCCCAGACAATTTTATAGACGCTAGAATTTCTGGTATATGTAATTGGCAAAGAAACTTATAAAGTTCCTTTTTATTTTCAAACACAGTCTTGTATTGTAATTTAAAGATAATTTTGTGGATTGTTAATATTTTTGTAATGGTTGGAGATCAAATTTTTATACGTATACAGATAATACATAAACTTAAATCATCTTAATAAAACAAACCAATCAACATGCATTTTTATAACTTAATTAAAAATGGGTCGCATCATATAATCAAACCAAGTAAATGAAATATACACTACTCATATCATCATCATCAGCCTGTGTTAGTCCACAGCTGGACAAAGGCCTCCCCACGCACGCCCTTACCATTAGGGAGATTTTGGACCGTATCCCACGCTAGTCCAATGTATGTTGGTGGGTATATACCACTTATATATCAGACTTCCAAAATTTATATCTTGACAATTTACTAACACTTTCTATCTACGTTTATCAAGTCTTACAATGTGACTTCAAAGCCGACATTGTTCGAGCCCTAAAGGTTACATACCCCTACATTGCATCAGGTTAGACCTTTTAATGCACCTTTTTACATCAGCCTTGAATAGATAGCGGTGAAGTTCAGGCCACTAGGTATAACATCGGATCAAATGAACGATATTGAGTGTCTTAGAGTGAAAAAACACCCTGTTATAAGTGCTACTGTAAACAACAAAAGTATATTCAAATATATATAGATTGAAATTAATAGATTTGGAAAAATTAGATTTGTATTTGAATAATTGACAACAAATTAAAAAGAAAGAATTCTAAATAAATAAATATATGACTTATTTGAGTTATTAACATGTCCTATGACATATATAGTAATGAAGAGTGATAGTATAGGCAATTGTTTATAAGTTGTTGTCTCAAATGAAGACAACGAAATTTCTGATTTCTTCTTGGAAAAAAATATTTTGATTATAACTGATTAAACTGATTAGCGACATACAATAAGAATGACTTTACTTAAGATCTGTAAATAAACATCGAATCTAAAAACATGAAACAAGCTACAAAGCCAAAGTAAATTTTAATGTTATGAAATAATGTTAGGGCAAATTAAAATTGAATCCAAAGTTTTTAAATAAAAAAACGATTGAGAGTTAGAACATCGTCGATTCGACGACCTACAAAAGTTCTATACAAGTGGGATCGTTATACAAGACTTATGATCCGCTAGAGCCATCCCGCTCCGCACATGGTGCAATACTGATATCTAGTGAAATCTAAAAAATTTACCAATGATTTTCTACAATATTATACATATAGCATTCTTCTAATCTCTCTCTACTAAAACTGCATCAAATCCTTTGCGTAGTTCAAAATATTTAAGAATTATAGAGATAAGAGGTCGAGAAAGCTATTTTGTTTCATACTATATAGTAATATCACTCATGCGTATAAATATTTATTCTATATTCGGGATAGTAACGATATAGTCAACGATGTTTGTGCGTCAAATAGTGCAATTCGGAATCTAGTGAGCGTACAGTGCCAAATATCGGCTTGAGCTAATACAATTTTATACCGAATGTGTCAGCCCCGCCACATTATGGTAATAAGCGTTAGGGCTGTCGCGACATTTATGTCAATATTCAATAACGAAATGTTCGATTAGCTCCGTATCATTTATTTGTTGTTTCTATTTGTTTTATAAATGTACGTTATATAATGTTACTTGTCTTATTGTCTTATCTCTCTTATAGATAACTTGTGTAGCTGTTCACTAAACAAAAATAAAATTTACTACCGTTTTGTTAACACTTATAATTGCCGTTCTGCTCTTATTAGCAATAGTGGGATGTTATATGTAAATATATACAATGCTCAAAAATGTGCTATCTAATAATAAAATTTTCACAGGAGCTATCAAACATTTGTTTCCTATCGATATAAATTAGAGGAAATGTTTATAAAAAGATAACACTTAAATGCAAGTCAGTCCTTTGACTAAATTTACATGTAATTTAAATATAAAAATAGAAAATCTCGTATTTCAGTTGAACAAAGTAAACTAAGAAAATAATAGACACGTAACACGAATAGAATGATAAGTTACCGTTATCGGTCGCAATCTTTTATAAATGTTTTTATCCTACCGAATAGATAGTATATGAAATCGAAACCCGAAAGAAAAACGCTCGGTTCAATATGTTTTACTGTTTTTTAAATAAAACCTACTGAATTCACTGATGCTGTTATAATAAGAAATAAATAAGGTAATATTTCGATATATTAACAGTTAATAAATACTAAAAGCAACAAAATGGCCTCCAACATAAAGAAAAACCTTAATTATAGAGCGTCGTTTGCACATTTTTCTTATCACTTTTCTCACGATGTCCTGCCAGATCATCAAGATATTGTTGTATACTTTCATAATCAACTTTTTTTAACGTTTATGTATTCTTAGGTTCAGACAGAAACAACATTCATCATACAATATTTGCCTGTAATTGTCGAAACACACCTGACGTTAAAACAAACCTGTAACGCGACGTTGTCCAAAGAAAACTTCTAAAATGGGTTTCAAACTTCAAACTAAACAAAGGTTGAACATGATCTGAGAAAACCTACGCAGTTTGAAACTCTACCTAAACACAAGGGTTGAGGCGATGACCATGGGTACGCAAAACCCCAATGAAGAAGGCGTGCTTTAGGGAGGCCTATGTCCAGCAGTACTAAACAGGCTGATGATGATAATGATGAATAGCAGAAAGAGTACATGCAATATAGAGCTCAGAAAAGCATATAACTATATAGGGAAGAATAAAAGCTGTAGCTGTAGCTGTAAAGCACAACCCTGGCAATATCCGGCCGTCTCAGTAATTGGAGTGAGAAATATCCGTACGACTCTACGCTCAGTAGAGTCGACGCGATTTTTGTCCCACCCTTTGTACTAAGTCGTTACATTTTACGAGATAGCTTTGCAACGCAATACAAACGTGGTAATATGTAAGATGTCGTATAATGTTAATCGTCAAAGGGATTGCTTTTATTTGAGTACGCGACGCTTTAAAACACGTGGTTTGCGTAACGCGGTGTTAACTTCCCATGACAATTTTACAGACGCCGTGAATTTACCGGGTGTATTACCTAATTGGCAAATAAACTTATAAATTTCCTTTATACTTTCAAACACAGTCTTGTATTGTAATTTAAAGATAATTTTGTGGATTGTTAATATTTTTGTAATGGTTAAAGATCAAATTTTATTGTATACAGTTAATACATAAACTTAAATCATCTATAAGCAACATCACACTTTCATCTATAAATGCCACTTACAACCATGTAGGGAGATTTTGGACCGATATCACACAGTCCTAATGTCACATGTTGAAGCTGCCCCGGCCTATATAGAGTTTACTATCACCATCATATGGGTATACCACTTATATATCAGACTTTTCTTAATAAAAATTATATCTATGACAATTTACTAACACTTTCTATCTAACGTATAAAATCTACGTTTATCAAGTCTTACAATGTGACTTCAAAGCCGACATTGTTCGAGCCCTAAAGGTTACATTACACCCTACATTGCATCAGGTTAGACCTTTTAATGTCACCTTTTTATACATCAGCCTTGAATAGATATCGGTGAAGTTCAGGCCACTTGGGTATAACATCGGATCAAATGAACGATATTGAGTGTCTTAGAAGTGAAAATAACACCCTGTTATAAGTGCTGTAACACGTATGTGTACTGTAAACAACAAAAGTATATTCAAATATATATATATTAGAAATTAATACATTTGGAAAAAATAGATTTGTATTTGCAATAATTGACAACAAATTAAAAAGAAAGAATTGCTAATAATAAATAAATATATATGACTTATTTGAGTTATTAACTATGTCCTATGACATATATAGTAATGAAGAGTGATTGTATATGGCTAGTTTATAACGTTATTGTCTCAAAATAAAGACAATCGAAATTTCTGATTTCTTCTTGGAAAAAAAAATATTTTGATTATAACTGATTAAACTGATTAGCGATCATATAATAAGAATGACTTTACTTAAGATCTGTAAATAAACATCGAATCTAAAAAAACATGAAACAAGCTACAAAGCCAAAGTAAATTTTAATGTTTATGAAATAATGTTAGGGCAAATTAATAATTGTAATCCAAAGTTTTTAAATAAAAAAAAACGATTGAGAGTTAGAACATCGTCGATTCGACGACCTACACAAAGTTCCTACACAAGTGGGATCGTTATACAAGACCTAATAAGGTCCTTGAAGTGAAAGTAACTGAAGTATGACTAATACATGTTCAGCTTGCATAACGAATATTAGTCAGTGGACGTCTAAAATGGAAAAAGAATAGCCATGAAACAAAAAATTAGAAACAAGAGAGAATATTTGATAACAATATCTTTTTACGTTTTGTTACATTTTATAAGGTAAAGGATATTGCTTTTATCGAGTAAATACATTGTACCAATTGTACATTACATAATAACGCTAGTAAACATAAATAAAAGAAACGAACCAATAAGGATTCTATAAAAAACAGGAGACCTACACTTTGTAAATTTATCTTTTTTAAACTTAAATCGATCTTTCTAGTTTTAAATTATTTTTATTACAGAATATTATACAGCGACATGTATCTACAATGTTAACCTATTCATCCCCATTACCCTATAAATTACTTAATACCAGAAATATAAACTTAACAACAGATATTACGAATCTTTAAACGCGACATGACCATCAATTGATTAAAATAATTACCGAACCTTTCAAGAATGGGTACGAGAACCGAAATTATAATTTACAGTTATTTGGCAGGAGAGACGTTCTGTTTAAACGTCGCCAAAAACCATGCCAGTTATCCATGTTTATAACGCGTGATTCAGTCATTAAGATGCAGAAAAGCAATTTTGTCATCGCAAACCGAACATAATGACCTAAGTTATATGTTTCTTGGAAAATTATCAATACACTAAGTAGCCTGCCAATTTCGATCGTTGTTGACTGACTGTGTTTTACAAACTTTACCAATGTTAAAGTTTTTAAGCGCGTCTGATATAAAACGAACTGGAGAAAAAAAACAACAAATTTAAGTATAATTTTAGATAGTAATCTGAATTATCGTTTAACAGTTAGTAAGTATCCTTAACCATTTGTGGTTCAACAAATTCACGTTTTCCTCGAATCTTCATCAAATAGTATAAAAGTTCAATCGTGAGACAGACTGTTATTTCATAATAGTAACTCTTGACGATTACGAAATAAACTCTTATTCCAAAAATATAGAAAATATTATCTTTTTCAATAAATTACACTAGGTTCATTTGTTTTATCGTTCAATTTAAAAGCTGTTTTGCAATGTTTTGTAAAATACACACATAAACGTAAGTAACTGGATTTGTCCACACCACAATTCTCTTTTATATGTTTATAATGTATTATTTCTTTATTTACGCGATTATTTAACACTAATTTATGATTTCGTTACTTAAATGATTATTCGACGTTCGTTTTCATCCGATCACGGGCAGATGTTGAAGCGTTCATTCATACCGTCAGGTTATATTTAAAGACATATCGTTCGTTTCTATTTAGTGTCAAAAGTTTATACTCGGTTTATTTGAATGATTCCCAGAGTGCAGACCAACCTCCTATAATTTGATATTTTTATTCGATTCTCGAACATCTGTAAATCGATCATTAGCGTATTTGGTTCATCACATAGATTGGCTTGTCAGAACGGCCAATCGATTTTAGTGGGTAACATCACATAGTCTTCTGGTCTCTGCTTTTTTGTCCAGGAGAGACCACAACCAGTCAGTTGACCCGGCCTGAGGATTTCATTCACAGAGGTAATTGCACTTCGGCGGTTATAGTTTTAGATCGCTTTAAATACGATTTTGTCGCCTCGAGGGAAGCGCAGGCTCACGTGTGCAAATTTTATTGTCAGTTAATACATAAACTTAAATCATCTTAGGCCTCCCCACGCACGCCCTTACCATTAGGGAGATTTTGGACCGTATCCCACGCTAGTCCAATGTATGTTGGTGGGTATATAAGTACATATACCATATATATACCACTTATGTATCAGACTTTTCTTAAAAAAATTATATCTATGACAATTTACTAACACTTTCTATCTAACGTATAAAATCTACGTTTATCAAGTTTTACAATGTGACTTCAAAGCAGACATTGTTCGAGCCCTAAAGGTTACATTACACCCTACATTGCATCAGGTTAGACCTTTTAATGTCACCTTTTTATACATCAGCCTTGAATAGATATCGGTGAAGTTCAGGTCACTTGGGTATAACATCGGTTCAAATGAACGATATTGAGTGTCTTAGAAGTGAAAATAACACCCTGTTATAAGTGCTACTGTGCAAAAATATATTCAAATATATATATATTAGAAATTAATAGATTTGGAAAAAATAGATTTGTATTTGAAATAATTGACAACAAATTAAAAAGAAAGAATTCTAATAATAAATAAATATTTACGACTTATTTGAGTTATTAACTATTTCCTATGACTTATTATATTAATGAAGAGTGATAGAAATAAAGACAATAGAAATTTATGATGAGCTTGTTTGTTGGTCAAGTCAGACGTCAATTCTTCTTGGAAAAAAAATATTTTGATTATAACTGATGAAACTGATTAGCGATCATAATAAGAATGACTTTACTTAAGATCTGTAAATAAACATCGAATCTAATAGAACATGAAACAAGCTACAAAGCCATCAATAATTTCTAACTTATCATAAATATTACTAATACGTAAGTATATACTAAATTTTAATGTTTATGAAATAATGTTAGGTTAAATTAATAATAGTAATCCAAAGTTTTTAAATAAAAAAAAACGATTGAGAGTTAGAACATCGTCGATTCGACGACCTACACAAAGTTCCTATACAAGTGGGATCGTTATACAAGACCTAATAAGGTCCTTGAAGTGAAAGTAACTGAAGTATGACTAATACATGTTCAGCTTGCATAACGAATATTAGTCAGTGGAATTCTAAAATGGAAAAAGAATAGCCATGAAACAAAAAATTAGAAACAAGAGAGAATATTTGACAACAATATCTTTTTACGTTTTGTTACATATTATAAGGTAAAGGATATTGCTTTTATCGAGTAAATACATTGTACCAATTGTACATTACATAATAACACTAGTAAAAATAAATAAAAGAAACGAACCAAAAGGGATTCATATAAAAAACAGGAGACCTGCTACACTTTGTAAATTTATCTCTTTTTTTTTTTAAACTTAAATACGTACTCTTTCTATGTTTTAAATTATTTTTATAACAGAATAATTTATACAGCGACACATGTTTCTAACAATCGTTAACCTAATATCATCCCCCATTACCCTTATAAATTACTTTAATACCAGAAATATAAAACTTTAAAACAACAGATATTACGCAAGTCTTTAACAAAGCGGCAGAAGCATTCGACCATTCTAATCGAATTAAAAAAATAAATTCACCGAATCCTTTCACAATGAAATGGGTCACGAGAAACCCGGACAAATTAATAATTTACAGTTATTTGGCAGGAGAGGACCGTTCTGTTTAAACGTCTGCCAAAAAACCATGCCAGTTATCCATGTTTACATAACGCGCGTGATTCAGTCATTAAAGATGCTATGCGAAAAGCAATTTTGTCATCGCAAACCGGAACTATTAATGTGACCTATAAATTATATGTTTCTTTGGAATATTATCAATACACTAAGTAGCCTGCGCAATTTCGACTGCGTTTATTGACTGACTGTGTTTTTACACAAACTTTACCCAATGTTAAAGAGTTTTTGAAACCGCGCCGGTGCTTGATATAAAACGAACTGGAGAAAAATAAACAACAAATTTTAAGTATAACATTTTAGATAGTAATCTGAATTATCGTTTAAACAGTTAAGTAAGTATCGTTTTAACCATGTTGTGGTTCAACAACATTTCACGTTTTCTCTCGAATCTTCTGATCAAATAGTATAAAAGTTCAATCGTGAGACAGACTCGTTATTTCATAATATAGGTAACTCTTGACGATTCACGAAATAAACTCTTATTCCAATATTAAAGAAGAAATATTCATCTTTTTCCAATAAATTACTACTACGGTTCATTTGTTTTAATCGTTCAATTTATTAGCTAGTTTGTGCAATGTTAATGTAAAATACAC
This sequence comes from Lamproptera curius, assembly GCA_029286875.1. Lineage (NCBI taxonomy): Eukaryota > Metazoa > Arthropoda > Insecta > Lepidoptera > Papilionidae > Lamproptera > Lamproptera curius. The sequence goes on along the minus strand of JAGSMT010000036.1, from coordinate 2,413,167 downwards.
ACTATAAACGGTACGTGCAAAGTGGATTTTGTCCACAGCCACATGGGTACCTCTTTTTTATATATTTATAATGTTATAACCGAATTGACTAAAAACAAAGTAAACTACGCTTCTAAAAACTGTATGGCTCAGAGCTATTGTTAGAGTTTCTAATGATTGAAAATATCTAAAGCTAAGAGTTGTTGTCTCTATTTCCATTGTGAACTTTATTTAGGGATGTAAGAATTAAGATGATCCAGAAATGCATTTATTTGGTTTGTTGGAAACTGTGAATGTGTCATCTCACGTACCGCTTATAGAATCTACTAAATATATAATAAATAATAAATATATAATAATACTAAATATATAATAGTTATAATTTACCAACAAACCAAATAAATGCATTTCTGGATCATCTTAATTCTTTACATCCCAAAATAAAGTTCACAATGGAAATAGAGACAACAACTCCTTAGCTCTTAGATATTTTAATCATTAGAAACTCTAACAATAGCTTGAGCCATACAGTTTTTAGAAAAGCAACCCACACGAATTAAATATTTAAAATGGTGATTCTCAACACATCCTCAAGTTAGCTACTGTTGTAAATGTTTGTTGAAGACTAGGATTAGGACAAGGAATATTTGACGGATTGGAACAATGAGAATGAAGCAGGTGACTATAGAAAAACAAACTCAAGTTCAGTCTACGTCAAGAAACCGTGACACCTTTGTAATTTAATTTTTTTACTGTAATCTTACCTTACATTCAATGATTGTCTACTAACAAATCAGTTTATATTTGAAAAGTTCGAACATTTAAAAACATCATACTTATAAGCTTCGATAAGAAATTAAAATTTAACCATCTGAGAAATGTAAAGTTTACAGCAGAGAATTCAGTATTCAACTCGACAATGTGAATTAGAACTCTTCCACATTGGACAAACAAACCGACGAAAATCCAGTAGTAAAGAACATAGGAGCTGATGTACGACGACTAAAGAAATCTGCACATACTGCTGCCATCAGTCTAGGACAAAGCATGATCATATAAGGATTTGATGAACCTAAAAGTTCTGCTAATGAACATCATTATACCAGGCAGATTCGCTGGTATGACATCGTTTTTAAAATACCAGAACTTTTAGTTTGAGAGGCGTGTTGATCAAAGCCTCTGGATTCAATCATTTAAAAATTGAATCGAAACTACAGAGTATAAAACTTTTGTAAACCATCAGTTAATTAATCGAACGAATAAATATTCAATTTTAAAGATTATCTAACTTAGGTTATTCTGAGACATGAAATACAGACTTACCATATTAGTCTGCTCCGTGATCATGGATGTGGAAGAATCTGAATGTCAGAAGATAAAGTCATGTTTTATCTAAAACGGAAAATCCTAATATGTCCAGTGGATTTGATTGTTTCAATAATGTTATAACCGAATTGACTAAAAAGAAAGTAAACTACGATTCTGTTGTATTATTACAAATAGCAAAAAGAAGAAAATAAAATGAGCAAATACTCTCCAAAAGCCAGTACCGGTTTTACTTGACAATGAACTTGGTCAAAACATTAACGCGTTGTAATTAAAAACTCGTTAACAACCCATTCAAAATCGTTCGCGGCAATGAAAAAGAGCGCCAATACTGTGTTTATACGCCATTAAGGAAATGTCCATATGTTCATCGCAGACCTTAATGTTCAGTTAATAAATCAGTCATTATCAGACGTTATCAAGTCTGTACAAGATTCAACTTAAAGCACACAACAACTTCGATGGCCAATCAAAGTGAGATCGTTGAACTATTAACCCTGTACTTCATAAATATATTAGATATATATAATGCAACTGTACTATCGAAATACCGGGAATTAAAAAATATTTAGAGCACGACAACATCACATTTTTTATTAATATACCGCAAACATGCTTCATTAAATCGTCTGAATGTATAAATGTGTAATTAAAAGATAAACAGGAACAATTTAAGAACAAACCTCTTTTTGTTCCGTAGGTGTGCTGGTCCGTACACCAGTTATATCCTTCCATCTGAGCACCCCCATGACAGCGTGACGCACCCACGACCCACGTCTCCCTGTCCTACCGTTCGACAACTCATCAACAACACCACACAGTACAGAGTTCACCACCAGCCCCCTTCCCTCTTTCTCATTCTTCAACGCCACTTCCCCGGTCACAGGCAACGACCTCCTCTCCCTCATAAAGCCTGAAGATGTACACCGTCCGAGCAACACTTCACCTAACGAACATCGTGACGCATCCGTTATTAATCACAATACACGACTTCAAAGACAAAAACCCTCTCGGGTGGATCGTTTATTTTTATTATCACAGTTTTCGGGTCGCTCGACTGTGTACCGCGAGCGTCCGGAAAGTTTTTCCGATTGCTTTTTCTATGGAAAAACTGCACGATTTTACAATAAGCAATTGAATGATAAGTTAAAACTGTCGGCTAGTAGAACGGTTAACGCAAACTTTCACTCAAACACCGATACAGTCGCGAGTTTTTCGGCGCGAAGTTTTTCACAAGCAATTTGACGATAAAAGCGAATATCGTTGTTTTTAAATTGTCTTAATATAATTGACAGGAACATTCGATAAGATATGCAACACAATCGACGCACTTATATCTTGGCACGCGAAATATTCCGGAACTGTCAAAACGCGATCGAAGCGTGAAATTAGAGATTGTGTTGAACGCCTGACGTGCACTCTGCACAGCGTTCGAATACCGAATGGAATAGCGCGTGCCGCATGCTTGCATCGCGAACGTTGGGGAATGCCGTCCCTTTCTTAAGAGATCTAGTGATATAAGAAAGATAAAGACAAACAATAATGCTCGGCTCCTTATATAAAGAAAAAGGGACAGGTGAGTGTAACCGCAAAGAAGACAACAAAAAGTTTACAAACGTTTCGCTCTTAGTTTCTCACGAAATAATAAAAGAATTATATTGCTTATAAATAATGGAATTGAACAGATTTTTTAGATAATGAAATTTACATCTAAAAGAGATTAGACTGTAAGTTTGCCTGTGACTAACAAATATACCGTTTTAATATTATATAACATACAATTAATAATTTATTCATATCAAATTCATAATTGTTATCGTTATCGTAATGAAGTAAACGAAATAAAATATATCCTTAAACAAATATTTTTTGCAAGATACCATTAAATAAATGACTATTAATATACACTATTTTTTTTGGAAAAAAAAGATAATTGGTAGATATCAGTTAAGAATCAGACTTCTTGTGTAACCAAATCTGCCTTCAAGTCCTAATTTTCTAGAACAGAAATACTTTATTATCATATATAACTTCAGGGCTAACTTCGCAAAAATATATACCTACGTACAACCGAACGGAACAGCACACTAGAACTTCATAAACGTTTTGTTAACTTTTTTCCGCCATTTTGTTTATAAAAGGGGCCATATTGCGTGGGAACATCCGGAATTCAAGTAGTGTGGTACAAAGCGGGGACAGGTGAGGGCACTAGTCGAATTTCAGCTGCTTCCGAAGCCAGACTCAAAGGAACGATATCAGGAAGGATGTGGTAGTGTCATCTTTCTTAATAGGGCGAGCGACGATGTGAACGTATCCTGAATTGTTAATTGAGAACTAAATTCGCGATGGACGAATGCACGTCATTTTTGTACTATAGTTGGATGAGGTGTATTATGTTCAAGATCGTTTTAAATAGAAAGTAAGTGTTATTATTGAATTTGTATTAAAGTCACAGAAATGTGAACGGTATTTAATATAAGTGAAATTGAAATGAAAATATTATGTAATTTAAGACTAATTTCCGTTCATTATACGCACATTAGCACACACACAAAACCCTCTAATGGATAGGGGTGTATTAGGGGAGGCCTATGTCCAGCAGTGGACTACCACAGGCTGATGATGAATGAATGAATGAATACGCACATTTAGTTTTGATTTCATGTATGATTCTATAAAAACTTTTTTTTAAGAACAATGCAAAAATCTAGCATTATATAAAAGTTGCAATGATGTTTAACTGGTACGTACAACTAATATGTATATATAACGAAAGTATTTAAAAAATTCAAACTGTTCCATTTGTCATTAAAGCAAACTGAATTATAATGTAACGACATCAATAAGTGATTGATATTCGATTAAAGAATGCCAACACGAACGACTGCTTTGTTATTTGTAGCTGTATTTCCAAACCGATACAATTACGTACAATTGTGATTGTGACACAGTTTCTGGGACAGCGCCCTACAGCTTGTCTCGCTAGTGTTTTTACACTAGTGACACAAACACAAATACTTATAGATACAGAGAGAAAAGATTTTCCTTCGTAATTTTTCGGAAAAGTTCGTATTTATCGAGCTCTCTCAAACAACTTCCGTACATATACGTATCTATATTATATAATGACATTATTCATTCTGACATTTAATTTTAAACTATGGAAGTAATAAGTACTACCTACAACGTACGTACCTACAACTTGTAAGTAGTACCTCTTTAAAATTTCATGCACTGAACCATATTTTTTATACTTAATTTTGTTAAACCATTGTAATTGGTTGCCGCCATGTCCGATAAATATACTAGTGAGTTCGAACCATTTGGATTTAATAAAAATAATTTAATAACAAACTTTAAAGTGGTTTTAATATAGTAGTTTAAAGATTTACCTATGAAATTAGTCTAATTCACTCAGTGATACTTTATCTTAGCAATAGCAGTTTTTAAGTTTATTTAGCTATATTTTAAATTTTTTTTTCGTTGCATTCCATGTCTTATTTATTTACTGTATAGACATCTGCATCGTCGGTTTCGTATCCATGTACCATTTCGGAGTTCTTTTCGGCAGTGCAACACAAAAAATGATGTACTCCATTCAGAATTTCACCCGCATCTCGCCACTCACACGGGAATGCACTCAAAAATTGCATTCGCACAAAACATTGGGCGCGCCGCGGGGTTCCCTACTTCTGTGTAATACCGCCATTTCTTACGTCACGAGCATAAACCACAGATTAAAAATGTCAAGTCTATGGTTAGAATAAAATGTTCTTATCCATAGTTGTTTCGTAAACATACGCCAATATTTAACGTATTCTGTTAAAAAAAAATGTCAAATTTCGAATTAAAAGTCCCGACGGTTATTCCGAACACATTGAGATACAAAAATATCATCTTAGTCTGCCCGCGATCATGGACGCTGGAAAGATACACCCATATTGTTTAAGATTAAACTACAATTAAAAAAGAATAACGTTCTGTAAAATACAGTCAGTTAATTTCGCCTATTTAGTTGTGTTGCGGAAATGGTTAAAGAATTACGTTGAACCGCGGGCATGGGGGTAGACATGTATTGCATATAGACGCTAGCGTGGGTCTCACATACAGTCTTCATTACATATGAAAATAATCCGATAGTAACATTAAAATAACCGTTTTTAAATGATAACATATTGATATATAACCGGTTCTTATAACAAAACATTTTTTTTATATTTGTCATGCAAATATAGCCTAGGTTATGTGGAGTAACTTAGGGTACCCTTTTTTTAGAAGAAAAATTATAAATTAGCTAGTAACAGCTAGTAAAAAATAAAATTGAAGATTTATTACATAAATTATAAAATATTTTGTACTCATATATATACTGATAACACAACAATAAACAACTGATGCTCATTAGATTATTGGATGGTTTAAGCATCAATAATCTAATTTCACTGATTACTTAGGTCTACGAATAAAGAAGGACTAAGTTCTAGCATCACTAGACTGTTACTTTAAACTTTACTTAGGTCAATTACATATCATCATCATCCTGTGATAGTCCACTGCTGGACATAGGCCTCCCCTAATACGCCCCTATCCATTAGAGGGTTTTTGGACCGTACCGCTGGTCCAATGCGGGTTGTGGTGGACCGACCTTTTACATGCCCATCCGACGCATGGATCATCCTACTTTCTAGACAATTGGGTGATCGGCCCAAATGGCCCTAAACAACTAGGAAACAACAATGAAAATTTGTTGAGTCCCCGCAGGATTCGAACCACGACCTCCGGTTTCTAAGCCACACGCCTATACCACTAGGCTACGGAGGCAGTTCAATTACATATATTTCATCTTATTAATGAATTCACGGCATTGCGAGATGTATCAACATATTACTATTAAATGACGTTTCTAATAAATCCGCATTTCATTTCACATTTCACATAATTATTGAAACTACTGTTTACACACTAATTAACAGATCGTTAACGGTCCGTTTAAGAGAAAAGGAGCCTGTCTAATGTATTACTTATTATCTCGGCAATTAACAAAGCGCAACATTGAAAGGCCTACTTAAGCTTCTCATTGCAATCGCATTAACAATTTTATAATAATCTTTACTATATACTAATGGATAATTTTAAATTGTTTTAGCAAAATTAAAGCGGGAATGGTGGCTAGAAGTGATACAACGATATTGCTTTTTGTAACAAGGTATTAGTGTAAAAACAAAAAGGGTTGTTTAGTCTATGACTTTGTTGTTTTTTACTAAAGAGTACTATACAGTAATGGGATTTATATAAACACATACTATAAATTATTTAAATAACTTACCAATTATACACTTTGTTTTATATTTTTAATAAAATAGGCAAACAATAGACTTATACGTATAAATACTTATAAACGTACAAATGCATATCCGCAAAGAGTCTTAACGTACAGAGCGTAATCAATCTCTTTTAATAATAATAAATCTTTAATCGCTTTCAAAATTATTTGCTTTACTACTTGCGCTTCATTTCAAATTGCTGTTTAAGTAAAGCTTGTTTTGTTTGTTTCTTTTGCTCACGGTTCATCTTTGTCATCACGTAAGCAAATGATAAACAATGGTTGCATACAAACAAACAAGCATTATATCATTCAATTTAAAAACAATGGTTTCTCAATGCACAATAAGATATTCTAAGCCATCGTCTCAGTATTAGGCAATCATTATCATCATTTGTCATTCGTTTATGCCCACTTTTGAGCATAGCTTCATTTATAAGTCATTAGACGAAAAAAGAAGCAAGAAAAATTATTATTTTATTTCCTAGTATTCTAACAAGTAAAATTAACACATTTAAATATTTTTCAAAAATACCTAACATATAATTAAAGCTTAAATATCATTTCGCGGGTTAATTTGTAAAATGGCATCTGAAATGTTTTAGCGCGATAAATTATTCCCGACAACAGGTCGCGTGACATAACACGTCATCGCGGAATATTAACCGACCAACGGATGAGTAAGGCCTTTGGAATATTTAATTAGTTTACATATACTGTAATTTCATTTTCTATAATTGATTAATAATTCTTCAGCGGAATAAGGTAAACGGTATATCAGGCTGACTACTAGCTAGTAGCTTGACACGCCAAAGTACACTTACTGCACTGAGACATGGGCGGCTACGTCATAATAAACCAGAAATTACGTTGGCTTCGGTACCCTTCAAACCGTAACCCAGTAGTATTTTCGCACTTCTTATTTGCGACAAAAATAGACACCGCGAGGGTACTTCTATAGTCGGTCCTCTGTAAAATGAGAAAAATTGCAAAATCTATGTTTATTCAATAGAAAAAAAAATAATACTCGATTTCAATTATTACGTCAAAGGGTTACGATCTTAGTTAACTATATTAAATTTACAATTGAACTGTATTTGTTCAAGGCTATTTACCAAAGGCGAACGGATAGATAAATATGCAGATAGGAACTCTATTAATATTCGTAACTGATTCAATGTAGTGGCGGTACATATCCAATTTTGCATAGTCAAGATCACGTCAATATAGTGATGTCCCTTACAATATCGACGATATTTGTAATGTTTTTTACCATTCGACACAAAATAATCCAGCAAAGCGTCGACTGTACATTTATAAAGAAAAAAATATTTTAACGTGATTATTTCCTAAAACATTTGCTCCGCAAACAAAAATTTACTTTGAATATTCTACATAAAACGCACAAAATACCACTTTTATTTCGTAAAACACGAAATGTGGTATACATTTTATGTTCAAAATGTTCACGTTCATGTTCTCAGTTTAAAAAATTCTTTACCGATTGTCCCTTTATATTGACAAAGGAAAACCAGAAAATAAAATAAACGGTTGAAATTTCACAAACGAATTTAGAGTCTTATAAAATTCTACGGATACCGCTACAACAGAATAAGCCAAAGTAAAATAGAACACGCGCTTTAGCAATTATTCTAGAAAGTAGAGCAGAATCTTAATGTTGATATTTCAGTTGAATTTCGACATAAGATTTATAATATAATCCTGTTAAATCGTTATTGAATAAAACTGCAATAAAAAAACACTAAGAAGAATATAACATTTTTGGACATGTCTAAAATGAAAATAAATTTTGAGTAAACAAAGTCTAATATCCAATTATATTTTGTATTAAAATATAACGCGTTCTTATTAGTGTACTACGACCATAGTTAATGTCCACACAATGCAAAAAGTACTTACTTTGTACACGTTAATAACATGTCTGTTACATGAGTATTCAAATAAAATTATTAAATGGATGTAAATGTGCACACAAGGTGGAGACCTGTGCAAATGTGCAGGAGGTAGATGCTGGTGGCACAGGATCGTGTGATCTTGACGACTTGGGAGCGTCAACTATGAGTTCGACAGTGAATGACGACGACGACGAGCATGACGTCGATTGTACACAAATATTTAAGAAGTATTTAAACTCATTAACCACAAGTTAAATAGTTTTTTGAGCACCAATAACCTTTGTGTTTATTTAAATTATGGATGAAGAACTATAAACAATAATATCGTACACAAAGGCACAACCCTATCGACGAGATTACGTAAGCGATGCATCACATATGCGACTGCATGCACCTCATTTGGCGGTCGTTAGCAGAAAGTACCTGCGCTGTTTTATTTACCTGGGCCTATGTTTTGTTATACTTGTGCCAAAAAGATCTGAAACAATGTAAACTCAAATATAAAGTTAAAACCACTTTATGTGTAGGTTCAATAAAACATAGCACGGTGGCAGTCATTTTGCGACTGTCCACCAATAGCTATAAAATAAAAAGTGATTTTGAACGCTAGTTATGCGTAATTAATTAGTCCTGAAGCACCTAAGCTTGTTCTGTGCCAACCAGAAGACTGACAGACTTAAATTAATTTAGTATATACATACATATTACATATATACAAAAACACAGATACCAGAAAAACAGAGTTTTTAATAAATTTATTTGTCAGTAAAAAAATCTTAATCTTCTGAACTACAATCGAGGCTACTAACGCCAACAATTTCTTAGTTTATGTAGAATTTAATTGTTTATTTAGAATTTTATTTAACTGCCTCCGTAGCCTAGTGGTATGGGCGTGTGCTTTAGAAACCGGAGGTCGTGGGTTCGAATCCTGCGGGGACGCAACAAATTTTTCATTGTTGTTTCCTAGTTGGTTAGGGCAATTTGGGCTGATCACCCAATTGTCTGAAAAGTAAGATGATCCATGCGTCAGATGGACATGTAAAAAATCGGTCCACCCACATACCCGCATTGGACCAGCGTGGTGGGATACGGTCCGAACCCCCTAATGGATAGGGGTGTATTAGGGGAGTCCTATGTCCAGCAGTGGACTAACACAGGCTGATGATGTATAGAATTTAGATTTCAACTACAGGAATTTCTTAGGCCAGTGATTTATCACCTGTACTTGAGTACAGGTGATAAATCACTAAGAAATTCCTCACAATTAAGAGCTGTTTGAATAGCGCAAACAAAGGACCAAGCCTTAATAATGAATAAGATAAAACCTACTATCCATTCTAGGCATCTAGGGCTAACGTGGTATTAATAGGATTTGTCTGAAGCAGGCGCTAATTTGCTTTAGCGTCCGTTATCGCGATTTGTCTGGATTTAATTGTACCCCTCAGCGTATATTATAGGATGTATTCCACTATAAGGAGCTCAATTAGTACATACCGAAAATTACGCGTCGTTGTAATTAAAAGTTGTAAATTAATTAAACAAATACGTAATTATAAACAATATATACTGTAAAAGTAATTTTGATTCCTCTAGCTAACATCTCTTGGCTTTCAACTTTTATATTTATAGCAACGTCAAAATTTATATACATTATAAGCTATATGTTATTCTGCTTTCCTGGTTTTAAATAACCGTAAAGTACTTTTTGTGTTATATGACAACAAACTTCTATGCTCACAAACAGACGCAATAAGATTTTCATGAAACACCTAAAACAGAATAAGTGTATTATATACCTAATGATTATGCCTACCTCGAGCATTAGTTTGAAAATAGGTTTTGATTAAATAAACTTTTATGACCGAAAATGACAATGATAGTTTTCGGTATCGAATTAGCACAATAATCGTTTGCGTATTTACCAGTTCAAATGCTAATGTCCGACCATCCTACCGTGAATCTGACCGCAGAACTCATTCCGCTAATTCGTTAGCAAGCAAATAATTTGTGATATAAATGAGAAAAAGCGATAAATAGCAATTTTGATGGTTTTAGACGGTGGTTCATTAGTTGAAGATACTACTAGTATCTTCTTTATCAACAAGTCTGTAATATTATAACGAAAAAACCTATTTTCGTTATAATATTACAGACCGTCTCGATGAAAAATTATTGCTTATGCACTAGAATAACGTGTGGATAACAATTCGTAGTGATTGTGAGCATTAAGTTTATAAGCTTAAGCCGCCGGCATTTGTTAGTTTATGTACAAGATCATTGACGACTAGCGTAGTGGTCAGTCGCCGTGCCTATTACACTAGAAGGTTTGGGTTAGACTCCATACATCATACTAAACTCGTAAGCTCATAAAAAGTATATACCGTAGACAAAAAACTCATGAAATTTTTGAATACAAAACCTAATGTGATCACTAATCGTGCTAAACTCATTGATATTGATGTATATTAATATGTATCGATGTATCGGACATAAACATTGATCTTTATTCTGTTCGGACACACTGAGGTGTTAATATATTTTAAAACCGTTATTATTGACCACATAATGCCGCATATGCACCTTCTAAAACACGTATCGTTGTTGTGAACGAGATTTTTTACTTCGATGTTTTTCAGAGCAATGTTGCATCACTAGACATATTTGCCTATGTTTAATTTCATTTAGATGTCTCGGGTATAAAGCTACTAGACTTCTTACGTTTTTAATTAAAAGCCAGATCAGAAAAAATCTGCTTTGGCCTAATCTTGGCCGATTATATTAATACAAAAAAGTAGCATGAAAAATTACCTCGTTCTTTTTTTAATTTGTCTGTAATGTGCTAATTAACTGAATAATTTCAGCCAAAGGTCGCCTTACGCGTTAAATTCGTTTAGAAGTTATTTCAGTTCCCATGAGACTTTTTTAATTAAACTGTGCTCCGGAAAAATATTTCATTTGCTCTTTAATAAACATTAATGTGTATTAATATTAATTAATAATATTCAACATCAAAAACACGCCAACTTTTACCTAAAAGGTCGTTACAGATGTCTTATTTATGTTTCGAGAACTTGTTGTGTGAAAGATGATAATCAAACAACTTTTCCTATGATAAGATTTTAATCTTATATCTAGGAGAAGTTATATAATAAACGTATAATATTATGAAGATCAAAATGTAAATTCGAATTAAAACATTTTAAATAAAAATATGTTAATACCTAACTATCACCTCTGACTTTGCACGTGTAAACTTATCAAAATCTCAATAGCTTAATTAATTGCAGCCTGTATGTTTACTGGCGTCTACAAGCATTTTACTGTAGTTTCATCGAAATCCGTTGGGTAGTTTTTACGTTTTTAACAAACAACTGCCCATATTAGTATAAGTATGACTACGTATTTAATTTTACCGGCTAACAGCCAGACGGAACATAATTATGAAGACCATTCATAGTACAAACTGCACAGAACGGCAACGCAACAGAGATTCACAACAGGGACTAAACTATTGTCTAAATTCGGCATTAAGAAGTTCATATCTCCTATATATAATTTCTATTCCTCCGATTACTCCTTTTATTAATAAAAACTGCACAGAATGGCAACGCAATCAAGGGATTAGCGAGAAGAAAATCGGATCACGCCTAACTAATGGCAACATCCCGTGGCAATTGGCTCCTAAACAAACTGCGACGTGCCAGTTTACGCAGACGGCGCCGTACTGTGCCGTTGTTTCGATAAATGGACACTGTGTCTCTCTATATACGAAATTGGGACACTTAATCTATCCGTGTACTAGGATAGCAGAAATTACGAGCACCAATCGCTCTTCGAGTAAGGTCCTATACCCTACCCAAAGAGCGTTTGCCCACGACTTAGTCCGCGTCGTAATATATAAAAAAATATATTTTTTTTAAAATAGCTTTAGTTATCTACTCCCTACATAAGTTACTCAAGCTATCTACCAGTGAAATTCCCGTCAAAATCAGACCAGAAATTCAATAGAATACCCAGAACAAAAAGAGAGACAGACAAAAATTAAAAAAAATCGTTGTGTTTATCATCATCATCAGCCTGTGTTAGTCCACTGCTGAACATAGGCCTGCCCTAGTGTACGCCTTCTTTATTAGGGGCTTTGGACCGTATCCCACCACGCTGGTCGAATGTGGGTTGGTGGGTGGAATCATATAGAAACGGTTATTTTGATGTTAAAAACAGACACTACAGTTTTATTTATTTTTATAGGTTACTGATAAACCAATAAAATAAAATAAATGTTTTTAACTCATCTGTAAAACAGCAAATTAAAACAGTCAATTGAAACGTTTCAACCAAATACGGGTACAAACTCGTGAAAGATGAAAATGCTACTGGAGAACTAGACTTTTGAATGACGTTAAAAAATTCAGCGGCAATTCGCATTTAATCAGATAAAACCTTCCGCAATTTCGAAAGGATAATTTTAAGTGAAAAATCCAATTTGTAAACCTGCAGCGTCCGATTACTCTGCAGTCGCCGTTTCATCACATTTTCTGCATCTATTGATGATAATATTCATATTAAACGTAATGCATTTGCTATGATATTATTTATAAAATATATGTATTAAAAATTTTGATA